>JAAGEH010000040.1:26949337-26979395 GCA_011751065.1 Lasiurus cinereus
GTAAGCTAGTTGTGGTAGTGAGATATGGTGGTGGTGGTGGTGGTGGTGTGAATGGTAAACTGGTGGTGGTAGTGGGATATAGTGGTGGTGATGGTGATGGTGGTGGGAATGGCATGCTGGTGGGTCAGCTCATAACTTGATGATCTAAACAGCCTGCCTATTGTAATTTTTGTTAAATGAGTATTTTAATAATATTGTCACATGAGCACACCTCATGTGACAACTAAAAGGTCTAATTTCTTCCTTTTAATTTGTTCTAACAGAGGGCCTGTTGTCATGATGGCTAGGCATGCTCAGCCTCTGTCCTGTGAGCTTAATTGACTGAAACATTGATTGAGCCCCGGGAGGGCAGAGGGCCTGGAGGAATCACCACGTAGCCTGTGCGCCAAGAACACCTGCAACTCACGAAGTGCCTGTGCTCCGAGCGGGGGGAGGCACCCATGTTCGCCGTAACTGCAGAAGCATGCACAAATGATGCCAAACCTTCCTGTTGAAAGGGTTTCATGTTTTTCAAAGTGTTTTTGTGTAGAATATGAAAGAAATAAAACAAAATCAGAGAACTGCCAAAAATATTAAGGAGAAGGAGGATGGAGAAGGGTGACACTACCCCAGAGAAGTCATAGACCAGGCAGCCACAGCGGGGCCAGGGCTTATCGGGCATCAGCACCGTGCCCACACGCTGGGCCCGAAGTGGTGGTGAACGGTGATATCAGCGCCATGCAGAAGGGGGGGCAGATAGCACAGCCAGGGCACAGGTGCCTGGCAAGACATGACTCGGCCTTCTGAGCCCTCGGCCAGCAATGAGTCCAGCCTGTGGCTGGAACAGACCACAAGAGCACAGTGTTAGAGCATGACCAGGACTTAAACAGAAACAATAGACACACAGTGTTCTTCTGTATAGATAGATATTAAAACGTAAACACCATTGTCTCCCCCACAGTCCCGTCCACCGAGCGGGACTCGCTGACCCTGGACGCAGAGAGGAAGACCTGGGGAAGACCTCCTTTGCCCTGGCGAATCCTGTCTCTAGTCCTTCACCAGGAGGAGACACTGAGGTGCCCACATATCCCTGCATGGAAGCCCGTTCATTCCTGTTTCCAAAAGGAAGTAAACCCTTTCCCAGTGGCGATTCCTGAGCAAAGAGATGTTTCCTCAAGGGTGAGGCCACTCCTGACTAACCAGGGTCACCTCTGGGGCAGAAAGGCCACCCGGGGGGGTGCTCTCAGTGAGGTGAAGTGACGATCACCCACGGTGCAGAGGAGAGCTTGGGTCTTATCTACCCACTCCCACCAATAAGACGAGAGAGGGCAAGTTCTGGGCACAGCACAGCCTGGGGACCCGTGTGCCGACACAGGCATGGCTTTCAGACCCTCTGTAGACAGGTACTGGGGACAGCGCTCGGGCCTTGTGTCCGGGCTTGGGGCTGGATGCTTTTTGTGGGAGGGCTGCCCTGTGCAGGGTAGAGGTGGAGCAGCACCCCTTGGTGCCAGGAGCACACCTCATGTGACAACTAAAAGGTCCCCAGGCATTGTCACTGTCCCCTGCGGGCAAAACTGCCCCCGCAGAGAACCAGGTAGAGCAGGGCCTGCATTCTTACCAAATCTTGTTTGTTGGTGCCAATTGTGGCAGCTTCACGGAACACACAATGTTGAAAATGCATAATTCGCCCGTTTTAGTGTCATTGTCCAGTTAATCTTTCCATTTCTGTTCTGGTTGAACTTGAAACTGGGTAACAATATTTCAATGCTCGGCTACTCTTGAAAGCTCAGTGGATTTAACTGCTTATAGAAAAGTGCTGCTAGTTCACGTGAGAAAACCAGAACACCTTATCAATGTCTGAAAAGCGGGTTACTCAGGGCAGGGCCTCGCCGCTTGGTGGCTTGGTGGGTGTGGGGTTAGCGCTGGCCGGCAGCTGCAGGGGCTGCGGGTTCAGAGGAACCTTACCTCGCCCCCCGCTGCTTCTGCTGGGCTTTGGCGTCCTTCCTCTCCCGCGCCTCCCGGCTTCATTCCGCGGTCGGCCAGCGGAGGGCGCGGGCTCTCCGCACGGAGCCGCGGACCGCAACGCCGTTTGCCCCAAGGTCATGGCTCCCAAGCGAGCTCGCCAGCCGGGGCGGGAATTCCGGGCGGCCTTCGGGCTGAGACCCCGGCGCGGGCGGGGCCGCCGACTGAGGCCGGAGATACGGTCACAATGGGCCAGGAGGGAAGCGCGGGGCCGGGGCCACACCGTGGGCGCTGCCACCGGACTCCGCGCCCAGAGGGAGGGTGCGCGCAGACGCCCCGCCGTCCCGCACCACCCGGAGCGCGGAGCCGGTGCCACTCAGGTCACCGGGCGCGGCCGCGGGAGACGTTCCCGCGCGGCGGGCGCAGCCGGGAGGGCGCTGTCCCGGTTTGCCCCCCCTCCACCCTGCGGGCGGGACCTCACCTCCGCCCTCACCTCCCGCCGCCAGGTCCGTCGGCCCCTCCCCGGCAGCCCCGGCCGCCCCAGGCACCAAGTTGGCGGGAGCCTATAAAAGCCGGTGACGGCACGGCCACGGACACACCGTGCCGGCCCGAGCAGCCGCCGCTGGACGCGCTCCAGCTCCTGCCCCGCCCGAGCAGCCGCCACCATGTCCCACCACTGGGGGTATGGCCCGCACAACGGTGAGTGCGCGCCACCGGCTCTGCACCTGCCCAGCCGTGGGCGCTGGGTCTCGGGCCCCTGCGCGGGGTGCCCCCTCATCAACGCTGGCCCCATGCCCGCTGCCCCAATCCGCGCGTACGGGTGCACACAGGCCCAAGTCTGGGGGAGGGGGTACCCTCAGCGGGAGATGCGAGGACAGCCCCTTCTGAGCCCCTGCCAGACACCCCCGTACTTGGGCCCAGGAGAAGAGAGAAAGGCTGTAATGGGGAATGTTAGGTGTTGGTGGCAGAAATCAGGGACCTGGCTTCCCCAAACCCATCTTCAGCACCACCTGTGGCTAAGCTCCAGCACTGGCACCAGCACTGCCTGTTCCTGGCTTTTCTCTGAGGGTAGAATTCCTTGCCCTGAATGGAGTTCACCCTTCACCTCTGACCCTAATGTCAGGGGAACACCAGGAGCTGGTTTGCCCAGTGGATCTGGGTTGTCAGAGTCAGAGGACATGCAATTGCTGGGAGCTGTGTGGCGCCCCTGCTGCTCCCACTGCGCTCACCCACATGGGTGCCCATTCTCAAGGCAGTCCCTATGGAGTGGCATTACTAACCCACAGCACAAAGGGGAAACTGAGCCAGCGGTGTTTTCCCGAAGGTCACTCAGCCTGGTGGTGCCTCCCAATGGGAAACTGCATCACTGCTCTTTCCTGGGGAGTGGGGTCCTGTCCCCACATGGGGCTCATGCGTCCCTTCCCACCCAGGACCCGAGCACTGGCACAAGGACTTCCCCATTGCCAAGAGCAACCGCCAGTCCCCTGTGGACATTGACACCAAAGTGGCCACTCACGACCCAGCACTGAAGCCCCTGACTGTGTCCTACGAGCAGGCGGCATCCAAGCGGATCCTCAACAATGGCCACGCTTTCAACGTGGAGTTTGATGACTCCCAGGACACAGCAGGTTGGTGGTCAATGCATAACTGGTGCCTTTTACCCAAAAGCTGTTTCCCAGTGAAGTCGGACCATTCTCGGCCCTGAAGAGGAAGGCTGGGGACTGGCACAGGTGCCAGGCTCAGAAGGGCAGGCCGATGACCTTGAAGTGACCTGGGCTGCTCCTCCTGGAAACAGTCCCAGGTCCCTTGCTGGGCATTGAGAACCTGGGACCTACCTCTGAAAATTCCAAGAGGCAAGGTCCCTGGCAAACAAGACCAACAGTGATGTTTCGCAAAATTAGAAAATTCAAGTTCTGTTTCTCACAGTGTCTGCTCTCTCCCTCTCCCTCTCCTACTCCATTCCTGTCTTTCTGAAATCAATAAAAATATCGTTTTAAAAATTAGAAACTTAAGTTCTAAGTTTCACTCTCACATCAAAATTTCTCTCCCTTCCTCTCTAAAAATCAATTGAAACATGTACTTGGGTGAGGATAAAAACCAACACCCACCCCCACCCCCTAATTCTTGGAAGCAAAATTCGGAGTACTTTCTGGGTGTTGGGGTGGTACGATAAAGGTGGTATCTACTGAGAAATTCATTCCACAGATGAAGATGGTTTAGAACTGGTGGATATACTTGTCCCATTACTGACAAAACCAATTACCATCATTTATTTGTAATGAGCTGTTTTCAGGGCACTCTTTGAATGCTGTGTTTTTCCTTGTTTAGAAATAGAGCCCCCCACCATTCAGCCATAGTTGTGCCTCTTTGTCCACTGGGTGATGTTATTGCCCTATTCTCCCGAGCGCTGCGCTCTGAAGGTCAGTGACTGCTGCTGCAAACACACTGGCGGGCACTGTGGAGGGGGCCCCGGGACAAATGAGGAGGAACGCTCCATGGTGCCACTAAAACTGTGCAGGGATGGCCCGCAGCTCTCGCTGACAGTGTAACCAGAGCCATCAGAGGCCTTTCCTGGCCGCCCAGCACTTCCCAGTGCATGCAGCACTGTTTTGAAAAAGTCATTCCCTACCCCTTCCCCATTTTAACATTTCTTGACACTTGGCTTTCTAAATAGTGATTTGGGAAGACAGGTTGATGAAGGGTAATGTATAGATGATCTGAGAAGTGTTTTCACCCTGTGCCCTGGTCACCTCACCCAGCACACACACATGCCCACACATGGACACACAGGCATTCTGGCATAGTGTCACGATTTCCTGGGTTTTAAGGATTAGAGTTGGTGGGAGTGGGGGAGGGCCCCCTGGAGACACTTCTGTGGCTTTCTGCCACATCATCTTCCCCAGCCTGCCCGCCACTCCAAGCAGCAAGGCTCGTCGACTAAGTTAAATGTAAGGGAGACAATTCTTTCCGTTGTGTGGAGATGGTAATAAGGCAAGGCTGAAGGTCTTGGCGATATTGTACACATAGAAAGAACTATAACACTTCATGTTTGGTTATTTAGAAAAACAAAAGAAGTCGGCTACTTTAGTCTGCAGCTGTCAGCTTTTTTTTTTTTTAAAGAGACAATGTGTATTCAGTGTTGCCAATGAAATCATTGTTTTCCATGGGTATCCCAGTTACAGACCTCCCTGGATGCTACAAAGAATCCACTATAAACCATGTGCTGGACTGGATGCTTCCAGTCTTTCTTGGAACAATGAGAAAATAAATGGAACCGTGCATCTTGGGGAAAGGGGGTCAGCATTTGGTAGTCGCTGTGAGCCTAGCCTGGGGTCTGTGGCCCTGGGTGGCAGCAGCCTGGCCTCTCAGAGGTTTGCTTTCTTACCTGGGAAACTAGAGTGAGGGTGGCGTCCACCTGAGGGGGAAGCGTGTGCTGAGCTCTAAGGTTACCACAAGCACTCGATGGGGTTCCACATCTTGCTTGTCAATGTATCTGCAGGTCCCATTTATCATATTAAAGGTGTCCTGCTGGTTTCCTTCATGCACCAAGCGGTAGCTGTGCGTCCTGCCACGCACCTGCCGTTTCTGGTGTGTTTCTCCACCAGCAGGGCTTTCCGTCTCTGGGGGTCACAATGCATTTTTAAGGCAGGCTGTGTTTAGATTGTGAACCGAGAACACAAGTGCTTTAGTTTAAGGAGGGGCTCAAATCCACACCATGGGGACATGTGGGCTTCACTTAGTTCTCATTTTAAAAATCCTCACTAACACAAGGAGATGCAAGGTCAGGCAGCACCGAACGCTGGCCAGGAGCTTGGCACCTCTGGAGAAAGATGGGAGTGATGGGCTGGGTCAGGAAGTCGAGGAGGGCGGAGGAAACAGAGAGGGCTGAGCTGGCCTGGTCTGGGGCTCCTGGAGCAGGAAGAGGTCAGCTGGCCAGAGGCTGCAAGGGCACAGCACCTGCTGGTATGGCCGGGCCGGGGGAGGCGCAGGAACCAGACAGGCTGGCGCAGACCTGCTCTCTTTGCAGTGAAAGACTCCTTTGTAACTTTATCCAAACACTGCAACATGCTCAGTTGTTTTGGTTAAACAAGGAAGCTTTTTCTTTTTTCTAAAATGCAGAATGTATTAAATATTGATGTTAAGGGAAAACATACCCACAAAATTAAAACAGAACCAAAGGGATCATACCAGGCACGGGAACAGCCTTAGACTTTTTTCAAGATCCTGGTCTCTCAGGTTAGAAGTAGCCGCCAGGTGTAAGGGAGAGGCTGGCCTCCCCGGTTGCTGTGGAGTGACTGCCTGGGGACCTCAGAATAGAATGGAATAGAAATCTTCAAAAAATAACCACTGTTAACATAGCATGCACACTGTTTCTAACACACTAAGTCTGAGAATAATTTATCCTTCAGATCACCCAATTTAAGTCTACAGTTTAACATCTCTTTTTGCTAGGAGTTATATTGTTATGGTGTTTACATTTTTTATATCCTTTGCCACTTATTTTATACTTTAAACCTTAAATTTATTTCCTTTTCCCTCCCTCAGTGAGATTTCAGACTTCTAGCATTTCTCAGAGGTTCAGATTTTCAAATATATCCTAAAAGCTATCTTATCTCCAAACTGAAATACATGGTAGTCAGGAGCTGAGCCGGCAGAATTTATTGCTGTGTTTAAGCCCAAGGAATTCTTTCTGCCTGTGGAGGTAATGGGCTGTGACCAGAAGCATTAAAGCCCTCATCAATCTTCTAAATTTCTTTAAAAACAAACCACCTTAAATGAATGAAAAATTGTTAATCTTGTTAGAGTTTTTTAATTATTAAAAAATAACTCCTCCTGATTGAGATCTTTTATTACTAGGTTTATTTGAGAGAAAAGAACAGCAGTCAAAATTTCTAATTCCTACTAACTTAATAACTTTTATTAATGAGTTTAAAACTCTCCTGCTTTATTGCAAAGTTAGAGGCAAATATCATTGAAAAACAATGTCTGGATTATTGGGCTAATCCATACACAGCTCTCATTATTTCTGTTTGTTTTTTGTGTTTTTTTTTTTTCTGAGAAATTGGAATGTTTGTATCTGTTTATCTTAATTCAAAAAGGAGAAGGAAGGCAGCCTACTGCTCTGGGGCATATTCTGGGTCCTACTTGCTTTTCAGGAACTCGCTGCTGACGACTTTGTTAAACTTTCTTTCCACAGACAACCTTAGATCAAAAGGAAGCAACCACAACCAATGGAAAGGCTTGTCCTGCAAAGCGGGACCCTAACCCAACCCTACAAAACGGCAACACACCATACTGATCACGTTCATGCAAGTGTGTGTGTGTGTGGGGGGGGTGTGTGTATGTGTGTCTGCGTTTGAGTTCGCAGTTCATATTGTAGAGGGTCACAGTCTACCTTCAGTAGCACTCATGCCATGTGCAGTGTGTATTACAGAAGGGAACTTCTACCCCCGCTCAGCTCCGGTCCAGTGGCTGCCTTGCCCTGTATGTGCACATATTGGAGTCTCTTTTTTATTCTTGGACAGTTGCCATCAACCTGCCTCTACATTTTCGTGTGTCTCCTGTAGTGAGGGGCCGCCTACCGTTTTGCTCCTCAGAAGCAGTGGCACAGGCTATCCTCTTTGCCCTGGTCTGCTCTCCTCTCATGGGGAGCCCTGGCCACCACTGCCAGGAAGGCCACAGGGGTGCAGTTTGGTCTTCTTCTGATTATTCACGGAGAACGTGGTTCACCTGTTGGAAATGCTGTGTTAGGGGGTTTATTTCTTCACATTGTTGATAGAAAACTCCTTAAATTTTAACTTCAAACCAAAGACCATCAGGTTAGTTTATTTGTATTTTGGATCTAAGAGAGATTATTGACTTCCACTGAGGTCTTTGTTATTTGGATGCATTTTATATTAAGTGCTCATGTGATTTGAAAGAAAAAAAAGCCTTAAAATTTCAGTTTTGGCATGAATGTCTTAATTTTTGCAAACAACCTATATTAGACACAATTTTCCCACGTGATCTGTACAGAAATGCAGATTCGTCTCTAGACTGTACTTGGTGCTTACTTTGCAGTTTGGATATTTAGTTGAGTTGGCAGTCACACAGTGAAAGGCCACAGTGCCCAGCAAGGTGTTGTGGAGGGATTGGGGCTTCAGTTGCGTGGGAGCTGTGTGGATCTGCCTCCCCCGTGGAGCACGTTTCCATCAGGCAGTAGCCATGCCTTGTCTGCCCCATGGGCCTCATTGTCTTTTACAGAAACAACTTCTGCTGTTTTTAAACCTTATTTTTACAGTAGAAAAGCAGGTTTCATTTTAAATGGGGGAAATTTAGATAGTGACCTGAGACAGCCAACGTAAAGCAAGTAAATAAGCAGACCCAGAGGCATCCAGTTCCCATCTTCCAACACATGCTGTCTTTGCTGTTTCTCAGTTAAAAAGACAGGTGCTGCCTTTATTACAGCTCATGGCAAGTTATTATTATAACAATGCTCTTCAGGGACTTCTCTGACTAGACTTCACATTAAGGATTTTTGAGAAATAACCAACTAATTGAAGAAAGCCAGAAATGCTGCTTTTAATAGCAAGTAAACATTAACTATAATAATATTTTAAAATTACAACAGGCTTACAATTTACGTAGCAAGATAGTTTTCTTTTAATAGGAGTGGAAACAGGTATCTGGTAATAACAGATTAGCACGAAATGTGTTTAATCATTGAGCCCAGAGTTTCATTTACTTTTCCTTTTCAGTATTAGGAAGTCCTGTTTAATAAACGCTCATATGTACTCTTGCCTGATTCTAAATGTTCTCTGTAAGAAGTAAATGAGGATGGAATCTTAAGATCCTCTAGGGAATGAGTAGGAACTAGCTCTAAGCTACATGAGCTTTAAAGTTTAAGATTCTGACAAGATCCTTCACTTGGAGGGAGATCAGTCAGCTCAGATTTTACTTAACTCATTTTCCCACTTGGGAGAATTAATGATGTTAAAAATGGTTTTTATGACCAGCCAGCCAGTTAGTAGCTTTAAAAAATTATAAAGGAATTAATTCCAACATCAATTTACTTCATAAACAAGTATTTTGTTTTAAGGTTATATAATTATGAAAAATAGGAATTAGCTCATTTTTGAAAAAGCCTATTTGGGGTGATAAGGTTAATTCTTTTCTCAGACTTATGAGGTTAAAAAAAGCTTTTACAATTAATTATTAGTAAGTTTCAAGAGATGTGATTTTTGTCAGAAAACATGCAAATTCATGTTTCTTAGCAGCTCTGTAACATAGCACTATTTATGATTTATGGAATTTTTCATTCTTTCTTTCTCCTGCCCATGAAAAGCAGAGCCGCAGCCAAGGCCCTGCAGGAGCCACAGAAAGGCCTCCGCCCGAACCTCCCGTCAGCTACCCTTCTCCCCAGCAGACAAGTGGGTGCTGCTACCTTGTATGCACATTGAGTTAAAGGGAAGCCAGCAAACTCCTGTCCATCCAGACTTGATCCCTTTGGTTTGCAAAGCCAAAGTGTGGGCTCATTCTTTTAAGAATTATAAACCAAAACTAACAAAATATACTTATGGGGACATATGTTTAATCCCAGTGCTGGAAAAAAATAAAATTGAAGTAGTATAACTAAACTAATTTTAAAAGCTTTAAAATATACTGGTTAAATCCCATTAATACACATAAGTCAGGTAAAAAGATTTTGAAGGGAATACAGAAGCAGTGACCTCTTACTATTTTAATCCTCTCTTAAGACACAACTAGTTACAGATACATTGAGGTCTAACACCATGATTTCTAGGACTGATTTTTCTGTAATTAATACCAGAATAGTAGAATCATGAGATAGTTAAGGTCAGAGAGGTTAAATAAAAATTTTAAAGGAAAGAAACTAGTCAGTAGCTTTTGGATTTGAACGGTCACTGCTACTAAAGAATTTGGAAAGCCAGTGTGAGGAATATAGGATTTTATAGCACTGAGGTCAAGAATGCTGATATTTCAGAAATTCTGGCTTGTAGGACTATTCTAACAGGTTAGCTGAGTTGCCTGGGGACAGGCCTGGGCAGAGGGGTTGCCACATTTGTGTGAATGTGCCGGAGGCCTGTGCTGGCCAGCAACGCCTGGAACCAACTTCCTCCATGACTCACAGAGGAATCCATAGCATCCTTAATGTTTCTCCTCTCTGCCCTGACCTCATGACCCCAAAGGAAACCCAGAAGAGAAATGCCACTGTGCTCAGAAGATAGATGGGAAAGCATCATTCTTTAGGCAACAGGGGTGGGGAACAGCAACAGTGAAATTCTGTTCCACACAGTGGGCCAACCTGAGCCCGGATTGAATTTTCAGAGTGAAAATGTTGCTGTGGGGCAAATATACATTCCTATGCAATGGGATTCAAATAGAACATTTATAGTATGCGTTTCTTAGCACGTGTGAGTATGCATGTGTACACACGTGTATATACACACTCACACATGTATTTCTACATTTCAGTGCTGAAGGGAGGACCCCTTGCTGACACCTACCGACTGGTTCAGTTCCACTTTCACTGGGGCTCATCCGATGGGCAGGGCTCAGAGCACACAGTGGACCAGAAGAAATACGCCGCAGAGGTGACCTGTGCTTGCTTTCTTCTGGGAAAAACACAGTGATACTTAGCATTAATTTCAAAAGCTTAACTTTGTAAATTCGGCTTAAACAGAGGGAACCGCTTTTTAAACAAAGACCTTCACATTTGCTTTTCACTTCTCCAAGGCAGAGTAAATGAATTCAAGTGGGAGGATCCTGTTTTCATATAAACCTAGAAACAAGTTGCGTCTTCCTGCAGAATAGGCAACTCTTGCTGTTGATGAAATCACTTGCTAGTATGCCAAATAGTTTAAATAGAGTTAAAATGAAGGAAAGGTTTACGTTTAAAATGCCAAGAGGCCACATTTGGGCGGGGGAATGGTTGGGGTCCCTGTTCTGTCCATCCTCACTGTGTGTGCTCTGTCTCCCACCGCAGCTACACCTGGTTCACTGGAATACCAAGTACAAGGATTTCGGGACAGCCGTCAAACAGCCCGATGGGCTGGCTGTTTTGGGTGTTTTTTTGAAGGTTAGTGGACAGCCCAGGTTTTTCCCCCCTGTTTTTTATAGGACATTCTCCGAGAGCCTGGATGGAGATGGGACCAAGAAGGACTGAGAGGTGTTGGTGCTGTTTCAGGTGGATGTGAAGATGCGTCCCTGTGAGAGGTGCAGGGAGCAAGAGATACACTGCCCACATCCACCCATTCCTCACCATGAGCTGGATAGTGCTCTTCTGTGACAGATGGCGGTGGGGGAGGACAAACTCTCCTCTGCCCTCAAGGGTCTCCTGACCGGCCAAGCAGCCCAATAGACAGGAGGCAAGAGAAATTCACCCAGTGGAGTACAGACATCTGTGTGGGAGCCCCGCAAAAAGGGGAGTCGGAGACCTCATGCAGGGGAGGGAACCTGGGCTAGGAGGCATCTGAGCTAGGGCTGGGCAGGGCCTGGGGCCCCAGCAGGTTGCTGCAGGAGGATAAGAAGAGCAGCCCTTTAATCAGTAGTTTTCCTTGCCCTGCAGCTCTGACAAAAGAAGTTATCTCTGATCACCTCTTCTGAGCACAGCCTTTAATGCCAATTCTTCTAAGCAGTTCAAGTGGGGAGGAGGGGTAGAAGTTTGCTAGCGTTGACTTTAGCTGTAAACCATCTGCATCCCACAGAGGCACACCGGGGACTTATTGGTACCCCCAAATGCTAAAGCAAGGGCAGGCTCTGCAGGGTTGAAGGATAGGGCTCCATAGTGGGGGAATTTCAGGCAATGAGGCAAAAGGTTGAGCTTTCATCCAGACAGTTGTAAAGCTAGCGGAGTCTCTGAGATGGTGAGTCACTCTAGATTATGTCAAGGCAGGAGCTACGTGTCTGTGAATCCATCCAAGGAGAGCACAAGAGGCTGGTTAAAGGATGAAGGAACATGGGCTGAGAGGTGGGGAGGCGGGAGGGCAGGACAGCTGGGGAGAGTGTTAAAAGCAAGGGCAGACATGTGGGCAAAGGCCTGCAAGAAGGTTCAGGCAAGCACAGGCCAATGTCCTTCCTTCAAGCTGGAAAGCGCTATTGCCCTTGAGAGGACTGTGAAGCTTGCCTCAGGGGCTGCCAGTACTGTGGCCGGCATTTGTGGGGTCGTCTGGTGAGCCAGACAGCAAATACAGGGTTTGGGTCTACACTTTAGGGAAATTTTATGATAGAACTGCCCAGATCCAACAGGTGTGGTGCCACCTGTCATCCAGCACCTTGTCCCATATCTTTCTCTAGGTCGGCGATGCTAAGCCAGGCCTCCAGGAGGTCATCGATGCACTGGGCTCCATTAAAACAAAGGTACCATGAATGATCTGCCACCCCCACAGGCTTGGGGAAATGCTGTTGTTCAAATGGAATAGTTTTGGCTTGACAGGGGTGTTTGGAAGAGCAGTTAATAGAGGTAAAATGTTGCTTACATATTCATTTGACTCTTTTAATCCAAAAGTTGACCTGATGCCTGTCCAGGTTAGACTTGTGTTTGCGTCATCTTGCGTCCCCAACCACGCGTCCAGGTGTGCATCAGGGGCTCGTGCCTGGTAGGAGGCCAAAAGGTCGCCTGGACAGCTAGTCACTCACCCCTCTGGCAGGGATTTGCTGAGGACCTGCCATGTGCCAGCCACTTCATACCGTGGTGAACACCATGAATAAGGCCCTGCCTCATGGAGGTTTCTGTTCTGTGGCCTCCTTGAATGGATTCATCCCATGTTTAAACCCTTCCTGCGGCACAGCTGTGTTGAGGTCAATGGGCATCAGCGTAAATTAAACATGGCAAATGCCAGTGGCAGCCCTGGCTCCATAAAGCTTGTCCTCACAGCAGCCTCTGACTTCTGAAATCCTCACCCCCACCTCTAGCTTGACTCCCTTGACTCCTGAATAAAACTGATCTGAAAGCACCAACTCAAAAAGACACCTGCACCTCATGCTCATCACAGCATCATTCACGGCAGCCAAGGGGGCGGGGGCAGCCGCCTAGTGAACGAATAAAGGGCATGCGATGCAGAAGGAACTGTGACTCAGCCATAAACAGAGTGAAACTGGCCGTTTGTGAGGGCACCCAGCTGAGAGGAGTCATGTTCTCCTGCTCTTGACTGTGTTTTGGGCAGACGTCTCGATTACATGCCTTTTATTCTGTTTTCTGGGGCGTGGACCTCTCTTTAAAAATGCAGCGTGTGGCTGTTACCACGAGGCTTCAACCTGAGTGTCCCCTTGTGCAGGGTAAGAGCGCTGCCTTCACTGGCTTCGACCCATGCGGGCTCCTTCCCAGGAGCCGGGACTACTGGACCTACCCCGGCTCACTGACCACGCCACCACTGCTGGAGTGCGTGACCTGGATCGTGCTTCGGGAGCCCATCAGCGTGAGCAGGGAGCAGGTGAGACACCAAAGGCCAGCGGGCTGGGGGCGGGAGCTGTGGAGTCAGCTGACCTGGTATCCTCTTCCTGGTGTTCTGGCCGCAGAGCAGTGTGCGCAGAGCTGAGCGAATTACACGCAATAAACATTGCTCATTATTAGTCATAACCTTAGGCTACAAATATGGACAGACAGAGGATGAGGTGGGCATGGTGCTTTTTCTGTGAACGTTGAGAAAGCGAAGCCCTGCGCAATGACATGTCATACCCAAGTTACATGGCGTTAGAATGCTCCTCAGCTTCCTGACTTCTGAAGGCGAGTGGGCCTTGCAGAAACTATTAAATTCAGTCCACGCAGCCAGCATGGCCAGAGGCCGAGGCAGACCCCTCACTGTGAGTTGGGCAGTGCGGTCTGTGCGGGCAGGTGATTAATGCCTTGTAGTCCCAGCGGGGCAAGGGCAGGGGCAGGGGCAGGGCATGTCACCGTCATCAACTTCTATCGAAGTTGACTTTGTGGGGGTGACTATGGGACTATTACTGAACCAGATAGCTCAGGCTGTTGACCGGTGGCTGAAGACCTCCTTCATTTGTTCAGATCAAGTTTCGATCCCCAGTGTGGAATGTGCAGGAAGTAGCCAATCAATGATTCTCTGTCATTACTGATGTTTCTCTCTCTTCCTCTCCCTTCCTGCTTAAAAAATAAAAGATTCACCTTAGCCAGTTTGGCTCAGTGGATAGAGAATCAGCCTGTGAACCAAATGGTCTTGGGTTTGATTCTGATCAAGGGCAAGCTGCAGGCTCCTCCCTGGCCCGGGCTCTGGTCAGGGCTCATTCAGGAGGCAACCAATCGATGTGTTTCTCTCACACTGATATTCTCTGTCTTTCCCTCTCCTTTCACTCTCCCTAAAAATCAATGGGAAAATATCCTCGGGTGATTAACCAAAAGTATGTAAATAAACAAACAAACAAACAAACATACAGATGAATAATAAAATAAAATAAAAATACAAAGATCCACCAAGACAAGGACTGGGCTCCCACTTGGCATGTGGGAGTGTCCTGTGCATTTAAGCAGAGATGCCGGCCTGCCTTTCAGCTCCGGGCAGGCCGACCCTGGACTCCACCTAACCGCACAGGTGCTGTGGTTTACCCTCCCTAGGCAGAAGCATAACTTCAATTTTCGATTAGGATTGTTGCTATGTTACACCTCAGAGGCATAAAATCAGAAGGAACACAGAAAGGACAAAAAATGCCCCCCTCCTCCCCCCCTGCCGCAGCAACAGCAGCGATTATCAGTGTGTATCATGGAAAGGGATCCGTCTGTGCAAGCATGCGTGTGCACTCTGTGGTTATCTTGGGGTCCCGTGAAATATGAACATGGATACATGCTGCTGTGAACATAGGGGAGCCCATTTCAGATGTGACCCAGCACATACCTCAGCACTGCCGTGAATTGTTTCTTTTTCATTTTTAATCTTTTCTGTGCCCTTCAGATCATGATGTTCCGCAAGCTTAACTTCAACAAGGAAGGAGAGCCGGAAGAACTCATGGTGGACAACTGGCGCCCAACGCAGCCCCTGCACAGCCGCCAGGTCAGGGCGTCCTTTCAGTGAGACGTGGCGCAGTCCCAAGAGTCTGAGGCCCCAGCGCAGAGCACAGGCCCATGCGGCTCTGTGTCCCCAACTGCTGGGCTTCCCACTAGACCCTTCCTGCCCCCAACGCGCTTGCTATTCCTGTGGGAGGAGCCGGCCACTGTCCATCGAGGCAGTGGCTCGGTGGGTGGTGCTTTGCTGGGTAGTAGCCTTTCTGTAAGAAGTGATTAAAGGGATCGAAGAGGAACCTACCTGTCACAGTGCATGGCCATGGCCTGAGACTCACTTGGAGATGTAACAGCCAGAAAGAGATGGCTCAGATCTGCACGTGAGGTGCACTGAGCCTGTAACGTGGATCAGTAAAAAGCTCAGGATTCTGTGTGAATGAACTAGATGGGACCAATGTTCTGACTCCAAGATGTACAAAAGAGAAATTTTAAAGTTTGTATGTATTAGTAGCAAAGTCATTTTGCTTGTGACTTCTGCTATAACTCAGTGACTTCTGCATTGCAGAGTGTCCAGGAGGCAGAATCTGTAACAACTGGTATCATTTTAGCTGTAACATAGTATATTTCCACCCAGAAAACATGTCCTCTGTTCATAAATGTTATATTTTGGGTATATCCTCTAATAAAACCCGGTTTCTCTTTGGGGCACAGTGTTTTATGTTGGAGGAGTGGATGTGTGTGGTTATAATTCCCATCGGTTCATTGTGGGGTAAGCCATGTCGGCTCACAAGAGACTGAAGAAACCTGAAGGTCCTTGACCGTTTTCGCCCATGGGAGGAGGTGGAATTCACAGGCGGAATTCACAGCTGCCTTGGGAGTGGATGAATGGCCTCTCAGCCTACGCTGTGTCAACAGGGTTTTAGATATCTCTGCCCCCACTCCGGCCACAGCGAGGTGCTTGGGTGATGGGAAGCAGGCCTGGACTTGTGAGCCGCCCCATCCTTGCTGGCCTCTTGGGGGTGGGCTTTCTGTGAGGGAATCTGGTTAAAGGCTGGCTGGCCTGAGCCCCTGATCTGTGTGTGCTGACATCTTTCATCTGGTCTGGGAGGGACCCATAGCTGAACGCATCCCGCCATCGCCTCCAGTCATCAGGTCCTGTCCACTCCTATCATAGCCCAGGGATCAGGTATGAGGGACCCCCCCGCCACACAGGGAGAGCCCCCCACAGGGACAACTGCCTCTTCTGACGAGGTCATGAGACCTTGCTCCCCTCACGTTTGGTTCTGAAAATGGGTGAGACAGGGGGACAGGGACATCTTCCTCTCACACACACACCCCAACCCTCCCCTCTCACCCCCCCACCGCCCAAGCTGGGTCAGAAAGCTGACCCTCCTTCCTGCGAGACTGCCCGGCCTCTCCTCCTCAGTACTGACCTGCCCTCCCCCCTCACCCTTCCCCAACCCCACAGGGCTGCCAGAGCAGCGATATGCACAGAAGGAATATGGTTTCACAACAGGGGTGTAGGGAAGGTTGCACACAGTGGAATGTGCTTAATATTATGAACTGTACACTCACAAGGGGTGAAATGGTAAGTTTTATCACAAATTTTTAAAAGGCTGATAGGAATTACTTTATTATCCAGCATTTCATTCCCCGCCTCTGTCTGTTGAAAATTGGCATGTTTTGCACAAAACAAACAGGTATTTATAAATCTCACTAAAAGATGAGAAGGGCCTTGAACAAGCCTGGGCACCAACAGGAGGGGGACTTGGGATGGCAAGAGCCCAAAGTCATGCTGGCTCCCCGTTTGATGGTCTGCACCAAAGCCTGGCTTTGCATCTCAGCTGCAGGAACTGGGGTGAGCTCCTAATCTCCTTAAATCTCCTACTTCCCATCGGCAACGTGAGGGGATAATACAAGCAAATCCCCTCCCATTCCTGTGAGTGAACCTGTCACAGAATGCCAGCACACTCAGAAGCACCAATAAGTATCAGCTATGACAGAGAAGCCACAAGGGCCCCCCATTGGGACAAGTGAAGTCTGCAGGATTAGCCTGGACAGGCAGGCGCTGCCCCAACCGCTGTGAGCCACCCTCTGTGCCCCATCCTCTGCTCCTCTCGCCCTGAGGACCCCGTCTCCCTTCTGGTTGATGCCCCCAGAATTCATGTATCCCGGGGAGTCTTTCTATTTATAGCAACCAAAATTGCCAGAGGATGAAACTAAGCATTTTCCCCATTGACTTCCTTGTCTAGAAAGCATTTATGCAATCAGAAAGAAAAATCCAGTCGCTTTCTATTCCTGCGCCATGCATTGAAGGGGTGTTCTTACCCCTCACTGGTCAAGGAGACCACACAGGTCCTGCCCGCAGGCCAGCGGGACCGTCTGCAGCAGGGCCGTGGTGTCGAGACAAGCTCTCACCTGCCAGGCCTTCCTCCCCGGGCCCTCACTTTCATTTTTCTGAAAGGAAAATGACGAATCTATGTCAGGTTGACATTCTTATTGCTGATGACTCTGCAGAACTTACTAGTATGCACCATGTCAGTTTGGAGGAAAAGCATTTTGATACTTCATATGCACCACTATTATCAACAGACATTAATGGGAAAGGTATCAGAAACATAGAGAGTGTTGTGAATAAAAGGAAGTTTAGAGCGGAGCGAGGAACGACGTCATTAGGGTCCTGCTGTGAGGGGGTCTTCCCACTGTGTGACCTCAGACACCCGCTCAGTGTGGGCTGGCTCCTGGGAAGTGCTCGCAATAGCTATTCTCACCCAGACCCTCCACATCAGATGTGTTTTCTCCTACCAAGGCAGGTCCTCGCCGAGGGTCAGGTTGTGGGGGCCTCCGCCTGGTGGCGCAGGTAGGGTGAGGAGAGTTCAGCGCAAGGCTGCCGGACTGCTCTGTGAGCACCAGCGCTGCTGTCCCTCCGGTGACCCCCGCTTCAATTCCCTCTTCATTCACTGGAGATAATTAGGGCTCCTACTTGTTAGGGTTGCTTTGAGGATTTAAAGGGGTACCCCAGGTAAAATTCTTAATACCACCCTGAGGTGTTAGCTGAGGGACGTTAGCTGAGATGATTAAGAATTTATGGACTCGACCTTGCACAAATCCGTGGCGTGCATGGCAGTGGGTTTTTCCAGGTCTAGGCCATACACCAGCCCACAGGTGAGCGGTGGCTGCCTCCCACTGCCTGCCGGGCTTTCCCTGCAGAGCCCAGTCAGCCATGCTACAAGCCCCGTGGGATGCTGAGATCTTCTGCGTGGAACTCAAGGAACACCTCTGAGGTTAGACAGGTCCTTGGACAGAAGGGCCATTAGCTGTGGATGGTGGCTCAGGAATGAGGGTGTGGGAACACGAGCATCAGACGGAGAGAGAGATGTTGGGCTGGCCGGCGCCAGGGTCGGGTTTTCCGCTGACCTAGTTAAGTTCAATGAGCAGTTGAGGGAGGGAGACATTCCCACTCATCCTTACCTCTTCTCCACTGCGCTGGGAGCCAGCCTGCAGTGCACTGGCTGGGATTTTATTCGCCGGTAGGTATCTTTGTTGCAATGTATGTTTGAAGAAAATTCCACTGTCCTTTAAATAATGGATGGAATATATATGGGAAGTTTTAATGCTTGCGCCAAAAATCATTGCAGATCTGGAAAAAAAATCATTGCCTCGGTGTGCACACGGCATATAGAGTTGCCTCCACAAAAGGCAGACACCCACAGAGCATCAGGGTGTGGATGCCAAAGGGAACAACATGAACACATCAAGCTGCACTCATGTCCTGGCGTCTTGGGACATGTTGTTGGAAAGTTCGTTTGGGGGAAGCCGTGACCTTCCTGCTCACGTGTCCCCCAGCACTGGGTCATTCCAGACCCTCGGTCCCCATAGGGCAGCGCTGTTTCCCCACATGGGAATGTGCGCCTGCTTCCAGCGCCTCTATAGCCTCAGCTGAATCGAGCGGAGCCCGTTAGTTGGCAAAGGTACCACTTCAATAAGGAAATGATGCAGGCATTGGTTTTGTGTTAACACATTGATTCTCTGAGGAAAAACAAAAACTCACTTTCCAACTTTCTTAAATGCCTTGTGTTCTGGCTCCTCTGGATTTCAGAGAAGTTTCATTTTCCTTTTCTTTTCTCTTCTTTTCTTTGCTCTTTGGGGACAGGAAGCAAAGCCTGACACCCAGTGCAGGAGGCTGTCCACCAGGCTGAGGAGGGACAGAGCTGGGACAGAGACCAGGGAAGCAGAGCAGCCGGCAGGGCCTTGGCCTGCATGTAGATGCCCAGCCGCCCTTCCTAAGGCACGAGCAGGCCTCTCCTCCTGATAACCCAAGTGCCTGCGGCTGAGCAGAGGCCATGCACGCCCAACGCAGCCTGACCGCCTCCATGCAGGGCTCTGAGCCAGGCCTCCTGTCCCCAGGAAGGTAGCTGATCAAGTACTTTCTCCTTTTAGAATTGAAACAAGAGCTGCTCACTGAGCCTTTTCCATCATGATGGGGAAGACTGCCTTGTTCTCCCTCTGTGTGTGGCGGGGACTGTAAGTGGCCGCAATCCCTTCTGAATCAGAGGATCCGTTTCTTCCTGGGACCACACTTACACAAGTGACCCCCGCAGGACACACGGCCAACAGCTAGGATGGATGACAGTTCTTTTTTAAAATATATTTTTATTGATTTCAGAGAGGAAAGAGAGAGATAGAAACATCAAGGATGAGAGAGAATAATTGATGGGCTGCCTCCTGCTCGCCCCACACTGGGGATTGAGCCCACAACCCTTGACTGGGATCGAACCCAGGACCCTTCAATCCACAGGCTGACGCTCTGTCCACTGAGGGCCCCCCCACCCCCCAGCTAAGGATGGCTGGCAGTTATAAGAATATTTACATAGCACCAGTATTATTCTGCTTCAGCAGATGGAAGCAAGAAGCAATGCCGCAGGTCCCAGCTCTGTGACAAGGCTTCTGCCAGTGTCTGGATGGCATTCTATTTAACTGGGTTTTCTTTTTTTTTGTTTATTTTTTAATTAAACTTTTATTGTTGGAAGTATTACATATGTCCCTTTCTTTCTCCATTGACCCTCTTCAGTTGATCTCCCCCTGTCCCCGCCCCAGGCTTTCACCCCCTGCTGTCTGTGTCCATGGGCCTTGCGTAGATGCATCTAAGTTCTTTGTTGGCCCGCTGGAACTTGGTTAGACCAGGCCTGACCCCAGATAAGCCCTAGAAGGAAGCTAGCTCCCTTGAGCCTCGGTTCACCAGCAGGAGGAATGGAGATAATAACCCAAGGGCCTGTGTGAGGGGAGACAAGGCCTGGCCGCTCGCTGGTGGTGAGGGAGTTTCTTTGTCCCTTCCTCCCTCTCCTCTCCCTACCTACCAGATGCCTCCCTCGATCTTTATGGCACAGCAAGGAGGTGTAATGACCTCTCCTTTACAGACAGGCACCTGCGACCTAGGGGATTGAGTAAGTCACCTGCTGTCACACAATAGAACGGAAAATGCCCGTGAATCAGTATGACACACGCAGCCTTTGACCAACGCTTGCTGATCGTAGAAGGACAGCATTTTAAGGCAAATACTGCAAAAGACCACATTTCTTTGATCTAGAATTCAAGCATGCTCAGTATCTAGGTTTTTGGTGGGCTCCCAGAAACGGGAAGATGGGCCTGGCCATGACCTTTAGGCTTCCGCCGGAACAACTATTTTTAACCACTTTTGTGTATGTTTGGGCTGCACACATCGCCTCCACCCACTTCCTGTGAATAAAGTTGAACAAAAGAATGCCAGAAGGAGTTTATGAGTTTAGGGATTGGAGTGTCTCAGTAGCTGTCTCATGGCACCCTTCTGTCCCAGCTTGGTGCACAGCCTGTGGTCTGGGGTGAGGGGTCAGCCTCTCTCATGTCTGATGAGAAGCTCTGAGGGTTCCAAGGTCAGGGCAGGCCCATCCCTGCCATGGTGATTGGCACAAGAGCCCACCTATGGTGACTGGGACAAGCCCAGAAGGACAGGCTCTTCTCTGGCCCTAGGATTATTTCTGCAAGAGGAACGAAGCCCAGTTCAAACCAGTGGACTGGTGCTTTAGCTGAGGAGGGGTTGTTCAGTTTTCTGAGAATTATACAAATGATCTCTTTGGTCCTGGACAGGTAACTCATCTGGTTAGAGAATCTTCCCAAACACAAGGTTGGGAGTTAGATCCCCAGTCAGGGCACATACAAGGATCAACCAGTGAGTATGCAACTAAGTGGAACAATAAATCTCTCTCTCTCGCTCGCTCTTGCTCTCGCTCTACCTTCCTCTTTCTCTCTCTCTTCCTTCTTCTCTCTCTCCCTTCCTCTCTCTCTCTCAAAATTAATAAAGAAAAAATAAAGAAAACTACTCTTCCTGGGTGCCTGAGTGTGACTACCAATGCTCTGAGCTATTCTGCTCCATGTGGGAGGGCCATCTGAAGACAAAACCAAATGCAGCTAGACCAGGACATGAAAGGGAGTGACACTCTGAAGCCACCCGCACCTGAGGACTCAGATACATGAACTCATTCAATCTCTTCTCAAAGTTCAAGCCATTTCAGGCAGGTTGTCAGTGAGCCACAGAAAACACTCCAGCATTCAGGGTGCCCTAGCCAGTTTGGTTCAGTGGGTAGAATGTCAGCCCAGGGACTGAAGGGTCCCAGGTCAATTCCAGTCAAGGGCATATACCTCGGTTGCAGGCTCAATCCCTGGCCCTGGTCGGGGTATGTATAGGAACAACCAATTGATGTGTATCTCTCACATTGATGTTTCTCTCTCCCCTTCTCTTCCACTCTCTTTTAAAAAAAGAACAAAAAAAAAAACAGGAAAAATAACCTCAGGTGAGGAGTAACAAAAAACAATAACATTCCTGTGATTATGAGACTCCTTGTAATTTTTATTGGTTATTCACAGTGGTTTAAAAGAGTTGCATAATGCAAAGAGATTCTTTGGTTCAAAAGGTAAGCTCTACCTTGAGTGGGACCCAAACAGGGTCATAATTTTGTTTGATGACTTTGACACAGAATTCTGTCTGTCACCAAAAGGATTTTAACTGGGCTTCTCTTGTAGGTATAACTCAGGTTTCTTAATAAAAAGATGGAGTTTGCCCTAGCTGGTTTGGCTCAATGGATAGAGTGTCAGCCTAAGGACTGAAGGGTGCCAGGTTCGATTCCAGCCAAGGGCATATGCCTGGGTTGCAGGCTCAATCCCCAGTTGGGAGCTTGTGGGAGGCGGCCAATAAATGATTCTCTCTCGTCATTGATGTTTCTGTCTCTCTGTCCCTCTCCCTTCCTCTCTAAAATCAATAAAATCCTATCTAATAAAAGAGTAATATGCAAATTAACCATACTTCCTCTACACCCACCAGCCAATCAGAGCAAGTATGCAAATTAACTCAACCAAGATAGCCACAGAGAGAACAAGAGAGAGGCTTGGGTTGCCCCTGGTGATGGAGTAAGCCAAGCTTTCCACACACCCTGGCGGACCCAGGACTCTGCTGAAGGCAACCAAGTTTCAATGGCTGTGTGAGTTGAAGGCTTGGCTCCGCTCCAGGCTACAAAGTTTCCATTGTAGAAGATAAATAAATCCCAAATACCAAGGCCTCCGCTTGGGTCACCAGAGGGCATGACCAGACTGCAAACCACCACAGGCCCCTCGCCCAGGCCACCCAACACCCCAAGGGAACACCCACCCTGATCCAGGATACCCTTCAGGGCAAATCAGCTGGCTCCCACTCATGTACCAGGCCTCTATTCTATCTAATAAAAGAGTAATATGCAGATTTACCATCACTTCAACATACAAGATGACTGCCCCTATGTGGTCAAAAGATCCTGCCCCCATGTGGACACAAGATGGCCACCACAAGATGGCCAACAGAGGAGGGCAGTTGGCAGGAACCAGGCCTGCAAAGGAGGGCAGTTGTGCGCGATCAGGCCAGTAGAGGAGGGCAGTTGGGGGGGACCAGGCCTCTAAGAGGGGGCAGTTGAGGGTGATCAAGCCTGCAGGGGAGGGCAGTTAGGTGTGACCAGACCCACTGGAGAGGGCAGTTAGGGGTAAACAGGCTGGCAGGGGAGCAGTTAGGCATCAATCAGGCTGACAGGGGAGTGGTTAGGGGTAATCAGGCTGGCAGGCAGAAGCAGTTAGGGGTAATCAGGAAGGCAGGCAGGTGAGTAGTTGGGAGCCAGCAGTCCTGGATTGTGGAGAGGGATGTCCGACTGCCTGTTTAGGCCCGATCCTAACAGGCAGTCGGACATCCCTCAAGGAGTCCCAGATTGGAGTAGGCTGGGCTGAAGGACACCCCCCACCCCGCACACAAATTTTGTGCACTGGGCCTCTAGTATATAAAAAAAGATGGAGTTTATGTAATGTTAAAATTGTTGTACCAGGAAGCCAGAGATACAGTCAGAACATTTAAAAAATGATTGAAAATGTGCTCAGAGGACAACATTCTAAGGTTAGTTTATTATTTCCATTGTCCTTTTTCAATAGCTTTTAGGAATTTCGTTTTGCCTTCACAAACTCAATACCAATCTTCTCTAGAAATAACTATAAAAAATTAAGAGGCCTATTAGTTGGAGAGTTCTCCATTAAGACACTGGACTTACGCTACTGTGGTGAAAAAAACAACAATAAAATACAAGTTTTTAACTAAATAGTTAAAAACTTTAAAACATCTATCTTCTCTGCCTTTTGTAGGAAATAAAAGATGTAGAAACAAATCCTAAAGCCTACCTGCTGTCAATAATGAATCAGCTGAAGCTTTAACTGCCTCTACTTTGTGAATTGCTCTTTGGAAGGAAGAAAAAGCTGAGTTAAAGTGCTTTACAGACATTGCTTAATAATTTTTTAAAAATATATTCTTATTGATTTCAGAGAGGAAAGTAGAGGGAGAGAGAGATAGAAACACCAACAATGAGAGAGAATCATCCATCGGCTGCTTCCTACATGCCTCCTACTGGGGATCAAACTCGGGCATGTGCCCTGACCAGGAATCAAATCTTGACCTCTTGCTTCATAGGTTGATGCTCAATCACTGAGCCACTCTGGCCTTGCAAGTTGCTTTGTAATTAATTCACCTTCTCAGAAAAGGCCAGAGTGCCCAGTGAGTGAGATAAATACCAGGACAACAAAACTGAATCAACATGGCCAATTTGAGAAATTCTGACAAATTGCTTAGCTTGGTCCTTCTCTATGAAATGGGGTTAGTAGCCCTAACAGGTAACCCTAGCTTGCTTTTGAGTCCTATTATTACATTTCACTTTCGTCTAATGTAAAGGGCTATACAAAGAGTTATATGTCAGGCCTAGAGCTCTGGCACATTACTCAGAGGAGAAAAAGTCATTTTAAGGATGAACAGATGTCAGAGAAACTCTGTGATGCCCTCCCATACCTGTGCGAACGTGCTTGGGTTATAATTGAGTGCCAAGCCTCCTGCATTGAACTGTTCAGTACAGTTAAAACCTGGGTTGAAAGGCACTGTGTGTGGAAGTAAGCAGGGACCAGAGTCCAAGATTCCTGAGTCTTAGTTTCATACTTCTGGTTAGACTCTGCTTGGCCCATAAAGTAAGAAATAAAACAAAATATGTATTTCAATATCACGAAAATATTTGGGTTATGTTGTTAATCTTAATTCGGAGGTTTTAGTATATGTACAATGTCTAGAATAGTTTTGTTGATATAATAAACCCTTGAGAGAATCTTTCCAAACAAATTAATTAGAATCACTCTGGAATACATTTTACTTACTTATTTAATACTAGTAGCCCTGCGCATGAATCCTTGTGCCAGTAGGTCACTGCTGCGCTCCTGTAGCCCACTCTGTCCCTTCCTTTCCACCCCCCTCATAGCTTGCTGCCCTGCCTCCTCCTATAGCTCTCTGTTTCCTGCTTGTAGTTTGCTGCCCCACCCTCCTGCAGATCCATAATCAGGTCGTTAGGCGATGGGGATAATTAGCATATTCCTCTCTTAATATATAGAATACTCTGCCAATTTTCCCCACCGCATAACAACCAGATCACGGATTTGGTTAGGTTCTAAAGATACATACAATGGATAGAAACGAAAATTAATAAAGGAGAGCATTCAGGCAAGAGGAAAGAGTGGGGAAGAAAGTAATTAATCTATGGTAAAACTGATAAACAGAAATCCAAATATCCGCTAGCTAGAGGCTGCCCACAGCTGGCTCCTCACTTCAAACTGCAGTGCAGTGGGGGCGGGGCCAGCTGCAGGCATAGTGCCTTGAAACCAGCAACAGTTACTCAGGAGAATCTCAGCCTTTTGGACCAAGAGACCAACTTCTGACAGGGGTCCTCTCCACCCACATCACCAGTTTATGTGCATATCTGCCGGACATGTTGCGATGCCATCCTGTAAAGTCAGGCACGGTATGTTGGCGAAAATCCCTAAGGGCCAATTGTGGTAGGATGTGACGTAAGCATGCAGCTCCTGGGAAGGGTCACTGGCCTCGAGGATGCAGGGAGTAGATGGTTCTCATGCTAGCTTCTCCTCTTGTGTAAAACAAGACAATAGCCACCTTGACAAGACTACACATGCACAGTCAGGTGAGTCTCAGCAGCGTGGCACAAGGCAAGCTCATGGATAGTGGTGGTTATTTTTATTGCACCTTTTAGTTCAAAGGGAGCATGTAGAATCGGGAGCAGACTATCCGTCCAGCAGGTGTCTTCAGAAGCACTGCTTCATCAGAGGACCTCTGATGGCCGGGACAAAACGCTCCTCACACGCTCAAAACATGTGAAGGTCAAGAGTCCTCGAGTTTCGGGCCACACATCATGACCACAAACAATGCGACCTGAAATTTTTTCCAACAGCAGTGGAACACATGGCCACAGAACACCAGCAGGCACTGTGGACTCTGTTCCTGGAACCCCTGGGACCAGCCTTTGAACCCCAGCACAGCCTTGACCCCGCAGTCGCCATGTGCTGGGCTGCTATGCATCTTGCTTGCGGTCGGCACACGCCACTTCTGTGTTTCTTTGGGGCTTCCACCAGGACTCTCTTCTCCTCTTTGCACAGAAACCACCACAACGTTGGGGACAGCCCTGACTGGGAGGATGGCCGCCTTCCTCCCTCGGAAAGCTGGAGGTACCTGCAGTCCTCTGTGTGGTGTGTTTGTCTTGGTCCCTTCCTGGGGGATGATGCCTCTGACCCCCATTTCTGTCAGCATTTCCGTGGTTGCCACAGGGCACGAAGCTCAGACACAGGTTGCTCTCAGTCCTTTGCGGCTCCTGGAGCCTGCGCACAGTGAATAGATGTGTGTGATGCTTCTCTATGTTTACAAGCATTTTGAGCAATCAAGGTTGACAATAGTTCCATCGTAAGAAGCCACTAAACATAAACATAAACATCATGCTGTCACAGCTTCCAGAACCAGAGGCCAAGCACCAGCACAGGCGAGGGGCTTCCAGGATTGGAGGCCAAGCACTGCCACATGTTGCCTCTCAGTTCTGGAGGCTGGAAGTTCAAATCACAGCAGGCAGCACTCCCTGCCCTGCCCCCCACAACACCTGCAGGGAAAAACAATCTTTCCCGAACCCAGCTGGGAGGCAGGGATGTGGGTGGGCAGCGTCCTAGTGAAGCATCCATCTTATATAAAAACTGCTGTTTGAAATTTTAACCCTGCTATTTTGGCTTCTGTAAAAGTTTGCATGCTTAAATAGTAAGGAAAATAAAACCATTCCCATTCCAGAGAGGCCATGGACTATGCCCCAGACAGAGTTGTCAGTGCTGGCACCAGGCCAGGCCTTGAGATATGGTCTCATGGCCCCTTCGCAGGATATAGACCTTCTTCCCCAGAAGGCCTGGAAGTTTCATTTCAAATTTGGGAGACAAAAGAGTTAGAAAAAGTATAAATAGAAAAGGTTTCCTCCATGTGGGGGCCCAGAATTTGAAAGGCACATTTTTCTCTGGCCCTGCCTTTAATAAAATATAACTCCATTTTTCTAAGCATGGTTTATTTTTTTCCAGTCTTCTGCAACATGAGGACTATTGGTTCGCAGGTGAACCCTCAAACCCTCCATCCCCACATGGCTTCCTCCTCATGTCTTCATGTCACCTTTCCTCCATGTGTCTGTTTCTGTGTCCCACTATCCCCTTTCTATAATGACACCAGCCATATTGGCTGAGAACCCATGGTAATGCCCTCAGGTTAACTGGGTTACCTGTGAAAATACCTCATCCTATCTAATAAAGAGGGAATATGCAAATTGATTGTCACACTGTAATAAGATGGCTGCACCCACAGCAGAGGCGGGGATCCCATAATACAAGATGGTTGCATCCACAGTGGAGGTCGAGTTCCCATAACAAGCCTTAATGAGCAATCAGCAGAGACCTGAGGCTGTGTGGTGCTGGGCTGGGGTAGGAGATTTGAGGTTGTGCCTCTCTGCCTGGTGGGCTTGACAGGGTACCTCAGACCTTGCCCTCTGCCCCAGCACCAGGCCAGGGGACCTAAGGCCATGCCTCATACCCTGGTGCTGGGCCATGACCTGAGGTCACAACCCCCACCTGGTGGGGCTTGATGGGGGAACCTCAGGCCATGCCCCACCCCTATGCCAGGATGGGGAAACTGAGGCCACACTCCCCGCCATGAGGGACCTCAGGCTGTGCCCCCTTCCTGCGGGGCTTGACAGGGGCCCTCAAGGGGTACCCCTACCCTTGGGCCAGGGGACCTCACGGCACACCAGGGGACCTAAGGCTGCACCCCCTGCCCAGGGGGGCTTGATGGGATTGTTTGATCTCACCAATGGGGGTGGGGCTGGCCAGATATGGGTGTCCTGCCATTTTGAGGCATGCATGAGTGGGCAGAGACTTGACTCTGGGTCCCATGGTGCCCCCCAGACTCTGACAGGAAGAAGATTTTAATATACATTTTACAAATTTTCTTTCATCTTGACACTTCTATTATAGAGAAGGGCAAATAGCAATATTAAAATATTTCCTCTAATTAATTCCCCTTTTAATGTGCATGAATTTCATGCACCGGGCCACTAGTTTCCAAATAAAGCCCTATTCTGAGGTTAGAACGGTATCTTTTGGGGGAGGACAAATATAACCATAACGCATGTCATCTCCACCCCAGTCTGCACACTCACAAATCACAAGGAACTATGGTCAGATCTGGTTTACAACTTTAAATGGTCCCCACCAGCAATCTTCAACTGGTACACTGCCAGGACTTTTAAAACATGCATCACCTGGCTGTTTATTCAGGGACACTGACCTATCTTCCCCTAGACCAGTGGTTCTCAACCTTCCTAATGCCGTGACCCTCTAATACAGTTCCTCATGTTGTAGTGACCCCTAGCCATAAAATTATTTCCGTTGCTACTTCATAACTGTAATTTTGCTACTGTTAATGAATCATAATGTAAATATCTGTGTTTTCCCATGGCGACCCTGCTAGTGGTTGAGAACCACAGGTTGAGAACCACCGCTCTAGACCAACAAATTAAAAAATGACAACAGCCAACACAAGAGCCATCTAGTGTGAATGAATCAAAATCAAGATTCTGATAATTAGTTTATGTGCCATGAGATGGAAAAGGTTGGCACTCACTGGTCTGCACATATGGGACAGGATGTAGGCTTGAAAACAGAATGGGCTGGGCATCTCCCAGGAAGGTCTCCCTTGCCCTGTAGCCCATGCTCAGCCCTGCTGTGTGCCTCTGGAGCCCGGTACAGACCTGGGGCCGCATCTATCCAGCTGCTTTTAAAATCACCTGGCCGGCTTCTCCAGAGCAGACAGCAGCTACTTAACCTACCCAGTGCTTGCCCGGGGGTTTGACACACTGCTACCCTTAAAGAGCACGTGTGGAAGAAGTGGGTGAGCAAATGGACGGATGAATGGAAATGGACAATGGTGTGAGAGCACTCGGATTGGCTCCCCAAGGGCTGTCACAGGGATGGTGTGCAAGCCACTCAGACTGACATGGCAGCCAGTGCTCACGCCATACCCTCTGGGGCTGGCCAGTAATTCCAGCAATAAAGTCTTTGCTGCCCAAAATGTTGTGAAAAATCGGTCATGCATTAGACAAACCCTGACTCTTTTGGGGACCCAGCTCTGGGCATGGAGTCAGAGGCTGGAATTGAACCTGAGCTCTGCCTCTGACTGGCCAGCATCTTGTACAACTGACTCAGCGATTCCAAACCAATGTCTGTGTTCTAATCAATAAGACAGAGTAATGGATCCTCCTCACTGGCTTGGCTTCATAAACGGAGGAATTCACATTAGAAACCAGAAATGAGCTGGGGGCCAAGACTAACTCAATAATGTTCGTAGCTCCATTATTTCCTGGGCATGAATAATTCACCTGCTTCGATTGCTTAAAAAGCCAGTGTTTACTAAAACATTTTTGAGTCAAAAACCTCAACCACAGTTTTTATCAGCAAGGAGGTTAAATATTGATACTTAGTGAGCCCAGCGGAGGGCTGAGTGGTTGGTGGCAGGCCCTCAGGCTGAGTAGCTGTGAGGTGAAGCCCAGCATAGGCTGTGTCCAGGTGACCTCTTGGCAGGGCCTGGCTGTCCTTGCGTTCTCCAGAAATCAGGGGTCAGGGGGAAAGGAGCTCCATGTAGCAGGGGGCACAGAAAAACAAAACCCAACACCGGACTACCCATATGCAGACCCCCCTAGTCCCCTCAGGGATGAGGGCTCAGTCTCCAGGTGCCTGTGTCTTTAAATAGCTGAGGAGGGTTCTTTGCTGAGCCCCAGAGAGGAGTACATTGGGGCAGTCCTTTGCAGTCTACAGGTTGTGTCCTCTGATGGCATGCATCGTGGCTCTCATGCCAGGCAGGTGAGGGTCCCACTTGTCAAATATGGGAATCCTGCCGGCCACTGAGGAGTGGAGAATATTGGCATTTTGTAAGATGTCATTTGTTAATAAGTTCTTTGAGTCCTAATTCACCTTGAATTTCCTTGATGTTGGTGTGTTGCCATCTCCACTCGAGAAACACGGGTGTGAGCTGGAGCCCTCGTGATGCGACCCCAGGGCCAAGGCCTAGTAGGCGCTCCCCGTCAGTGGAGCCTGAGAAGCCTGGGGAGCGGATGCAGTACTGCCCTGAGCAAGCAGGCATTTGCAGTCACAGTAGCACCCACAGTCATAGTCACAGCAGCGTCCACAGTCACAGTCAGAGCAGCGCCCACAGTCACAGTCACAGCAGCG
>JAAGEH010000040.1:26979405-27007127 GCA_011751065.1 Lasiurus cinereus
GCAGCGCCCACAGTCACAGTCACAGCAGCGCCCACAGTCACAGTCACAGCAGTGCCCATGTGTGGGTCTGAACCCAGGCAGTCGGGCTGGAAGGGCTCTTTTCTACTATTCTTATGAGAAGGAAATCACTGGCTCAGAATGCTGTATGCGCAAGCACTTCATGGCCGACAATGTGCAAGAAGAGATCCCTAGGAGGACAAGCAGGGATCCAACAGATAGCCACCAGGCAGCTTTGCAAGGGCCAGGTGGGGGCAGGGGTTTATGGCCAGGAGGACGATCACTGAGGAGACCGCTTGCCCCCTGGTCAGGCTGAGGCCTGAGAACCGGCCTCCTGGAGATAATCCCAGACAGCAGTGTGGTGGCTAGGGTCTGTGCCTTCAGCACACGAGCCTCAGCGTCCTCCTCTCTGCCATGGGCTTACCATGGTGCTGTACTGAGGTTGCTGTGAGAATGAATGTGGTGCATAGGCACAAGGCAGGCAGCCAGTGTCCAGGGCGCACACCTAGGATACAGTCTCCATTGAAATGATGGAACCATGGGCTGGGTGTGAGGAGGAGCCCTGAGACGAGGAGCCTGGTCTGCTCCAAGCGAGGGGTCTCTGTCATCCTTAGAGCCTCTCTGCAATGCCAGGGCCTCCCTCAGGGAAACACCACAAGCCAACCCCGAAAAAAACCCGCACCAGCCTGTCGAGGACCAGCAGCTTCGAGAAGTGAGAATGAGAACTATGCCAGGCTTCGTCACATTCCTTGTGTCACTGCACTGACTTGCGTGATTTCCTCCCAGACCCTTGCTGTGCTTGCTGACTTAGAGAAACGCAACAAAACATCCCTTCTCCAAGGCCTGGGACTCTCTGGTTACATTGATTCAACAACCTTAAACTCACAGAGAAACCATCGAGGCTTTTCGTGTCGTCCTTGGTCCGTGGTTCCCTAGTGTTGTTACAGGGACTTGTTAGAGGGCATGAGCTGTCCCTTTCCATGGTGATGCTACTCAAGCTGGTCTGCTTGCCCACAGTGACCTGCCTTGACAGCACTGTGAGACCGAGCACCTCAGCGATGGCATGATGGTGTAACCTCCTCCCCACCCCCCATCCAGCCAGCTAAGGAGACGGCCTCCACATCACACGGTAGCAGACAGAGAGCCCTCATCCCATGAACTTGCGGTGCCTGGCGGACAGGCTGAGAGGGAAAGCCTGAGCAGCAGAGAACAGTGACGATCACAGGTGAGATTCGCTAAGTCCCAGAGCCACTCTGTCATTTCTGGCCCCAGGCAAGATGGAGTTAGGTGCCCTGTGTCCCATGTGGGCCTTTGTCTCTCTGGCCTCCGCGTCCTGTGAAGCTCATTCAGATGCATGCTGCTTCCTGTCGGTGGTGTCTGCATTCTCTGGGACCATCTCTGCAGCAGTCCCCAGGGGAGGCTGGGGAGCAGATGTGAGGCTTACTGAGCACGTTTCTTAGAAGAGCAACCCCACCGGACCCTCAGTCGGGGCTTCCCTGGAGATGCAACTGACTCCTGGAACCCCAGCCGGCTGCCACCTGCTTTTCTCGGCTTGACCTGGGGACTGCTTCCAGCATTCATCTCATTCAGGAATCAGGGAACTGTCTTGATAGTAAGTTGGTCATGTAATTCTCTTAAAGACAAATATGTGAAAAGATAGCATAGGCCCTGGCGAGGGGCTCAGCTGGTTAGAGTGTCATCCCCCAACGCCAAGGTTGCGGGTTCAATTCCCAGTCAGGGCACATAAAAAAATTTCCCAATAAATGCATAAATAAGGAACAAAAAATCTCTCTTTTTCTCTCCCTTCCTCTCTCTCTCTAAAAATCAATCAATAAATAAAAATTTAGAGAAGGTAGCATAGAGTTATTTGTACATAAGTGTGAATTATTTGTTTCACAAACATTGATTGCAGAAAGCACACGGGCCATACAGAAAGCTCACATACAGGCTCTGCATACTAGTAGTCCACATTCCAGTGCCAAGATAAAGGCAGGTCCTTGTAGGAAAATAGGGACCGATGGAATTTTCACTTGAAAGTATCTTTTCTGGAGAAGTAGGCGTGTGCATAAGTAAACATATGGAAGTTGTCATGCAGCCGAATTTCTAATGAAAATTTGGAAACAGGTTAAATACCCATCCTGGCAGGAATAGCTGGACAGTGGGTGCGATTTGTGTTAGCCAGACCCCAGATATAAAAACAAAATTGGTCACCTTCCTCCTCTACAATTCAAGGCAAAGGTTATATGTTGAGCTCCAAGGTAACCTGACCACTTCCAGACAAACTTGGTCAGTTCAGGACGCTCCCTGTTCTGTCTCCCCCCAAGGCCAGATGCACCCCAGGACCAAGGGAGCTTCAGGTTTAGGGTGCAGTGGCCATCGCTTGGTGTCCACTGCATGGCAGCTCCTGGAGGGGCTGGCCCGTTCTCAAGGCCTGGTCATCTGGCTTACCTGCTCTTGAATTCTCCCTCCCCACCCCAGTATACCTGAGAAGTGGGGACCCCACCTCTTTCAGGGTCAAGGTAGGTACCACTTTCCTGTGGGGAAACCATTCCCTCCCATAACCAAGAAGCCCTTCCTATGTATAGGCCTTCCTGCACCCAGGTTTCTCTCAGCACATTTCTCCCTCTCTGGGGGCAGAGAAAGCTCGGCTCTCCTCCCTCCCTGCTGCTAGGCTGCCACAGCCCTGGCTCCTGTGAGACACTTGTCACCCCTCTCCAGCTGCCCCTGCTTATGCCCTGATAGGGAGAGAGCAGTGAGGGGCTTGTGCCTCCTGGAGCCACGAAGTGGGAACTTATCTCTACCCACAGGCGTCACAAAACGGTGGAGGGCCTGCAGCCCCACGGCTGCCTGCGGGGCTGTATCTTCAAGAACAGCCACAGTCCGTCTCCCACACACATGCTCTTCTCACAAGGAGCACTGACGTTCCTCCCACTGAGAGGTCAGGGAGGCCGTGCCCTCTCCCCTTGAACCGGCAGGACTCTGTGCCTGCCTCAATTGGCAGCATGTGGTGGAAGCTAAGTCATAAAAACCTCAAGCTCTTCTGCTCCTTCTCTTGGGACACTTGCCTTGGATGCCGAGCCTCTGGTGAGGAGTCTGGCTGACCCGAGGTCACCAAGTTGCAAAGAAGCCCAGGCCAGTGACATGGAGCAATGACAACAGTAGGCCCTTTGCTGGTTAAAAGTGGTGTCCTTTGCTTCATGTCCTGAAGGTGAGAGATGAGTCACTCAGCCTGTAAGGATATGAAACAATGAACAGGAGCTCCGATAGTCACACCCTCTTACTTTAGTTGTGGGCAGTTTTTCTTACTTAGAACTTGCATACAGGAATATTTTACAAACTACAGATAAATTATAGAAACTTCTCAGTATAATATACAGACAGAATATATAAACAGACATACAGAAGAATAAAAAGATGGATGGATGGATGGGTGGATGGGTAATGTGTGGAAAGATGAATGGTAAAAGAGAAATAGAAAGAATGAGAGAGAAGGAGAGGCTGATTTCTTTTTAGTTCTAAGAGTGGCTTTTGTTGAGAAGTATTAGCTGATCCAGAAGACATTGTATGGAGTCATATTTTGAGATCTGCAGAGTTCCATGTCTTTCTGCCTGTTTACCTGTAGTTTACATGATTAATCTTTACTCTAGCTCACTTCTCAGTGGACCTAAGGGGAAACAATTGTGATTCAAATAAAATTGTCCACTTTAAGACCTGTCCCAGCTTAGTATGACACATGGAGAAAGAGAGAGCGAGAGAGCGAGAGAGAGAGAAACACAATTCCAGCCCCCAAAATCATTGAACAGTAATGTAGACCTCTACTGAAAAGCTCTTGGAGACACTAAAGTGAGAATTCTGTGGCGGGGTTTATATAGTACATTATTAATTCAGCTTCCTAACTCCCTCATTAAACACTCTCCCTGTCCCCCAAGTTCTCTGTGGTCATAGAAATGTCTTCACATCCTCAGCCCCACAAAGAACCTGCCTCTCCAGAGGATTGTCCTTGTATGTAGAGCAATCCTTCCTCCCTAAACCCTTTCCTAGAAGGGTCTAATACAGCAGTTCTCAACCCCTTTCACAGGGGTAGCCTAAGACCTTCAGAAAACACATATTTCCCATGGTCTTAGGAACCAACACACTGCTCCTCGGTGTAGCAAAATGTAGCAATGTGGTTTACTGTTGTCATATGAAGACTGTTCCCCATGCTACATCACGATTCAAGACAAAATTTCATTTATTTGTAATTAAAAATAAATATTTCACAATATATAATTATATATTGTTTTTGTGATTAAGCACTATGCTTTAATTATGTTCAATTTGTAACAACGAAAATACACCCTGCATATCAGATATTTACATTACAGTTCAAACAGTAGCGAAATTACAGTTATGAAGTAGCAACGAAAATAATTTTATGGTTGGGGGTCACCACAGCATGAGGAACTGTATTAAAGGGTCTCGGCATTAGGAAGGTTGAAAACCATTGGTTTAATAGCATGAGCGGTGGTGGAGGGAGGGGCTGTAGTGACTTGTTTTTGTTCTGTCACACAGAGTTTGTACTTTTCGTTCTCTTTAGGGATAAAAGTTAAGTTTAGAAATACAAATTTGTGTCTGAAATTACGAACCGCTTTTCAAAGTGGTAAAGCCCATGCCCCACGGGATGTCCTCCCTGAGCCCCGAGTGCAGTGTCTCCTTGGCAAGGAGAGGGAAAGGAAGTTCAGACTCATCCAGGCTGCAGAGGAAATGCATGCCTCTCAGAGTGCAGAAACCCTGGGATCCAGTCTGAGGACTTGGCACCAGGCTGGCCAGGCTGCTTCCTGCCAGGCGGGCTCTGGGGGGCACTGATCCCAGGCCCCCTCACTCTCTCACTGGTGACATGGGGTCATGTCAGACTTCCGCTGCTGCCACAGGTGAAGCTGCTTTGAAAATCACAGGCATAATCCAAATGTAAGTATTCATGGAACCAAGAGAGAGCCTTAGGGTTCCCCCTCCTTTGTGTGGTGGAGGAGACCCTGAGTCTCCCAGGGCATCATCACAAACCACATCCTGAGGGGCTTAAACAACAAACATGCATTTCTTCATAGCCCCGAAGGCTGGATGTCCCAGACCGAGGTGTCAGCAGGTTAGCTTCATTCTGAGTATCCTCCTGGGCTTATAGATGCCCCCTCACACCCTTCCTTTCCCGCCTCCCATGGCATTTCTGCTGAGCGTGTCTCTGCTGTAATCTCTTCTTAAAAGGACCCAGTCACAGTGGATCTGCCCACCCCAATGAATGGCCTTATTTACCTCAGTCACCTTTCTAAAGGCACTGTCTCCAATTCAGTCACATTCTGAGATATGGGTGCTGGGATTCAATATCCATTTTGGGGGGACACCATTAGGCCCATTCCTAACTGTCACCTTTCTTTGTTGAGACATTAGTTTTACTTTCTTGATTTTGGAGTGTTATTGACTTGGAACTGTCTGAAGCTTCTTTGTGAGCAGTCAGACAATGTGCTGGCTTCTTTCCCATTCGTTCACTCGCAGTTTGAGGAAACGATGAAATTCTGAATTCTGTATTTCAGGCTTTGAATTGCTGTGGGCTTGAGACAGAAGAGGTAATGTCTTATTCATCAATCTCCTTTGAGGCTATTTCTAGTTTTCCTGCCATTCACAATGAAGTCAACAGTACTGGTGATTCATCTTCGTTGATAACCAGCTTCCAAAAAAAGAGAGGGTATTTCCATCCATCATTCAAGATCTGCTTCTGCATAGTAATTCATTATTTGTGGTAATGTACAGCCATTTTCTGGTGCCGGATGAAACCTGGCACTTCTCTGTACTTTTCCAGATCAAAGATAAAGAAATGGAAACTGTAATTTTCATTAGTCTCACCAAAAACTGTATATAAAGTCATGAAGTACATAGGATAAATAGTTCAGGAAATGTTTACCTTCTATATTTGTTAGGCTGGCAAATGTAGAATATATTTAATACATAGTTCAAATATATATTATGGATACATTATATATATATATAATACATTATATATTATACATGGATATACTATGGATATTACATATATGGATATATTTGGCTACATGTAATTAATTTTCTCAGGTCTCACACCACCTGAGGTACAAATGGAGTCACCTTGACAGAAGAATTCAAATTCCACCAGCTTCTTTTGTTTTTATAAACTTTTATTGTTGATAGTATTACAGATATGGGGGAAGGGAGCAAAAGGGGAGATACCTTTAATACTATTCAGCTTCCTTACTATGTATTTAGAGAGTCTTGAGCCGGTTGGGAGTTGAGCTTAAAGAGAAAGATGCCATCATGTTAAATTGATCAGCCCTCCTTTCTGAACACGACGTGTCCCTATTGCGTCGGATCCTCCAGCTAACCTGGTAGATTTCAGGTGCCTCAATGGCAAGTTCCCTAAACATATCTGTGTGCCCTGAATCCTTGTGGCGTGTCCAGCCAGGGATCTTACCATGTACAAAATATGTTACCTTGAGATCTCTCTAATCTCTAAGGAGTGATGTTTGCTAAGGTACTTGCTCTAATTTGGAGATGAGGAAACTAAACTGCCTCAAGGCTAAGCAATGACGCAGTTAAATTGGAACCCAGACACTTCAGCATGAAGTCTGGGAGCGGAGTAGAAGGAAGGCCTAAGGGCACTGCAGAGGCAGTCTGGCCGGCCTGCGCAGCTTGAGCCCTGGTCCGGGCACCTCGGGGACATGGTCCCGCTGAGTCATGAGCACCCAGAGGTAACTCCTAGTGAGAAGCAGGAGGGACTCTCTGAATCTATCTGAATGGTGTCATTGAGTTGAATGCTCAGTCTAATCAACACGAGGACCTCATGTGACTCCACAGCTAACTAGGCCAGGAGGGAGGCTTCAGGAACAGCAGTTTATTGTTTGTGCCTAGCTAATGGCTCCGAGGATAAGGTGAGAATAGGCCCGCTTTTCTAAATGTGAGTTTTTTGTTCATCTGAAGCCTTCGCATGACTGGCTAGATCCATCACTGCATGCACACATTTTCTCTTTGTTTAATTCCTGAGCCCGAGGCTGGGTGGGGGCCTGGTCTGCCAGAAATAAGGCTCTTCTTCAGACAGGGCTGTGCCTTCAGAAGTAACCTTGGTGCACTTTTATATTCAGAACCTGAAATGGCTATTGGAGAGGTGTTGACATTTGCTTATTAAGGGTTTAGGGACTGGGAATTTTAAGGCATTTTCCTTTATAAATTACTCCGTACTGACCGAGACCCCAAGGCCACATGGGACAAGTGCTCCCAGTGCAGGGCTGTTTGAGGCCCTGGCTGCTTCCCCGACAGGCTTTACCGCCCACGCAGAGCTCAGGCCCCGGAGTGTGAGCAAACCTGTGTCCCAGGGACGCAGACAGACACCCCCTTCCCTACCTCCGCCAGGGCAGACTCCACACAGGGAGCAGCTGGCTCCGAGGAGTGGCTTTCTTTTTTGAAATCAGCACCAAGAATATTCTGTTTTCTTTCCTTATTACCTAAAGAAGAAAGAACAGTTACACTCCAACTGCCATTTACTCTGTGGATCTTTCTCCCTAATGCACAGCCTACTTTGGGGGCCTATAATTTCCCCCACTTCCCATTCGGGAAAGGAAACCTCAAGGTCAGATTCCCAGCCCTCTGCTCCCTCTCATGATGGAAGTGTAGAATGAAACCTGGAAGAAATTGCATGTGTAGAGCTTGCTTTGGATTCTGAAAAGGTTTCATTACATTTTCAAATGCTTTAAATTAGTAAGACCCTTTATGAAAAACGTATTTATTTGACTTCATAGTAAAAGCTGTGGAAAGGAAAGTAAGATCACAGACTTAAATTTTAAAAATTGAATGCTGCCATTTATGGAAACAGTATTTTGGGAAGGAAGGAGGTGAGTGTGCCCCAGACCAGGGCCAAGGGTCACGCCACCCTGTCCCTAATACTCGTGAGGTACAGCTGTTCCTGCACCTGAGTATCTGCCCTCCCAACTTCCCCCTCCAATCCACGCAGATGTCTGTACAGGGGTCAGGGGTCTCTTTACTGCAATGGCTGTGTGACCTCCAGCAGAGGAAGGGCCTGTGCTCAAAAGGAAATGGGGTTTTAAAGTGAAAACTAATAGCCTACTTAGCAATAGAGCAACTCCCAGGGTCTGAAAGTGCAGAGGAGCTGACATGGGAGTTCCAGATGAGCGCCAGCTGACATGGGAGTTCCAGATGAGCGCCGATCACTGTCGCAGAGGAATACAGGGAAAGGCTGTTTCTGGACTGAATGTTAATGGGACATTCTGCTGGTTATCAAGGGACAGGGCCATCCACGTCGAGGTCTCTTTTGTATGTCCGACACGTGTGAAGATTACCAACCAGCTCACCACCAACCCCTCTGTGACCTGGTGAGGTTTCCCCCGCTGTAGTCGTTTTCTGAATGAGGAAGGAAATCAAGGAGACCTAGCAGTGTGGGGAGGCGCACAGCTTGTGAACTGGGGTTGGGGGAGGGGGAGGCTTGCCTGGATTCCTGCTGACAGCTGAGCACCCGGGAAACCTCCTGTCTTCCATTGTCTTCTTAACACTCACTCACAGGCCTGGCCAGCATGGCTCAGTGGTTGAGCGTGGACCTATGAACCAGCAGGTCACAGTCTGATTCCTGGTTGGGGCATATACCAGGGTTGCAAGGCGCAGCCAATCAGTGATTCTCTCTAATCATTAATGTTTCTCTCTCCCTGTGCTTTCCTCTCTGAAATCAATAATAATTTAAAAAAAAAAAACCTCATTGGGAGAATCCAAGATGGCGGCATAGGTAAACACCTACACTGCTGCCTCACACAACAATTTCAAAACTACAACTAAAAGACAGAACAGACATCATCCAGAACCACAGGAAAGCTGCCCAAGTGTAAGTTCTACAACTAGAAGGAAAGAGAGGGGCTCACAGAAACCCAGAGGAGCTACAAAAAGCTGAGGTACCGAGACGCGCGCCCTGAAAGAGCGGGTGCCTGAGTACCTGGCTGGCTTTCTCTGGCGGGAGGGAAACGGAGACTCCCAATGGCATTGAACCCCTTATCTTACGACACTAAACCCCAGATCCAGCCAAAACTCATACGGGGGGAGTTTGGACTGTGAAAAGGGAGAGGTGCACGGAAATTTAGGGGAGTCGCAAAAGATCGGAGGTCTGGTCGCACACGGCGCTGCGTGAAGGACAGACTGCTGATTGTGCCACTGGCTTTCGCGAGTGGGCAGGAGACAGACCCTCCCAACTGCGCCACTTCTGAGTCCACTGGGCCCCTGTTTTGGGCGAAACCCTGGAGACCTAGACTCGAGTGGTCCTGGCACGAAGGGGAGGTGGAAAGGCATCGGTCTAGAAGCACTGCGGGTGCTCGCACAAGGACCGCTCCAGCCATTACCCAGTCACGTGAGACTCAGGGGCCGTGGAGGGCGGGGCCCACTGGAAGGCAAGGCGGTCCCTTAAGTCCTGAGACTCCACCCATCCCAAGCTCAATAGAGGCTTCTGTGGCTTTGCGTCTAGTATCATAACGCTGAATTCAACACAGAAGTTTCCCCAGCATAGTGAAAATGCCGAGACAAGGGAAGGGGTCACAAACAAAAGAAATGGAGGAAAAAAAACGACTGGATATAGAGTTCAAAACCACGCTTGTAAGGTTTTTCAAGAATATGCTAGAAAAGTTGGATAAATTTAGCGAGAGCCAAGAGGACATGAAAAAGAACCAACTAGAGATGGAAAAGGTCCAACTAAAGATGATAAAAGACCAACTAGAAATTAAACATACACTAACTGAAATAAAAAATATTATACAGAGTCCTAATAGCAGACTAGAGAAAGGCAAGAATCAAGTCAAAAATTTGAAATATAAAGAAGCAGAAAATACTCAACTGAAAAAGCAAGAAGAGAAAAGAATCCAAAAATGTGAACATAATGTAAGGAGCCTCTGGGACAGCTTCAAGCGTACCAACATCAGAATTGTGGGGGTGCCAGAAGAAGAGAGAGAGCAAGATACTGAAAACCTATTTAAAGAAATAATGACTGAAAACTTCCCACATCTGGTAAAAGAAATAGACTTACAAGTCCAGGAAGCACACAGAACCCCATATAAAAGGAATCCAAAGAGGACCACACCGAGACACATCATAATTAAAATACCAAGAGCAAAAGACAAAGAGAGAATATTAAAAGCAGCAAGAGAAAAACAGTTTATTACCTACAAGGGAGCACCCATACGTCTGTCAGCTGATTTCTCAACAGGAACGATGCAGGCCAGACAGGAGTGGCAAGAAATATTCAACGTGATGAATAGCAAGAATCTACAACCAAGAATAATCTACCCAGCAAAGCTAACATTCAGAATTGAAGGGCAGATAAAGAGCTTCACAGATAAGAAAAAGCTAAAGGAGTTCATCAACTCCAAACCAGTATTATATGAAATGCTGAAAGGTACTCTTTTAGAAGAGGAAGAAGAAAAAGGTAAAAGACAAAAAATTATGAACAACAAATACATATCTATCAATAAGTGAATCTAAAAATTAGTGAATTAAAAATTTGATGAACAGAATAAACTGGTGAATAGAATAGAATCAGGAGCACAGAAAGGGAATAGACTGATAATTCTCAGGGGGAAAGGGGTGAGGGGTGTATAGGGAGAGACTGGACAAAAATCATACACCTATGGATGAGATTAATGGGAGGCAGCTAAGGGCAGAGGGAGGGGTGGGAGCTGGGTGGAGGGGTGCTATGGAAGGGAAAAAAGAGAAATAAATGTAATAATCTGAATAATAAAGATTTAATTTAAAAAAAACCCTCATTGTTTCAACAGCAAATGAACACACTTCTATCTATTACTGGTAGAACTGTCTCAGGACTTGCAAACTTTAAAAATCATCTGGATTTTTAAAAATATATATTTTATTGATTTTTCACAGAGAGGAAGGGAGAGAGATAGAGAGTTAGAAACATTAATGAGAGAGAAACATTGATCAGCTGCCTTCTGCACACCTCCTACTGGGGATGTGCCCACAACCAATGTACTTGCCCTTCACTGGAGTTGAACCTGGGACCCTGCAGTCTGCAGGCCAACACTCTATCCACTGAGCCAAACTGGTTTCGGCTCATCTGGATTTTTGATGAAGATAATGTATTTGTAATTATCCTATCTAATAAAAGAGTAATATGCAAATTGACCATCACTCCAACACACAAGACGACTGCCTCCATTTGGTCAAAGATGGCTGCCCCCATGTGGACACTAGATGGCCACCACAAGATGGCCAGCAGGGGAGAGCAGTTGTGAGTGATCAGGCCAGCAAGGAAAAGTATTTGGGGGTACCAGGCCAGCAGGAGAAGCAGTTGAGGTGGGACCAAGCCTGCAGGGGAGGGCAGTTGGGGGGAACTAGGCCTGCAGGGGAGGGTAATTGGCAATCGGGCCGGTATAGGAGAAGTTAGGCATCTACCAGACTGGCAGGGGAATGGTTTGAGGGTGATCATACTGGAAGACAGAAGTGGTTAGGGGCAATTAGGCAGGCAGGAAGGTGAGTGATTGGGAGCCAGCAGTCCTGGATTGTGAGAAGGATGTCCGACTGCCCTTGAGGGCTCCCACATTGGATATGATGCAGGCTGGGCTAAGGGACACCCATCCCATGCATGAATTTTGTGCACTAGGTCTCTAGTCCTATGTAATAAAGAGGTAATATGCAAATTTACCTTCACTCTGTCACACTGTCACAAGATGGGTATGCCCACAGCAGAGGCAGGGCTCCTGTAAAACAAAATGGCTGTACCCACAATGGAAGCAGGGTTCCCATAATGAACCATAATGAGCAATCATCAGGGACCTAAGGCTGCACTCCCTGCCCAATGGGGCTTGACAAGGGATTTCAGGCTCTGTCTCCACCCTAGCGCTGGGACAAGAGACCTGAAGCTGCACCTTCCACCCCAGAGGGGCTTGACAGGGGTGGGGCCAGCCAGGTCAAGATTTTGAGGTGCACATGGGTAGACTGAGACTTGACTCTGGGTCCTGTGGCGTGCCCTAGATTCTGACAGAAGATTTTCATATACATTTTACTAATTTTCTTCCATGTCCAACACTTCTATTATAGAGAAAGTGCAAATAGAAATATTAAAATATTTTCTCCAATTAATTCCCTTTTAATGTGCATGAATTTCATGCACAAGGCCACTAATTTAATTATAAGTAGCCTAATGAAAATTCCTAATCACATCAAGTATACTGTTCTACTTTTATACAAAAAAATCATGTACTAATTTTTTCCAAGTACTTACAATTTATCTTCCATCATTCAATTATACATATTGAATTTATATGTCTAGAATTCAAATTTTTAATTAAAAATTGTGAATTAGATTCTAAGGGTTGGGAAGCTAATAAATGGCAAATATATGTGAGATAATTCCACAGCTATGATAATGGTGTTGAGCACCTGCTTTAAGATATGAAGCGAGGACAATGGCAGGGTGCCCAGAATTGGAGGGGCTAAGCACCCACCTGCTCTTCCATTGACAAAGATGATTTCTTGAGAATTAGCAATGCATGCCTCCCCGTTTCTATGTCCCTTCTTGTGCTCCATCTGCAAGGATAAATCGAAGCATGGTGGCATCTTGCCTTAATGTTTCAAGGATAAATGTAGCTTTTAAAGTGGAAACACATAAGGTTAATACTGACTTGATCAATAGAGGGATTCTCAGAAGTGCAGAGACTGGCAAGCCAGCACGATGAGTCAGGTCCGAGCCGAGCACACACCAGTGTGCACATCTCCTTATAAAGAAATTCTGGGAGTAACTATTGTGAAACATGTCCTCCCTGGTAAAGAGGCAGGACACTAAACAGCTCCACAAATTGGGAAGTTAATGGTCACACTGCTAGGATGCCAGACCTGTGAAAAAAGCGGGGCTTTTTCTGCAAAGTAACAGAAATAATGACTAATTGATGTGCCAAAGACTAATTTGGGAAAGGAAAAAAGATGGCATAGAAGAGAGAAAAAAAGCACATGGTGAATATCAGGAACTAATCTTAGATAAAAGAATAGAAAATATTAGAAAACAGAAACATTTGAATGGAAGAGGTGAGTCCAGAACCGGGCAATTGGTGCAGAAGACATCCGAGATTCTGCTTATGGCACGGGGGAATGAGAGGAAAGCCTTAAATACTGCAATTGCTCAGGAACTAGAATGTAATTCTCTTTTCTTAGTAGGAACAGGAGACACTAAAAAGAAAGCTTTAAATGTAAAATAACTCAAATTCCTAGAACTGTTCTGATCATTGAAAGCCGTAGAAGGAAGGACTGGAATTTGCAGTTGTCATAACCAGAGGAGCGTGTGGACCCAGTGACGTAAATCTACTTGGAGGACTTGAATGGCTCTAGTAACTAACCCAGTGTGCACAGAGTGGACAGTGTGCACAGAGTGGACAGTGGACAGTGTGCACAGCATGGGCAGCATGGACAGTGTGCACAGAGTGGACAGAGTGGACAGTGCAGACAGTGTGCACAGAGTGGACAGAGTGGACAGTGTGCACAGCATGGACAGTGTGGACAGTATGCACAGCATGGACAGTGTGGACAAATGGACAGTGTGGATAGTGTGGACAAGGTGGACAGGTGGACAGTGGACAGAGTGGACAAGTGGACAGTGTGAACAGTGTGTACAGGTTGACAGAATGGACATTGTGGACAGGTGGACAGTGTGGAGAAAGTGGACAAGGTGGACAACGTAGACACTGCACAGCCTCAGTTTCCTGGATGAAGCTCGCTTCTTTCTAATGTATCAAGCCTCCACTGTACCCAGCTCTGAAGCAGACAGGGTGCATGGAAGAAACGAGAAAAGTACCAATTCTGCCTCAGAACTTGCTAACGTGGCTGGATTTTTTGTGGATAATTCCTCTTGTCCCTCTCCTGCTGGGGCACCTGGCACTCTCCTGCTGGCCCTCCAATGAGCTTTGAAACAGGAAAAATTCTGGCATGATGAATGACGAAAGGAAACACTTAGGAGCCGTTTTACGGCTTCTTGCTTGTAATCTGCATGGCAAAGATCCACTTTGAAGCCTTATTCTACGCCTGGTGCACAGTGCCTACACTGTGCGCCCGGTACCCAAAGACTGTCTCCCCCGCCATGCAGGGGCATGGGCACGCGAGGGGCTCCCAAGAGCCAGAGGCTGGGGTTCCCTCCTGCCAAGGTCTCCCCTCCTATTCTGTGTGGGCTGATCCAGCTACAGATTGTCCAGCTACGGCTGATCTGCCTGTCCCTGCTCGGACTCACCCTGGCTCATGTCATAGCCCCTGCCGCCTGCTTGCTCTCAGTCTGGGCCCTTCCTCCTGTCTCCTGGCATCACCTGCCTTCGCTCCTGAATTTGCTTTTCTGCTTTCTTCCTTTCTTTTGGGGAGGGTGGGGCAGTAGTTGGTATTTTTCCATGTTTTCCTCCATCCTAGTCTTGAACTTTTCTCTCAGCACACCCTGGCCTCATGCTTTGTTGCTGCTGGATCAGAAGTAGAATCCCTACTACGCTCCCCTGGACACAGCATGTTCCTTACAATACTTCCTTTATTAAAAATAAAAACTGCCCCCAAACCCTCCTATTCTCTCCCTCTGGCCCAGAACCGGCCCTTCCTCCTCGACCCTCACGCGGAGCAGTCTGCCTCCGGGCTCATGTGGATGTTGGTCTTTCTGCGGGGGCAGTAAAATGTGACAGCACTTGCAGTGGGCAGGAGACAAGGGTGTGGGCAGCGATCCGCAGAGCAGGGCCTCGAAGCCTTAAGGAAGGCACTGTCAGTGCAATAGCTTCACCAAATCTTACCTTCCGAACCAGGGGCTTCGCCACACTGGCCCAGGCCCACTCTGAAGAGCAAGACAGCAGATCGTGGGAAGAGGTTGGGCCCAGCTTCTTGGCACATGAGACAGTGAGACCACAAGAGCCCCATACTCATGCCTCATGCCTGCACTAGGGGGCAGGAGGGCAGCGCTCCAGGCAGCTCTCAGCTCCACCCCTCCTCCCACAACAGGGTGCCCAGCCCTCCCCCAGCAGGGCATCAGGCCATCTCCTGCTGGGGCACCTGGCTCTCCCCTGCTGGGCAGAGCTCCTCCATCCTCAGCCCAGGTCCTCCCTGGAGGCACTGAGCCAAGTCTGACCTCAGGTACAACAACCAGGAAACGGGCTCTTGCTTCGTTTCCTGTCTTGGTTGGATCCCACCTGCCTACCCTCCTCCTGCTTCCTCTCCCCCCCACCTCCCCTCCGCCCGCATCCCCTTCATTCCAGGGGCTGGGCACAGCTGGGCACAGCTGGGCACAGGTGAGTGTGTGTGACTGGGCTCTGTCAGAACACGCCCGCGGAGGAGCCCCATTGCCGCCTCACTGGCCTCTGGTCCTCGCATCACCTCTGCAGTCGGCCTCCTCCGGCCTCTGTGGGCTGCTGCTCACACCCTTGTCTCCTGCCCACTGCAAGCGCTATCGCATTCTACTGCCCTTCCCCTTGACTCTAGAGGCCTGGTCCCAGCAGTGGCCACTGCCCATCACCTCCTGTGGCGCACTGGAGCCCAGCACCCACGCCAGACCGTGGGTCACACGTTTCCCAGCGCTCAGAGCCTTACAAGCTCCGCACTTCCACCCACAGGGGTCCCCCTCTTCTCCGTGGGACACCACAGCCATGTTTAGCCCTCATTCCTATGTCTTATTTCACGGCCGTGCTGGAAGGAAAGTGAGATTTCTTTGTTTTCCCGATGGGCTAAGTTAGAATGTTCAAAGGCATTGTACCGGCCGGCCAGTATGCCTCAGTGGTTGAGCATGGACCTATCAACCAGGAGGTCAATGTTTGATTCCTGGTCAGTGCATATGTCTGGGTTGCAGGTTTAATCCTAGTGTGGGGTGTGCAGGATGCAGCACATGGATGCTTCTCCCTCATCATTTATGTTTCCATCTCTTTCCCTCTCCTTCCCTCTATATGAAATCAATAAAAACAATTTTTTTAAAGGCATAGCACAGGCTGACTGGATTTCAGGGTGCCACGAGGGCCCAGCAAAGCCCCTCTGAGTCCCCCCTGGAGAAACCTTTCTAAGATATACAAGTGGTGGTGGCGTTTTGTTGGTGGCTCCTTTGCCTTGATAAAGGAAATATAAATGGGCTAATTTTTACTTTGGGGAGTGGGCTTTCACCAGGCTCTAAGGCACTGGCCACCAAGGTCGAGTTTATCTGTTCTCTCACTGTTTCCGGGCTCTGGTGACAGATCGTCCAGCAGGGGCTGTGACAAATGGAGCCCTGGGCATGAGGCAGTGACGAGACCTCTTCCAGGCCCGATCCCCACAGCAGAAGTAGGGGTGCTACTCCCAGAGGCTGACTTTCCAGAGCAGCGGGCCACGGGCAGCAGACACACCTGTGCCAGCTGGTGAACAGCGTGAGAGCAACACGTCAGTGTGGAAGGAGTGGGACCAAGGGCCCCAGTGCAGGCTGCGGACCCACAGTGCACAGGGGCATCCGGGATGTTGTTGGAGCAGAGGCCTGAGTGGAGGGATGTGTAAATGAGAGGGAGTCAAACAGGAGGGGCAAGGGGAGCCCATAGGCCATTTTGGGAGAGGGACCAAGCCAGGGCACAGGGGTCAGGGCTGTGCAGTCCCCCCACCTCTGCCTGTTCCACCACCAACCTCCTATATTCTTTTCTCTTTGTCATTCTCCTCGAAGGGCAGTGGAGAAGGAAAAGAGTGTTAATTAAGGTTCTACAAGCTGGACTCCCTTTACCTCGCTGGAATCCTGCTGCATCGTCTGTATTTAATTCTTAAATCATGTCATGTGAGCGTCTTTCTCTCCCAAATTATATGGTATACCACCAAAATCACAAAAGTCTTTTTCCCTCTAATCCCCCGACCTCCCAGATCCTAGAAGAACTTGCAGTCTGTTGCTAAATGGATGAGTCAACCTTTAATGCTGTTTTATCGTCGACAATAACCACTGAGAGACCACTTTTCTTCCCTGGCCACAGGCCTCTCACCCCTTCTTCTCCAGGCTCTCTGCAGTTCATGCCCCGCCCAGTGGCTGCGACTGCAGCGAGGTTGTGGCCATGTATGGGCTAAGAGAAATCTGCAGGTGTGTGTGTGGGGGGGGGGTGGGGGGTGGGGAGTAAACTTTTGTCTTTCGGGATTATACATATGTAGTATATATTTATTTCAGCTTGTTCGTACACATTATTTCACATTATGTGTTCACTAGTACCATTTTTAGCAATGGAAACATTTTTATATTTTACCTATTAAAACGTATGATGCTTTTATGAAGTCTGAGTGGTTTGTACACAGAAAGGGTATTCTCTACTATTTATTCCCATTAAAATATTAGAACCATTTGAAATCTTGTTTAGATGTAAGACATAAAGTAAGAATTTCTTTTATTTTTTCCAGAAGTTTTCACTCTATCAAAGCAGTTCATTGATTCCGTTCCCTCCCCTGTACTCTCCCACTTCTGCCCCCAGCCCCATGAATAAATGGATTGTGTCTCCCTAGCTGAGTTTCAGAAGGCAAGAGAGCCAGGCAGTCAAGGGAAGCTGACTCAGTCATGCTGCATGTATTCACCTGAGTGCATTTTCTGCTTCTAATAAAATGTTTTCTTTCCTCTCCTGGGAATGGTCCCCCCCTACCCCCATCCTGGTGATCAACCAGTTCACAAAGCTTTCAAGAATGGAGTCCCTTGTGCATTGCTTGGTTGTCACTGACAGCTCAGCTGGCATCGGCTCTGGTCCCCACAGGCATCGGGTCCTTTCCGATGTGCTCAGGCAGACATTGTTGTCCTGAATTGTGCTTTTCATGGCAAAGAATACTAGCCAACCAGGATATTTACCTTCCTTTCAGCCTGAAACCTGAGCTAGAACCAATTTGGTCTTTAACTCAATTTGCTTAATCTTGGTCTCTAAGCCATGAAGCTCAGGGCCAGCTTGTGCAAGGCTGCTTCAGAAATGACTCCTCATAGTCCTCCGTGCTCCCTCTTGGATCATCTAATGAACAGAAAGGGGCAGAAGAGATGGGAAGTTACTTCTGAGATTAAAATCTAAAAACTCAGATGTCGCCCTACCAGCGTGGCTCAAGGTTTGATTCTCCGAAGAGGGCACATGCCAGGGTTGTACTCAATTCCCACTGGAGGGTGTGAGGAGGCAGCCAATCAATAATTCTATCTCATCATTGATGTTTCTATTGCTCTCTCCCTCTCTCTTCCTCTCTGAAATCAATAAAAATATTTTTTTGAAACAAGTCAAACATCTGTCTTCCTGGGGCTCTTTCCTGTCCTCTTGTCTCACTCACTTTGGTGATGATGCAAGCTGTCATAATGGAAAAGTCCATGTGACAAGAAATAAGAGTGGCCTTTAGCCACAGTCCACAAGGAACCACAGGAGAGGAACCTTGCCATGACCTTGATTTCAGCCGCTTAGCCAGGTCCTGGACTTACAGAAGATGAGACAGTAAATGTTACTGTTTTAAACCACTAGGTTCTGGGTAATTTGTTATGCAGTGATGGATAACTAATAGAACAAATAAGGAGTTGGGTAATTATATTAAATAATATCACTAACACATTATTAATAATATTGTCAGCATACTAAAATTATATTACAACTATAGGTCCTGTGCACAAAATTTGTGCACAGGGGAGGATGTGTCACTCAGCCCAGCCTGCACCCTCTCCAATCTGGGAGCCCTGGAAGGATGTCCAACTGCCCATTTAGGCCTGATCCCAGTGGGACCTAGTGGGATTGGGCCTAAATGGGCAGTCTGATATCCCTCTCACAATCCAGGACTGCCAGTTCCCAACTGTTCACCTGCCAGCCTGCCTGATTGCGTCCAACTGCTTCTGCCTGCCAGCCTGATCCCCTAACCTCTCCCCTGTCAGCATGATTGATGCCTAACTGCTCCCCTGCAAGCCTGATTGCCCCTAACTCCCTCCCCCCCTGTTGGCCTGGTTGCTCCTAACTGTCCTCCCTTATAGTTCTGGTCACCCCCAACTCCTCTCCTCTACTGGCCCAGTCACCCCTAACTTCCCTCCCTTGCTAGTCTGATCATCCCTAACTGCCCTCCCCTGCTGACCTGATTGCCCCTAACTTCCTTCTCCTGTAGGTCTGGTTGCCCCTAAATGCCCTCCCCTGCAGGCCTGGTCCCTCCCAATGTCCTCCCCTGCCGGCCATCTTGTGGCAGCCATCTTGTGTCCACATGGGGACAGCCATTTTTGATGACATGAGGGTAGCCATCTTGCGTGTTGAGGTATATCTTCCATATTACCTCTTTATTATATAGGAGGATATAAAAGCATGCAATCCTATCTAATAAATAGGGAATATACTAATTGACCATCATGCCCTCACAAAGATGGTGGTACCCAAAGCCAATAAGAAGGGAATATGCTAATTGACTGCCATGCCCTCAAAGATGGCATTGCCCACAGCCACAAGATGGTGGCACCCAGTTTCTTCAGCCTCACTAGTGTGGCAGGCATATAGCACAGCCAGGATGTCAGCTGCCCAGCTGCAGAGGGCTGGCCCGAGGGACAACCAAACAACTAAACAAGCAGGCTTCATGGGGTGATCAGGCCAGCAGAGGCGTCAGTGAGGGACAACCAAATGACTGAACAGCAGGCTGTGTGGGGTGACCAGGTCAGCAGAGAGGGGCTAGTTGGGGGTGATCTGGAAGGCAGCAGGGGACAGTTAGGGGAGACCCAGCTGGCAGGAGAGGAGGGCAGTTAGGGGCATCCAGGCAGGCAGGCAGGTGAATAATAAGGAGCCAGCAGTCCAAGATTATGAGAGGGACACACACATATTCATACACACACACACACACACACACACACACACACACACACATGAATTTCGTGTACCGTGCCTCTAGTTTATAATATTAGAAAGCTAACATTGCTAGTGAGTTTCATATGTGGAAATCACTCTTCCAAGACTTTTGTTTTTCCTTCTGATCTTCACCACAGCCTGTGAGAAAGTTAAAGTAACTACAGAAACTCATGTCTTCAATGTGAGCCTCCCTTTCTGTCCACTGTCCACTGACTCATCCTTAACAGGGAGGCCTCAGGGCATTGGGTTCTGCTCAGCATCGAACAATCTTAGGAAGGAAGTCTCAGGTCTGTTGACCATAAAAATAGCATTTGAGTCAAAGTAGAAAAAATAGCATGACTTCAGGTGTGTTTCAGCTCCAGACCCATGAGAGGAAAGGACATTAGTGGCCACACCTCACCAAACTGGACAGGTGACTCCATAGCTGAGATCAGGACCAGATACAACAGTCAACTATCCCTACCTTGTCCCCAGCCCACCAGCAGAACCCACAGCCCCAGTTCCAGAGTCCCTGGTACAGCCCATATTCTAGACACCCTCAGGGAGCCAGGTCTTGGAGAGGAGCTCACCTGTGACTCTGGTCTTGGTACAATTTCCTTCAAAGTAAACCTTTACTTGCTTAGCTGCAAACTCCAGTTTGTGTCTGATTGGGCTTTCATGTACACAGGCAAGTGGACCCCTTGAGTTCCATAACATTAACATATTTATTTGCATTTACAGAGTAAATAGAAGCTTGAGTCCTAAGCCTGTTCTTTGAACTGTGTGGTAGGATTACAAAGAAAAAACTGCCTCCATCCACCAGAATCACTGGTCCTAAGATCTTTCCTTAATGTCTCTCATTTCCCTGGGAAGGTTCTGCTTCCCTCCCCCAAGCCAGGGGCTGACTTCCAAGGTCCAGGCCAGAGGCTGACTCTGTCCCCCAGGCCAGGGGCTTACTGACTGACTTTGGTCTGTAGCTATAGTGACCTCACTCTAAGCCTCCTGTAGGTGGGTGTCCAGGCATATGGTTGGTAGAAATGGTCACCTTGCAGATCTTGGACATGAGGGGAGAGGCAGCTCCTGGAGAAGCTGGGAGGACATGGAGAGGGAGCTTGAATGCACTCTGGTGATGCCCACATCCCCATTTACAGGCATTTCCAAGGCTCGTACCTCTCCTGCCTATGTGGCTGGCTCAGGGAGTCCTTCCCTTTCTGTTCATTTCAGCTCCTATTGAGACCCTGGCCTGTGTTCCTGCTCATGCAGGGGTAGGTGCCTGTGCCACCTGAGCTGCTGGGGAGAGCGCCTGCACCCACTGCGGGGCATCACGATTTTATATGTGGACTAGTGGCCCAGTGCATGAAAATTCATGCACTGGAGGGGGGTGGTTTCCTCAGCAAGGCCTGCCCCCTCTCACAGTCCAGGAGCCCTCTGGGGCAGGATACAACCCAGTGATCAGGAGAAAGCGATGCCCGCATCACACCTCTGCTGCTGTCACTGCCGGCAGCACAAGCCTCAGCCGACCCTGGTTACCTGAACCTCGAGCGGCCCTGGGGAGCTAGGCAGCCACCATCTCAGGCTTGTTTGCATCTCGGGCTGGCCCTGGGCAGCTCGGGGGCTGAGAGTACTGGGTGCCACCATCTTTGAGGGCATGCCAGTCAATTAGCATGTTCTCTCCTTATTGGCTGTGGGTGCCACCATCTTTGAGGGCAGGTCAGTCAATTAGCATATTCCCTCTTTATTAGATAGGATGGCAACTTGGTAGTATCCACCAGCATCTAAACCCCACATTTACAATGGCAGAACCCTTTGGCCCAGAGTTCCATCTTAGGAACCTCTACTATAGGAATATTAGCACAGCTGATGAAGAATGTAGGAACACAGGGAAACATTTGTGCCAGCCATTCATCAAGGAGGCTGGAGAAAGTCAGGGATCGTCCACCCCACTGTGAGCACTCTGAACATAAAGGAATAGCTAGTTTGTCTATGGAAACATGTCCTTGGAAAAAATTAAAGTACAACCTATAATGCCGCTTGCAACAATGAACAGAAATAAAATATGCATCCCTATACTCTGTTCACATGTGCAGGAAAAGGGGCTTGTGGAAACAGCTGACAAGGAGCAAGGGGAGCTCAGGGCTCCCATGTTTCCCTTTATAGATTTCGGCCTTGTTTGTTTGTAACGTGTATACTACTTTGTTAATTTTTAAAAGCGATTCTAAGAAAGAAGATAGGTTTTCTACAGTGTCATGTTTCCTGAGAAGACATCCCTAGGAAGCACAGAGATGTGTAGACTAGACAGGGACTTCGGGGCTTGGCTCAGCTCCTGCTCACGACGGTCTGAACGAATTCGGTCTTTTGTCTGCTGATGTAAAAGACATTGGAGCAGGGGCACTGGCACAGTAAAGGCTCTGCAGAGGAGAACACCAAGCTAGGTCCCCAGGCTGTGTTCCAAGGGAGGCTTAGAGGTTTTAATGAGGGAGGGCTGGGAAGTTGCTGGGGTTAACCAACAGGCAGTAGTTTAGCACTCGCCTTGTTTGGGACACAGGTGTCCAGGAATAGGGAGAGAAGTAGTCAGGGATTGGGCAGCACTTATTATGGGATGCAGAAAGGGATGTTCCCAACCAGTGACTGAGCTTGTTTCGGGTTTGTAGCTTGGCTTTAGATTTAGAAAACAAACTTAAAGGAGGTCAGAGTAGTTCCTGGACCATTATTTTATAGCTGCCTATTGATGACTGCCATATCCTGGTAGGCTGACCTGGATTAATGTTAGGGATATTTCATTCTGTTTGTTTCAACTGGGGTTCAACAGGTCCATTTGTCTGGCTTTGTTCACCCATCTGAAAGAAGGTTAGAGAAACATGGTCAGTAATATCCCTTCCAGTTTTAGCAATTTATGAACACAGATCTTTTTCTATTTTAGGTTTTATGATAAGCACCAACACAATTTGAAATTTAGAATGATATTTGCAAGATATACATCAAACAAGAAGCATGAGAATTAAATATATCTTAATTATGACATAAGTAACCAATATTTTAAGCCAAAAAGGTTGACCTGTCTCTCTCCTCTAAATAAAGATTGTTCCTAGTGAAATGATGACTGCATTGACTTTTGTGTAAAATCAAAGCCCACAGTACGTTTACTGGTCTTACAGTCTCTTTTGAGATCCCCCGCAGGGGTGAAACTTCTGGAAAAGAAGGAGGGGTGGCTAATGGGCAGGGCCCGTGTGGGCCAGGGAGGTGCCTGCCAACTTTGTCCTCACCTAGATAGGCTCCCGGGTCTGACAGGAGATCCCAGCATGCACTGAGGGTGAAGCCTGGTGTTTTAATCAGGGCTGAGAAGCCAGTTGGAGGCAAGCTGAGTCAGGACTTTAGCCCAGGGCAATGTGAGCCTAAGACAGGGCAGGAGGGCATGTCCAATCAACTCAGCTCCCACCGCTGGGTATCCTGTGGCTCATCACTCCACAGGCACCTGCCTGCCAGGCAGCCACATCCTTGGATTGAGAACTCCTGGCTCAGTGTTAAACCTCCTGCAGAATAGCAGAGCAGGGTGGGAGGCGGAGGAGGAGAGGCAGCCATTTCCTGCTGAGTCATAAGAGCAAATAAATGCAGTGTGCTCAGGTCTGTTCCAACGTATGGTTCCTTTGACACATTTCACGCCTTGGACCAGCTTGTACAGTGACCTGTGGGGTCACCTTTCCTTTTCAGGTGCTGAACTTGGAAAGCCACTGCTTTTCTAAAAGGGGCAGGCGCTCTGCTAGAATAAACACTAATTTTAGTGAATAGTCTTTCTTAGGAATCACTTACTAGCTTATTCTTATAGGCATCTATTTAAAAGCTAGTTTCACCCACTAGAGAGTGAAACCCTTGAGGTCAGATTTTTGCCCTCATACCCAGCCCCAGGCCCAGCATTTGGCACATCCACAAAGTTGAGAGACTGGGGAAGTGGGGCACAGCTAGTCCCAGTGACTGGAACATCATTTAAACCATTCATGTTCATTCACAAGCTAAACTTGACTGAACTTTCTGGAATGCAAACTCCACAAATGCAAGGGTTTCTGCTGTTTTGTCCACCGGTGGATTCCAAGAGCACTAAGGCCTCAGCTTCAGGAAGCCCTGCTCTCCAGAAACTGTAGAAGGTTCTAGACCACTCAGAAAAATCAAGGTCTAAACATTTAGTTGTGCTTGCCCAGTGCAGCCACACTGCAGGATCCACAGGGAATGCTGGATGATCGCCCCAAAATATGTCTCAGGTCAAAAGAATTATTTTCAGCTGAGTGTTTTTAAGACACAGGAACTCTGAGAACTGAGTAAAAGTTATCCTTTTGAAAGGGAAACCTACATTTGTTAAATGAATCTCCATTAGAAAGGGGCCTGGCCAAGAAGAAGATCATCAAAGACAACTATTGCTCAGAGAGACAACCTGCTGGAGGGGAACCCTCTGCTTGCCTCCAGGCAAATTGCCTCCCCCTCTGCAGCCCAGAACCTAACCTTGTCCTTAGCTCAGGAGAGTGCATGAACCTTGGTGGTCTGGATGCCTTTTGAGACTCAGATCTTTGGGGAACTCCCTACATAATTAAAATGGTTCCCTCTCCCTCCTATTAATCTGTCTTTTATTACTCAGGGGGTTTCAACCAAGAACTCAGAAGAAGAAAGGGACCATTCTTCCTCTCTTGCACCAGGCAACCCTCGTTTCTGAGAATGTCTGTAAAAAACATGGCAGATGATGAGGAGACAGGAGAAGGCTAGGGGCCACAGAGGGGAAAGGAAATAGGGAAAGGCAGGCTGTAGTTGCTAAGGCAACCCGGCTGAGCAGGGAAGAAGAATGTGCAGGAGACTTGAGTCTTAGAATGTATGGACATTGCTAAGGCAGAATTATTTGAAAGGACCAATCAGAAGCCAGCAAAGTACAGCTCTACCCCTAGACCAAGAAACTCAAGCTTTTCCCTCTCTGGAGCACCGAGCTTCTGGCCCTCCTGTGGCAGGGAATGGGCCTCCCTATGTCTCAGGGCTTATGGCCACATGGGACTCCACACATGGACTAATGGACTGTAATTAGCTCGGATGTTGAGCCACACTGGCTGCAACATGGAGCGGATGCTCTGAGCACTGACTTGCTTCCGGCTCTCCTGGATCTCAGCTGTCCCTTCCCCAGGACTGGCTGAAGGGGCAGGGACTTTGGAACCAGAGACAAAGAAGCTTTGGTGGCAGCCTGCTTTGCCTCCCCCTCTTGCACCCCTGCCTGCTGCTGGGAGGCCATCTATCCCTCAGTAAATTTTGCCACTGCTTCCACTTACCATCTTTGAACTCATTTTTCGACTTTGAGGGACAATGAACTCAGACCTGAAGAGAACTGTTGGCATCAGCAGGACCTATCTCTTGAAATCACTGCAGAAATTACAACCAGGAAGGAAAATGGAGGGAGGACAAGTGAAAACAGTCAGCTAACTTGGTGGCTGCATGCCAGTAGAGCCTACGACCATTTCTACCAAACAAAAGCAGCATTATCAGATTAGGAGCTGCTTTGGAACTGCCTGTACTAGGCAGGATTAAGCTGCTTCAGAATTCCCTAGGACATTCTGACAGCTGTTTTTATTTAAATATTCCTTGCTTTATGAACAATACCTAAAGAAACTGTGACTACTCAACTTGGTTTCAACAACTTTAGACAAAAACTGATCCCACCCTATCTGTCACCAGCTTGAAGTTACACTGGGTCACAAGTCAACTTGAAAAGTGGGTCACAAGTCACCTAGAAAAGTGGATTTCACACAGAATTGAGTGACTGACTCCCAGCAAGCATTTTAAACATCTAGAGATTGCAATCAGAAGAAAGACTCTCTGGCTGTTAATTTCAGCGAGTTGATGAGTTACAGCTGGCTTTGATAATTTGAGGAAAGAAGGGAAGAAATATACCATTGTCACGGTCACTATGAGATACATCCAAACCTCTAAAGAATTTTTGAGATTGTTTTAGCCAAACTGATGGCAATTGCTGGAAAGCAAACTCTCAACAGATTGAGAAAATGCTCCAGAGACTGGCAAAGTCAAAGCAGAAGACATAAGAGGGTTACATGAAACCCACTGGTGACAGATCGAGAAAGCAGGAGAAAGCAAAGTGGGGAAATAGCTAGGATTGGGTAGAAAGTAACTTGGAGATACATATGCTTCTCACACTGTGGGCTCCAAATAGTTAGCATACCATTTATAGTGGAGAGAAGGTGCACAAGGGCCCAGGGAACGACCAGGGTTCTGTGGTAGGCCTGTTCGGTGAGTCTTCGCCCTGAGGGTCTGGAAGAGATTACTCTGAGATTTCCAAGGAATATCAAGTCAAGATGGACCTTTGTAGAGGAAGCTGCAGGCCTAGGGCAGACTACCTGCCCTGACTTGCTACTAGTTAGGAAGGTTCATGTTCAGACCCTCATATGTGGTTACTTTCGGTCTATGTGTGCAAGCCTTCTCTGAGCTTGGGTTCAGTGTGCGGTCCACACTACTTCGATGTATATTTAACAATCTCTCTCAAGAAGGAAGAAAAGATGGGAGGCAGCAGACATTCTGGGAAGATTTCAATGTAAAGTAGAACCAGAGTTATGAAATGAAGACTCATATACGTGCCCTCAGAGAAACAGAACTTGAGAACAGGTGTCAGGGGCATAAATTGAATAGTGGGGACTAGCTGTAGTTATAAGAAATATTAACCATGCTCTGATAACCCTGATGGTTCTCTTTGATTAGAGAAAGCACTAACCTGTCTGGGAGATTTACGCCCCAGGACATGGGAGCTCACAGAATGCAGTCCATCCTCCTGTCTTGAGAACTGCCTACCTAGGAAAGATAACCTTGTGGCTGAGACAATCTGGTCCCGAGGCACCGCCCTTTGCGAGTCCAGCCCCCCAGCCCGCATTGCCTGTAACCAGTATACCTGGCCGCTTCCCCATGCCTGTAATTTCTACTTTCCTGTGTAATCTTTATGTTCCTACCCCATAGAAGCAGCTGGCCTATGGGAAGGGAAGAGCAGATTTACATGGATGGCCTGCTGCTCTCCCTGCTGCCGGCAGGATTGGAATAGATGCTCATATAGTATTCCACTTGTCTCTACAGAATTTGCCCCGGGAGGCCCCTTGTTGTCTGCTGTTACAGGGACATTTATTTAGAGCCAACATCTGACATACAGCAAAACAAAACTTCCCCTGACCAGTGAATGTCCCCAAGAACCTTCCTCACCTTCAGCAGCCACTTTTCTGTGGGACTCTGGGTGAACCCCTTGGCATCCCTCCTCATATATGCAGCCCTAAGCCCTCAGTGCCTCCCTATGACTTGCTGCACTAAGCAGTTCCCAAGTGCACTTCCTCTGCCTGTTCCCAAATGAGCTCCATTTCTGGGCATTTGAGCCTCCCTCAGTTTACCTCTTTATTAAGGTTGGCAATGTGGGGAAACAGAGCACTGTGACATTGGTGAGGGAATTCCAGATCCTGGGTTGAGCAATTCTGTAAGGAGAACTACAGAACTTGACAAACATGATGCATTGCTCAAACAGCAAAGCGTGCCATGTGTATTGGATACCTGGCCTCATTAACATGGATGGTGACAGCTGACATTGGTGGTGAGGTGCAGGTGGGATTACAGGTTAATTGGCAGTGCTTCACAGCGACTACCTTCTACTGTGTTTGGAAGGGATGGTAAGCAGACGAGAATGTTGGGCTCTGGAACCTCCATTCTGAAACCTCAGCTCAGACGCACCCAAAGAGGACTTCCTTCTGCAATGTACCTGAAGGAGGACTTCCTCTTGTATTACACCTGGAGGAGGACTTCCTCCTGTGTTGCACCTGGAAGACTTCCTCCTGTACTACACCTGGAGGAGGACTTCCTCCTATGTTGCACCTGGTGGAGGACTTCCTCCTGTGCTGCACCTGGAGGAGGACT
>JAAGEH010000040.1:27008784-27033688 GCA_011751065.1 Lasiurus cinereus
GCCTGTGTGGTCACCGCCTGTGTGATGGCCGCCTGTGTGGTGGCTGCCTGTGTAGCGGCTGTCTGTGTGGTGGGTACCTGTGTGGTGACCATCTGAGCCATTTCGAGACCCAGGTGGACCTGTAGCTTTGCCTCTAATGATTCAATGTGAATGTTCTTGAGTGACATCCTGTCCCAATAATGTACTCAGACAAAGTGGCTTTACGCTTTGCTCTGTCAGCTTAGTCGCAGGAAAAATCAAAATGGAAAGAACTAGAGGACCAGGACAGCTGGTGGCTGCTGAGTGTGAAGCAAGAACGCATAATTCTTGGGTACAGGCAGCCTCTTCAGACACAGCCGGAGACAGGGCTCCTTCGCTCAGGAGGACAAAGCACACAGCACGCCGGCAAGTGGGGCGGGGAGGTGGGAAGCAAACCATGAGGGGCCGGCTGGTGGCCACATGGTGTGCAGCCTCCTGGGGCACATGCTGCCCTGTTGGAGAGGGAGCCACTGCTGGGGCTCCGTTGAGCCATCTTCCCGGAAACCTGCAGTAAGGGCAATGCACCTGGGTCATTTACGATCCAAACCCCTGGTATGAGAAAATGCTCATTCTCCCTAGCAGGGTTTCCTCTTCGTCAATATTTGCTATCCCAGCCAGGTGATTAATTGATTGTAATTGCCTGAGTACATAATAACACCTGTTGTAACTCTGTCCATTGGTGGTAATTTAGTTAATCGTCCACATACTAGTAAAACCAGCCTGGCTCTCCTCCGTTGCCTGCGCTCACCACTACACGGGATTTTGTGACATCTTCCTTTCTCTCTCTCCTACTGGACAGGATCACCGTGAGTGCACTTTTCCATAGTAAGAAGGTATGCATGTTCAGTCCTGTGCCCGTTCTGGTTCAACTGTCAGATCAGTTGCTTAACTTAAGCCTCATAAAGCTTTAGTACAGTGGGCACTATTAGCTATCTCATTTCAGCAGGAAGGACATTGGAACTCAGAGATGTCCACTGCCTAATTTCTCAAAGAAAGTTGGGAACCAGGACACCAGAGAGGTGACCCTAGGCAGCTGGAGCCCAGGGGTCCTGCTGCCATCTTGTGCTGTGCCAGCTCCGAAGCTCTGGGTTATCGCTGAGGATATTGTAAGAGTTAATGTGTGCTGGCGATGGACAGCAGCCCCTTTACATTTACTATTATATTTAAAATATGTTTTTATTGAGTTTTAGAGAGAAGAAAGGAGAGGGAGAGAGAGAGAAACAGTGATGAGAGAGAAAGGTCAGCATGGATCAACTACCTCCTGCACCACTTACTGGGGATCGATCCTATCACCTGAGCATGTGCCTTGATCAGGAATCAAACCGTGGCCTCTTGGTGCATGGGTTGACACTCAACCACTGAGCCACCAGGATGGGCAAGCCCTTTACATTTAGTAACTCAATCCTTTTTACAAACCTAAGAGGTACTACTATTATTATCCCATTTTGATAGATGAGGAAGGGAGCAAAGAGGTAGGTACAAAGACAGGAATAGAACCTCGCCCTCTGGCCCCAGAGTTCTCAGCACTGACCATGGTGTGATATACAGGTCCCAAGACGAGGTTGTTGGGTCCGTGGGAGCTGGTCCTACCCCAGACATGTGCTCCTCCCATAGCACTAAGCCTGCGCAGGCCCTGGTCACCGAGGGTCACCTTGGCCTTTGCCCCATGTAAAAGAAGGCATTAGCTGATGTGCTCATGGACGTGGCTCAGTGGGAGGGGCAGCTAAACAGTTTGACTGTTTCTCAGCAAAGAAACAGGCAACAGACGGGGTTTTCAGTGCCCGATAAAGGAGTGCACTTGAAGAGATTTATTTTTTCTTGGACCCAGGTTCCAAAAACGGATCTGTAAAATAAAGATGTCTTTTTTGTGTACCTCACCAGGCTCAGAGAGGCCCAGAGACAGTGTCTGAGGCACAACGCTCAGCTGGCTCCATCCTTGGGACTCCCAGGTTTCCAGGGCCTCTCTCCATGGGCCTGGGCAGCTGAAATCTTCGTCACCTTCTGCTACTCTTCTTCTAAAGTCATTCTGCAGTCTTAGTATTCCTCCTCCATCCACTAATGACTGAGCATGGGCTCCACAGCAGGAAGCGCCAGGGGCTGGGGCAATGTGACGGCCTCCACGGCTGTTGCTCTCTCAGAATGGACCGCTTGACAGTGCCTGGCAACTGGGCACTGGATGCTGAGGAACACTGAGCCATCACACCTGCCTCTGAGCTTTGCTTGTATCTGGTGCTCAAAGCCAAGCATTGCTTATTCATGTCTCAATGAGAGAAGACTGTCCACCTGCCAGTGTCAACATTGTGTCAGCATGTGCCAGGTATGATTCCTGTCTGCTAAGGAGTACAGCAGATCAGGAGCAAGAAAGGGAGAGAAAGAAGAAGGAAAAGGCTGAAGACGACGATGAGCCAGAAGGCATTTGTGGTTCTGGGCAGGTGGGAACCTCAGGTCAGATTCCTCCAATGTGGAGAGTAGAAGTCACCTGGAGGAACATGAAAAACAGGAGAAAAACATGGAAATATCAGAGTCAGACTGTGGACTCCCTTAATGAAAGATTGAGGCATTTGTTTGGATATTAAATATCTTTAATGTTACTTTTCAATTACAGTTTACATTTACTATTATTTTGTATTAGTTCCAGGTGTAGAGCACAGTGGTTAGGTAATCATATACTGCATAAAGTGTCCCCCCAATATTTCTTGTACCCTCCTGGTCCCATATATAGTTACTACAATGTAACTGACTATGCTGTACTTTACGTCCCCTTGACTATTGTGTGAGCACCAATTTGCACATCTTAATCCCTTCCCCTTTTTCACCCATCCCCTAGCTCCCCTCTGGCAACCATCAGCCTATTAATCTGTGTCTATGAGTCTATTTCTACTTTGTTTGTTTTGTTCTTTAGATTCCACATATAAGTGAAATAATATGGTATTTGTCTTTATCTGACTGACTTATTTCACTTAGCATAATACCCTCTATTTATACTGTATTGTTCCAAATGGTATACTATTCTTTTTCATGGCAAGTAATATTTCATTTTATAGGAGTTTGTTTTTAACTTAGACACTGGGGAAGTACTGAACATTTTTAAACAGAGTTATCAAATAATTGGAATTCTCTCTAGAAAAAAATCATAAGGAGAGAAATCTGTTTTGCCAGTGACACATCCCAAGAACCTGAAACAAGCCTAGCACCCCACATTTCCTAGATTTGCTGATGAATGAAGAGAAGATGCCTTTGCTCTAGAAAGCCCCATGGGACAAGAAGGGTTGGCAGTTGCTTTTGAAAACAATGTTACCAAATTCTTGCCCAGACAAGGTTCACTTTTTGTCCATACTTCAGCAATGGACAGCTAAAATCATCATGGTCATTCCTTATTCAAAGAAAGAACCTAGAAATATACTAGTATATGGGGTGATCAGGAGTGAAGCAAAAGAAAAACTTAAGAAACACACTTCTGTTTAATTTACTGCACCCAGAAAGATTTGACACTATGGTAAACTTTGCCAGGTGTAGTTTTCAAAAAGAGTCACTCAGAACACAAAACCACTTCTCTCAACACAAAGGGAAGTTATTTTTGTAAAGAACTCTGCACAAGTCTGGGCCTCAGACCTGGCAGGTTCTCACAGGACGGTGTGAAAGCCAGCAGACCTTCACTCCTGGTTCCCCTAATCCTTTCATCATGTTCTGTGATTTTGTTCCAAGTAAATTTGCTTTGACACTTTTTTGTGTTCTAATACAGGACTTTATTAGTTGGGCTTGCTCAGCAATTCTTAATTTTCTTCTCTTCTACCTCAACAACTATGATGACTGATATTCAAATTTGTGAGACCTTCACATGTGGAGATCTATAGTTATGTACAATTTCAAGGTAAAACCAAGAGACCACCAACCTCTACTCTTTCAGGAAAGCATACATGCTATGCATTGATTGTTTGTGTTGCCCAGAATTCATATGTTGAAGCCCTAATCCCCCAAATTACGAGAATTAAGAGATGGGCCTTTGGGAAATAATTGACGTCATGTGGGCAGATAGTGAATGGGATTTGTGCCCTTATAAGCAAACATGAGAGAGATGACCTCCATCCCGGCTAGGAAGGCTACAGCTAGAAGGCTCCTATGTGCAAGCCAGGACCTGGGCCTTCCCCCAGCACATAACCTGCTGACTCCTGACTCTTGGACTTCCCAGCCTCCAGATGGTGAGAAATAAGTGTCTGTTGTTTCAGCCACACAGCCTATGGTATTTGTTATAGCAGCTGAAGCTGAGACATATATACTTATGACTTTTAGTGGGAATAACGTCATAGGGCTAAACTTGAATAATTTCTAATTATTGATCATCTATTACAGTCATGTATTGCTTAATGACATCATTAGGTGATTCTGTTGTTTAAATATCATAGTGTTCCTTTACAATCTGGGTGGTACAGCCTATGGGCACCTAGGCTGTATGGTTCCTATTGCTCCTGGGTGACACACCTCTATGCAGGTGGCTGTGCTGAATGCTGTAGGCAACTGTAACACATTGGTATATATTTATGTATGTAAACAGGTTTAAACATGGATAATAGCACCATAAAAATATGTTACTATTTTTACCCCTTATTTCATTAGGTACGTAAATGTCAACTTTGGTTGTTATCAGAGTGGAAGTTAGATTCTAAGCAGAGCCACTGGCCAAGGAGCATCAACAGAAGAGAAAGAACCGTGCTCCTCTAGGGCAAGAGTCTACTCCCCATGGGTCTATCAGTTTCTTCCTGCCCCCTCCTCCTCAGCAGTGAACAGCTACTTAAAAAGCACTTTCTGAGGACGCTGAGGCAGTTACTCAGTTGCTCTTAATAAATCAAAGAAGGCTGGGATCATTGTCAGTATCTTGGAAACTATTTGAATGTCGAGCCTAGTGGGCTTGATTACTCATTTCATCAGGAGACAATCTGATGATAAATATATCCATTAAGGAAGGAGGACTAGTCAATTTTACTGAAATAGTGGGCAGCCTTCACATTCAACAGAAATGCCAAGCCACCTATTAATGCAATCACCCTCTTTGATGCACCTACACTCATTTTGAATATCACCATGGAAACCATGCAAACTGTCCTTCCTGAGATGTGGTGGGGCTTTTAAAAATACATTTTAAATCACCTGCTAACATTTGCCTTCAAATCAAAAACTCTAGAAACAGTTGTTCTCTCTTTTAGGATTCTAAGCATAATTAATGTAATTACATTACCTAATAAAAAGCAGTGGAATGCTTTTGAATAAGACATTCAGGCCTCACCTTGCTTTTATAAAGAGCATTCTTTAGGTGGGAACAAACGTGAATAGGTTCGCTGCTCTTTGTTCTGTTTGTCTTTCTGATTTCCAAACTAAGACAAAATGAAAATTCACTGGGATACATGGGTCATCCAAGTTTAAGTTATTTCAAACTGAAACAGGAAGTCTCATGAGAAACTAGTGATCTTTTTCTGAAGAAGAAAACATCTTGGAATAAACTGTGGATCAACGGGTTTTTGTGTTTTAGAACTGCAGGCAGTGCTGCAGCACCTGATTCCCTCTGTTTGAGGTGCATGGATGGGCTGTGGGTCCAGCCAGCATTGTGGTAAGTTGATGCAACTTCCAGGGCCCTGGAAGCCATAGGACCTCATTCTGGGGGCCCCTCTGTGTTAAGCATCTAGTTGGGCTACAAAGGTAATTTGTTCATAATGTCCATGCATTTGTGAACAAAGGGGGCAAGGTCCAGGAACATGGAAGAAAGGAAGCTACATTCTCAGCCCATGTTCAGTCCAGGCAGAGCCCAGTTCACAGTGTATCTGAGGAGTTGAGAAGTTAGAAGGGATGAAAGGCTATGATGTCTTAGTTTCTGATGAACTAAGTTAGTTTTCAACTTCAGCTGCACCAGGCATGCTTTGAAAAAAAATAATGAGTTTTCATCCGCACTGCCAGTAATTGCACCAATGTGGTTAGGGTATGACCTGGGCATCTCTCTGAGCAGCCACTTGCATATCATCTCTCTCCAAAGTGCTCAGTAAGACCAAGGAGTCTAATTCAACAGTCTCAAAGGGTAGGAAACAAGAAAGTACAGTCAGTCCTGGCCAGTGGGGCTCACTTGGTTGAGCATCATCTAGTGCACCAAAAGTTTGTAGATTTGATTCCCAGTCAGGGCACATTTCTGGGTTGTGGGGTCCATCCCCAAAGGGGGCAATGCCGGAGGCAGGTGATCCATGTTTCTCTATCATATTGATGTTTGTCTCTTCCTCTCCCTCTAAAAATTAATAAAAAAAAATCTTAAAGAAAATATGGTCAGGCCACTAGCCAAGATCTGCTTCTAATGTTGCAATACTTTCTCGGGTTACACAGAGATTCTTAATCCCTTCAACTATGATATTTCTTGGCAAATTGGTTGAAATTCCCAAGTGAGAGTGCTGTTAGTGCTCATCTCCCATACACGTAGTCATTTACTCAAGGGCAGCCTCTGCTCTATTAGTCCTCCTCTCTGGCACCAAAGGCCTTGACACTGAACTCGGGTCAGCTCAGGCAAAACCCTTTTTTGTGATGCGTGTCTTCTAGGAGCGAGCTTCTGCTAACCTGTCAGGAACACAGCAGTCCATCAACTACTCTCCAACTACTCTGAACCTTCAGGGACAGGCTTTGGGATCAATACCATTTCCTATGAAATGGCTTTTCCCCCCAAAAGATAAAGCCAAAGATTCAAATGGATGTTTGTAGAATGTACTTAATTTCACCCTCAGATCCTTTAGATCTCAGATCCTTGCAAAGCTGACACTTAGGATATCTGCCTCACCTATTTTTTAATTAAAAGGACCATTGATGACTAACACTAAACAAATAAAATCAATGAAAAGGATTCAACTTCCACATCTCTAAAGAGAGAGACTGTTAGCAGCAGCATTTTTTAAATATTAAATTTTCAGAGTGAGAGGAAGGGAGAAGGGGAGAGAGAAAAACATCAATGTGAGACTGAAACTTTTATTGGCTGCCTCCCATATGCCTTCTTCCCTCTACCAGGGATCAAGCCTGTAAACTTTTGATTCAAGGGATGACACACAACCAACTGAGGCACACCAGCCAGGGCAGCAGCAGCTTTTAAATGGTAATTCTCTCACATAAAAATTACCAAAATAAAGCCAGTCCAGAAAACCCAAACTTTGAAATGCTCTCTCCTGTGGTTTGGCATTAATATAACCAATTTTTCAACTGCAAAAACTTCTATGCAGAGTAATTCTATTCTGAAAAATAATGATGTTCTCTAATTTGTTTTAATTTGGGGGGGAAAATGTACTATTATAGATACAGGAATATAGTTATAAAAATATTTCTGAGACCTAGTTGATTTGGCTCAGTGGCTAGAGTGTTGGCCTGAGGACTGAAAGATCCCAGGTTTGATTTCAGTCAAGGGCACTGCCGGGTTGCAGGCTTGGTCCCCAGTAGGAGGATTTTGGGAGGCAGCCAATCAATGATTCTCTTTCATCATTGATGTTTCTACCTCTCTCTCCCTCTCCCTTCCTTTCTGAAATCAAGGGGGAAAAGATATGTGTGTGTGTGTGTGTGTGTGTGTGTGTGTGTGTGTGTGTCTGAGAAAGTTGTGTTGAAGTCACAGTCATTTAGGAAAACAATGTCAGAAACTTGAGACTAGATTTGCGTTTCTCATTTCGCTTTTAGATGATTTTATATGTACATAATGATGTCATAACTTGCTTATAACTGTATTTAGTTCTTTTTTCACCATGGAATTGTATCTGTCTTAATTAATTTGTTGAAGTAAATCAACAGTACACATTTAGAGACTGTTTGGCCCTGGAACTCATGCACTGAGTGGAGTAGCTCTCATGTCAATTGAACAATAAATAACTAGGACCTACAGAACCTTTCTGCATTTACATTTAAAATTTGTGGAGACAGTCCTGCTGGTGGCTCAAGCGGTTAGAGCATCATCCTGGTACATCAAGTTTGTGGGTTTCATCTGGGTCAAGGAACATATAAGAAGCAACCAATGAATGCATGAATATGTAGAACATCAGTTCAATGTCTCTCTCTCTTTTCTTCTTCTTCTTCTCTCTCCCTTCCTCTCTCTCACTAAAAATCAATTTAAAAGTTAAAAACATAAGATGCAAAATAAAAAATAAATAAAATCTGTGAGGGACAGAAAACTACCAGTCTTGTTTTTCAGTGTATTTTCCTTTCAAATTGTTATTTTGAGAAAATTTTGGCTTCAGTGGTTGTGTGGCAGGATACTAAGAAGCTAGGAAGATTCCTGGGAAAGTGGGATGGGGAAACTGAGACAAGAAAATTAAACAAGGCCAAACAGTTTGAGCAGCTAGCAGCCAGTGAGTGAATTGCAAGACCTCATCTTCCCCAACCAAGGACATTTTGAGAACAAATGGTTTATACCCTCCTTCTAATTTAGAAAATACATAGCTTAAATAACCCTGGCCTGAGAAAATAAAGAACAAAGATATAATTAATGCTATTTGTGCCAGCAAAATCCAAGGACAGATATCACTGGGGGGTGATATCTGTTAGGCCAAAGATAGCTATTAAGGCTAGAGAAGGGGAAGAGGGAAAGAAAGGGGAGTTTTATTTCACCCACTAAACAAAGAAGTCAGCTGCCTTAGGACTTGCCAAACAAGATGGCCAGATGTATGTACCAATATTCCAAGATAAGCTACAACAATGTAGAATGGAACTGTAAAACCTATAGAGGGGAGGGTAGAAAACCTCAGGAACCCCCACTGGGCATGCACTCAGACTAACTGAGTTGCCCGTTTGTGCTTTATGCCAGGTGTAGTCTTAATAAATTCACTTGCTTTGCTCCAGCACTGCTATCTATCACTCATCTGAAATCTTCCTTGTGAGACTGAGAAGAGGTGAGGAGGGGATAGCCCCACCCTCCCACTCAGGGGGCTAATGGATAACAGTTGGGATTAAGGGGAGAGAGAGGGAGATTTTTATTTTAACCAAATAGTTGTGTCCTTTTAGCCTAGAGAGAATTGTAGGTTAGGGGCATGGGGAGAGTGCTGCAGATAACACCAAGGACTGTAAATACACTGTTTTCAGGCAGTGGCAGTTCTAAGTTTTAAGGACAATCATTTGCAATGTCTCTTTCATCACTGACTAGAAGATCTAGTTGGTTCACTAGTTATTGCCCAATACATTGAGAACTATGGATGTAATAAAAATAGAAAGCAAGACTTGGCCCTTTTTTGGTGGCACTTAACTTTTATTCAGGCAGCAATAAAACTCTGCAGCAGTCAGAAAGATTTACAAGAGCGCTTGGCAAGTGCAAACACTGCTACAAGCTCTCAGGAAAGAAGTTTCTGCCAATGCGTCAATATCATTGTCCGCATTTGCTAGTGACCACATTCATGTAGCTCACAAATTTTAGCAGAAAGAGGAGTAAGTAAAAGCAATTTGAAATCTACTGAGTTAAAAGTTTATAGCACTTTCTAAAACAGTGCTGTTGCATAGAACTGTTAGCTACAAGTGTGAGGCACTTGACCTAGACCAGGCTCTGGACAGTGTTCAGACCAAGTATTACACTGTATTATATCTCAAAAATCACTTAAAATACCTTCACTATAGCTAGGGAATTTATGAAACAAACGAAGAACATTATCTTTGTGTTTCTAACCACCGTCTTTCTACAGCCTGACAACCGCCTCATCAACACGATGCCATGTCTCACTTGGTGCAGAAAGGTGAATGCTGGGCTGGTAATTTTTTTATAAAGAGTTGAGTTTCCATCCATCTTAGCCTAAGATAGCACCATCCAAGGCAGTCTTGTCACACAGAATTATAAGTGTCATTGATTTCTTGAATTAACTTTGTGAGTGTGCTCTGTGTATAGCTATAGCTCTCTGTGACTATAGAATTCAGTAAAGAGATTTATTTAGTTTTATTAATTGCTTTTTTTTTGAGAGAGAAACATTGATTTGTTATTTCACTTATTTATACATTCCTTGGTTGCTTCTTGTATGTGCCCTGATTGGGGATCAAACCCACAATCTTGGCCTATAGCAATGACACTCTAACCAATTGAGCTACTTGGCCAGACCCAATGATGAGATTTAAAAAGACTTTCATTGAAATTCAAATTTCCCAATCAGAAATGTATATTGAAGGTGAGTTTGTGTCTTAGGGATATTATTGAATATTCCTCTCCCATATTTCAGATTTTTGGGGAGCTCCTAACTTTAGGATTTTCCTCTCACTGATTTTATTGAACAATTGCAGAAGTGATCTATGCTGCAGGTAACATGAGAGAACAAGTATTCCTGACTTGTCAAACGATTGGGAGGATAACTGTAGGCACAGGAATCCTATGCCAAATCCTAATGATAGGATGTTATTGAATAAGCTTTACTGTACAGCCATCTACAGATACCATACATGGCTCACTCACCCTCCGAGTGGCTCCATGAAGCTTTATCCTAATTTCACAAAGAGGGAGCTAAGCATGAGAGATTAAGCAATCTGCTCGGAGTGTGCCGCAGGGCAAATATGTGAAAGTAATTCAATTCTAATGCCCATATTATGTTTAACATTGTAGAAAAATATCATGACAAAATCCTCACATAATTAAGGTAGACTGTATTATTGTCCCTAAGTTTTCAGTGCCACTCCCGGTGAAAGGTTTGATTTCCCAGCCTCACTGATGTCAGGTGTGGCCATGTGGTTTCCCAGCCGTGGCTCTGAGAGCCACACATGGTTTGCCATGACCCTGTCCCCGCAGTGGCCCAGGGAGGAACTGCTCTGTCCACAGAGGCCAGGACACAATGGGCACCCAGCAAGAGCTGGAATGACATGAGTTTGTGGTTCTAGTTCCTGAGGTCTTGAGATGTGGGGTGACCGAGCCTCCACTGACACAGAAATCAGTGCCTACACACACACACAGCCCCTAAACATGTGGCAATGACTTTAAAGCCAGGCTGTGGGAAGAAAGGAACAGTCACTCAAGGTTGGTCTCAAGGCAATCATGTGATGAACTATTCCATGTAATGTGGCCTCTAATGGCCTAGAGAGCAATGGAGAGCCGCTCATGGGCTCACGGTTCTGGGCTGAGAAGGTGGAGGTATCTTAAGCACCTCAGGATGGCACTACAGGGTCCATGGACAGTGAGGCACTCAGAAAGCCCAGGCCAGAGTGTAAGAAGGTGTGAGAGGAAGCAGGAAAGCCAGACATGCAGGAACTTGCAGGGAGGGACAAGGCTCCATCCTTGACCAGAGCCCGTGAATGATAAAACAGAGCTAGCCTTTGGATAGCAAAGAGAGCCATGTAAAATCCAGCCACATCCAAGTTAAGTCAATGGCCATCACATTCTCCATTAAAATCCATGAGGTGACCACTGTGATGCCTCATACCCCTGGCACTGAACTACAGCTCAGGACCAGTCTGCTGGGTGCCCATTTCCGAGGGAGTGTGGGAGACTCAAGACACACCTGGAAGGGCACAGGAGCCCTGCATGCTCAGCAGATTCATGGGAGTCAACTGGATAAGAGGCCAACTACATTGTTAGAAAACTACCCCATGGCCGGGCTGGTGTGGCTCAGTGGTTGAGTGTCAAGTTATGAACCAGGAGGTCATGGTTCGATTCCCTGTCAGGGCACAGGCCTGGGTTTCAGGTTCCATACAAAATAGGGGACATGCAGGAGGCAGCCGACCCATGATTCTCTCTCTCTCTCCCTTTCTCTCTGAAATAATTTTTTAAAAAACATATTTAAAACAACAACTATCCCATGGACTAAAGGAGTCTGACTTCTGAGACTCAGGCCCCTAAACTTCCGCAGGTGACAAGCCCAAAGCAATGTAGCTCAGCACCTTGTGAGGACCTGACCCCCAGATCTCCTTCAGATGTCGCCAGGAGTAGTACAGAGAGGAAGGCCTGTCAGAGATCAGGGGGAGCCTCAGGAGAAGGGGGGCTCCAGAGCCATTCCCAGGGGACAGTCAGGGAAATATCCAGAACTATCCCAACCCCCAGGTTAGCGGCCACAGCTCCCACCCGCCCGCTTCAGAAGGAGGCGACTTAGGCAGCTCTCCCAACCTGCTCAGCCTTGTGTAGTAGTGTGGGGGCAGATGACTTGCTCCTAAATCTCCAGACTAATGAACCTCTAGACTGTTGGCCTGATGCTGTGCCTAGTAGGTCATCATGTGGGGAGGGCAAGTGAATTTTGTGTATGTAATCTGTCCCTGAGAGCGAGTATACCATCCCAACCCACTGACATGAGGCTTCGACCTGGGACATGGCCTGGCCAGTGAAAGAGATGACAGCACAGAACCACAGCTGATGCTGTGGGCTTACATGTGGACAGGAGGGAACTCTAGGCAACCCGTCACTGCGGCACACCCCAGGCTCTCCCGGCCAACAAGATATATTCACTGATGCTTCATTCGACATTTGTTACATGATTACATATGGCAGCCCTTGGGAGCAAACAGTCCTGAGAAGAGAGTACTTGCTTTAGAGTGAAGGGTCGGCGGGTTACATCTGACCCAAGCGCAGAACTCTCGCTGAGGGTTTGGATCGGGAGCTAGAAAAAGGCACTTACATTGCTCAGGATTAAAAGCAGGTGTGTGCACCTTTAAGCTTTGGGATGAGAGTGAGGTGGGTAGTACTCTGGCACGTGTACTGTGACTCTCAGATGTATGCTTCCCATTCAAATTCACCTTTTAGACGTGCAATGAGGTTTCATTGCCCCATTTAAAAAAAAAAAAGAAGAAGAACAAGAAAGAAAGCAAAAGCAAAGGCATCCTCGGAGCAGCAGGGAGCCAGCCAGTGCTGCTGCTATGTTTAGCTCGCCCTGTGCCTTTGGATGGTCAACGCCAGGACAGGATGGCATCTGGACAGGAGCGAGACATGCACCAGGGACTCAGAGACTCATACAGTGTAAGGAACTAATTTCTACTTTTGAAGGAATTTCATTGCGAACTCTTAAATGTCAAGAGACTTTGAATTGAGGACAGACCTCAGGTGCCCCTGACAGAGTGAAATGAGATACCTGGGCCTCTCTCTCCAAACATCTGTCTGGGCCTGCTGTGCAGATGGCACACGCCCACAAAAGCCAGTGCTCCCTCTGCTTGCATTTTGAAAGATCATCTGAGCATCAAAGGAGTTGATGTAAATGACAGGGTCAAAAGTACATCTTGAGCTGTGGGTGGAAGTAATAGATCAGAAGGATGAAGAAATTCACTTCGATTCTTGGGTTCTTAGCATCATTACATAGGCTCTCTAATTAATTGTGATGATTCTTCTCAAAAGGCCTTGTTTGTGTTAGGTTTTCGCTAAGGAATCAAGATGATAATCATACTCTTTTCTGGATACAGGGGAAGGGTGAGTGTTCTCAAACAGGAGGCTCCCCTAGTCAGCACCGGCCAGTGGCTCTGCTTCTACCACTCCATCCCAGGGGCGGGAGCTAGACTTGGTCCTCGAACCACCCGCCTCACCCCAACCCTCCTCATTCCTACCCGCCTCACTCCCACCCTGATGCTGCCAAATCTGGCCACCACACATTCAGCCTTCTGCAGGTTGTAATTCCCCTTTCTCCTGAGACAACATCTCCAGCACATGGCCTAGAGCACCTGGCAAGGCCTCACACATACGCCTGGAAGTTGCAAGGCCAAACTGTACAACCCCCAGCAACTGTATTTCTTCATCCCGGTCCTGAAAAAGTTAAGTCTTTTTGTTTTACTACTCACATCTACTGTTTGTTACAGTGAACAGAAGTTAAAATCAGTCGAGGTAAAGGCCCAAGGGTCAGGGTCCAGACATGAGCATCCGTGTGTCCTCACCCAGATGAGTCTATGGAGAGCACTTAATTCTCCCAGTAATGATTTGTAACAACCAGGGAAATTCACCCAAGTCGTAGGATCCAGGGTTTTTATTGGGGTAAATCACATAGGCATGGCTCATCACCCCTTTGGTTGACCTAGTTCCATCCCCTTCAGAGGTCAAGCTGACACTATGGACCAAGACCAAAACCCTAAATCACTCTGTTAACAAAAAGTGTCTGACACTGCCAAGGCCTCAGGTAAGCAAAGCCACTCTCACAGCAGATGATCTGGGGCTTGGAGGTGACCCCCAGGAGCAGGACCAGGGCTAACCTCTCTGTGGGATGGTTAGGGTTTGGACCACCATGAAAATGCCAAGTCTCTAGTGGTTGGTTCCCACATGCAGACGGCATCTGGTCCCTCTGCCCACCCTCACACAGAGGAGCCTCCTGTGGCCCGACAACTCTCCTCAAGTAGCCCCTTTCCTTGCATCTGTCTGTGTTACTCCAGATTAAGTTTTACAGTGTCTGTCATGCCAGGGTGGAGATGAGCTGTCCACCTCTTACCTCGATGCAGGACTCCAATGTGTGGTGACTGAGAGGGGTAAATCTTGTTGTAAGATTCCTCGTTTCTGTTTTCTCCCCTCAGCGGGTTTATCCATTCTGTGGTCAAGTTTTCTCACTCTCAACATTGATATTTTACTCCAAATCTATGTATCCTGCTGGTAAGGACCAGCAGCGCCCCCTTCAGGAAACATCTCCCCAGCTGAGAACAAAGGTCTAGTGCAAACTGCAGCTCTTGAGCCACATGAGGCTCTTTGGCCCCTTGAGTGTGGCTCTTTCACAAAATACCACAGCCTGGCGAGTCTATTTTGAAGAAATGGCGTTAGAAGAAGTTTAAAAAAATTGGCTCTAAAAAAAAATTCAATCGTTGTACTGTTGATATTTGGTTCTGTTGACTAATGAGTTTGCTGACCTGGTCTAATGGAAGACAACTTGTGTCCTGAAGAGATGCAGAGGCCAAGTCCAAGTCTCTATGTGATGGCGTCTTGAGGTGCTCCAATGCCAGTCTTTGATTCTGGAATGTGCTGTGTTCATACAGCTGAGAGATGGGAAGAATTCTGCACTAATGAGGCCAGAACTGTTTGTCTGAACCTGTGTGGTCCATACAGGGGGGTCAATCCATGACCTCAGATTGTGGCTCTAATCCCATGCCTCGGGAGTTTGGGAAGCCCATTCTTTTGAAGAACTAGCATCCTCCTCCCACCCTTCCCTGCCTACCTGATCCAACCCCCCGAGGTGGCTATTGCTAGAAATGCCTAGTTGCCCTTCCACAGTCCCATTTTGAGTATGGCAACAGATGTGAGAACAGGTCCTGACTTCCTACATGTTTCCCAACAAAGGGACAAAAGGCACATTGTACTTTACATTGCCCCCTTTTCCTTATCAGCACACCAGTGACCCCACTCTCTAGCAGTCTATGCAGCATGCCCCTTTCTTGTAAACAGCTACATAGTCTCCCATCATGTTAGCACAGCATCACTTATTTAGCACTCCCACAGAGGACACCTGTGCTATTATAAGAGAGTGCAGTAGTGGGAAGTTTGTGAACATGTCAAGAAGTGGAATGGCATGGTCTAATATAAGAAGCATTTATAATTATGAAACTGTGCAAAATTGTTCTCTGTAGCTGTCATGGTGCCCTCCCACCAACAGAGCTTGACAGTATCTACTTACCCACATCAGTCTCTGCTTCCCTTTTCACTGATTGACTAAAAGCTGTATTTCCAAATGGTTTTAATTTGCATGCATCTTATTATTGATGAGATTGACTGTATCATCATATTTTTGAGTCATTTAAATTTACTCTCTGTAAACTATTTGTTCATTTCTTGCTCACGTTTCTTTGGGGTTGTTGGTTTTTTTCTCTCCAAAAGCTCTTTACATAATACTAGAGGCTCAGCTTGTTCAATCGCATAAGACCCAGACCCAGCACGCTTCGGGACCCAGAGTCAAGTCCTGCCAGTGCTGCAGGACCCATCAATGCACTTCTTGGTGACTGGTCTTTGGTCGTTACAGTGTTACGACCACTAGGATTTTATTATAGAGATAGGGACATGTGTGATATGAGGGGAAAATATTTTTCTAATATTCTTTTGGGGTGTTGGTTACAGGAATTTTTCCCCTAAACAGTCTTTTAAAATAAATATTTTATTTAGTCTGATACTTTTTTCATAATGATTTTTGGTTTCGAGTTATAAAGAAATTCTTCACAATTTTCTAATGTTTTTAAGATTCCTTCTTTTTTTTTGCTTTTACATGTTTGATCCATGTGGAATTTATCCTGTTATCTGGATGTGAGTTACACATCCACTTGGGGTTTCCCAGATGCCCAGCACCATCTGTAGCAATAGCCCCCTCCGCAGATCGATGAAAGAGGCCATCTTTATCAGATACCAAATCCCTCTGGGATCCAACACTCTATATGTGTCTGCACTTTCTGCTCATTTGCAGACTTTCTATTCTGTTCTCTTTTCTGTCTATTCATACAATGCTGCCTCACTATTCACACACACACACACACACACACACACCACTACCATGCACACACACCACACATGTACACACAGACACACACACCCATACACAAAGATTAGATGCAGATAACTCCATGGTCCATGGTCGACATGAGCCTGTACACACACATGTGCACACATGCACATGCACAAACATGTGTGCACTTTACTAATTTCTCAGGCTGGTGTTCATCTCTGCTCTTTTCCTTCTCCAGAACTCATTGGCTCTTTGCTCTTTTGTCAGTGCCTTTGGGAGGGGCTGGACTGGGATCAGGACAGGCTCTCATCCCTGCAGCCTGTCCACCTGCACACCACTCAAGGTCACCTTATTTCCTTTCACACAGCCCTCTGTAACTTGTCTGGATGATGTGGGGTATGGGGGTGGGGAGGGGAGCAGAGTAGGGAGGCCCCTACTTTGTTTCTGTGTAGAAATCAGTCCTTTGGTGAAGAATCAGGCAGATGAAGTGAGAGGAGTTGGGAGGCTCACCTGAGTTGCTTGGCTCTCAGAGGTTTGCCTTCAAGCGGAAGTCCTTGTTCCTCTGCAGCCGCATTGGTGGCCCTTGCGTGTCTGCCATCTCTAGCTGCTTGGGCACCTGCCTGAGCAAACTCAAGTTGCTACCTTGCTAACAGCAAAGGTCAGAGACCAGACTTTCTTTGTTTCTTATTCTCCAGCCCCAGCCACGAGTCTGGCACCAAGAAACTGGCCTCGCACCCAGAAGCCTCCTGGATTACCTGGTGGCCTCAGTTTTCTGCTCCAGCACAGGCCTGAGGGTGAAGCTCCGGTGCTCAGCCACTGTGTCTCAGCCTTGGCGGGTGCTGTTGGAAGCATTTGAAGCCTTTCTGGCTGTGCTCTCTGATCAGGACTGCTTCCCTCATATCCCAGAAGGAATTTGGACGTGCTGGGCGGAGACAGAGCCAAGATAGATGGGCTTGCAGGTTGGAGTGGGGCCTCCCCAGGGCCTTCGCATCCTAGACAATTCATGGACATGTTGTCTAAAAACTCCTTGTCCGGTCTGAGCTTGTCTTCACTGTCTGCACCATCGTCAGATTTAATGGACAGTTAGAAGTTCCACATGACTGGGGTTTATGGAAAGTCTGAATTCAGAGGGTGAACTTTTACCTCTTCCTTGCTGTGGATGGCTTTAATATACAAAACGGAATCACCTGGTAGCTTTGGCTCACCTGGATCCTGACAAACTGACAGCCACCATCCTGCCTGGTCCTCTTCTTACCCAGGACAACCAGCTGCCATCCATCAGCGTTGTCATGGTGACCCCACGAGTGACCTAAGTAAGCATGGGCCATCTTGACTGGGGAGACCTCGACGGGGATTCTGAAGTCAGGCTATTCAATGTTTGCTCTGCTCACGGCTGCTACCAGCATGGAAGCATCGCGAGTGTTGTTGCGAGCAGGTGACATCATGCCCACAGAATCTGAATAATGAGGGCCACTGAGTAACCTCAGGACTCTGTGCTCAAAGCAGGGGCACATCTGGGGACTCCAGAGGGTCTGTGAGCCCCACTAGCCAGCGGGGCCAGGGAGAAGTCCCTGAGGAGTACAAAGCTTGGTGTGTCCAGGTGATGGCCAGGCCTGGCACTTACCACGCTCCAGACGCTCCTGGAAACAAAGGCTATGCAGTGGGACAGAGCACGTGGTGTCCCTCCCAGGGAGTCCTGGTTCTGCGTGAGTCTCCCTCAGCATCTCCCTCTTTCCCACCCGTGTCCCCTCACAGCAAGTCTCAAACCTACATCCAGAGAGCCTGCTCAACAGGCCCAGGCTGGACTTTGCTCTATAAACCCTCTGGGTTGTTCCAGCAGAGAAGCATCCATGTGATGTCTCAGCAGATAAACAGGCCTCCATCAAGAGGGACGCTTCCTCCTGCTCCTGGCGCTCTGGGGCCCATCCTCACTGGCCTGTGCTCTGCTCCTCTGAGCCGTGGGGGCAAACTTCTGCCGAGGCCAGGCCTGCCCACCTGGGCATGTAAGTACAGGTTTCTAGGGAGATAGCCATGTCACTCAATGTTGTCTTTTGTTTTTGGCCACTGTCACCCCCAAAAAGCTGCGCCAAGAAGTTGCGGTGAAACTGTGGGGCCCATGGAACCCAGATATTTGCTCTCTGGCTCCTACAGTTTGCCCACCTCTTGTCTCAATGGTGTTGCGTTTTCTTAACAATCGCTGTTTCCCAGCTTCCTGGGAAGAGGCCCTTGCGATATTATAGACCAGGAGCCTGAGGGCAGCAGGCCTCCCTGCAGTCACTCAGGTCCTGATTGCTGATCCGAAGCCATCCTCGTTGGCCCGAATCCTGCAGCTACCAAAGAGCAGACAGGGACCAGGGCTGCTGGAGGGAACCCTGAACTTCTATTTTCCCTGCTGCAACAGCCAAGGGCCATAGCATCCTGTAAGTGCAAATGCCTCCTGGAGCAGGACTCCGGGATGGGGAAGCCGGTGCTGATGCACAGGGGTCTCAGGAGGGAGGGCAAGGCCAGGAGCTTTGGTGGAGAGCAAGACCTGGGGCAGCGTGCAGGCGGAGCTTGGAGAAATGCGGAGGGTCTGATGTGGAACAAATGTGGCTGCGCATGGAAAGGACAGGCATCGAGCTAAAAATAGCAGATGAGCCAGGGGAAAGGACACAGATTTCCAGCCGCAGAAAGGAGGCAGCAAAAGGAGGGAGCTCTTGCGGGATCCCAGGAAGGCGCTGGCTTCTCTGAGGGCCCCAGGTTAGTGTCTGCAGTGTGGGCAGCTGGACTCGGAGGAAACTGAAGAGCTTAAAAGGGTGAGCTATTGAATAAATAGAGTTTTCTCAGAGCTGCTGAGATTTATTCCCTCCTAGACTCAGAGTGACCTAAAGAATAAGAAAGAAGCAGAGCCCAGCACACAGCTGGCAGCTCCAAGATCCCAGGGCTCAGGATGCTTGAATGTCATGCTCCCGTGCCCTCTGGGTCACCCTCACCTGAAGGCTGGTCCCTTTACCAACATGGTGGCCAGAGGGGCGAAGGGACTACCTGTCCCCCTGGTCTGCAGGGAGATTGGAGACCCCCTACACCAGGCACCAGGCCAGTCGTCCTAGTGTAGGTAGGAGCAATGACACCCCTTTACCCAGATGTGAAAATCCTCTTACGGATGATATGGAAAGCCAATCGGATTATCACGTATGTGATAGAACTACAAATGCCAAGGCTGCCCGCTCTGAGAAAACAGAATCTCTGATTTCCCCAGCGTAACTATCCCCGAGTTCCTCTAGGCCGCCAGACCACATAGTGGATATCCGTCTGTGCCATTCCTCCCATGGGCACTGAGACCATGGGGAAGACCAAGGGCTAGCTGGGAGGGCAGAGCAAGAAGCCAGAGGCCCCGGCAGAGTAAGCCTTGAGCTGTCCGACCTGCTGTTGATCGGATGATGAAGGTGGGGATGAACCCTGGGGGAGCAACTCAAGCCTGGAACAGGGGTTAAGTTTCTAAAGGTGAGGGGAAATAGTAAATATTGGTGGGGGCATGGCACTAGGAGACCCTGGAGGGGAAGCAGGAGTGGGGGCGGAGAGGTTGCTTCCACAGGAAGTCTGAGGGACACTCAGAAGGGATACCCAAGATCTGGATAAACAGGAGGACAGGGCGTCTTTAAAGGAAGCAGCGCTCAGCTGTGTCCAAGGCAGCCAGAGATCAAGAAAGATGGGCCCACAGCAAGGGCCATGGTAACCACAGCTAGGGTAGTTCCAGGGGAGAGGGTAGGTCAGAGAGCTGGAGCTGAGCTGGGGAAGGAGTGGGACCTGAGGCAGGTAAGCTGAGGAGGAACTGGCAGAGGGAGAGGCTGTATGCGGTGGGAGGGCCAAGGAGAGGGGCTCCACAGGAAATTCTGCCTCCTCCCTACTGCGAGCCTCTCACACAGCCAACAAGTGGGTCCCTCGGCCTGATTGCAGCCCACACCACACCAGGTGTAGGGTGGCCTAATGACAGGCCCACCAGTGCTCCACGAGCAAGCATGGAAACTGAGTGGACAGGCTGGGCAGTCCCAGCGGGCTGCCTGCCCAATTTGCTGAACTTGCCTGTGAACATCCCAGCTTTCATTTCCTCGGTGAGAATAGTTTTCAGACCTTTCTCAGCTCAATAGGCTCCCTGGATGGTTTTCAATCGAGATCAGAGCTTATTCAGCAAAACGTTAGCCCAGCTGGTGCAGCTGGGTGGTTGAGCTTCGACCCATAAATCAAGTAGTTGCTGGTTCGATTCCCTGTCAGGGCACATGCCTGGGTTTCGGGCTCAATTCCCAGTAGAATGCATGCAGGAAGCAGCCAATTGATGTTTCTCTCTCATCAATGTTTCTATCTCTCCTCCCTCTTCTTCCTCTCTTTCCAAGCCAATAAAAATCATTTTTTTTATTTTAACCATTTGTTTTTAATGGCAAAAATTTTATATATCATATAATTGGTGGGGAAAGCACCCAGTCCCACTATCCAGAGAGAGAAACCTCTCGAAACATTGTGGTCTATCTCATTTCCGTCTCTCGCTGTCCATGCATTTACTAGGCCCTGGCATGTTCAACCCCTCACTCGGCCTGAGCCCTTGGGAGCAGCTGTTAGATGCAAGCATACGAGATCACATGGGGAAGGAACAGTCATCCACCCCAAGGACTGACGGTGGGGCAGGGAGCAAGGGGAGGCAAGTGAGTCTGCTCTTGTGAGCCTGGATCAAGTTCTGACTTTGTTTAAAATTTAATGTTTTCTTTATTATGGACTTTTGTACTAAATAAATATTCCATTGAAATAGTACACATCTTGATTACTGAGCTTTTTAGTGCCCTAAGCCTCGCGCCACACCCTCCTCCTGGCCTGGTAACGCTCTGGCTGAGAGATAGGCTCTGGACTCAGATGTGGGTTTGGACTCACCTCTTCCGCTTAGTCCAGGTAACTTGAGCCAGTTACCTGACCTCTGGGAGCTCAATATCCTCACTTGTAAAGTAGAGATAATTAAGTTAAGTGGGTTAATAGAGGCAAAGTGCTTAGCTGGGGATAGCAAATAGCCCATAAAAAGAATATTATTCCAAAACAATACGAGCAATCCAGGTAACTACTGCCCATGGAAACGGAGTGTAGGCCCAGACTTGATTAAAAGTTTTCTAAGGCATTTACCAAAAAAATGAAAAGAAAAGGTGAAAATAATTTTAATAATGTTACTTAACCCAAAATATTTGGAATGTTACTTCAACACGAAGTCAACGTAAAAGTTATAACGAGGTATTTTACATGTTTATCCTTGCAGGGTGTCTCAGTTTAAACAAGCCACATCTCACCTGCTCAGTAGACACACGCAGCCAGTGGCTACCCACTAGGACCACACAGACATTCCTGAGGATCACGTGGTGAGAGGACTGTGCAGGCATGATGGAGAGGAAGGCAATGTCTCAGCTTTTTAGGGGGAAATTTGGAGACAAATCTCCACATCCAGGGCAGTTTCTTTTATTGTTTAAATAGCCCTCAAGTGTTTGCTGAAACATGAAAGGCTGTGAAAATTTGAAAACACAATCAGGAAGAAAAATACCCATTACGAAAAGTACATTACTTCTTTAATTTCCACCATTTTATCAATGCTATTTGCTTATACTATGGCACTTAAGGACATATTAATATTATTTATTAACATAGTAGCCATGGATTTGAAATTCTATGAGTTTTAAATTAATCTATTCTCTGAACCAAAAATTGATGAGCATTTGAGAGCATGGCACCCAGATATTTTATAGATATTTTAAGGGATCAGAAATTTTAAACTGAAAGGGAAAAAAATCCAAGTAAATTAAAAGTTGGCAAGAAATTATAATGTTAAAGAAAATCTTATTTAGACCCAAATTCCTAAAGAGACATTGAGACTGTGGTAGTATGTTTCTTATTGAAAAGGTAAGAGTCTGTATTTGTTTAAATCACTTAATTTACTGTGTCAAGAAAAAAAAGAAAGAAAACATCTCCCCAAGAATATGGGCCATCTCCTATTCACCTGAAGTTAAAAGGCTAACATGAGAGGCTACGCACATTTATTTGGAATCACAGAATTGCAATTTAGGAAGCACACAGATTCAGACAGAGACCCAAGAAGTATCCCAATTACAGGGTGAGAGCAAGGAGTTTTTATGAGAAAAGGAAAAGAATAACTACATGAAGGAGGGAAGAAGTGCCTACTGATGGTAGCCAGCAAGCAGAAAGCCTCTTTAGCTACATGTGGCTGGTTGCTCACTCTGTCTTCCAGGGGAGGGTCTGCAGTCCCCAGTCCTTGTGGTCGGCCTGCTCCTTGGCTGGCAGTGGTAAGTCATGGGCACATTGGCCCAGTCCAAACAGTGCCAAGGCGTGAGGAGCAGGATGCACCAGGTGGCTTCTCTGGGAGGCCGCTCTAGCCCTGTGACAGTGGCTCCTCCTGTGTCACCTGTCAGTCCTGAGGTGCTGAGTATGATCAGAAACAAGTCTCATGATGTTACCTCCAAGCACGTTTGCTTCCTGGCCTCTAGCTGCCCTCCCCTGGCACCTGACCTTCCTGGTCACAGAATGCCACCCACATGAGCAAGGAGAACAGGCCAGCACTGCATTCATGACAAGACACCACCCAGCCTGACTCCTCAAAGCAGGTTACTTTCTGAGCACGAAAGGAAGTGCCACTTGTGTGTGTGCTCACTGTTATCGCTGGCATTGAACATTTTACTTCAAGACGGGGAGTGCATGCATTGACTGTTTGGAAATGGTAGGAAGGGATTTCTTTACCTAATGGTGCTTTCTCCATTACCTATGCCTTTAAGGCAAATGCTGAGTCATTCATGATGCATTTAAAAATTCTTTCTTCCTCCACCTCCAACCTCTTGGACTGGACTTGCACGTTGAGACCCTTCAAGTGGGTTCCTGGTCAGAGGCCTGGACAGAAGGTCACATATAGCACCCAGTGGAAAACTCCCTGGAAAGCTCTGGATGAACTGAATCTCGGGCCACTGCCCCATCAGAACAGCATCAGACCCACAGGGTTTCCCATGCGCAGGAACATTCAGAACACCAAGCTATAGAGCACGGCAGTCTCCAAGGTCTGTTAGACTAGTGGTTGGCAAACTCATTAGTCAACAGAGCCAAATATCAACAGTACAATAATTGGAATTTCTTTTGAGAGCCAAATTTTTTAAACTTAAACTTCTTCTAACACACTTCTTCAAAATAGACTCGCCCAAGGCATGGTATTTTGTGGAAGAGCCATACTCAAGGGGCCAAAGAGCCACAAATGGCTCGCGAGCCACAGTTTGCCAACCACTGTGTTAGACAATCATTCCTAAAGGCACCATAATAAACTTTTTCATTACCGTCACCCCTCTCCAAATTAAAATGAAGTTCCCATGTTAACCAGCTGTAAGATTTCCCTTGCACTAATGTATAATATCACACTGCTATTTAAAAGAATCTGTGGCTTGACTATTAGTTTAAAAACTGATTTCCCTCCCTGACAGGTTTGGCTCAGTATCAGTCTGCAGACTGAAGGGTCCTGGGTTAGATTCCAGTCAAGGACATGTACCTTAGTTGCGGTGGTGGGTGTGCAGGAGACAGCTGATCAATGTTTCTCTCTCATCAATGTTTCCAATGTTTCTAACTGTCTAGCCCTTTCCCTTCCTCTCTGTAAAAAATCAGTAAATAAAAACAAAAATAACTGATTTCCCGGGTTTCCCAGCTTGGACAATGGAGGCGGCTGCATCTCTTCTGGGAAGCTGAAAACAGGCAAAGGCACCTCAATTCTTCATTCTCAGGCCTCAAGGTCTTGGCGGGGTCCAGAACCAATGTTCCCAGTGTATTTTAACATAATTTTAGCTCTGGTTCATTAAAATGTGTGGTTCCCGCCCCTTCCCATGGGCGGATCCAGGTGGAGGCATCTGCCCCCGCCCTTCCTCCCCACTCCCTCAGTTCTCTCCCTCCAGCTCTGCTGCTTTGCTCCTCAATCACTTCCTTTCACACTTCTGGTCTCTTTCCAACTTCCTAGTTTCTCTGGATCCAGGAGAGTGAGAATAGCAGCCAGATGTGCCTGCCTCCTGCCCAGGACCATCCTGGGGGGCAGCCCGAAATAGCGCCGCCCTGCCCTTGCTGGGGCCACCGTGGCGGGCAGCTGGACTATTTTAAGGGAAGCCTGGGGACAGCCAGGTCAGACATCCAGAGTCCCGCCACTTGCTCGTGGGCCCTGCACAGTGAGCATTTCTCCAGCCCGGCCAGTGGCTGCCAGGAGCACCCCAGAGGCTCTGAGTGTGATGAGCACAGGCCAGTGACACCCCTATTCTGTCTTCTTCACTTTAAAAACATCTAAAAGTGCTTTTTGCATGAATCATACTAAAAATCAAAGAATAATGAATTTAACCAAATTCATTCTATAAAACAAGAATAAGTTAGTCTTTTTATTTTTAATTCTCAGCCAAAGGTATTTTTTCCATTGATTTTTAGAGAGAGAAAAGGGAGGGGGTAAGAAGGAAGAAAGAGAAAGAGGGAGAGAGAGAGAGAGAGAGAGAGAGAGAGAGAGAGAGAGAGAGAGA
>JAAGEH010000040.1:27050114-27062132 GCA_011751065.1 Lasiurus cinereus
GTTACCTCACTCCCCTGTCACCTCGCTCCCCTGTCACCTCATTCCTGTCACCTCGCTCCCCTGTCACCTCGCTCCCTTGTCACCTTGCTCCACTGTCACCTTGCTCCCCTGTCACCTCACTCCCCTGTCACCTCGTTCCACTGTCACCTCGCTTCCCTTTCACTTCGCTCTTCTGCAAAGGTCAAGTTGAAACCCTGCTGACTGCTTCCCGCAGACCTGTGTGTACCCCTCCGCTCCCTTCTGTGTCATGCAGCTGGTGTGTGCCCTGGGTCAGTCCTTGGCTCTCAGGCACCTGACACAAGTCTATGGGTGAAAAGCCAACCACTGAGCCACGTGTGACATTTCCTCCTTAAACCCGGACACCTGGTAGGTCAGCTTCTGTGCCAGTGCCTGGCATTTGCTATGGAGTCTCAAGCGGGGCACCACCTGACTGGTCTGGGTCCTCACTGGCAGGCTGACGTGTGGGACTGATGGTCCCTCTGCAGAGTCTTCAGGGTCCTCGCTGCAGCTCCATGTTGCCCCCTCTTCCCCTCCTGTATTCCACCCGGGCGGCAGCTGGTCCAGCACCAGGATTCCCCCCATCAGTCCCACTGGCTCCCATGAAACGGACTTTTCCTTCTGAAGAGACGGGTCCCCACTCAGCTCAGAGTTGTGGCCCGTGGCCTTCACCAGGCTTGGTGTTTCCTGGCTCCCGTTAGGTTTCAAGTCCTCCCAGGACAGGAGATGCTTCGGGAGTGTAAGAAAGCTGCAGCCACGCCTGGCATTGCAATTGACTTGGTCGAGTGAGGCACTAGCTAAGTGCGGCTGAAAAGTTCTCAAGGGATTTTGAGCACGAGCTGAGCTTGCCAAGTTCCCAACATCTCTGGTGCCAAGACAATGTCTCCAGGTGCTCAGCGTGGAGTCTGCCCGTCCCCAGGTACCCCAGCCTTTCTCCTCCTCTCACACATCATGCCTCCTTCTGTGGGGTACCCCTGGACTGCCTCTCTCCCTTGACAGCCACATGTGTCCCGGCGGTCACCAGCACCACTTCCTCAGCTCTCTCCTGCTCAGGAACCCCCAGGGAGCTAACCAGCTTTGTCTTGGGGAGCACAACCCTGGGCCTCAAAACTAATAGTGACAGACCTGTCCCCACCCTCCTCCTCTGAGCCAGAACTGTTCTAGGCACTTCACAAGCATGATGTCACTTATCGCCACACAGTCCCAGGAAGCAGTATGATGTTACCATAGTTTATAGGCGAAGAGATGGACACAGGGAAGTTAGGTAATGTGGTAGCAAATCCCAAAGAGGAATCCAAGTCACACCCTGGTTGCGGGTCAAGCACTGATGGAGGTTCTGCTGGGCAGGCTTCCGAAGGTGCAGGCGGGCTCTGAGCCTACAAGCAGCCCTTCCGTCTCCCTGGGAGGCCTATCAGAATGCCTTTCTCTGGGAGATCAAAGCTCAGGTGGAAGCTTTCCTAAGGTCTGAAGTGGGAACTTAGCAGCGCTGGATGCCGGTCTGAACATGAGAATGCTATGTCACCCTGGCCAGCTGGCTCAGGGGGTTGGAGCGTCGCCCCGTACACCAGAAGGTTGCAGGTTCAATTCCTGGTCAGGGCACCTGCCCAGGTTGAGAGTTAAATCCCCATCCAGGACACATAAGGGAGGCAACCTATTAAAGTGTCTCTCTCTGCGTGCCTCCCTTCTTCCCTCTGAAATCAATCCACGTGTCCTCAGGTGAGGATATAACAGAAGAAAGAATGCTTGTTTCCCTGGTGAGTCACATCCACTCATTTCCTCCCAGACACCAGAGGCCAGGAGTCCAGTTATGACTCCCTGTGAAGTCTGGCACCCAGGAACTTTGCCCACTTGGTAGCTGGTCACTGAGTCCCAGGCACTGTGGGAGCCAAATATTTACTCGGGAAAAGCTGCCAATGATCAAAGTGTTTTCTCCTTCATTTGCTTTGGGGCGGCCAAGGTGTGCTCCTTATCTAGCACCCTTCATTCCCTCCAGCTGCCTAGGCACTGGATGGGAACAGGAATCCCTGCAGAAGGGCTTTCCTGACAGGCCTGGGGATCCGTACCCTCCACGTTCACAGGAAGATGAGAGGCGTGGAGATGTGAGTGGCTCTCCCAGAGGCAGATCCTGCTCTGAGGACCCAGACTCTCACACTCTGACCCCTAATTCAGTTGTTTTTTTTAATTCAACACACCAATATCTTCAGCAGCAACCTGGGAGAGGACTTGGTGTTTGGAAACACCCAGACTTTACTGAGAGCTGTTATTAATTAGAGACCTGGTGCATGAAATTTGTGCACTGGGTGGGGAGAAGGTATCCCTCAGCCCAGCTTGTACCTTCTCCAATCTGAGTCATCCCTCTCACAATACAGGACTGTTGGCTCCCAAAGACTCGCCTGCCTGCCTTCCTGCCTGATTGTCCGTAACCACTCCCCTCTGGCCTGATCACCCTCAACTGCCCTCCCTGCTGGCCATCTTGTGAGAGCCATCTTGTGACCACTTGGGGATGGCCATCTTGTGCAAGGGCATGATGGTCAATTTGCATATTACCTCTTTATTACATAGGATAAGGTGGGGACCAAATGGAACCACATGGTTTGTACTATTGGTTTTAGTTTCGGTACAGTTGAGGCACCAACTCTCAGGAAATAGACGTTTCCTTGGAGGCTGGGAAGGTGGCTCTGCAGATTCTGGGAAACTGGTTGTAAGTGTTTGTGAGCAGCATCAGCTTCCCTGAGAGCAGGTGCACCTCCTCCCAGGGCTGAATGGAGGAGTCAGCCCCAGTTAATCCGGGTCTTATCTTCTCTAGGGACACAGAACTAATCACATCCATTGTTTAAGGTTCAAACAGACAGCAGAGCTTGGGATCTGAGGTTTAAGGACCACACAGTCAACAAACATTTGTACAACAAAATCAAACATGTGGAAGTCAAACAAACACACACCACTTACCATCAAACAGCTCTAAGCTCAACCAAGAACAAGGAACATGGCCTTGTGCAGAAGACAGCTCCCGCCTCCCTTCCTTGGCCAGCCGAGTGCAGGCACCAGGCAGCTCAGACCTACAATTCTAAACAGAAGCCTGTTAGCTTTTCAAAAGACCTCCCAGGGAACAGAGTCAATAAGAACGCCTGGGGGTGCTTCCAGGTGAGGACTCCAGACCCCTGGCCGCTGGGTTGGGGGAGAAGGTGTCTGGTGATTAGAGCAGGGAAGGCTGGTAGCTGTGGGCTGGGCTGGCTGACTGAGCAGGGCTTTTCACCTCAGGGCTCGTGGAGCAGACTGTGGCTGAAGAGAATGGATGCTGAATCACAGCTCTTCCTTCTTAGCCTTAACCTTCATTTCCGTGGCTAAAACTTGACACTCTCATGGTTTCCACGCACACAGCTGCACAACAGCGGCAAGCAAAAGGTGCCTGGCCATCTGCAGCAGAGAGGACACAGTGGACAGAAATGGCAAAGGCCGCCTCAGCCCAGGCTAGTGACACTCTGTCCCTCAGGGTCCAGCACCGGGAAGTGCAAGCAGGTCCACTTCCAGGATGGGGAGGCCACCAGCGGTTGCGGAAGGACAGGTGCCAGGTGAATGTCCGTGCCAGGTCTTGTTGCCCCGAGAAGCCCCCCTAAGGACGTCTTTCCCAACATCCAGGCTGATCAGGAGGAGGGGGTGGCAGAAGGACTTTGGAGAAAGGTCATGCCTATCCTCTAGCAGAACAACTATTCCCAAGACCCGAGCATCGGGAGAAAGCGTGTGTTGAATGACTGCGATTGTGGGATGCTCAGCCTTCTCCATCTCACAGCACAGGCAAGCTCATCAGCAACAGCCTGCTTCACACCGGCAAGTAAACTATGTATAGCTAATGCTGATCTGAAAACAATAGTCTTCCTCTGAAGACCTGCTGGAAGCCAAAGTGTTGAGAGGCCCAGCTCAGCTCCCTGAGAACCAGAGAGGATGACATAAATTTCAAAAGGATTTTCACTCTTCTCTCCAAAAATGGAAAATTCTAGAATCAATGGACGGATTGCTTATTCTTTTGTTATTTACATCCACAACTACAAAGACAGACAGGAACACGAGGAGGCTTAGAATTTTCACTAGAGGCCCAGGCCACACTTCCTGAGAAGACAGAGGGGAGTGGACACCTGGCCATGGCCACGCCCTTCCTGACTCAATGAGGCCATAGGACCACTTGCCCACACAAGACCACTCTCATGCTCCCAGCCCCACCTGCCACACTCACCATCTCACCACTGGGAAGGGAGCCTGGCTCCACCCCTACCATCGCCACCGAGCCAAGCCCTGGCCCTCCCCCAAGAGGGCGTCAGCATCAGTCCTGGTTTCACATGCTGTGGACCAGCCTGCGTCTGCAGATGGTTTGAGCCCAAAGCCCTGTCACTCCCTTACCTTCAAGCATCGTGACTGCTTCTGGGACATGACAGCAACATGGCCCGACAGTCTCAACGTCCTCGGTCTGCCTGCCTCACCTGACACTGACACTGTCCTCAGGGGGACTCACATTTCCTCTCTTACTTTCCATTAATGTAGGACTGAGAAGAGGGGCCGTGTCCTCTCAGCTTCTCCATGCCACTTTTGGACCATTGCTCCTCACCCCCCCTTTAGCCCTGTCCCAGTTTTAAAAAGAAAAGCAGTAGTCAATTAATTTACATCAAAGGCACAGAGAATATGAAATGGAGAGAGGACAGTCTCTTCGATAAGATATGATGGAAAAAAGGACAGCCACATGCGGAAGAATTACACTGACGAGTATTTTACATCATACAAAAAACTCAACTCACCCTGGATTGAAGACACGAATATCTGGCCTGAACCCACACAGCTCCTAAACGTGCCTTACTGGAGAGGTCTCAGGCATCAGTCATGCATGCAATAATGTTTTAGGTTTGACATCAAAAGCGAAATAAACAAGCGGGACTACATTAAAATAAAAAGAGAATGTTGGACAAATAAAAAGAATGCAGGAAATTTATGCAGAAACTGTTGAAAGTCAGCAGAAATGGCAAGCGCTTGAACTGACACTGCATGGAAGATGGAGACCAGGCCATGGATGAAGGCACTCAAGAAGTGAAGGCTCGGGGGCTCGTGAGAGCGAGACAGGAAGTGGGAGGAGAGGACACGTCCAGGTGAGAGCCAGATTTCCTGGTTAGGAAGCTGCAAGGCTGGCGAGGGCTGCCAATGAGAACTAACAGCTCACCACGCTGAGGACTGCAGGAGAGAAGATGTCCCCTAGGCAACTGAAGTATGATGCTACATGTCAGAAGAGCGGTCTGGGCTAGAGACGTGTGTCTCACTCAGGGTCACCAGCATCTAGATAGTGGTTGGACTTCGGAGAATAAGAGGACCGAGGACAGTCAACAAGATAGCAATGTGCTGTGTATTTCTCAGCCTGAGTGTGGGCAAACGATCTCAAACCCCAGAACCACTTCACATCCTGGGCTATTCTGAGTCAGTATGTTGTTACTGTGTCATTTACCAAAGTAGATAGTGCTTATAAATACCTGCAAACTCGATGACATCATGCTTTTATAAAGTGACTTGATCAACAGAAAAAACATGTGACTTATCCATAGGGATTTCTCTGAGTATCAGCCCACGGTCATGGGAAACCACTGGTCTAGGAATTAGACTGTCCTGGCTGTGTTCTCACTTTTGCATATGTGATCATGGGAAAACCCCTTTGCACCCTGACCTTCAGTGTCCACACCTGTGAAACCATAGGCAGACCCCATCTGACTGGAATTTTTTTTGTATTGCCTCCAGTTTTCCAAAGGAAAGTATATCTCTCACTGGGGCTTTCAAAGGATGGTTTATAACCCATTTAAAAATGTGCAGTATGCAAAACTCCTAACCAGCAAAGCCTGATGTGGTAAAGGGGGTGGAGAGGTCCTTTGCTCTGCCTAGTAATTTTCTCAGTAAGAGAATGTAATTGTTATGTGGGTTCCAAAAATGAAGATAGGCTGAATTCTGCAGATAAATTGTGATACCAAAATAGAAAGTTGGTACAAAGAAAGGGCAGAGAGCGTACTGAGAACAGGCGTGAGCTAACTCTGCAAAGGTACCACTTGGAAACTATTTCTGAGCGAACATCTGACTCAAGTACAATTCACCCATTGATGCTTGTTTATCTATTTGCTCAGGGAAAGAGGTTCTGGGAGAATTCTGTACATCTAATGACAGAGCCAGAAAGCTGCCCCCGTAGTTTTTTAAATACCTCTCATTAATTTCCTGTTTCTTTACACTGAAAAAGGAACAGAAAATAGAATAGTTAAATTTTCCTTTCTGCTCAGAGATTAATGGACAAGGCTCACTGTAAGAGGGCTGGATGCATATCTAAAATAAAAATGTCTGTCTTCAGGTTTAATCATGGTGCAACTCTGATATAAAATGATTAACTGGTTCAGTTAACTCAGAAAAAAAAACCTTTTTGCTCAAAAAATCCCTAAGCCACCAGCTCTTGAACATTTTTCTAATATTCAATATATTTGAAAAATTATAAATAAGTATGGCTAAACTGATGCTATTAGTAGTTTAAATAATCAATTTTTAAATCTAAAAATGGACATTTTCTTGTAGTCCAAAAACATAGCGTTTTTGTTTGACCCAAAGCAAAATGTCATTGACATTTTTAGCAAGATTTCATTCAATTTAACCAAATTTCCACCATTATTTTGTAGCAATCTAGAAGTGGGTATAATTTCTAATATATTTAATGAAATAAACATTTATGTTTGACTAATCCTATTAATTTCTTAACTACTAATCTGTGCCGTGCACATAGTGAAGTGGCCTAAGGAGTGAACTGGGCAACCTCAACACAATGGCAGCACATACCAGCCTACCTGACCGTGTTGGGTTTAACAAAGGCCAGAATGTTCCTTCCCAGCAGGACTTAGTGCCTGCACAGAGGCGGCTTGCAGATCCCACTGGCTGCAGCCATGGCAGCCTTTCTCCTGCCCCTGGCCGCCCATGGACATGACCCACAGAGCGCGCCTCGACACCCCTGTGCCACGGCCCAGCACAGCAGGGCCTGGGATACTCACCTGAACTGGCGCTGTGGTGCTGGGATCCCAAGTGCTGACCTGAAAGCCTTCTCCAAGGCTAGTTTCTGTAGGGAGAGCACACACGGCTGGGGAGGGGGGTCTTTTCCAGGAGGTTCAGGGAGACACCCAGCCCTCCCGGGTCTGCTGGTTCTCCCTAGGCCACAGCCAGGTTTGCCCTGTCAGCCACTGAGGACACTTGTCACTTTTCTTGAAATTGCCTCCTTCCTGACTTCTCTCTCACCTCCCCTCTGACTTGATTTCCCCAATCACAGATTTCCCTGTCATTGGATCTGGCCATGTTGCATTGGCTGCACCTGTCTTCCCAGCTGACTCACATCCCTTCTGCGTGGAAATGAGAGTGGAGGGAGGAGAGAGGAAGAAGGAAACATCCACCCTGTGGCATGCCTGCACCTCGCCATTCCTTTTCCTATCTAGACCAGCATCTCTAAGTGGAAACCATGAAGAAGTTTTTGCATCTGAAACCGGTTTGGCTCAGTGGATAGAGTGTCTGCCTTCGGACTGAAAGGTCCCAGGTTGATTCCACCAGGCACATCTCCAGTAGGGAGCGTGCAGGAGGCAGCTGACCCATGTTTCTAACTCTCTATCCCTCTCCCTTCCTCTCTGTGAAAAATCAATAAGACACATTTTTTTTAAAAAAGAAGTTTTTGGGAACAAGTCATTTCAGGAAACTTTGGACAAATGAGAGGAAATTAGTTCTGGTTTTACCAATGACTATGAGGTTACGCTAACTTGGAGGGGGTGCGGAGCTCATGGGCTGTCGCAGGAGAGAAAGGAGGATGGTCTGTGGGCATCTTCCCAGGAGAGGGAGATCCAGCGCAGAACAAGGGCCTGGGAGAGAGCTGGCCAGACTCCAGATGTCATTTTAGCAAAACAAGAGGTGGAAGGGAGGCAACAGAGAAGGCAGGTAGCCCTGAGAACCAGGCCTGGCCCGGGTACAGGTTGGTTTCCCGCAGGCACCTAGCTGCTCATTCTCCCCTGCCATCCCTCCTGGCCCCTGGCCACACCTTGCTGAATCTGGCAAAGGAGCATCGCTCCCTTGAACTGCAGTTACATGGCTTTTCCCGCCATGGAGCCGAGGCAGAGACATGAACATGTTTAGTTGAGTTTAGAAAGGACTTAGTCACAAACAGGAGCCCAAGGGACGAGGCAGGCAGAACCAAATCTCAACACTGCAGGGACCAAGCCAACCCTAAATCACACTCCTTAGCTTCCTGAGGAAACCAAGGGCCCCAGAGAGTGACTTCACATTGACCAATTCAGAAATTGACGATCAAAACAATGGAAACAAACAATAAAACAAAACCCACACAATGTGGCTGAGTGTCAGGAACAGGATAAGATCCCAGTCCCCTAAGGAGGGCCACAGGCCCAGCCAGGTGGGTCCTCCCTCTCCTTCCAACTTCCCGGAGGCCCACTCACCACTGAGAAGTACACACCCCACCTGCATACACCCCTCACTACACACACCCCACCTCACACACCCCTCACTACACACACCCCACCTCACACACCCCTCCCTGCACACCTATCCCTGCACATGCCTCACCTGCACATGCCCCACTTTATATCACTCCCAGTTCCCAGGACATTTCCTCACATCACTGCACAGTGTTTGAGGGTGTGAGATGGGGTCTAGTGGCCTATGAATCCTGTCTCTACCCTGTATTGTCCTGGGGCCTTGGCAAGCCACTTAATTCTCTCTGAAGCTGTGCGATGGGACTGTCTATCTCTAAAAGGACCCTTCACGGTTTCATGGAGCTTAGAAGTTCTTAGAGAGCTGCAGGCACATAGAACACGCTCAGTAAATAGCAGCTAGTCCTATGCGCTCTCCATCACTGATCTTGCCAAAATATTTATGGGTTCTAGAGCTCAGAGAAAGACTTAATCCTCTTCCCCCTGCCTCAGGGTGGTCCTGGCTTAGGCAAGAAACCCAGGAGGTGTTGAAGTATCTTCTGCAAATGAGTGAGTGGACCCAGAAAGTCTCATTTGTTATTGTCATTCAGTTTGCAAAAGTGGCTCAAGGTCAGAATTATATCTGAGGATGGTAATAAAATGGAGGGTACATTTTGAGGCAGGCAGACCTGGTCTTTTACTCAAAGGTCGAAGATATTTAGGAGGCATTGTTCTCTTTCATACAACTAAGCCTTGAGCAGTTCCCAGAACCCAGTTGCTGTGACTAATAAGGGCATCTTAACCATTCACCATTATATCAGAACTAGGGGCCCAGTGCATAAAATTCATGCGTGGGGAAGGGGATCCCTTAGCCCATCCTGGACCCTCTCCAATCCAGGACCCCTCAGGGGATGTCCGACTGCTGTTTTTGGCCCAATCCCAGTGCCAAAATCGGCAGTCGGAAATCCCTCTCACAGTCCAGGACTGCTGGCTCCTAACTGCTCACCTGTCTGCCTGCCTGATTGCCCCTAACTGCCCTCCCCTGCTAGCCTGATCACCCTAAATGCCTCCCCTGCCGGCCTAGTTGCCCCTCACTATACCCCTTTGCCAGCCTGGTCACTTTTCACTGCTCCCCTCTGCTGGCTTGGTCGCCCCTCACTGCCCAGCCCCCACCTGTGACCTGGTCATGCCACATGCCTGCTGGTCAGTGGTTTGGTCATCTCTTTTTTATCATTCTGCCAACCTGGTCACCCCATGCAGCCTGCTGTTAGGTTGTTACTGTGAGGGCATCATGACCAATTTGCATATTATCCTTTTATTAGTATAGATGGTTCTGTTGCTTCTTTTTTACTTCAGGCCTAGAACTTCTACATAAAAATCTCTTTTTATGGTATTAATTATCATTATATTAATATCATCAAAAGCCAACATTATTAATAAACACTAATTTAATTAATGTGTTGATTACATCATATTATTAGTTTATTCACTTAATATTGATATTAAATATTAAAAGGCAACTCAAAATGATTGCATTTTAAAGGGAACAGTTCCACATCCAGCAGGAATATTTGATCCCCTATGCAAACATCCATGTCCAATGAAATCTCTCCAGCCCTTCTGGGTTTGCATGGATGTTCATCAGCAGGGATGCAGGAAGGAACCAGGAGCTTCAAGTGTGCTCACTGCCCTCTGACAGCACAGTCAGAACAACAAGCTTCTGTGGAAGGAAAGGAAGTGTCCCTTCCCGCTGCATCCTGGCCCTGCCTGTGAGGCAGCCCTGTCCTCCAGGCTCTGCTTTGTTTTGTACACGACAGGCAGCGGCAGCTTCTGTAACCAGATACAGGAAGTTTCAGACATGAGAGTCACCCTGTTGTTCAGACTCCAGTCTGAGGTGACAGGCGTTTTCTGTTGTGTTTCCATTTGGGGAATACAATATAGAATTGTAGCTTACTAGAATCTAGTGTGGAAGGAGCTTGGGCTTTCAAGGAAAATGAAGCTCTGTGGATCATTGGTTTGGTTCCTCTTTGTCAGACAAAGAGTCTTAACGTTGGAGCAGAGCTCATGGGAATGACACTGTCCAGGCACAGGAGGCTCTCCTCAGTTCTGAGGTCCCCAGTCCACTCTGAGTTCCTGCACCCCCTCACCTGGCTCTCAACCTGCCTGTGGGAAGCCATGCCCTTTTCCATGGTCACCTCTCCATTGGTTCTTCTTTAAAAGCAATGAGACACAAGGGCCTTGCGCTCAGGCCCCGCTGACCAGAAGAGGTTTGCTGGAGATATCAGCTCCAAACCTATTGCAGTGCCTTGATCCATCTTCCCCCAAAGAACCTTAAACTCATGCCTAGCAGCCCTGAAGTGGCCCATGCTTCCTGCTGGTACAGGTGGCTTTGGGGACGTGCAGAGATGATGAGAGTCTCCTTGTTTCGAATTGCCTTCTCAGGGCAGCCGCCAGGCGTCCAGGTGCTGCTTGGGTCCTTCTGCCCTCAGGTCTCAGCCTCCTCCTGCTCTCATCTCACCACTACTCCAGTACTTTCCTTACCTCTCTCCATGATCACTTCAGTGGCTTCACTTAGTTATTGTGTGACTTTGGGTGATAGGAATTTCTATTAAACGGTTTATTTCTCTTCAAAATTGAGTTAATTATAATGTCCATTTCAGAGGGGTTGGCATCCAGATTAAATTACTTGAGATAATCCAAGTAACAATGTTAAACTTGGCACATAATGCATGTTCAGTAACATACTAATGTTAGACAATGCTCCCAATACGTATTTCCATGTGCTTGATGGGATAAAAATAATGCAAGTTTTGATGTTTAAATTACCATAAAAGACAGTGATTTTTGTGGTTGCTGACACAAAGTCTATTTTTAACCCAAACAAAAGTTGAATCACGCTGGAGAAGCATGAGGGAGGAAGCGCATGACAGAGGAGCTATGGGGGAAGGGCCCTTTTGAGCAATGATGCTGGGTCATTTGAAGAACTGTAATCATAGTGTCTAAATGGCCACAGAGCATTTATTGAGCGACTGTTTTCGAGAAGGACATTTGTTCTGGAACATACTGGAGTCTTCATTGCTTGTATTGCTTCTGTAATGAGAATGGTAACAATACAATGTTCACAGGTTTTGTTGCTGATTCAGAGGGGAAGGGAGTAACTGGGGTGCAACTGAAAGCCATGCCCCTGGAGGCCAGAATGGCCTCTTCTCTTACCCCAGGTGGTAAACTGTTGGGGAAAGGTGGGAGCTTAGCGTGGTTGTGTGCAAATCAAAATTCAGATTCTTAGCTCATCTAAGCCACACCAAAGCAAGGCTTAACAAATGCTTACCCACCCTGAAGTTTATTTTCAACATCAGGTGAGTCCAGGCTTGTTTCTCATAAGACAGCCTCCCTGGAATGTTCCAAGACATTCATGTGGGCCCTTTCTCAGCTGAGCATGTGGGGTAGAGCTCATTAGAACAAAGGTTTGATGGATTGATTTCTACTTCCCGTCAAAATGAAATCTATGGGGTAAATTCTCCTGGAGGAGTTTGCCTGGTTTTCTGACTTTAAGGCTGAG
>JAAGEH010000040.1:27062142-27072378 GCA_011751065.1 Lasiurus cinereus
AAATTCTCCTGGAGGAGTTTGCCTGGTTTTCTGACTTTAAGGCTGAGTCTTCCTCCTATATTTTAGGACAAACGTCAGCCTCTTCCTGAGTGTCAGCTCAGCATCTTATTTGGTGAGTTCCTCATATTTCCAGGTGACCCTGGCCTTTCACTGTATGCAGTGTTGGATTTAATTAGCTCCAGGTCTCACTCAGTTAAGTTGAACACCAATCTGTCCCGATGGCTTTGCTTCAACAGGGGAAACATTATTCCTGGGAGAGTGAACAGGGGGGTGCAGACCAGTCTGGCCCGTGGACATCAGAAGGCCACAGCCAGTGCTGGTCCATCTCCGCTGGTGGGCAGGTGCTCGGGGTGCCAGGGAAGGGATCCAGGCAGAGCGGAGACTTAGGGAGACTTCCAGCAGGTCACTTCCACAGGCCAGTGGAAACCAGAGCCAGAGTGTGATAAATAAGAAAGCTAGGTTTGAGGAAAGAAAGCCCAGGTCCTGTGGCTCTGAAGTTATAAGTTTTTTAGAGTTGCCAAGAGCGCCGCCTAGCCCCCTGGGTAATTTTCCGTTTGGGTATTTTTCATTCAGGTTTCACTGACCAGCATAACTGGAATGTGACTGTGCTTCCTTAAATTAGGCATTAGGCATCATCATCTTTCCAAACGCTACAGTTTAAATATCAGGTTCAATTTTGTTGTTGTTAATCCTCACCCCAGAGTATTTTTTCTATTGATTTTTAGAGAGAGTGGAAGGGAGGGAGGAAGGGGGGAGAGAGAGAGAGAAGGATTGGTTGCCTCCTGAGAGTGCCCCTACCAGGGCCAGAGATCAAACTTGCAACCCAGGTACCACCCCTTCACCGGGAATCAAACCCTCAACCCTTCAGTGGAAGGGCTGGGGCTCTCACCACTTAGCTACACTGGCCCAGGCAATATCAGGTTACTGTTAAACTTTAGAAGAATGTGTTCAGGGGGTCGGTGGAACCTTAGTGTTCAGTGCTCAATGTTAGATTGAGTCATGGCACAGTAAGGCAAGCACACAGGCGAAAGGGTCCGGCTAGAACAGGTCACCAAGGTTAAAGCTGGAGATGAGCCAAGACTTGAAAACATATCAAGAACAAACAAAAAAATTTGTTTGAGGTAAGTGCAGTGAATAGGTGTGCTGATGAAGGCGAGCAGCAGCACGGCGATCAGCAGAAGCTTCCAGCATCCTCTGCCTGCTCTGTCAAGGGGTGACCAGCACACATGGAAGAAGGACCTTTTTTAAATGACACAGTGAAATTGTAACAGAAATTAAGGCAGGAAATAGCATAGAGGAAATGTTCTTATTCCAAACGAGCTTAGGTTTGGACAAACCGCCTTGATAATTAGGGCCTGCTTATTTTAAAAGGATTCAAGATTATTATATTTGCCTTTTATATTCAAGGTCTGACTTTTGCTCACTTTTTAAATGACTTACAAGTGGGGCAGATGGGAAATTCTGATGTAACCTTTGTTCTTAAAGGCCACTGAACTAGTAAATGCCAAGCAGCGTAAAAGCATTTTATGTGGTTTATGATAACAGCTTTTATTTAATCCACATGCATATGCAACTATTGTCCTACTCACTGAGAGAATTTTCTCAAGTTACTAGGAAAGGCCCATCACTCGGCTTGAGGCAGAACCAGTAGCCAAATATATGCCTTGGATGAAACTGAACTCGCTGTGAAGGCAGGGCTTACTGAAAACATACATGCATATAAAAATAAAATTTGTCAAACACCCAAATTGTGATATTTGCATTATAACTTCTCCTCATCAGCTTCTTCTGTAAAATACTTTGAAATACTTTTTTAATATATTTTTTATTGATTTCAGAGAGGAAGGGAGAGGGAGACAGAGATAGAAACATCAGTGATGACAGAGAATCACTGATCAGCTGCCTCCTGCAAGCACCGCCCCTCCCCACCCCCCAATGAGGATCAAGCCCAGGCATGTGCCCTTGATGAAAATCGAACCCAGGACCCTTGAGTCCACAGGCCAAAGCTCTATCCACTGAGGAATACCAGCCAGGGCTGAAATACTTTTTCAATTGGTGTACAACATACGTTTGGTAGCATCCCAGCCTCAGATGCACAAACTAAATCCAGTCACAGGGACACTTTTAAAAACCCAAACTGAGTGGGTAGCTATAGAATAAGTAGCCTGAATTCTTCAAATATGTTGTGGCTGTTATAACAAGCGAGCAAAATCAGGAAGGGCTGAGAGACTGAGGAAACTGGCAGACACAGCTAATGGTGAAACCAGTCCTGCACTGGAGTCCTCCTGGGACCTGCTCTAGGGACCATGGTGGCAGATGAACGTGGAATGTGGGACAGGACATGGGTAAAGGAATGTACGGAAGAAAGCTCTCTAACTGCGATTGCTGTTCCCCGGCTATGGGAGCTACCCCATACTGAAGTACCCTTGTTCTTAGGAAGTCGGCAGTGACGAATGAAGGAGTAAAAGGGAATGCAACATGCAATCTATTGTCCAATCATTTTTAAAAACTGTATGCAAACCCTGTGTGCATGTAGAGAGAGAGAGACAAAGGAGAGCGAATAGTAAACAACATGGCCAAATGTGAAAAACACAGCGAGTCTGAAGAAAGCATATGTAGATGTTCTGTGTTCAAATTTTCTAAATTAAACATTACATTTCAAAATGTTAGCGTTATAAAGAAACTAGGTCGGGGGAGGGAGGATCAAACACAAAAGCACCCTAAGTCACATTCTACCCACAGGCTCCAAGGTGAGTGTGCCCTGGCCTCCCTGGGGCAGGGAGGTAGGTCCCAGCCAGCACTCGGGAGCTGCTGCCACCTGGGCCTGCGCAGTTCCGTGTTGTGCCCTGTACTTCCTTCCTGAAGGTTCATCCCGAAAAGGGTGGAGGCGGCCCATTGCAAAGCAGGCCAGGTGGCCTTGTCAGGGTGTCAGCTTCCGGTCAAGGAGTGAGAGTGTCCGGGATGAGGAGGCAGGTGCTGGTCCCTCCTCCCTCTCATGGGGACAAGGGGCCTCCTGGAGAGGGGGCTGCAGCCCCAGACAGCTCCTAACAACAAGCTTTCCCCTTAATGCTCGCTTATAAATGATGGGTCTTCTAAAGCCCTGCCGCCCTCAGATGTACTTTCACAGACTTCATTTTCATTGACGTCAGCGAATGGTCCTCGGGTCCTATCTGTCAGTGCCAACACAAGCCGGGTGTTCATTTTGCTGAAAGAATATTGTGAAAGGGGAGAGTGTCCCTGGTTAAGGAAAAACATGTGAGCTTCATGAGAGAAATGCAGGTGGATCATCCAGACCCCACTCGCCCACCAACACACCTGTAGGTCTCCACAAACCATCGTGGTGGCGGCCGGGCTCTGGATCACCAGGCTGAATTATGTCATCTCCAAGATCATCCCAGGTCTGTCACATGCACCATTTAATTCAGAAGTCCATCTGCTTCCATCCCTGCTTGAGGCTGCAGACGGCGTGGGTGTTCACATCACAGCCCCAGGCCGGGCAGCGCTGCCCACTGGGAAAGGTAGGCATGATCTCTCACGATATGTGTGTTTGACATTAGATATCCATTTACTGCCCCCTAATTGACAAATAGAAAGAAACAACATGGGCCTGGCCGGGTAGCTCACTTGGTTAGAACATTGTCCCCATACACCAAGGTTGCAGGTTCAATCCCCAGTCAGGGCACATGCAAGAATCAACCAATGAGTGCATGAATAAGTGGGACAAGAGTCAATCTCTCTGTCTCTCTTTCTTTCTCTCTGTGTGTGTCCCTTAAAAATCAATACATTAAAAAAAACACACACATAAAAGTAGGCATTTAAAAGGAAAGAGACAAAAAGTAAGTCATAAACAAGACCTAATACTCCTTGACCGTTCTGCTTTGAACACAGTTTTGTAGGGAAAGTCTAAATGGCTACAGATGTCATGTGAGGATGGTCGCAGTTCATGGTCCCCACTTCCCTCCATCTCCTCTCCGCTCCTGCCCTGGGACCACTGGACCCTCTCTGAATAGTCAGGCCCCACGCTCCCCTCGGCCACTTTCTCCCGTGTTTCAGTCAGGGAACAAGCCACTGTCACACACCCTCCCAAGTCATTGAGACCCTGACCAGTCATCTGTTTGTGAAGAAGTCCTCCTTCTGTCGCAGTTTCTCTCCCTCTCGAAGGATGCACCCAGCCAGTTCTCCAAGGTGCTTTATGGAAATCATATCATGTTCATGGGTTATGCGCACCTGTGAGCTCCTAAGGCCAATTGTCCTATTTTTAACTTTGCCTGCTTTCCAGCACCTTGTCATTTTGTAGGGAAGCTGTAACCTAGAGTCTTTCCAAAGACTTTGCTTCTGGCAACTGTGGTGGCCATAGTTCGCTGCAGAGGGAGAAGGCCCTCGCTTAGGGTGCACAGGTGATCTACTGCATAGGACACCAGGGTGGAGAAGGGCTCAGGGTCTGCTTCCAGTCGCCCCTTCCCACAGCTGTCCAAGGAGCACTGTTTCTGTGAGACATGGAAGTAAATAAAACAAATAAAAATAGCATTAGTACTCAAATAGGCCTGTCTCATCTCGTATTTAACCGGATCACACTAACAATAACACATTTCAGGAATAAAGAATGACCATTCATCTATTTTCCCCAAAAAACATTTTTACTTTCGAATGCATGGGGAATGTGGCCCAGCATCTCGTGGCTGTGTGAGGAGCCAGAGTCACAGAAAGGGGCGTGAGTCAGGAGGGGTGGGGGGTTCCCGTCACATGTGCCTGGGAGTCAGTGCAGGATGTTACAGCAAAACCCACCGAGGAGGGAGATACGGCCCTGTGGTTAGGACTTTGGACCGTCCTTGTAGAAAGAAGCCTGGTCACTCCAGGGCCCCACACAGTGCCTGTTGGTTAGCTGGGTGTTAACCTAATAAGACTGCTTATTTTTAGATTGGGGAGTGGGGAAGAGGGCCAGGTCCTGGACCATGGGAGCTTGTACCACTTTTTGTCAAAAATACTCCTTTGAGAAGCTAAAGAGAGGAGTAAGCAAAGTCTTCACACACTGTCTACTGGGAACATGCGCCCCAGGTGCCAGGAGAGCAGTCCTGAGCCCCTCCTCCCTGACTTGCGTGGTTTCATGTCTAATCATTACTCATGTGTCTTGTGCTTTTTCACACCCCCTGGGCCACTGGGCGACTCCAGGAGCCCTGAGCCCTCACGGGAGGTCTCCAAGGCCAGGGCACCAATAATAAAGTCCAGGAACCCAACAAACTCCCTGAGAATTTTAGCAAAGCTTTTCTTTTAAACTAATAAACAAAACATCTTGAATTACATACTACCCATTTTCCTAATGAAATGAAGAATGCATAAAACTTCAAGGTGTATTAGAATTAGGTCAACTCTCTACGTGTTCAACCTGGGCCCTCATGGTCACCAGTTGTAAGGAAATCACAGTTCCCTAATCCTATGGCCAATAGGGAAAGCTCCTGTGACTATTCTATTTGCGTCTCTAGATATTATTGCTTTGTTAGATCTGGAGGAGCAGAAAGATTATGTGAATGATTCTGTTCTAAGGAGTTTTTCTTTCCAATCATAGTCACTTATCATACAGTCACTTTACAATCATACAGTTACATTTTCTTACAAAGAAAAGGCCAGGCCACAAAACTCAGCAAAAGGATTTATAGCTCCTAGAATTCAGCTGAAGAGAATCTTAAGAAGGGAAGGTTCTTGGTATTGTTTCTAATTCTGGTCTTTAACCTCAAAATACAATGCCAGGTCTACAAACTCGTAACCTGTGCTTGGTTCTGTTTATTCTACTTTCCCAACGTAGATGCTTTAAATGATTAACTTATAAGTTACCCATTACACTTTTCAATAGTCCACTGAGCTTGTCCTTCCTAAGCAAAGTGAATATTTCAGCAGGCTCAGCAGTTCTGAAGGAGGGAACTGGAAAATACAGACTCACCAGAGAGCTAAGACACAGAACTGATGCCTCTTAAGACCAGAGGAACTTGAGCCCTTGCCAGTTCCTTTGTCCTCATGCCTTTCCTGTGTGGTACTGGAGGCTTTAGGGATGCAAGGCTTGTGTGGGCAGCCAGGATCACCAGGAGACCATTTCTTAGCCTGTTTTGTTGGGACTTTGATCTCATCACTCCTGCTTACCCCAAACTGAGCTCCTGTTGCCCCAACAAGGTGAGCCTGGGAGCCAAGCAGCAACAACACTGTTTGGACTGGAGGGACCAGAGGAGGCTGACGTGAGACCCGGAGAGGCCGAGAGGCAGAGAGCTGGCGACTGCCAGGCAAGTCAAGATCCAGTGAGAAGCTGCATGCTTGGCCACTGTTCCCACCAACAAGGTGAAATTAAGCCATAATAAATGGCTGCTTAGTAATGAAACCAGCAACATGTCTGACATGGTGATGCTCCTTACCACTCGAATTGCCCAGAGTTAGCAGTGCAGATTTGAAGTGGACCTGCAAGTGGGATCCCTTGACTCTGCTCTCGGACAGACACAGGAAGATGCGTGCCACTGCCTGTAACTCCCAGGAGGAAATGAACTGATCCGAAGGCACAGCTATGGCCATGACCTGGTGGGGCCCTAGAAGCAAAACCGGGGTTCCATCACAACTCGATAGTGCACGATGACGTCGTTACCACCACAGGGTGAGGCAGTGGTGGTTTCTTCTCTCCATTGTCAGAAACAGTGTCCTCAGTTTTCACATACTGGCTTTTTCATATCTCAGCCCCTCTCAGCAGGAAGCATCTGTATCAACAACCTATTGCAAATATAATTAAACATGCTTTTCTGTGAATCCTCACCAAAAGATGTTTTTTCATTGATTTTTTTAGAGACAGTGGAAGGGAGAGAGAGAGAAACAGCAATGTGAGAGGGACACATCAATTGGTTGCCTCCCTCAATCACCAACCTGGGCCAGGAATCAAACCTGCAACTCAGGCACCTGCCTTTGATGGGGAATCGAACCTATGACCCTTTGGTGTTTGGGCTGATGCTCTAACCACTGAACCCTCCGGCCAGGACTACACTTTTCATTTAGTGGCACAAAAGGTAATCTCCTAATCTGTGGCATCTCACAGGCATTGCAAGTTAGTCTCACTGGTGAGTTAGCCCCTTACTCACCAGCTATCACTGCTTATTTCACTTCTCCAACTTGCATAGGAGATTATCCTATATAATGAAGAGGTAATATGCAAATTAACCCTCATGCCCTCACAAGATGGCTACTTGTGACCAGGCTGGCAGGGAAGTTAGTGAGGGATGACCAAATGACTGAACAGCAAGTTTTGAGGGGTGACCAGGCCAGCAGGCGGGCAGTTTGGGGCAACCAGGCCAGCAGAGGGGGGCAGTAAGAGACAACCAGACCAGCAGAGGGAGGCAGTTGGTGGTGACCAGGTCATCAGGGGGGGCTGTAAGAGGTGACCAGCAGGCAGACAGGTGAGCAATTAAGAGCCAGCAGTCTTGTCTTTAACCTCAAAATGCAATGGATTGTGAGAGGGATGTCCGACTGCCAGTTTAGGCCCAATCAGGCCTAAACCGGCAATCGGATATCCCCCAACAGGTCCTGAATTGGAGAGGGTGCAGGCTGGGCTGAGGGGGACCCTCTCCCACCCCTGTGCACCAATTTTGTGCATCAGGCCTCGGTATATTCATATTACTGTCCCTAACCACCAGAATATTATTATATTTGATTTCAGAGATGATTATATTATATTATACAGGGGTTGGCAAAGGTAGGTTTACAGTTGTGAGTACACAAAATAGTTTTTTTCTTGTATTGTTATTTATTATTATATTATTTTCCATATAAATTCATCAAGAATTTGATTAACAGAGATGGAACCACCATGACCCATGGAACAGAAAGCCCAGAATTCTGAAGATTCTATTGTGCTCAAGTATTCATTAGCATAAGGTATTTATTGAGGTTGCGATACGGACCAATGTATTTTTTAAGATTTTCAACAAGGACTAAGTGAAAAGGACACATTTTTCTTTACACTAAGATTCAACTAGATGTTTTCCTGTTTCTTACACTTACACGGGCCTTTCAAGGATCTTAAGGCAGTGGGAATCTCTACGAGTTTTGACCATCATGTCTCCAGGTGAGGGCTTTACCTGGAATGCTGGGAAAGCAGGACCAACTGCGAAAACTAGTACTCTCTACAATCCACATGCCGTGTTTCCATCACAGTGGGATTCACTCCATGAGGGTCTCCACATCACAGTGGGATCCACTTCACAGGGTCTCATATCACAATGGGATTCACTCCATGGGGGTCTGCACATCATGGTGGAATCCACTCGACAGGGTCTCCTTGTCATAGTGAAATCCACTCCAGGGATCTCCACGTCACAGTGGGATTCACTCCACAGGGGTCTCCATGTCATGATGGGATCCATTCTAGGAGGTCCCCACATCACAGTGGGGTCCACTCTATGGGGTCTCCACATCATAGTGGGATCCACTCCAGTGGTCTTCATGTCACAATGGGGTCCACTCCAGGAGGTCACCACATCATGGTGGGATCCGCTCCATAGGGGTCTCCATGTCATGGTGGGATCCACTCTAGGAGGTCCACTCCAGGGGTCTCCACATCACAGTGGGATCCACTCCAGGTGTCTCTACAGGTTTACAGGTTCTGACCCTCCAGAGTGCACAGACCTGTCCTAACTGCCTCTTCCTCAGCCACATGACACCCACAGGTCGGCAGAGTGTTCAACACTCTGAGCTAAAGGTCTGGGCAACAGTGCTCACCTTCAAAACTTCTATTGTGGCATTTACACCACGGAATACTTGGCAGCAGTAAAAGAGACAGATCTCTTACCCTTTGTGACAGCATGGAGAGACCTGGAGAGTACATGCTAACTGAAATAAACCAGTCAGAGAGGGACAAGTAGCACATGATCTCACTAGTATGTGGAATCTAAAGAACAAAATAAACTGATGAAAAAATAGGTCCAGAGACATGGATGCATGGAACAGACTGACAGATCTCAGAGAAAACAGGGTGGGGATTAGAATATATTAACCAGAGAACTTATATACATATATGTGTAGCCCACGGACACAGACAATTATGTGGTGAAGGCCTAGGGTGGGACAGCGACTGGGTGGAGGGAGGCAAAGATGGGGGTATTAGGGATGTCTCTAATAGTATCAATAATTAAAAATACATATTTAAAATCTTTATTGAAAATGCCTATCAGACAGTGTTGTAACTAGAAATTAATCTCAGAATTGCACTGAGCTGCCCTTCTCTCTTGCTCACCCAGGGCCTGGGGCCTGACATTATGCAGGCTCTTCCTCTTCCAGCCAGTAGAGATTTGTTTCTTTGATGAGTGTTAGATCTCAGCTGCATATGTCCACTCTGCTAGCTCAGTGAAGATACAAAGTAAATTCCTTCAAGGCACTTACAGTTGAACACACTGGACCTGCGGCCCATCCACTTCCTGAGGCTGCCCTGTTGTTCAGGACTTTTTAAACAGAACTGTTTATCTTGAGGCACAAAACAGTCTTCATCATTGTCTGGATGTTAGAAGCCTAATGCAGCACAGATCTCTTGAATGGAACAGCATAGGAGAAATGACAGTATTAAACAATTAACAACCTATTGGCATAAGTTCAGAAAGAAATGGCTTTCTGGGCTCAGAAAGGCCAGGCCTCTAAGCCCTGAGGTCTCAAGAAAAGAGGCCGCTAGGCTCAAGTGCACTGAGAAGTGTGTCCCCAGTTGCCTCTCTGCCCTCCTCTCAGAGCCTTATAGGAGGGAGGAGGAGACTAGGAGGAATTGACAGGAAACCCGGGAGGGAGGCAGGGGGCCCTCCTGGGCTTGGCTGGGCAGGGCCTGCTCGCAGCAGATACAGGTAGTGTGGACAGGTCACAGGCACACACCTCTGCACAGTGGCCAGCAGCAAGGCAGGGCCCCAGACCACACACACACTTCTCTTTCCTATTGATGGAAAAGTTCACTAAGGTACAGACCACTACATCTTGGGTCATAACTTACTTTAGAATGAGACTTAACTGTTCAAATAATCCTATTTTGCTTTGGAATGTACCTCTATGGTAATTAGCTCAAATGAATATTAGCTGCAAGAATAAGCAGAGTCAAATATTTTTATCACAGAATTTGGAAAAATAGATGCTGCAAAATTTGGACTGCAAAGATATATAGATATAGATATAGATATAGATATAGATATAGATATACATATACATATACATATACATATACATATACATATACATATA
>JAAGEH010000040.1:27072388-27108832 GCA_011751065.1 Lasiurus cinereus
ATATACATATACATATACATATACATATACATATACATATACATATACATATACATATACATATACATATACATATACATATACATATACATATACATAGATATATAAATAAAATCCTAAGCAACCAGAACACCAAAATGACTGGAATACCAGAACGACCAGAATGACTGGAATACTGGTTGCTATGATGCACACTGACCACACTCAATGTAGGAGCTGCCCCCTGGTGGTCAGTGTGCTCCCACAGCCAACCTCCTGCACCACCAACCTGCCATGGTCCCTCCCCTCGTCCAGCAGGCCTAGCCAGCAGGCCCTGGCTGGCAGCCAGCAGCTGGCAGGAAGGAAGGCCCTGGCAGCAGCCAAAAGGAAGGCCCTGGCCGGAAGCTGGAAGGCTCCAATTGGACCTGACCACTAACCAGGCCTAGAGCGCCCATCCATGCATGAGTTTCATGCACTGGGCCTCTAGTCTGTATATGTATATAAGAGCTTAAGTGACTGTGCATTTTAAACAATGTTATTTAAACAATGTTGATGGATGTATGTCAGCAATACCTCCAAACATCTGTCAACAGTATCTCTGCAGGTACTGGTGATGTGGCACCAACATGGAACAGAACAATGGCAGAGTGCTTAATCATTTACTCGCCTTTCATTTGGAAGTAGAACTTATGGAAACATCTGTGATGAAGGATATAATACTAAGTGTTTAGTCCAATCGGAGACCATTGTGAAGTTGGCAAATAATAGCAATAAAATTATATCTATAGATTCCATAAGTCTGAAATACTGCAGCTCTTCTAAGTTTGGGTGGAAAATGCTGGGCAGAAATCAAGGATGTAGACTATACATCATCTTTCTACTAAAAACAGACACAGTGTCCATCAGCATTCCTATTTCTTAGAAACCTACTGCCAGCTCCAATGCACTGACTGCCCAGTGGCTGTGGAAAGAAGCATCCTCTTGGATTATGGGAAATTTTTGTTATCTTAATGATTTTCTATTGCTAAGGTAGTTAAATTCTTGGACTGTCTCTCTTCTGAGTTCATTTGCCCGGGGCTTTCAGATAAACTCAAGAGCAGACCAGGAAGAAGTGCATTTCTGTGAAGTGTCATTCTAACAGGGAAAGAGCTTCATGTTAAAAAATGGCCTTGGCCTATGTGCTTGCCATTTTGAATTTTTAAATATCATAAACCAAACACCAGACAACCCAGCGTTACTCAGGTGATATTTGTAAATAGTTACTCAGGCTGCTGTTTGACTAAACAGGAGATGGAGGTAAAGAATGCAAAGAGTCCAGGAGAAAGAAAAGCCACTTGGTTCTGATGTCATGCACACACACACATCTATCTTACTAATAAAAAATAAATATATAAAATGGCCATCACTTCATGATGCTCACAGGCAATCGGGGGTGATTATACAAATTAACCTGACAAAGATGGCTGTGCCTCCCCTCTCCCCAAACCACTCTGGGCCTCCCTGCCGCACTCCACACATGTCAACCATCCTTGCAGCCTCCCTATGGCCCAGCCCCCAGCCTCAGAAGCAACTCTCTGGTGCCTGAGGTTGTAGCTCCTGGTGTCTGTCATCTCCCTCTACCCTACCCCTGCCCTGCTGCTCTGGTAAACAAAACCCTAGCATTGGAGCAGAAAGCTTGGACACACATGGGAGCTTGCTAAGTGCACAGTTAGCATGCCCCGGGAGCCCTGGGGCGATGGTGGCGGCCATGGCAGCAGCGGCAGGCGGCTCAGCTTTGTTTTGAATAGATGAAAGAGGCTATCTACACAGTAACCCAAATTATCAGATCTCCCTCCTCCCTATCTCATGGAATCAAGAGGGGAGGGGAGATGGGAGTGGAGGGAGGGCGGGCAGGCAGGAGGTGGAGGGCGGAGGAGGAAGAGGATGAGGAAGGGGGCCAGTTATATCTCACTTTCACAATGGGAAACTGAAATGCACTAGCACACCCAACCTCTCCAGTCCTCCCCACCTGCCTCGCTCCCTCCACTTCTTCCTCTCCATGCCTCTTGGGGAATGCCAGCGCTTCACAGAGGAACTCTCTGGAGAAGGAGGGCAAGGAGGAAGCAGTGCCAGAGTGTGCAGGGCTTGCCATTGCAACCACTGCTGCACAGGCTGCCGGAGAGAGCCCACCATTTGCTGGCAGCCAGGAGAAGGAAGGCCTATTTTGCACGAATCTTTGTGCTTCGGGCTTCTAGTATATATATAAAAAGCCAGAGACCATAACACTGTCATAACCATAATAACCTAACAACCAGTTGCTATGACACCCACTGTAGCCAGCAAACTGGTCTGATCTGAGCTGATCGCCCCCAACACCCCAATCAGGGTGGGGCCAGCCAGCCAACCGCCTTGGCTGGTAGATATTTGGGGTTCGGGGACCTTGTATGCTTGGTCTCAGTCTTGGGCAGCTACATGGGCAAAGCTCTCCTTTGGTGAAAGTGGAACTGGGATCAGGGCTCTGTAGTTGGGTATGGGGTCGTGAGGCTTTCCTGGTGGCCACAGCAGTCCCCACAGGCCATGCACAGAACCTAGGCATCTGGCCCTGGTCAGAAGAGTGGCAGGAATAGAGCCAGGCCCGACATGGGCTCTTACCCCACTCTCTGGGCCCAGCAGCACCAGCAGGTGGACCATGATGTGCAGTGAGGCTCTGGACTGCAGATAGGAGGAGAAGCGATCCAGGAGGGCAAGGCTCCACACCAGACAGTGCCCCAAGTGGCATGGATGGGACCCGAGCTGGAAACCCTGGTAGGATGGGCAGAGCTGCAGCCCTGTGCCTTTTCGGCCTTGGCCTTGGAATTCAGAGGTCAGCCCCACTTCAAGAGAGAGGACGTGGTGGAAAGTGGCAAGGCCACAGGAGGAATGGGAAATGGGGCTCTCTTCAGGAAACACAGCTGCCATGGTCTTCAGTAACTATGAACAGATAATCTTTGGTCTCAGTTCTACAGAAGAGGAAGCTGAGACTCAAAGAAGGGAGCCTTTCACAGCACTCACCCACTTCTGAGACCTGACCCTGTGCAGCATTATTGTCGTTGAAAGTAGAGGATCCAAAATGGTTTTAGATCTTTGCTGTTTTCGGCAGGAATTTAGCACAGGAATTGGTGCTTGGGAAATCACTGGAAAGCTGGAGGAGTGGGTATTAGGCTGGGCCCCAGAAAAGACTCCCTGCCCAGTGGGAGGAGCTGCCCCTCAGCCACAACTGAACTCCAGGACACTCTGGCACAGCTGTGACCCGGGGATCAGGAAAATGCTGCCCCCAAAAGTGCCCTCCAACTCCCACAAAACAGGTCACTGGGCACTGCCTCTGCCACAACTGCCAGTGCACAGCTTGGATTCCCTGCAGAAAACCTCCACATCTCTGCAAACATGGTCACCAGCAGCAAGCAGCCCAAACTGTGGGAAGATAGCTCTGCCCCACTTATGCCTTCAAAATATTGTGCAAGCGCATCCAATCAGCAGAATCAAATTCATAACCAGAAATCTTGCTGCAAAGGAGTTTGGCAATTGCAGACTTTCGTGTAGGAGTGAGAGCTTGCCAATGTACCTCATGTGCCTGATATTAATAAAAATGGGGCCTGGCTGGTGGGGCTCAGTGGTTGAGCATTGATCTATGAACCAGGAGGTCACGATATGATTCCTGGTCAAGTTTTGGGCTTGATCCTCAGTAGGGGCATGCAGGAGGCAGCTGCTCAGTGATTTTCATCATTGATGTTTCTCTCTATCTCTCCTTCCCACTTCCTCTGAAATCAATAAATATTATTTTTAATGGGGTCATGCCGTATATATATGTTATAATGAGTTTTTCATTTCATAGATCATTAATGTCTTTCCTGCTAAAACCATACTTAGAGAACATTATTTATCACTCATTTTAATTGATCTCAGAGAGAAGGGAGAGAGAAACACTGTTCCATTGTTTCCTGCACTCACCGGACTGGGTATTGAATCTGCAACCTGGGCATGTGCCCTGACTGGCGATTGATCCACCACTTTCTGGTATATGGGACAATGCTATACATTTCTGTTGTTTAAGCCACACAAATTTATGATATTTTATTATGGCTGTCTGGGCTGACTAGTCCATACTAATAAAAGGGTAATATGCTAATTAGACCAAGTCAACTGGAAGATGTCCTTCCGGACAAAGCCACAGTGGCAGGGGCTGAGGCAGAGGCAGTTAGGGGCAATCAGGCAGGCAGGCAGAGTGGTTAGGTGCAATCAGGCAGGAAGACAGGTGAGAAGTTAGGAACCAGTGGTCTTGGATTGCAAGAGGGATGTCCCAGATTGGAGAGGATGCAGGCTGGGCTGAGGGACCCTTTCCCCATGCATGAATTTCATGCACCAGGCCTCTAGTATAAAAATAAAAATAAGCCTGGCCACAGTGGCTAAGTGGTTGAGCATGGACCCATGAACCAAGAAGTCACCGATCCTATTCCTGGTCAGGGCACATATCCTGGGTTATGGGCTCGATCCCCAATGCGGGGCTTGCAGGAGGCAGCTGATGGATGCTTCTCTCTCATCAATGTTTCTATCTCTCTCTCCCTCTCTCTTCCACTTGCTCTAAAAAAATTCAATAAAAAACATATTTTAAAATAATAATAATAATAAATAAAAATAATATGTAGCAGGAGATGTGAAATACAAAAATAAATGACCTTGTATGTTTTGTTTTGAGCAGCATGCATGGACCTTCCTAGGCCATGCTTGCCATGCTCTGAGGACTACAGTGACAGGCTTGCTGAGGACAGCTGGGTGGATGGGGAAGAGGGACTTCGTGTCTTCCAGGTACCATGGACACTGGCATGGGGCAGATTCAGGTTGTGATTACAAAGCAAGTGTTCTTCAAAAGGCAGGAAATACGGGGACCCCTCTTACACGGTCAGAGTCTAAGGCCATCTACACCATTCACACTGTGATCAGCAAATCCTCCTAGTCTATAAAACTAGTTGAGTATAATGGCTTCATAGAAAAGTGATATCGCAATATATAGTCTTGTCACAAGACAGAGGGCGAGCTTATAGTTACAGGAGTGACATAAGTTATCTCGGAAAATGACGTCCACATGTCTATGCAAAACCCACCCATCAAATTAAGAGACTATTTGATATGTCTCAAAATGTTTCATTTTCTGCCTACATGACCATTTCCACCTCCTTTCCCTGCAGCAGTAAACGCTGCACCTTTCGCCTTTCATTGTTTATCAAAGGAAGGGATGTGACAGGAAAGGCATTGCTTTGAAGAAAGGCACAGCCTGGCACACAGCAGCTAGACGTGCAATTTCTTCAAGTTCAAGTTCCTGAAAAAGGAAATGAAAGAAACTTAACTCTTGAGAAAGCCCCTGTGCCAGCTTTGATCTCAGTTATGGGAAGTGCTTGATGGAAAGTGCATGTTTATGCTCAGATTCAAACAGGATGCGCTGGGAGGGTCTCACAAAGTTGAGTGCAGAGCAACGGGTGGCTTCGCACTGGCAATGGGAAAGAATTATCTCCTTTGAATATCTGTCAAACTGGTGTCAGAAAGGGAGGGATGGAGAGAGAGAGGGGGGAGGAGAGAAAGGGCAAGAGAGAGAGGGAGAGAGAGAGAGAGAGATTAGTTTGTTGTTCCACCTATTCATACATTCATTGGTTGCTTCTTGCATGTGTCCTTACTGGGGTTTGAACCCACAACCTTAGTAAATCTGGATGATACTCAAACCAACTAATTACCTAGCCAGGGACTGTCTCTCTTTTTATTTTATTTATTTTTTAATATATTTTTATTGATTTTATAAGGGGAGAGAGAGAAAAAGATCTATGTGAGAGAGAAACGTCAATTGGCTGCTTTCCCCATGCCCGACTGGGGATTGGCCCGAAACCTGAACATGTGCCCTGACCAGGAATTGAACTGTCAACCATTCTGTGCACAGGACAATGCTCAACCAGCTGAGCCAGCAGCCAAGGCCTGCCTCTCTTTTAAGCAATGACAGAGATTGTTAGGATTGATGTGTCATGGGCATTAAAAGGCTCCAGCCTGGTGGGCCTCCAAGGGGAACACTGTGGTGGGGCGTCCCCCAGGAGGCCAGGTGGGGGTTCTGCTCTGGTTCTAGGCAACCATATGCTGTCACCTTGGGCAAGTCCATCAGTCTGCCTGGCCCCAGCTGCCCTCTCAGATGTGGTGGATCAGCTGGATGTGTCACAGTGCTTTCTGCCCCGCCCTCCACCCCCCACTCCCTTTCCTTAGTTCCTGTGGACTGAGCACTGTCCAGACCAGGAAACACTACTAGGTCTTACCCTTCCCAGAAATAGTTAATAAAAATACGTAATAAGTCAAACAGAGCCACAGGCCTGTTACTCAGTGGATATTGTTGGGGTTCAGCATTTCAAGGCACAGAACCCAGTTCCAGTTGCCTTCAGGTTAGCAGAGCACTGCAGGTGTGGGTTCTGAGAGTGGGTCCTCTCAGGCTGCGATGTCATCCTGACTACTCTTCGAGGCTTCTGCCCCGAAATGTTTTATTAAACTCGGGGATGGAATTTTTTCATATTCTCTAGGCAAATACTTTTGAGGTAATGGAAACACATCTCAGAACAGTCCAGAACAGCAAAAGGAAGCGAGAGAGAAATAATTCATAAAGCAAAGCTCTCCTGTAGATGCTGGAGAGGAGCTTGCTTCTATGAGCAAGAGGAAAAATCAAAAACCAAAGCAGTCCATGAATAGGCAGCAGCCGGGCCCAAAGCCCTGACTGTGCCGTGAAGGGGCAGCAGGCGCATTTCCACTGTTGCCTTTCTTTTCACAGAGAATCTCTTCTCCTTTTTTCAGAAAACATATGTAGGGACTATCTGGAAGGAATAATCTTATTCCTGCTTCATCTCATTTTCTTCTCTACTTCTTTCCTGTTCTCAGGCCCCACCGAGGTGGGAGCGTGCTCACTGCATCCTGTTCCCACCCCACAGGCCCTCGGCCCTCACCAGCAGGTCATTGTGCTGCCCAGAGCCCCCAGACTGGAGGCAGGAGCAGGCCCTGGAGCCCAGTTTCCTATCAACTTAAAGCTGTTCAGTTACATCCTCACACTTTTTGTACATGGGTATCAACCATGCTCCTATTGAGTAAATATATTTCTATAAATGGTTCATTTTTTAATTTAAAATTTTTAAATAACAAATGGTATTTTATAAACCAGTTTAAGAAAAATAGAATTTCAACATAAAAATACATACAATGAAAGCAATATAGTAATTTTAATTCCCTAAAACTGGCCCGACTTGACTCTCCCTTTGTTAACCAAAAAGATTACTAAGATGACAAAGTCCCTTGACACAATCGGCAGGAGTGAAGATAACTGAGAAGGAAGAATTTTCTCACTCTGTAACCCAAGGTAACTGAATGCCCTGTCTGTGAATCATTAGCGATCTTCCCATACTCAGCAGGGGTAAAATCAAAATGGAAACAGGGCAGCTTTTGCTGACATCATACAAAAGAAAAACCCATTTCTTCTACAAGATTCATAATTTAGATTGATTCATTCGCAAGCCATCCAGTCCTTTTCCTCACCCAGCGTTCACTCTAGCTTCTGCATTAAGCACCTCAAGAAGATTCAAAAATGAAAACAAGAATCTTTGTCCTTGATGAAAATCTTAGTTGTTTTAAGTGAGAAAGCAACCACATTTCAATAGAGAACAGAGCAATCATTTGTTTGAACGTCAGCTAACATAGCAACAGCTGCCTTTTGCCCTTTAATAACAGGTAGTGAGCATCTACTGTAGTCCAGGCTCCGTGTGTGACTGCTAATCCTACATGGTGCTAGTGGTTTACAGCCATTATCTTATTTCTCTTCCTGCTAATCCAGTGAGGCAGTTACATTGTTAGTCTCCATTTTGGATGAAGCAACTGAGGTTCAAAGAGAAAGGTAAATAAACCCAAGGTATCATGCCTGGCCACCAGGCCTGGGCTCACACTCACACTACAGAGGGAGCTGAGGACTTAGCCCCCAGCTGCTCATTCCTGCCCAATACAGGTTCGTCCTGAGAGAAATGATGGCCCCTTTCAGGTTCCCAGCATTTAGGGGCAGTTTTAACCCACCAGCTGCCTGGATTGTCAAAAGAGGGCTTCTGAGCCCCAATCCTGAGGTCTGCTGTGAGGTGGCCCATGGAGCTGGGCTAGGGCAGTTGGCAGAGAGGACTGGGGGACCCTGTGGACCTAAAAGGAGCCTCTGATCCTGGCCCATAGCTGAGTTCTGAAAACAAGGTAAAGGCCTTGGCGGCCACCACAGCCCAGCTGCGTGGAGGGCCAGCAAGCACACTATTCCCAGGCATCGCCATGGGGCCTGAGGGGCAGCTGTGTTCCCCAAGCCCCTGGATGGCACTGAAATATAAATCTGAATTGAAGGAACGCTTAAATGAACATGTGGGCTAAGATGTGATGAAGGGAAGGTTATCAAAAGAGCCCCCCGGACAGCTGGGGAGAAAGTTTAAATTGGGTGCAGCAGCCACAGCTGAGGCATTGGAGGAGGCAGTGAGTCCTAGGTTGTCGGGCACAGGCTGGCTGCAGATATGGTCTGGGGTTCAAGCAGAGCGGGTGTGGCCTTACTCCCAGGGATGGATCCTCCTGAGCCCTGCAGGCACACATGTTGTTCTGTGACTCTCCTCTACCTCCTAGGTGCACACTATATAACCCACAGCCACGTGCAATGGGATGTAATAAAAGTTAACATTCATTGTTTATCAGGCAGCCTCTCCAGTTCCCAAGGCTAATTCCTGGCCAGGAAAAGGGAGTTGCTTTCGGGAATGAGAGTGCAAACCAACCCCAGCTGTTGGCATTCATATGTTGTTATCACGAAGGAGCCAAAAAGGTACAATGGGGAAGGGGCAGTTCCTGCAGTAAATGATGCTGCCACATGCAAAGGAAACAGCCACTATCATACACCACACACAACATGCATGCACAGCTATGAGAGCCGCACATGAGAGGCCTGAACCCACAAAACTCCTAGCAGGAAACACAGCAGTGAGCTCCTTGACCAATTCTGGGTGACGACTTCTTGGATTTGACACCAAAAGCAAAGGCAACAGAAACAGAAACAAGCAAGTGCGGCTGTATCCCACTGAAAAGCCTATGGGAATGCACCAAGTGAAAGCAGCCTCCAGAATAGGAGAAAGCACTTGCAGATCACATGGCTGACAAAGGAACCTCGTTCTTCAAACAGTTTGCTGCTCAGTGGACACCTGTGTTAGTCTCAAGTCTCTCAGGTGACAAAGGAGAGAACACGCAAATATGAGTCAATTTCCCACTGTTAACATCTCAGGATCTGTGCTATGAATATTTTTGTGTTGTTTTTTTTTTTTTGCTTTTGTTGCTGCTTATAATTATTGTTAAATTTTCATTTTTTACTCTACATTTCTTTTTTGTTAAACTTTCATGTACATTTCATGCCCTTTTTATTTAATAAATCTTTATTGTTCAGATTATTACATTTGTTCCTTTTCCCCTCCATAGCTCCCTTTCACCCAGCTCCCACCCCTCCCTCTGCCCTTACTTCCCCCTGCATTGTCCTCATCCATAGGTGTATGATGTTTGTTTACTCTCTCCCTGCACGCCCCCCTCACCCTTTTCCCCTGAGAATTGTCAGTCCATTCCCTTTCTATGCCCCTGATTCTATTATATTTACTAGTTGATTCTGTTCATCAGATTTTTTATTCATTTGATTTTTAGATTCACTTGTTGATAGATATGTATTTGTTGTTCATAATTTTTACCTTTACCGTTTTCTTCTTCCTCCTCTTCTTAAAGAGTACCTTTCAGCATTTCATACAATACTGGTTTGGTGTTGATGAACTCCTTTAGCTTTTTCTTATCTGTGAAGCTCTTTATCTGCCCTTCAATTCTGAATGATAGCTTTGCTGGGTAGAGTAATCTCGGTTGTAAGTTCTTGCTCTTCATCACTTTGAATATGTTATGCCACTCCCATCTGGCCTGCATAATTTCTGTTGAGAAATCAGCTGACAATCATATGGGTGCTCCCTTATAGGTAATGAACTGTTTTTCTCTTGCTGCTTTCAATATTCTCTCTTTGTCTTTTGCTCTTGGTATTTTAATTATGATGTGTCTTGGTGTGGTCCTCTTTGGATTCCTTTTATTTGGGGTTCTGTGTGATTCCTGGACTTGTAGTCTATTTCTTTCACCAGATGTGGGAAGCTTTCAGTCATTATTTCTTCAAATAGGTATTTAGTATCTTGCTCTCTCTCTTCTTCTGGCACTCCCATAATTCTGATGTTGGTACACTTAAAGTTGTCCCAGAGGCTGTTTATACTCTGTCGTCACATTTTTGGATTCTTTTTTCTTTTTTCTTTTCCAGTGAAATGTTTTCTGCTCCTTTGTATTTCAAATCTTTAACTTGATTCTTGCCTTCCTTTAGTCTGCTCTTAGGTCTCTGTATAATATTTTTTATTTTTATTTATTTATTTTATATATTTTATTGATTTTTCACAGAGAGGAAGGAAGAGGGATAGAGAGTTAGAAACATTGATGAGAGAGAAACATCAATCAACAGCCTCCTGCACGCTCCCCACTGGGGATGTGAGCGCAACCCAGGTATGTGCTCTAGACTGGAATCGAACCTGGGACCCTTCAGTCCGCAGGCCAATGCTCTATCCACTGAGCAAAACTGGTTTTGGCTCTATAATATTTTTTATTTCAGTCAGTGTATGTTTAATTTCTAGTTGGTCCTTTTTCATTTCCTTTTGGGTCTTGCTAAATTTATCCATCTTTTCTAGAAAATTCTTGAAAAACCTTATAACGTGGTTTTGAACTCTATATCCAGTCATTTGTTTTCCTCCATCTCTTTCGTTTGTGATCTGTTCCTTTGTCTTTGCATTTTCACTATGCTGGGAGAACTTCTGTGCTGGAGTCAGCTTAATGATATAAGACTTGCAAAACTGCAAAAGTCTCTCTGAGCTTGGGTGGGGTGGAGTCTCAGAGCTGAGCAGTCTTGGCTTCCAGTCAGCCCCATCCTACATGGTCCCTGGATCTCAAGTGTCTCTCTGTAATCGCTGCAGCCCTTTCTGTGTGTACGCACATGCACGTTTCTCTAGACCTCTGCCTTTTCCTTGTGCTCTGGGACCCTTATGAGTCTGGGTCCCCAGGGTCTTGCCCGAAACTGGGGTTCAGTGCAGTCAGAAGTGGAGTTCAGTGCAGTTGGGAGAATCTGTCTCCTGCCCACCAGAGAAAGCAAATGGCACAATCAACATTCCGTCCTCTCTGTGTGCAGTGGTGTGCATGCTCCCAGACCTCTGCCTAAATATCCGTGCTCCCCTAAATTTCCATGCACTCCTCCCTTTTCACGACAGTCCACACTCCCCCTGTATGAGTCTCGCCCAGAACTGGGGTTCAGTGCAGTTGAATAAGGGGTTCAACGCAGTCGGGAGTCTCCATCTCCCTCCCGCCAGAGGAAGCCAGCCAGGCACTCCGCCTCCCGCTCTCTCCACACACGTGTCTTCGTATCTCAGCTTTTGGCAGCTTTTCTGAGTCTCCATGAATTCCTCTCTTTCCTTCTGGTTGTAGAATTTCCGCTCAGCCAGCTTTCCTGTGGTTCTGGATGATGTCTGTTCTGTCTTTTAGCTGTAGTTTTGAAATTGTTGTGCGAGGCAGCAGTTTAGGTGTATACCTATGCCACCATCTTGGTTTCTCCCCATTCTTTTTGTTTTTGAAGTGTTTATTTGCAAATTAAACAGTACAATAGACATGTACTGTGTATAAGATAGGTTAAATGGAATCGTCTGGGGGTCTGGAATGGATTAATTTCATTTACATTGTTTCTAATGGGAGAAGATGATGCAGTTTTCAAACAGCCTTCCTTTACAAGGAACCTCAAAACAAAAACAACAACAGTCTGATTTTTTTACATGGACAGACTATTTTAGTAGATATTTTTCAAAAGAAGGCAAAAAGGTTAGCACCTTTCCAACAAATATATGAAAGGTGCTAACATCACTCAGCATCAGGGAGATACCAGGAATAGCCCCTGAAAGAACGGCCATCCTCAGAAAAAGGAGACATGACAAGCACTGGGGAGGATGGAGCAAGGGAACCTAGTGCCCTGCGAGTGGGAATGGGTATGTGTGGAGGGAGGTGTGTGGAGGGGTGTGTGTGGAGGTAGTTGTCTGGATGGGTATGTGTGGAGGGAGGTGTGTGGATGGGTGTATGTGGAGGTAGGTATGTAGAAGGTATTTGTGTGTGTGGATGGGTGTGTGTGGAGGGAGGTGTAAGGAAGGGTGTATGGAAGTTCCTCAAAAAACTAAAACTAGAGCTATCACATGACCCAGATACTCTACTTATGGGCACTCATGGGAGAAAAGAAAGCACTAACTCAGAAACACATGTGACCTTTTGTTCACAAGAGCCAAGACATTCTTCACCTTAAGAAAGCGGGGCCGGGGGACCTGCGGGGGAGTCTCGCCATTTGCAATGGCTGGATCAACCTAGAGCAGTGATCTGCAAGCTGTGGCTCACAAGCCACATGCGGCTTGCGAGCCACGATTTGCCGCTCTGTTGACTAATCAGTTTGCCAACGACTGACCTAAACTCTCAATTCCAATAATTACAGGCTATTGTTCCTTGTGATTAAGCCCCTATCCCAGTGGTTGGCAAACTCATTAGTCAACAGAGCAGCAAACCATGGTTCTCAAGCCGCATGTGGCTAGCAAGCCGCAGTTTGCCAACCACAGATCTAGAGCATATTAGGCTAAGTGATCTAACTCAAACAGAGACGTCAAATGAGACATGATCTCACTCAGGTGTGGAACCTTAAAAACAAGCAAACAGCCAAGCTCATGGATGGAAGCAGCTGGGGTGCATGACATGAGCGAAGGGATCAGTATACCTCCAGTTATAAAATCCTAAGCCATGTGTCTATAACGTGCAGCACGGGGACTATAGTTAATGACAGTGCACAGCATTTCTGAAAGTTGCTATGATCATAGATCTTAAAGGTTCTTGTCACATGAAAAAAATGTTTGTAACTATGTGTAATGCTGGATGTTAACTAGATTACGGTGATCATTTCACAGCATATGCAAATACTGAATCCTTGTGTTATACACATGAAACTCATATGATGTTCTATGTTGATCATATATCACATTTTAAAGATGAACATGTCTGCTTTCCGGTGGCTGCCAGGAGCCCACTGGAGCGCGCCCTTGGGACTAGCAGGTGGTCTGTGCTGCTATGGAACCCACAGCTGACCCTGCCGTCAGGCACAGGGGATCAAGTGAGGAACAGCTGGGAAGCCTCGGAAAAGACATTTTTTTCTTTTAAAAATGTAATTCCTGTTGATATTCAATATTATTTTATATTAGTTTAGGTGTACAGCATAGTGGTCAGTCATATACTTTACACAGTGTTCTCCCATAAGTCTAGTACCCACCTGGCCCCATATTCAGTTATTACAGTATTAGTGACTATATTTCCTATGCTGTACTTTATACTCCTGTGACGATTCTGTAATTACCAATTTGTATTTCTCAATCCCTTCACCTTTTTACTCTCCCCCTACACTCCCCTCCCCTCTGGCCTCCATCAGTCTGTTCTCTGTGTGAATGAACCTGTTTCTATTTTGCTCATTTATTTTGTTCTTTAGATCAATATATGAATGAAGTCATATGGCATTTGTCTTCCTCTGTCTGATGTATTTCATGGGTCTCGTGTCAGTGGCGCCCATCCTCTCCCACCAAGACACAGCTACACACACCTAACAAGACCTGCAAGGCCATTCCAGGCAGAATCTTAGACCTTCCTGCTTCGGAAGGGCCTTCACCTCACAAGAGAGTCACGGTGAGAATTAGTCTGCCCTTGGACAAGCGCTGTGGGTGGCAGCAGTGGGGTTTCCCCGGGAGAGTGTCAGCAGCTGAGACATTCACAGAAACAGGCCACATTCAGGGAAGGGAAGGGCAAGCCTCCAGCTGGCTGGTTTGGAGATGCAGCACGGTCACCGCAGCTGCAGCTAGGTGCTGCCTGGAGGACTTTTACTGACCAGCCCGGTGTTGGGGACAGGGAGACCAGGGCCCAGGCCTCCTTTCTTAGGTGTGGCATCTGCTCACATGAACCATGAGTTGGGATTGCTGTGGGAGCTGAGCATGATGGACAAGGGCAGAGTGTGAACATGTGTATGTTCACATGTTTTTTGTACTGGAGTTTGAGAATGCACAGGGAAGCTCCAGGGAGACAGGTGCCTGCAGTGCTGACACCCCACCTCAGAGGCAGGAGAGCAGGCCTGGTGCCCTCCTGGCTTCTCCTAGAGGAGAAGAGTTAGGTATTCAAGATAGAAGTTTTTTCTTTTCTTAATTTTTTTTTTTAAGAGAGAGAGGAAGGGAGAGATAGAAAAAAAAATCCATGTGAGAAAATCATTGGATCGATTGCCTATTGCATACCCCATACCAGCATGAAGCCTACAACCTGGGCATGTGTCCTAGACAGGACAATGCTCAACCCACCAAGTCACACTGGCCAGGACAAGATGGGATCTTTACGGAAACTCGGAGCCCTAAAGAATGGTATTCATGGCCCTCGCTGTGTCACTTGGGCATGTGCGGGAGTCCATGCTGCCCATTCCCTTCAAGCTGACAGTCATGGTGGCTGCCACCTCGGCACTGCTCGAGCTCAGCCCACACTCCGAAATGGCACAGGAGACACTCACCCACAGCCAGAACCCAGAGCTGGGGGAAGCCTGGACGTCCTGCAGCCCCTGAGCCAGCTGTCACCATCCGAGCAAAATCAGCTTAGCAGTCTCCCCTCATTGGCGGTGTTAATGTGTGTGACTCCTCCACCAGCAGGAGAGCCAGTCCGTCCCTGAGAGCAGGTCTCCTCTGCCGCCTGCAGGCTGCTCACTGGGGCACGCTGCTTACCTTCCCTGGTCCTTTTTCCTATAAACTGAGGGTAAGAGTGTTATACACTGAAAGGATTTAAGGAGAAATATGTGAAAAATATATGTAAAATTTACAAAGTGGAATGCCTCATCTGTAATAGATATTTTCTAAAAGTTTGCTCCACTTGGAAAGCATCCTATAAGGTTTCATTAGGAGAGAAAACTGGCCGGAGTTAAATGTTTCTGGTCTACAATTACCCGCTAAAGATGGAGCGCCTGGGCTCCAGCCAAGAGCTCAGTTTCCCAGGCCAGGGCCAGTGTCTGGAGGCACAGCCAGAGCTCCATTAGGTCACTCTGGCTAATAGTTAAACCAGGGAATGCATTCATCTAGCTTCAAATCTTCATTCTAATACATCCTAGTTGGGTAGTCTTGCTATTTACTTATTACAGTGTGTCAATTGCCTCATCTATAAGATAGGATCATATTGATAATTATGTCATAGGGTAAGCTTTTTGTATGTGTTTTTATTGATGTTTTTTTAGAGAGGGAAGAAGAGAAAGAGAAACATCGATGTGAGAAATATCAGTCAGTTTCCTCCTGCACGTACCCCAGCTGGGAATTGAACCCTAAACTTGGGTTTGTGCCCTCACTGGGAATCAAAGCCACCTCTGGTACACAGGAGGACACTACAATCAACTGAGCCACACCAGCCAGAGCCTCGGAGGGTAGGTTTAAGGGACTGACATATAGTACAGTTGTTTTCCCCTTATCTTTGGGGGATACTCGCCAAGACCCCCAGGGGATGGCTGAAATCTCAAACAATACTGCGCCCTGTACTCATATATACGATGTCTGTTCCTATTCCTACTCGCCTATGGCACAGGGTAGGGGCATCACTGAGTGACCTGAACACAGCGCTGTGGGAGCACAGCAGACCATCGAGAGTGCAGATGGCGACCAGGTGGAGGTGTATAGCCAGAGGCCCCGGGAAAGGAAATATTTGGGGCACGTGCAGGACACGCATCACATGCCAACTCAGGGCAGCACATGATCTAAAACCTATGAATTGTTTATTCCTAGATTTTCCCATTTAATAATCGTGGACCAAGGTTGGCCACGGGTCACCAAAACCTTGTGTAACTGGAACCATGGAGCATGAAACTCATAGTGGCTGTGTGGAATTGTCATCAGTGATTCTGTTAGAATGGTTAGCAGTGGGAGGAGAAAAAATTGCAGCAGAATAGATGGACTGGTCTGGAGCCTTGTTGCTGGGCAGAGGGAGAGAGAGAGCAGCTTAGAGTCGCACTGGGAGTGTTTATTGGCAAGTTAAGAGTCAGTTATCCTCCAGGAGAAGGTGAGGGACTGCTGGACGGGCTCCCCTGACCAGGCAGCCCCACTGCCACGGGGTTTTTGTCTGCCGGAGCCATCAGTGGGAACGCAGAGAGCGCACCATCTGGATGTCTGTGGCGGTCTGAAAACTGCAGCGGCAGTACCCACCGAACAGCAGGGGGACCCAGAACACCACTCTCCAATCGGCGCAGACACATGGACTCAGAGGAGCTCCACACGGCACATGGAAAGGTCAGATTTCGCCTAGAATAAGGTGAGATCTCCTGTCCGGCAGAACAGAGAAGCGCACACTGTGGGAACCAGGCTGCAGGAAAGCTGCTTTGGAGACTCCACGGATATGGGGCAGGGCGTGATCCCTATGTGTGGAAGGGGACTCTCAGAGCTGTTGACAGAGCGGAGCTCTACAAAACAACTCATTTTGATCTGAGGCAGAAGGACAGCCTGGGAGTTATTACAGTGTCCCGGCTGCTCAAATCCCCACAAACCAGTATTGAGAACCACAGAGGAGCAGGATCTAAGCACTGCCTGGAGAGGTCAATTCTGAAACACTGCCACCCAGTGGATGATGCACAAATTTACTCTCGCATAACCACAAAAGAATAAAGAGATTAAAACACTTCTCAGCAGTGGAACTGCAAAACCCTCCCGACTGGGAAACAGGAGTGCCAAGCAGAACAATAGTGGAAGTGAATAACCACCAATACTGCCCATTCCATTTTTTTCTTTTTTCTTTTTAATTTTTGTTTTCTTTTTTTTATTTTTTATTTTTGCATATTTTAATTAAAAACCTATTTTTTTTTCTTTTCTTCTCAATTGACTTTACCTTTTTAATCTTTGTTTTCAACTACTATTATTACTACTACTATTCTACCTTTTGGGGGAAAAAAGCAGCATTTTGTTTTCTCTTTATTTTATTTTGGGATTAGAATTCTACATTCTATTTTCATCTTTCCTTTAGCATAATTTTACTCTATCTCAACTCTACCTTTATGCCAACACTCTCCTCCTAACTTTCCCCATTTTGTTGTCTTGTTTCTCTTTCCCTTTTCCAACTTTATATTCTCCCTATTCTTTCTCTTTACCTGGTTAAAATTTCACCCCACTTACATATCTAATTTCAAATCCCCTACTCTAAGTCCATACAAATCTCTCTCCTCTTGTCTTCACTAGCCAAAAAGTTGTTTTTTTCTATGTCCTTTGTTGCTGTTAGCCTGAACGGTGATTTTATTGATTTTTTTGTACTTTTTTGTGAGATTGTTTTAGCTTATTCTACTTGTTTTATTTTGCTTTTTGTTTACTTTGTTTTGGTTTGTTTTTAACCTCTCTTTTCCCTTGTCTCCCTTGATATTAGTTGTTATTTGTAGTTTGTATTAATCTCCAGGTGCTTGTTGCCAGTATTTGTTGGGATTGGTGGCTGTTCTATTGGAGTTTTCTCTTCAAATCTATATTTTGTTTCCCTTTTCTCTCTTATCCTCTTTCTTTTCTCTCTGACTTTTCTTCTCTTACTCTTTTCTTCTTTTTCTCCTTTTTATTTTATTTTATTTTTGTTCATTTATTTTTTTTTCTCCATCTACCAATTTGATTTTGGCACTTCTTTCTTTTCTTTTTTCCTCATTTTCCTCTTCTTCTTTCTCTACTTACCCCTAATTTGTCCATCATTGGTGGTCACCTTATTTGTGATTATTAACGTCGTGAAAACATTTCTGTTCAGTGGCTTGTGTGTTGTACCTGGTCGTGTTGTAGTTTGTGCTTTTGAATCAATTAAGAAGAGAGAACTACCTAACCAGACACCTGGAGAAGAAAGACCATGGGCAGATGAAGAATCAGCCCGCATATGACAGAAAGGCAGGTATCATCAGAAAAGGAAGTAAACTAAATAGAAGCAGAAATAAGCCTGCCAGAGAAAGAGTTCAGAGAAATGATTATAAGGTGGATGAAAAGAATGAAAGACAAAATCAACAATGTGAGTAAGAGCCAAGAGGAAATGAAGAAGAAGCAAGAAGAAATGAAAAATGACATCACCGCTATAAAGAACTCAATAGAAAGCATCAAAAGTAGACTAGAAGAAGCAGAGGACTGCATTAGTGAGCTAGAAGAAACGGTAGGAAAAAATACCCAAGTACAGAGGAGAGCCTAAGGGAACTTTGGGATAACACAAAACAAAACAACATCCACATAATTGGGGTTCCAGAAAGAGTGGAAACTGAGCAAGGAATAGAAAACCTGTTTGAAGAAATAATGACAGAAAACTTTCCTAATATGGAAAAGAAAAAAAAAACACACACAATTCCAAGAAGCTCACAAAGTCCCAAGCAAAATGAATCCCAAAAAAACTGACACCAAGGCACATTATAATTAAATTGGCAAACACCAATGACAACGTAAGAATCTTAAAAGTGGCCAGAGAGAAACAGAAAGTTACCTACAAAAGAACCCCCATAGGACTATCAACTTATTTCTCAACAGAAACTCATCAGGCCAGAAGGGAATGGAATGAAATATACAAAGTTATGCAAAGGAAGGGTCTGAATCCAAGAATACTATACCCTGCAAGGCTTTCAATCAAAATTAAAGGTGAAATCAGAAGCTTCACAGACAAAAAAGGACTCAGGGAATATATTACCACCAAACCAGCAATGCAAGAAATGTTAAAAGGTCTGCTGTAATAAAAAGAAAGAGGAAGCGAAGAAGGAACTTGGGGGTAAAGACTAAAAATGGCGACAGATAAGTACCTATCAATAATAAATTTAAATATAAACGGATTAAATGCTCCAATCAAAAGACATAGGGTAACAAATAGGATAAGAAAACATGATCCATATAGCTGCTGTCTACAGGAAACCCACCTCAGGAAAAGAAATGCACACAGATTGAGGGTGAAGGGATGGAAGATGGTATTTCAGGCAAATGGAAATGAAAAAAAAAGCTGGGGTTGCAATACTTATATCTGACAAATTAGATGTCAAAGTGAAGGACATAACAAGAGATAAAAAAGGCCACTTCATAATACTAAAGGGAACAATCCAACAAGAAGAAATAACTCTGGTAAACATATACGCACCTACGTACATAAAAAAACTCATGGAGATTATTAAGGGAGAGATTGACAGCAATACAATCATAGTAGGAGATTTTAATACCCCACTGTCACCACTGTACAAATCCTCTAAACAAAAAATCAGCAAAGAAACATCAATCCTAAATGACTTACTAGACCAGACGGAATTAATTGACATCTTCAGAACATTTCACCCCAAAGCCACAGAATATACATTCTTCTCCAGGGCACATGGGTCATTTTCAAAGATAGGTTATATGTTGGGTCATAAGAAAAGTCTCTTCAAATTCAAGAATATAGAAATCATATCAAGCATTTTCTCAGACCACAGTGTCACGAAACTGGAAATCAACTATAATAAAAACAATATAAAGAAATCAAACACATGGAGACTAAACAGCATGCTATTAAACAATGAATGGGTAACCAGAGAGGTCAAGGAAGGAATAAAAACATCATGGCAACAAATGACAATGACAACACAACAATACAAAATTCATGGGACACAGTGAAAGCAGTCTTGAGAGGGAAGTTTATGACCCTACAAGCCTACTTCAAAAACAGGAAACAGTCATAATAAATTTCCTAACCCTACAACTCAAAGAGCTAGAAAGAGAGCAACAAGAAAAGCCCAGTGTAAGCAGAAGGAAGGAAATAGTAAAGATCAGAGCAGAGATAAACAACATGGAGACCAAAGAAACAATTCAGAAGATCAACAAAACCAAGAGCTGGTTCTTTGAAAGGATAAACAAGATTGATAGACCTCTAGCCAGGCTCACCAAGAAGCAAAGAGAGAAGACCCAAATAAACAAAATCGGAAATGAAAGAGGAGAAATAACAACAGATTGTTAAAAAATACTATGAACAACTCTATTCCAACAAATTGGACAACCTGCAAGAAATGGACATTTTCCTAGAAAAACATAACCTTCCAAAACTCAATCAGAAAGAATCCAAACATCTCAATAATCCAATAACTATGGGAGATATTGAAACAGTCACCAAAAAGATTCCAGCAAACAAAAGCCCAGGACCAGATGGCTACACAGAAGAGTTTTACCAAACATTCAAAGAAGAATTAAAACCTATCCTCCTCAGACTATTCAAAAATATTCAAGAAGAAGGAACACTTCCAAACACCTTCTATAAAGCCAGCATCACCCTAATATCAAAACCAGATAAAGACAACACAAGGAAAGAGAATTATAGGCCAATATCTCTCATGAATATAGATGCCAAAATCCTCAACAAAATTCTAGCAAATCGGATCCAGCAGTACATCAGAAAGATCATACACCATGACCAAGCAGGATTCATCCCAGGAATGCAAGGATGGTACAATATCTGCAAATCAATAAACGTGATACATCACATAAATAAATTGAGAAGTAAAAATCACAGTCATATCAATTGATGCAGAAAAAGCATTTGACAAAATCCAACACCCTTTCTTGATAAAAACTCTCAGCAAAGTGGGAGTAAAAGGATCATACCTCAAATCATAAAAGCCATATATGATAAACCCACAACTAGCATCATACTCAATGGGCAAAAACTAAAACCATTTTCCCAAAAGAACAAGAACAAGACAGGGATGCCCACTCTCACCTCCCCTGTTCGACATAGTACTGGAAGTATTAGCCATTGCAATTAGACAAGAAGAAGAAATAAGAGGCATCCAAATTGGAAAAAAAGAAGTATAGCTGTCCTTATTTGCAGATGACATGATACTGTACATGAAAAACCCAAAGGACTCCATCTCAAAACTAATTGACTTAATAAATGAATTTGTCAATGTAGCAGGATACAAAATTAATGCCAAGAAATCTGTGGTGTTTCTATACACTAATAGTGAAATTGCAGAAAGAGAGAATAAAAAAGCAATCCCATTTACCATCACACCAAAAAAGTTAAGTTACCTAGGAAGAAACCTAACTAAGGAGGTAAAAGACCTATATGCAGAAAACTATAGGACACTGAAAAAAGAGACAGAGGAAGATGTTAACAAATGGAAGAGCATACCATGCTCATGGGTTAGGTGAATCAACATCATTAAAATATCCATACTACCCAAAGCAATCTATAGATTCAATGCACTAGCCATTAAAATACCAAAGACGTATTTCACAGATCTAGAAAGAATTCTTCAAAGATTCATCTGGAACAAAAAAAAAAAAAGACTGTGAATAGCCACAGCAATTCTGAGAAAGAAGAATAAAGTAGGTGGGATCTCAATACCATATTTCAAGCTATATTACAAAGAAACTGTTCTCAAAACAGCCTGGTACTGGCACAAGAAAAGACATATAGACCAATGGAATAGAATAGAGAATCCAGATATCCACCCAAACCACTATGCGCAATTAATATTTGACAAAGGAGGCATGAACATACAATGGAGCCAAGATAGCCTCTTCAATAAATGGTGTTGGGAAAATTGGACAGATACATGCAAAAAAAATGAAAGTGGACCATCAACTTACACCAAATACAAAAATAAACTCAAAATGGATACAGGACTTAGACTTAAACATTAGACGGGAAACCATAAAAATACTAGAGGAATCCATAGGCAGCACAATCTCAGCATATGCCAAAAGAACTCCTTCACTGATAATGCTCCAAAGGCAATGGAAGCTAAAGAGAAAATAAACAAATGGGACTACATCAAAATAAAAAGCTTTTGCACAGCAAAAGAAACCATCAATAAAACAACAAGAAAGCTCACTGTATGGGAGAACATATTTGCAAATGTTATCACTGATAAAGGTTTAATCTCCAACATCTACAGCCAACTTATACAACTTAATTAAAGGAAGATAAATGATCCAATTTAAAAAAATGGGCAACGGACCTAAATAGAACCTTTTCAAAAGACAACAGAAGGAAGTCCAAGAGACACATGAAAATATGTTCAAAGTCACTAATCATCCGAGAGATGCAAATCAAAACAACAATGCGATACCATCTTACACCTGTCAGAATGGCAATAATCAACAAATCAACAAACGACAAGTGTTGGCGAGGATGCAGAGAAAAAGGAACCCTTGTGCACTGTTGGTGGGAATGCAGACTGGTGCAGCCACTATGGAAAAAATTATGGAGTTTCCTCAAAAAACTAAAAATGGGACTCCCATTTAACCCAGCAATCCCACTCTTAGGAATATATCCTAAGAAATTACAAACACCAATCAGAAAGGATTTATGCACCCCTATGTTCATAGCAGCACAATTTACAATAGCTACAATTTGGAAACAGCCTAGGTGCCCATCAGCAGATGAGTGGATCAGAAAACTGTGGTACATCTACACAATGGAATTCTATGCTGCCATTAAAAAGTAGGAATTCTTACCATTTGCAGCAACCTGGATGGAACTGGAGAGCCTTATGCTTAGTGAAATAAGCCAGTCAGTGAAGGAGAAACACCATATGATCTCACTCATTTGTGGATAATAAAGAACATTATAAACTGATGAACAAAGGATAAATACAGAAGCAGTAAAGCATCAAACAGACTGTCAAATTACAGCAGCAAGTTTAAGGAGAGGTGGGATAGATAAGAGATCAACCAAAGGACTTGTATGAGCATAACCAATGAACACAGACACTGGGGAGTTGGGGTATGCCTGGGAGGGGGGGGCAATGGGGAGATATGTATACATGTAACACAATAAATAAATAAATAAATAAAAAGAATGGTTAGCAATGATTACGAGTAACTTTCTCTCTGGAGCAGATAGGACAACTTAGGTCACAGTGTATAAGTGCCGCTCCCAGCACTTCAATAGTTAAACCACAGAGGTTTCTCTCTGCAGATGCTATGACCATTTAGGTGGGCAAGACTCTGCTCACCGCTCAGGTCATCACAGTGGGCCAGGGAGCCAACTGGCATCTGCTTCTACTGTTATAGTAACAGAAGACCCCCTGGAGGGTCAGATCCTAGCACTTAAATATTTAGCTATGTGGTGATCTATCCACCAGCCCACTGCCTGGAACAGGTCACACGACCCCCTCCGATGCCTGGGGTTTGGGGGTCAGGGTCTTCCCAATCCTGATGGCAGGGCCTTGGCACTCTGAGCAGTGGCACAGTCTACCACATCCCAATTGCCTTCCTCAGGAGTGCCTTCCCCTCATGCTGACACAGCAACAGCATTGCTGGGGGGAAGCTGTATTTTCACCTCAGAACCACAGGTGAGCATCCCTAAGCACAGCTCGCATGGGGAGATATACTAGGGCTTGCATTCACGCATTTCACACTACTCACAGAAAGGGAGCCGTGCCAGCCAAGTTCACCTTGTGGGCATGTTGGCACACAACAAGGCTGCGGGTTCGATTCCCAGTCAGGGCACATACCCAGGTTGTGGAATGGATCCCCAGTTGGAGTGCATTTGATATTTCTCTCCCCCTTCCTCCCTCTCTAAAAATCATTCTCTTAAATTAAGGAAAACATAATTGTAATTGAGCTCTCTGTATTCTTCATACATAAAAAACTTACCATATCAATAAAATGGGAATCATTTCAGAATAGAGTTTACCTTAGTCATCACAGAAACTATAAATTTGCCATTAATCTCCATTTTATAGAACAAAAAATTGGTTTCCTCCAAGATGAAATTGGCTGTCACAGGTGAACCAGCTGCTTCCCTGTTGCCTGAGACTGTTTAGGAAACTGACTCCGCAGTGAACACGTCTGTACTGATGGCAGTGAACATGTCTGTGCTGATAGCCTGGGACTTTGTCAGGGTCCTAGAGCCTGGCTGGCACCACAGGACCAGGGAGGCTATAGTTTGCAAATTGAGGCAGTCTGCATGTATAGCATCAACCACCACCTGCTCCCTGCACTTGGCCGCTGAGCCCTCAGCACCGGAGCACAAATACGGCGAGCTGTCACCAACCCCCCCAAGAACTCTCCCATGGAGAGCACCCTCCTGACAGAGAACTGTTAACATAAAAAACCATTGAAACCTGTAAAGAATTTTTGTGTGTTTATTTGAGCCCAACTGTCGACATATGCCGGGAAGCAGAACCTCAATGAGTTGAGATAATGCTCTGGAGAATGGAGAGTTATATCTGTATTTATACATTGCAATCAAAGGAGGGACATAGGTGGGTTACATGAAATTCATTGGTGATAGATTAAGGAAGTGGGAAACCCCTGAGACTGAATAAAAAGTAAAATGATGGACACATACTTAGGTGGGTTCAGGAATAACTAACATGATAATGAAGGAATTTGTGATATCTGTCATGGCGCCCACCACATTTGGTTGTGCCCCAGGGGCTCCAGAAAAAGGGAAGTTACAGGTTACCCAGACATCTCACAGATGTTATCTTAGAGGCAAAAGGCAAATGGGCTCAGTAAAAATCTAAGTTGATCTTTGTCAGGGGAGATACTGGCCTAGGATGTAACTGTTCACCATAACTGTGTTTATTTAAAGTTTAATTTCAGACCATCCTTTGTGGTGACTTTAGGTCTCTGAGTTTGCAAGACTGTCATGCAGGCCTCCCCTGAGCTTGTCAAGTCAGCATGTGGCCCCTTTCGTTCACATATCCCCCTTTTGGTCATAAATCAGTCCAAAGGATGCATTGATGACCAACCTTTTGGTTGGATAATGGAGTCCCACCATGCTAGGAAAGCTCATTCCCAGGATGTCTCAGTGTCAGAATGTCTTGCTGAAGAGGTAAACCACTGGGGATGGGGCAAGACCATAACCTTAGATGGCATTTAAGGCTGAATTATTGTTATTCAAAAGGGCCAGTAAGTTGGAGGCAGTCAGGTCCTATATGTCCTTGTTAAAAAGTATTCTGGATCATTTCTAATTTTTGAGCCACCATGATCCCAATCTTTTTGCTGTTTGTCTTACATTTTGTTTTTCTGCATCTAGTATAACATTTACATATCATGAATAAAAGTAACAATACTAAACCAATAACATTGATTAAGAACAGAAAATGTCTAATACCAGACAAGGAAAAGTCTGAGGGAAACAAGCATCCCAGCCAATCGCAAAACACTTTACATGTATTATTGAAGATGGTCTCTACGCCAGCCAGTTGAACTACTGGGAATTTAAGCTTAGGATTTAATTGGCACCGGGGCTTTTAAAACACAACCTTGTAGATCACATTTCCCACTCAAAATTTCCAAAACCCTGGGGAACCATATGAGTCCCACAAGTGTCTGGCCTGGGCTTCTGCAGCCATTACAGTTGGCCATTGTTTCATAGCCACTTCAGATTCCTTGCAATAGCATAGATAACAGGCCCCGTTGAGTTAGGGCACAGGCACGTTCCCATTGTTGGGTTTGTGCATGAGTTTTCAGTCTGTCAAGTCTGTTATAGCCATGAAAATAAGGCTGTATTGTCTTTCTATGCTGCTTCCCACCCTTTTTCCTTCTTCCTGAAACAGCATTTCCTCTATATGACCTATTTGAGATAAAAACCTTTGTCTAATGAATGACATTCTGCATTAGCTGGAAGTTCAGCTTGTCCTAGAATACTAAGTCCAGCCCCTACACCTCCAAGTAATTCCCCTTTTGATTGTTTTAGAGGTGGAGTGGGGGAGGCAATGTTGTTGGATCCACCAGGAATGTTGTTGCCTTTGGGTAGTTTCGGCTTGGGAGCAGTTAGGGTAGACTGAGTGGACCCAAAAATGTTGTTTCCTGTGCCATAGTTAAATAGGTGAAGGTGAACCCCAAAAGAGCTAGAGATTGATTATTCCATAGGGCTTCCCACAACCGTCCAGGACGCAAGGACGGTGGGGTAATTATAGACATCTCTACCCATCAAGTGATCCCAATAATTTCTGAAATGGGATCCACTGATTTCTTTCTTGTTTCATAGACATCCAGCCATAGGAGCATGGCTGGTGAGTCCAAGGACATGATGTACTATGACAGATAGGACAGGCTGCTGCAAGCCTTTGGCTATCATATCCAGGTGTTTTTCTTAGCTATTCATCACCCATCTCTATAGCTACACAATATTCATCCCGATTAGATCCATATACAATTTTAACCAGTGGAATTATCAGGAAGTTATTCTTGAAGGTATTTGCCTAAAGTGGGTCCTTTATAGTAGATATAGCCAGGAAAAAACAAAACCAAAGCTTGTATTGATAAGAGGAGGAGAACAATGTGTGGCTAACAAAGCATTAATTTCACTATCAGACCTGATAATCAGAACATCATTGCGTAGGAGGTGGGAAAGATTAGCAGGTATCCAAGTTAAATTTTTCATATATAATAAGGGAAGAGGTCTGGGGAGGCAGATATTGTCTCCACTAGGAAACCATAAGGATAATAATAATATGAAAATCATTTTATATACATTCAATCAATAACAATCAGATGATATAGAAACAAGGTTCAAGCAGTATCAGTTTGTGAGCATACAGGCCTTGTTGACATCGTCTTAGGATAGCTGTCTGCCTCCATGGTCAGAGACTTCTCATCCTTGAAAGGTCTCAGCTGTTTCTTGTCCTTGAAAAGTCTTTGATCTCCGCTGCTGGGTGTCAGAGATGGGAGTAGATGTCCATTGACAGTCAGGTTCCTTTTTAAAATGAGAAATATCAATCCATGAGCTAAATCCTTTAAGTTTAGCTGCACATGGGTTAGTTAGTAATACCTGATAAGGTCCCCTCCAATGAGTTTGGGGAGTCTTTTATTAGGTGTCTTTTCTAATACACCAAATCTCCTGGTTGTAAGCCATGATCTTTGAAATCTTTGTCTCCCAGGAGCGCACTGTGAAATGAATCTGTTACCAATTTGTTAGTTCTTACAATGCAGAATGTCTGCTCCTTACTTTTCCTTATTTTGGGGAAACAAAAGATTTAAAAGTCAACAATATTTTAGACAGAGTCATAAGAATAATTATCCTCAATTTATTTAGTTCCATCGTTATTTTTGTTTATCCTGATTATTTGCCAGTACTTTTTGAATTCAGTTATTCCTTGAAGTTCTATAAATCTTCATCCAGTTAAAAAAAAATGACTTGCTTAGAAGCCTGCAATTCAAAGTAAGTTCAAGTCATTTTCATGTATTTTTCTAGACATAAAATATACCTACGAATGCATCAGAATACAGCTGTCCACAAATGACAAAAATTTAAAAGTGGTATGGTTATAGATTTGATTTTTTTTTTAAAACTTTGCTTTTCTATAAAATATAACATTCCAAGACAGCAACTTCTTGGTAACTAATAATCCCTGTAAAATGACATAGAGAATAACATAAAATTTGTATACTTTTAGATTCAATTATAATTTCAACTTATAAAGAATAAATACTATGCCCGAAACTGGTTTGGCTCAGTGGATAGAGTGTCGGCCTGCAGACTGAAGGGTCCCAGGTTAGATTCTGGTCAAGGGCATGTATCTTGGTTGCCGGCACATCTCCAGTGGGGAGCGTGCAGGAGTCGGCTGATTGATGTCTCTCTCTCATCGATGTTTCTAACTTTCTATCCCTCTCCCCTCCTTTCTGTAAAAAATCAATAAAATATATTTTTTAAAAAAGAATAAATATTATGTAAGATTTTAAAATGAGGCACATGGCTTATTGCAAGCAGTGTAATAAGCATTGAAAAATAATTCATAAATTCCCAATATGTGAAATGCAAATACCCAGAGTATCACTAGCAGACACCCCCACAGGGAATCATGATGCTTGGCTTGCCCGGTGTACCTGACCTAGACACATGCTACCCCCCTAAAGTTTACTGTTTGAACTTGGCTCTGAGAATCTTTGCAAGTTCTTTTCTGAAGCAGAGTGCCTTAATAACACATATGACCTTGCCCTTGCTCTTGATTGGAGCTCAGGCACACAGTCCTTCCGAATTAGCTAATTCAAAGGGAAGGGTTGGCCTTTGCTGTTTCAAGATGGCAGCTCCCAGAGGAGCAGCAAGCCATGTGGCCAACTCCAAAATGGAGGCTGTCTAAGCTCTTCTTTGACAGAAAAGATGATTTGTTTATTCTCACAATAAACAAGGGAAGAGCAAACCGAAATCCCTAAAAGATAGACAGCCACATTATATTGCAGACAAACAGACAGAAATCTCACTAGCTGCTTCTGGCGACTGAACCCTGAGAGGGAGAGCAAGAAAAGGCCCCAAGATTAAGAATTCTTGGCAGCTGCTGGGATGTTCTTGCAATCTCTCTTAGGCTTTCAACCCACCACACACAACTAGGCTTCCCCAGAGTGGGACTTGCCTCTTCTTTCAACAAATTAAACAACAAGGAGACACAAAAACATCAACACTCTTATACAGGCATGCAGAAAACACATTAAAAGTTTACACCAGAGAATGTCCAGCATTAAAATTACCAAAGCAGCCGAGACCGGTTTGGCTCAGTGGATAGAGCGTCGGCCTGTGGACTGAAAGTTCCTGGGTTCGATTCCAGTCAAGGGCATGTATCTTGCTTGCAGGGACATCTCCACTGTGGGGCATGCAGGAGGCGGCTGATCAATGACTCTCTCTCACCGATGTTTCTGACTTTATATCTCTCTCCCTTCCTCTCTGTAAAAAAATAAATAAAATATATTTAAAAAAATAAAAAATAAAATTATCAAAGCAATGTCTTTTGTCCCTGGTTCAGGAACTGCCCTCTCTAGAATTTCAGTATGTTCCCAATGGACTATTTAAAAAAATGGGTTTTCTAGTTGCTTCTACCTCCCTTTGTCTGGGGGTATCTTCTATGAAGATAAATCAGAGAAAAACACGGTGTAGGCATTTATTAACTTCAGGATAGTTCTGAGATAGTCTCTAAAATTTTTATTAATTTCTATCTTATTAGAAGAAATTTTTTTTCTATGCTTTTCCTTAAAAGCTTCTGATTTCCAAATCAAGATATGCTTCCCATATACTCATTCAATTTCCGAGCCGGCATTTTCTAATTTCTGCATGCAAAATATGAACATAAGCACCCCAAGCAAACTGCACTTTTGATCATTTCTCAGTTAATATTTTCTAGTTAAATCTTCTCATTTCTGTAAAGTACTTGCAAGTAAATGCTTCTTATTAGGAGTATTAAATGAGGACTAAGGTCTTGGGAGGTTCTGGCCTTGGAGGCACAATTTCCCATGTTAATGTTTTTTTTTTTTGGATATCTGTAGTATGAGCAACTTTCTAGACATGTTATGTAGTGGGTTAAATGTGGCCTCAGTTTCTCTTCCAGCTGTATGTTGCCCCTGTATCTAAAACCACAGGAAAGTTTCAGGGCCTGAGAATTACAATTGCATCGGGACTTCCATATGTGGCTCTTGCATTTCTGCTTAGGAGCTGAATGAGTTCAGCTCATTTATACGGCGAAAGTTATTTTTGCTCAGACTCTCAGCAATTCCAATTGAAAAGCCAAAATCAGAACCAGCTACCCATTTTTTTTCTCCAGTCCCGCCTTAGCCTGGGTTCTGTCAACCCTTAACCTGGGTTCTGTAAACCCTTAACCTGGGTTCTGTCAACCCTGGTTCCACCTCAAGGATTTTAAAACACAGCTCAAATAAAGTCAGACCCTCTACCAAAGCCAGGGAAGGTCCTGGATCCAAGAGACAACTCACCCACATTCACACAATCGGTGGAGAACTGGCAGGTTCAATGAGCCCTTTGTTGGAGCCTAGCACGGAGCCTAAGTCCAAGGGATGATCTTGGGTGAGTTTTCTTTGGAAGCCTGCCATGAGTACGCCAAGTAATGCTAATGTAAAAAAAAACAAAAACAAAAAAAACCATCGAAACCTGTAAAGAATTTTTGTGAGTTTATTTGAGCCAAACTGTCGACATATGCCGGGAAGCAGAATCTCAATGAATTGAGATAATGCTCTGGAGAATGGAGAGTTATATCTGTATTTATACATTGCAGTCAAAGGAGGGACATAAGTGATAGATTAAGGAGGTGGGAAACCCCTGGGATTGAATAAAAAGTAAAATGATGGACACATACTATGTGGGTGCAGGAATGACTAACATGATAATGAAGGAATTTGTGGTATCTGTCTTGGCGCCTACCATATCTGGTTGTGCCCCAGGGGCTCCAGAAAAAGGGAAGTTACAAGTTACCCAGATAGCTCATAGTCTTTATCTTAGAGGCAAAAGGCAAATGGGTTCAGTAAAGATCTAAGTTGATCTTTGTCAGGGAAGATACTGGCCTAGGATGTAACTGTTCACCATAACTGTGTTTATTTAAAGTTTAATTTCAGACCATCCTTTGTGGTGACTTTAGGTCTCTGAGTTTGCAAGACTGTCACGCAGGCCTCCCCTGAGCCTGTCAGGTCAGCAGGTGGCCCCTTTCATCCACAGAAAGGTTTGGAACTCCACAAGGTACATCTTTTCTCTTTTTAACAGTAATGAGCGCAAAACATTTTCCATTTTGCCTTATTTTCTAGCTCAGTCTTCAGTAACGCTTGCAAAACTGATACTGGGGGGACTGGCCTCTCTTTGTTTCTTCCTCCCAGCCTAAGTCAGCCAGCTGAGTGGGTTTTGCAGCCTGGACTGAGGTCTCCCACAGCCCGTCCTTTCAGTGACGCAGAGTCACAGAGCAGAGGTAGCAGTGCTGTCCCGCTAATGCAACCAGTCCTTTCTCTTGTCCAGTTGTCACCACATGAAACCAGTTTAAAGACTTTCACACATTGTTTAAAAGTCGCCATGAGATGAGTCCTGCTGTACTGAGAGCTGCCGCCCAGATCTGCAGCCTCTGTCGCCAGCGGGGCTCCCTGCTCCTGTGCAGCTCAGGAGGCATCTGCTGCCAAGAGGGGGCTGGTGCTCCCCACCGCCCTACTTCTACTATGCCCCCTCAGCCAGGTCACTAGATCTTTAGCCCAAAGTGCACCTACTTTGTGCAGTTAGGGGCAGATGCCGTGTGCATGTGCACACATGGTTTTCTGCAGAGAGGGGTGGTGGATCTCAGATGCTGCTGCTCATGGATCCATGATCCTCAAATGTCTGAGTCCTTGGCACCTGCCTGGCTCCCACTTTAGGGCACACAGCAACCAGGGCTCTGGGGTGTCAGCAGGACAGAGTGTCTGCTCACAGCCACGTCCTCCCAGGCAAAGGAGAGGAGGCTGAGCTGGGCAGGGCTTCTCTGAGTGAGACGTGACCATGTGGATAGCCAAGTTCCTTGAGTGGGTGAAATCAGGATCATTTAGGTTAGTTGTTTGCTTTCTAAAAATATTTCTCCATGTTTTTCTACTGCCAAGGGCCCTCGTTTATTTGGCCTCTTTTCAGATTGAGCCGAGTGTCTGGACACACTTTGCTCGGGGCCCGCAGTGTTGTCCCTGTTGTGCTGGTTTCAGGTACTCACGTCTGGAATCCAGAAGAGAGGCCAGAGCCAGGCATTTTTGTCCTAATTCTTGTATCAGAATCTCAGCTTGTCTCTTGACCCAGTACTCCCTGAAGCAATGGAGCAGGAGCGGCTCCTCTTCCTTGGGCTCCAGCAGCATTTCTGACTTGGAGTCAGCTTCCCCAAGCATGAGAGCCTCTCCAGCCGAGGGACAGCCCTGGCCTGGAGGTGCAGCCCGGGCAGCCACAGCCCCCTGAAAACAGAATTGCTACCAGTGGGGGCCTGCTCGCATCCTTAGGGGACAAACTCACTAGAAAGATTGCTGTGCTGGTCCCAGGTGCTGGCTCGGGGTCCCACGTCCCTACTCAGGCCCTGGACACCTGACAGCAAGCATTGGAGATGCAGGCGCTCAGCACAGACCAGTGTGGCTTCGTCTTTGGTGCATCTGGAAATATTCAAACGTTTCGCAAGCAGATGGCTGCACAGGCGGAACTGGCCCTCGTGGATTTATCTCACCGTTCTCAGGTGAGTGTGGACCCTGTGCCCATATCCTCAGTCCTTCCCATCCCTGTTGTCTGATACTCACCAACTTCACCTGGCAGGTCTGTGAAACTTATAAATAGTTTGTTTTCTTTCTTAGCCTCACAAATGCCTCTTAGCTGGGAGGAATTGGACTTAGATGGCATTGTGGCGTTCCATCAATCATCTTTTACATATACACGCTCTGGAAGCATGCAGCCAGGGTGCTGAGGAGCCAGCCGCCTTGCTCTGTGCCCAGTGCAGGCCTGCTGCTGGCTGCTGCCAGCTTCCTCAATTTACTGCTCCACAGACTGGAATCTGTAAGAGGAGAGAGAGGTGGTGGAGAGGGAGGGGGGTTGGGGGTAAGAAGAGAGGGAGAGGGAGAAAGAGAGGTGGAGGGAGAAGAGTGATTGAGAAAGAGGGAGAGAAAGAGTGATTGAGAAAGAGAGAGAGAAAGCAGAAAGTGGGCTGGGGACTGGAGGCACCAGAGGAGATGGGCATGAGTGGGCAGCAAATTCAATGCAAGAATAATTTGCTCCTTGCCAGAGAAAAGCAAAAAGCATTTCTTTGGGTAATAATGAATTTTGATTTATTGAAGAATCTATGAGTGTGTGGGCTGTAACCAGGGTAACCGAGTGGGCAGTCTGGGAGATTCCTGGGGAGACTGAGAAAGGCCTCACCTGCGTGTGCACCCTGGCATCGCAGGCGCCTGCGGGACCAGCTCACCTGTGGGTCAGGGAGGGGCTGCGGGCAGCGGCAGAGTCCCACCCTGTCACCCCAAGGAGAGGGGCAATGAAGACAGGAAAGAAAGAAAATGTGAGAAAATAAAGTAGGGCTGCGGGGGAAAGCCTGGGTCTGGTTTTGATATACACGGCTACGCAAGAACCTGTGTGTGACGGTGTGGCATTGCTCAAGAAAATGGCACGTCAGCCCTTCATCACCAGCCAGTGCTCTGGTGCAGGGTCTCTCCTGACCCCTCAGCACCTACCACTGCCCAGTGGGCGCCAGGCTGCAGATGGAGAGAACCATCGGCTAATTGTGCAGTGCCAGCACAGCCCATGCATCTGCAGTCCCATGTGGCTATCCAATGAAGAGGCGTGGGCTGCTGAAGAAGAGATTTCTGGGGAGAGAATAGGGGCCCAATAGGACTAAACATGTTCCCTGTTGTCACTGACTGACACCTACAGCTGCCTTCGAGGAAGGTCTAGTTGGCCAGCCCCAGAGGCCGCTTTTCTGGACAGCCATGTCTGACTGTGTCTACAATGACTCCACCATTCCCATTCACTTTCATTCTGCCATGAGTTCAAGCTTCGAAGCTGCAACTTTACTCTGACAGGGGCTCTCCCAAATTACCTCCTGCAGATGAACTGGCTAAGGGTAAAGACAGCTGATGTTCACAGTCACAGTTTCCCATCCACTCGTGGGCGTCCTGCTGCAGAAGTTCACACTGACATCCTGTGAAATGTTCTGTCAACATTCTGGCAAAGACATTATTTAAAAACGTAGTATCAGAAGTGACAGGAAGATCTTAAAAAGTGGATCCTTGGGAATGGATGCCTTTCGTATGTTTGTTTCCACACTAAGAACATGGCTCCCCCGCCCCTCATAGCCAGGACACAATGCTGGGCTTTCCTAATTATAAAGGGTTTCTCCGATTTCACCACTGATCGTACACAGATGCTCTGACAAACCTTCATTGCAATGCCCGTTTGAACATGCTTTGCTTTCAATGTCACAGTCATGCATTCAAAGGAAAGACCAGGAAGGAGGCACATTATGCAGTGCTGGCCAACAACACAGTAGGCACAGGTATGTTAACATGACACAGAACTTGGTCTTAGCCAAAGCATGACCGAAGATATAATCACTCACTCACAGCAGATTTAACTTTGCACAAAGGTGCCACACTGCTCAATATGTGAGCAATTAATAGAACCATCTCAAAATGGAAATTTGCCAGGAGAGAAACACAGGAGAGAGAGCTCTGCGACCAGGGAGGAGCCGTTTGCTGATGTCCTTCAAGAGGAGCCCTATGAAGCAGTGTCATTTTATCACAACAAACTGCCTCCTGCAGAGCATGCATCCAGTGAGCTTTGACAGACGGACGAAGACATTTCCGTCCCCACAAGTTTCCTGATGCCCTGAGCAGCTATCCTGCTCTTGACTCCTGGACTGGGCAGCCAGGAACCCACTTTCTTGCCCCTGTGAACCTGGCTGCCTTCCTAGCACCCACCCAGCCAAACCCTGCAGCCCATTGCCTTGTGCCCCACACCTCTGGCTCAGCAGGTGATTTTTTAAAAATCTATTTTATTGCTCCCAGAGAGGAAGGGAGAGGGAGAGAGACAGAAACATTAATGATGAGAGAGAATCATAGATTGACTGCCTCCTCCATGCCTCCTACTGTGTATAGAGCTCACAAACTGGGCATGTACCCTTGACTGGAATGGAACCCGGGACCCTTCAGTTCGCAGGCCAGTACTCTACCCACTGAGCACACTAGTCAGGGCTCCACAGGTGGTTTCTGTGAGGTTTGTCAGCAGGTCACTTTGTGTTGCTAGGACGTTGTTTTTATGTGTGTGCCATGACTTGGGTAGCATTTACCTGTTGATAGACATAGGAGCAACAAGTTAATGTCTCTCTCTCTCTCTCTCTCTCTCTCTCTCTCTCTCCTAAAATCCATACATAATACATTGAAAAATAAAACAAATGCCACACTTCCCCTGCACTCTTGTTTACGAGGCTGTCCTTATCCCACACAGGTTGGTAATGGAGGTCCCAAGATTCCTCCCCTCCTCGGGTGATCGTCCCCTTTCCCATCAGCTTCCGACATGGTGTCCAAGGCCAAGTTTCAGGATGGATGCAGCACTCCATCTAAGAGAGAAGGAAGCTGTGCTCACAAAACCACGTGTGAGCCAGAACCCACTTGTGTGGCCGGGCCCAGGGCCTCTCCTGCAAGACCAGGTGATAACATTATCCCGCTGAACCGTCTGCAGCTCCCGCCATCGCCATGGACACACAGGCCACACGTTACCTTTGTGTAGATACTTCAGGCCAAGATGCTGTAAAGCAAGCAGCACATCACTGGTGGCCGCCCTTCTTCCCCACTCCCTGGCTACTGAACTGCTTTGCATACCCATCATTTTTCCACATTCTCAGTCACACTGTCTCCAGCCTTTAAAAAAATTTTGCTACAAATATTTCCTCCTTGTCTGTTACTTGACCATTAACGAAGTATGATAACGGGAACTGTGTAATTTGTGCAGAGTTAAAGTATAATTATTTTTCTTTATGAAATTTACATTTTGAATCTTGATGACAAGACTTGCCCACCTCAGATTTATAAACCTACCCCCGGCCCATATTTTCTCCTAATTCTTAGATAGTTTTACATTTTATTTTGCTCTTTAATACACCTGGAGTTCACTTTTGTGTATACTGTAATTTGAATGATGTACTATTGTCCCAAAAGCAGAGCCACAGAATCATTTACTGAATGGCTACTACTCTCCTCTCTTTGAAGGAGTATGGATACTATTAGTATTCCCATTTTACAGATGGAGAAACTGAGGCAAACAAAAATAAAATGACTGCCCAAAGGCAGTTGAGCACTAAGGACACTAGGCCCAAGCCCTGCTGCCTGAGCCTGGACTTTTTTCATTAAATGTATTGGGGGGACACTGGTTGATAAAATTGGCAGGTCTCGAGTATATAGTGCCACATCACCTGTATGTTGTATCATGTGCTCACCATCCCAGGTGGAGCTGAGCCTGGACTTTCAGCACTTCTTCTCCACCTCCACCAGCCGTACCCTGTCTTGGGTGTGAAGATCCTGAGGGAGGAGCCAGTTACCACCACTTTCATGAGACCACCTTCTGTCTTCCCAGGCACCATAGTCAGAGATGCTGAAGCCATATTTTGTGTTCAGGGCTTGTATTTAAATGAAAGATGGTGAGCGATCGGATTGGAGATGCCTCTTGAAAGCCAGTGTTTGTTCAAATTTTCCTTCTCCTCCCTGGAAATGTGCCAACATCCCAGCATCCTGGATGTCATGGGAATAGAAGCTGCTGGAATTAGAAACATCTCTCGCATCACGTCCCTTTCTCCCCACATCGGTGGGTGCCTTACCCTCTGTGCTGTTCCCTGCCACCCCACATCTGTGAGCAGAAATAACACATGCCCTTCTCCCCCTGTCCTTATGCTGGCTGAGTTTTTGTGCATTAGAGGTTTGAGTAGGAGCAACCAAAAGCTGGCTGCTTTGCTGGACCCATGGAGGTTAGCAGCTCTATGGAGGGAAAGGTGTGAGGAGGTGTGTAGAGGGAAAGGTGTGTGAAGGGGAAGGTGTGTGGAGGTGTGTGTGTAGAGCGAGGTGTGTGGAGGTGTGTGGAGGAAGGTGTGTGTGGAGG
>JAAGEH010000040.1:27108842-27303874 GCA_011751065.1 Lasiurus cinereus
GTGGATGGGTGTGTGTGGAGGGAGATGTGTGGAGGTGTGTGTGGAGGGAAGTGTGTGGAGGGGTGTGTGTGGAGGGAAGTGTGTGGAAGGTGTTTGTGTGTGTGGATGGGTATGTGTGGAGGGAGGTGTGAGGAGGGGGAAAGGGGAAGGGGAAGGAGAAAGGAAAAGACAGGGAGAAACAGAGAGAGACAGAGACAGGGGAGATAGGGAGAGAGAGAGAGGGAGAGACAGAGATAGAGACAGAGAGGGAGAGAAAAGAAGAGAGAGAGACAGAAGGAGAGACAGACAGGGAGAGAGTGAAGCACATTGGACATGTGGTTTGGGAACTTGGCGTAGCTGTCATGTTGCCACCAGAAGCGACCCCCACAACACTCCTCTCCGTGGAAGCGTGCAGTTCCTTTACAGCAAGGTGTGAGTGCTTATTCTCAAAACTGCCTGGCACAGAACAATGCCAGATGCCAGCATCTCACCGCCAGGGCCAAGGGCATTGCTGCCAGCCTGTGTCCTCAGTCACCTGGTCCCACAGCGACTAAGCAGTGCACGCTCCTGAGTGATGCCTCATGTCCCAGCTGACAGGCCCACATCTGAGCGGCCCGTGCTCCTCGTGATGCAGGAGCGAGGGTCTCCACTCCGGTCCTGTCAGCCCCACCAGGGCTCCATGAGGAGCCAGGACAAGCGCTGCTGCGTCTACACGGTGTCACCTGCACAATGACCTCCTGTCCCAGGGGGAGATAGCAGCCGGAGTGTTTAGCAAAGGGGTAGACTATCAGAATCACTCTGTCCTCTAGGTCTGCATCACAGTGTGAGACGGTGTACTACTGTGAGACCTGGGCCGTGGTTTCTCATGTGGAAGCACATCTCTCTCGTGAAACGGAATGGTGGCTCCAGCCCAACAGCAAGAGCAGCAGCAGTGGGCTGACTATCCTGAGGCCTAGCGATGTAGTACCCAGGGACCTTCACGTGTTTCCCATTTCCCACCACAGACACCAGCGGCCCCATTTCTGTCCTGTTGGAATGGCAGCAGTCTCCTGAAACAGCTGCTCCTACAGACAGAGCCCTGGAGGCCCCGACTGCCCAAGCGCAGGGTCCAACAACCCAGCCACACTGCAGAGAGGAACATTCCAGTGAAGAGAAAGCACCTGCTTCAGGGACTGGACACAGGGAGGCTCGTGGCGGGCACCGTGATAAAGCTGGCGATCCCAACCCTCTGAAACTGTCATGTTTCAGGCCAAAGGTCACAAGACTCACAAGCAGCAGACACGTGGCGGCAGACTCAGGGCGCTAACCATGAAGAGGCCACAGTTCAAAATACCTTTGGCGTTGGCAGATGTTACCTTCTTCTTTTTATTTATAAATATGATGTTATTGATTTTAGAGAGAGGGAGGGAGGGAGGGAGGGAGGGAGGGAGGGAGGGAGGGAGGGAGGGAAACATGGATGAGACAAAGGAACCTCCATGATTGCCTCCCACATGCCCCCTACTGGGGATCCAGCTAGCAAACCTGGAATGTGCACTGAGCAGGAATCAAACTCTGACCACTGACGCTCAGCCACTGAGCCATACCAGCCAGGGAGCTTGTGCCTTCTTATTGACACTTAATATGTTCCTGCGTGTCCCTGTCTCTTAGGTGCCGTAACTGAGGATAGGACAAGCCCACTGCTCTTTTCCTGCCCTGCCCAATGCCACCTTTCCTTGAGCACTCAGCATGCTCCCACTGTGTGTGCAGCCTGTGCTCCCAGAAAGCAAAGGTGACTCAGTGCAGACCCGGCCCCGAGCCAGCAGCCACCACAGCACCAGGAAAGGCTGTACTGTGTCTCCTTTCCTTGGAAGCAAGTGACAGTTAATATTAAATCACGGTGCTGCCTTTCCCTCTTCTCCCAGCTGTATGTCAGCTTTCATGGAAATCCTCGGAGTCATGGGAAATGTCCTGTGGACGTGTGATTCTGTCTCTTTCTCACAAGGGAAGGAGACGGGAGGCGGGAGGCATCTGGCATGTGTGCCTCTGGGACATGCAGCCGAGCACGTGCAAGTTTCCATCCCTCCACTCCTGCCTTTGCCGTGTTAGTCACGTACATGGGTTTTATTTTTATTTTTGAATTTTTGAGTTGTGAAGAGAACTCTGTAGTCCCACCTATTAAACTCATCTACTGATTCATGCATTCGCTCTTCTCGCTGGTACTTGCCAAGCAGCCCCTTGGTGCTCCAGGAGCCTAGAGTCTCAGGGAAGGTAAACATGCAAACCCACAACTATCATGCAACAAGAAATTTGATTTAAAGAAGTGATGTGTGAGTGTGGGCGGGCTGGGAGCAAAGGAAAAAAGCCCATGTCTATGGGGAACCGGGGCAAGGTTCCTGGAGAGATGCATATTGGGTGTGAGCTGAGAATCCATAAGAGCAGTGAGGAGCAGTGATGGGGCGCACTCCCACAGCTAGAAAACCAAATGAGGTGCTGCGCTAAGCTGGAGTATCAAACAAAACAGGATGGGCAAGGAGCCTGGACAGGGAGAGAGTGCTCCTGTGGAAAGACTTTGCCTCTCATGAAAGGATATTTTATCCTGGGGGTTGGGGAAGCACCAGCATTTTGAGCAAGCGGAGGATAGAGCCAGCTTGTTTTAGCAGATCTGCTCAGGCATCCAGAGAGAGATGAGAGGCATGGGGAGGGAGGAAAGCATAGGTAGGGAAGTGGGCCGTCAAGGCCACAGACAAGAGATGATGCTCAGAGCCCAACAGATACAGTTTACTTATTTTTTAATATTTGTATTGATTTTAGAGAGGAAGGGAGAGGATCAGAGAAAGAGAAACATCAATTATCAGAAAGAATCACTGATCAGCTGCCTCCTGCACCCCTTTCCCCCACTAGGGATTGAGCCTACAACCCAGGCAAGTACCCTGACTGGGAATAAAACTGTGACCTCCTGGTTCAGAGGTAAATGCTCAACCATTGAGCCACACCAACCAGGTGCAGTCTCACTCTGTTTGAGTAGATGGTCGCTATAAGACAATGAACAGAGGAAAGCTGGGTTTGAGTCAGAACAATTGTTGGGCAGTTCTCTTTTCCTCCAAAGATCTGAACCCCTCAACTCTCTCAGACCAATGACATCTGCGCACCTCCTGCCCATCTGGTGAAGAGAGAATGTTGGCCATTTCCTTAGTGATGATTATCCAAGCCACATCATTCTGTTCATGACACAAAGGTCCTCAAGAGGACCTTCCCAGAGCACATAAGATAGCACCTATTCAGATGGCCCAGTTAATGATGGATTTAGCTCTTATTTAATCTGATTGTGAAGAAACATTAACAAATTGTCAATCTTGTCCCACATTTGTGCGCTAGTTAACAGCCAGCTGAATATTAACTACCAGTGAGTGGTTTGACATGGCAGGAGGGAAGAAGGGAGGGGGGCGAGGTCATGAGTGGCAGGTTCAATGGAGGGATGCCTCTCTCAAGGACATAGCCTGGCCTCCCTGTGTCATTGTGTGTGTGTGTGTGTGTGTGTGTGTGTGTGTGTGTGTGTGAGTGTGTACATGTGAAGCTGTGGAAAGACACGTACCAGTGGAGAAAGTGGACATTTGCATGGAGTGGAATTAAGCTAAAGGACATTCAGACTACCTGTGACCATAAGAGAACAGATGCTGTCAATGGCTCTTCTTATCACTCAAAAGATGTCCTGTTTTACACTTTTCCTATAATTTATTCCATTCAAAGGCCTGGTTTGAGGAGCTTCCAGGCTATCTATCTAGTCCCATGTAATCTCCATCGACCACTGTCTCAGCTGTTTTCAGGCCTCAGTCATCTTCCCAGGAAACTGGGGGCTCTGAAGGCAGGACCTGCTCACCCCCAAATCCCATTGCACATGTGGGAGGGTGTGCCAGGCTGTCCTGCCTGCCATCCAGCTTTCCTGGCCATTGTCAGGGACCCTAAGGAAGTCCCTTCACTCTCCACCTCCAGTTTGCTCATTTGTGCAAGAGGGCGTCATATCTTTGAGGGATTGAATTAGACAATAAATTTAAACAATGCTCTGTAAACCTGCACTAATTATCAAACAAATATCCTCTAAATCTACCCTGTCTAATAAAAGAGTAATATGCAAATTGACCATACCTCCACTACACTTACAAGCCACACACACAAGCCATGCACACCAGCCAATCAGGATTTAGTATGCAAATTAATCCAACCAAGATGGCTACAGCCACAAAGACAGCAGGCGAGAGGTTTGGGTTGCCCTTGGCAATGGAGGAAGCCAAGCTTTTGCATACCTTGGCCAGCCCAGGCCTCCACTGAAGACAACAAACTTTCAATGGCTGCCACCATGGAGAGAGCAAAAGGCTTGGCTCTACTCCAGGCTACAAAGTTTCAATTGTAAAAGATAAATAAATCCCAGATACCAGGGCCTCTGCTTGGGTCACTGGGAGGTGTGGACAGCTTGAAAACCACCAGAGGCCCCTCACCCAAGCCACCCCAGACCCCAAGGGAATACCTACCCTGATCTGGGACACCCTTCAAGGCAAACCAGCTGGCCCCCACCCATGCACCAGGCTTCTATCCTATCTAATAAAAGAGTAATGTGCAGATTAACCATCACTCCAACACACAAGATGACTGCACCTATGTGGTCAAAATATCCTGTCCCCATGTGGACACAAGATGGCCAGCAGGGGAGGGCAGTTGGGAGGGATCAGGCCTGCAAGGGAGGACAGTTGTGAGTGATCAGGCCAACAGGGGAGAGCAGTTAAGGGTGACCAGGCTGGCAGAGAAGGGAATTTTGAATGACTGGGCCTGCAGGGAAGGGCAGTTGGGGGTGACCAGGCCCACAGGGGAGGGAAGTTAGGAACAAACAGGCTGGCAGGGGAGCAGTTAGGCATCAATCAGGCTGACAGGGGAGTGGTTAGGGAGTGATCAGGCTGGCAGGCAGAAGCAGTTAGGGCAATCATGAAGGCAAGCAGGTGAGCAGTTGGGAGCCAGCAGTCCTGGATTGTGAAAGGGATATCCAATTGCCCATTTAGGCCCGATCCTACCTGGATCGGGCCTAAATGGACAGTTGGACATCCTTTAAGGGGTCCCAGATTGAAGAGGGAGCAGGCTGGGCTGAAGGACAATCCCCTTCCCCCGTGCACAAATTTTATGCACTGCACCTCTAGTATATATATAAAAGCCTAAGTGACTGTCCAACTGTTCCACCATCCAACCAGTAGCTATGATACACACTGACCACTAGGGGGAAAACTCTCAATGCAGGAACTGCAGTTCTCAGGTGACACATTGGGAACCAGAGAAGAGGGAGCAGGATTCTGGGGTGTGTCACTCGAGAACCACCTCTTGCAATTTGGGACCCTTTGGGGGATGTCAGAGAGCCAGTTTCAGCCTGATCCCCGCAGACCAGGCCAAAGTACTCCACTGGTGCATAGATTCATGCACTGAGCCTCTGGTACCGTGGTTCTCAACCTTTCTAATGCCACGACCCTTAAATACAGTTCCTCCTGTTGTGGTGACCCCAACCACAAAATTATTTTTATTGCTACTTCATAACTGTAATTTTGCTACTGTCATGAATTATAATGTAAATATCTGTGTTTTCTGATGGTCTTAGGCTGTACAGCAATGGTTCTGAACCTGTTGGTCTTAACCCATAGGTTGAGAACCCCGAGGTCCCCCCGCCCCGGGGCCTCCTGGCCCTGCCAGCTCCAAGAATGCAGTCCCAGGGCAGAGCCACTACTCAGAACCAGAACCTGAACCCGCCTCCGCAGAAAGAAGCACGAGGGCAGCAGTTCCATCCGCGGGACCAGCGTCATGTAACAGGACTGCTGTGTGGACATTTGGTCCTCCACGTGTGCTATTGAATTAATTCCAATCCTTTTTAATCCTCAAACCTGGACTGAGTCTGAAATAAAAGTGACAACTGAGTTTATAGCCCCCAGGTGATCATTATATTGAGCTAAGGATGATTGCTCATGGTGAACAAGGACACAATGGCCGTACCTCGGTACCTGCCCTCCATCTCCCTCTTCCCCCACAAGCAGGACCTGCATGGTGGTGAAGGCAGACGTGTGCTGTGAACCCCGCACAACTCCTGACCCAGCCAGCACCCTGCATATTTGAGACCACCTCTCTTACCCCCATGAACACAACGTGTTGCCTGCTCTTAGCCTCAGAAATGGACGTAACACAGAGTAAACCGCAGAGTGGACTGGCCCCATGTCCACGTTGGCCAAGGTTTCCCTGTTCTTCTCTCTCCTAAGGCCCCAGAGCTGCCCGTGACCCATGTTCCCATTTTGCACAAGAAGAAATGCACATTCAACAGGAATAAGTGACTTCCCTTTGGTTTAAAATGTGCTCTCAGGGGCTTTCCAAGAACTCTCTGGTCCTGTTCACTGAATTTTAGAATGCCAGAATATTTGTTGCTCAGGCCCAGACCGTGCGGCTCAGTTGATTGAGCATCGTCCCATGAACCAGGAGGTTGCTGGTTCAATTCCTAGTCAGGGCACATGCCCGGGTTGTGGGCTTGTTCCCCAGAGCTGGGGGCGAGCAGGAGGCAGCCGGTGGGTGTTCCTCGCATCATGTTTCTATTTCTCTGTCCCACTCCCTTACTCTCTCTCTAAAATCAATAAAAAATATTTTAAAATAGGTATTTGTTACTCAGATGGTTGCTAGGAATGGGTGGCTGATACTGGTGGCCATTTTTATTACAGACTAATAGAGAAAAATGAGGTAAAAAGAGCTATTCATGGATTTCAGTTGGTTTCAGAAAACCCATGTTACATTACAGGAAGCAGGTGGATGGTCTGTTGGAATTTTTCCTCAATGTGCCGAGCCTGGCTGCAACTTTGGGAGCACTGTTTTCAGAGGGAGGGAACTCTGGCCGCCTTTGGCCACTCCTCAGATCTTCCTGAACTTGGAATAAGTAGCTATTGATGCTTGTTCTGAAAGGAAATAGGAAGGAGCTAGAAACCAGCTCCCACAGAGAGAAACTTCATGTCTCTCTCCGCTGAATTTGTCTTCCTCTTGTTCGTGGCCGATTCTTCTCAAGCAGGGATTTCTGCTATTTGCTTACCCATGTGTCATCTAGTGGTAACCGGTAGAGAAATCCACCCAGAAAAGTAAACCCAGGGTCCTCGCTGCCAATGGCACAGAGCTTAAGTCCACAGAAACCTGCTGCGCCCCAGGGACCAGCCAGGAGTGGGGGATTACTTGGGGAAGTAGCCAAAGGGCAAATGGGCAGTTCACAGAGAAGCAAAGGGCTGGGGTCTTCAAAGGGCTTAGTGATCTGCAAGGACTGGAGACCTCCAAAGGGCTGGCGATTCTGGTTTCTGGCTCTGGTTTCTGCAGTAAAGTTGTTGATCTTTCCATGCTAATAGGCAGCTCCAAGGGGGGAGGGCGGCTGCATTTCCAGGTGAGCCCCCAGGTCCTGGGTACAGCTGCTGGCCAGGCTAGACTGTGCCTTCTTTAATCAGAACAAATCAATCGGTTAACAGAGCAGGATTAACATTCCTACAGTTCTAGCTGGTTCCCCAACATTTGATTTCTGCCCCTGTCAACACTTTCCTGTTCACCCATTTCTTTAGTCAAACCAACAGCAGCAGCTAGCTCTTTTCACCAACAGGACTGGCCTGTCAGTAGGGTTGGCTGGCTGCTCCCAGAAGAGACAAAATTTATAAACTTCTGTGGGAATTCCTGAGGTTCAAGAGGGGCCACAGGAACCCACGCAGTGACCCAACACCAGTGTGTCCTTCAGACAAGGGGAGGCGGGTGGGTAGTGGAATTTCTGTCTCAATGGAGATGACTGTTGTCAGCCTCCTGGCCCATCCCCCAGTTGGACTTGACTGGTTTGCAGCTTTTTGCTGGAAGTTCCTGAGCCGTGTGCTGTTCGCGCCTGGGAGAGCATTCCAGCGCATCCTAATGAAGCCTACTGTTCCGGTTGCAGGAGGGGTTGTGGGAAGCGCTGCACACAGAACCATTGTTGAGCTCCAGAGTAGACAGCACTACTTTTGGGAATGAGACATCTGGTGGAGAGGTTCTGATTGACAAAAGCATAAGAAGCTGATTGCAGGCTCTGCTGAGAGAGCTGTGGCCACGGCAGGTGTGGAGCAAGTGCCCAGGGAGCCGAATGTGGTGGGCCTGGATATGCATGCAGCAGCTGGGAATGGAACCCATGGCCTCCTCTGCTCCATGTCCTCGGCCTGGGCACCCACTGATGCATTGCTCTGAAAATGTGTTCTCGCTGTCTGTGTCTGAGGCTCCCCCTGCTGCTTCTCTCTAGAATTGAGGATTGGCAGCTGGCGGCCTCTGCCACTCAGGTCACTTCCTGCCCTATTCTGAAAATGCCACCAAAAAGAGTAGAAGCAGGGCTTTTCCCAATAGAGCTCTACCCACCCCACTCCCTTACCCCCCCAAAAAAATGGCCTAGAAAAGGTTTCTTTAACCAGCTCTGAGGGGTGTTCAGGTTCGTTCCCATTCTGTGCTGGACACCTCAGGCATGGCCTTCACATCTCCCTCTGATTCTCTCTAGGTGCTAGAGAGGCAGCTTGGGCACAGCTACCAGGGGCAAGGCTGTCACACACTCGATTCCTCGGGGACTCCCTGAAGGAGACAAAGAGGAGCCAAGACCAGGGCCAGCCACGAGAAGCAAGCTCTCACTATTGGGTACCACAGAGGTGATGAAGGCAGGAGTGGGGACCCCCATCGAGCCCTGTGTCCAGCACATGCCAGTACACACATGCGAACACTGGAACTCCCACTGCGCAAACCCTCCCCTTGATAATGCCGGATTCTCTGTGAGGCCATGCGCTCTGGCATTGCCAGTCGGAGAGCACTGGCTTTGTTGAGAAAGTTGGGAGTCAGAAGTTTACAAAATGTCTGAAAAGAAGAAAAAGAAAACATCTTTAGGATGTGCAAAATGGGCAAGGAAGCTATCCATCAAAAATAGCAATTTCACCTAAAAATGTCATCTCAAGCCCTAGCCAGGTTGGCTCAGTGGATAGAGCATCAGCCTGTGGACTAAGGGGTCCCAGATTTGATTCCAGTCAAGGGCACGTACCTTGGTTGCGGACTCCTCTCCAGCCATTGCCCTGGTCAGGGCTCATGCAGGAGGCAACCAATTGATGTGTTTTTCTAACATCAATGCTTCTCTCTGTCTTTCCCTCACTCTACCTAAAATCAATGGAAAAATATTCTTTGTTGAGGATTAACAATAAATAAATAAGTACATAAATACATAAATACATAAATGTTATCTAAGACGTTTGTGGTCTAGAAAAGAATGAAGTGTGAGGAGCTGTCTTTGGTCAGGTCAGGAGTTACCTGAGAGCCAGGATTTCCATGTCCAAAAAGAAAGCTGAGAAACCAAGTATCAACAGGGGCATTGAATGATGATCATTAAAGGATACTTTTATTTATTTATTTTTAAATGTTCATATTGATTTCAGAGAGAAAGGAAAGAGGGAGAGAAAGATAGAAACATCAATGATGAGAGAGAAACATTGATTGGCTGCCTCCTGCATGCCTCCTACTGGGGATTGAGCCTGAAACCCAGGCATGTACCCTAACCAGGAATTGAATCTTGACCTCCTGGATCATAGGTCAATGCTCAACCATGGAGCCACACTGGAAGGACAAATTTTTGTTGTATTGATGTAGAATGAGTCATTCAACTAACCTCTAGAAATTTTTAGAATGAATCTGCCATTTTGAATGCTGCTGGATCCAGGACAGCACAGAGTGGGTCTGTGAATAAACAGAGCATCCAGACATCTTAGGGGACAGAGGAAAAAACTTAAAAAAAAATCAGCAGTGGCACAAGGAATATTCTAGGATTTGTCAATGGCCCTTGCCACACCCTTTGCTCTATCGTGTGCCTCTGTGTAAAGTGCAGAGAGCGGGAGGAGCCTTGCCCACCTATCTCCCACTAATGTCCATCCCCAGCAGTGCTCATCTATGTCACCTGCATCGAGGGCCTTGCCTACCTGTGCCCTCCAGCAGTACCCTGGGCCTCTGCCCTGTCCGTGCCTCCGCATCTCCTCCTCAGGGAGAAGCAGCGCGGGGTCTTGGTGTCCCCACTTTTATAATGGCCCATGGGAGCCACAACATAACTGAACAACCAAGCTTCTTTCACAGACAGCAGAGCGTTCTTGGTGCAAGCTAGCCAATTCTGTTAGCTCTGGGGGACCCCTGCCTCTCCTAGTCTGGTGTTTGATAGTATTTTTAAACATTTGTAATAGAGAAGTAACTCGACATGTACTCTATTCACCAGGCATATGTCACATACAGAAACCATGCAAATCATACACATTCGAATACGCATAGATGTATGTAGACTATATCTTTCTATGTCCTTAGGGAGACAGCAAATATTGAATCAAGAAACCACAAGTTTCTAGTTTTTTAAAAAGGGAACACAGTGAGCAGAAGCTCTTAGAAAATAAAAAAATATTATAACAAAAAATATACAACAAAAGGTCTTAAAAGTAAATATCTAATTATTGAAGCTCCCCAGGGGAGAAAGAAGGCAAGTGAGAGGAACTTGTAGAAGGCAGAAATCGAGGCTAATTCACAAACTGGACTTCAGTAGAGACTGAAAAGCCCACTGAGCACCCAGCAGAGTGAACAGCAACAACCTATGATGGCGGAGAAACTCACGGCGTGCGGCCGTGCAGAGAAGACCTGAGTTTCCAAGAGAAACATCAGTCACAGATAGGATCCAGTAGAAGATCAACTCTGTGCTTCTGAGGCAATACCGGAACCTCAGGGCAAAGGGGCAACTCCTCAAGCCGTGTGAAAAGAAATTTCAGTTGTGCATTCCATACCCCCTAGCCAGCAACTCCCCGAAAGAAATGGTCGAGTAAATGCCTTTCTAGACACCCAAGGTATATGCAACTTGGCCAAGGTTTGTGAACCTCTAGTATGAAGTTTTTCCAGGAGCCTCTAGAGAATGTCCTCCACCAAAATGAGAGAAAAAGCAAAGAGCAAGGAAGACCTGAGATCCAGCAGGACAAGCGGAGACTTAACAGAGAAGTCAAAAGCCAGGCCCCAGCTTTATGGTCGTCCAGGAAAGCCACAGGCCTGGATGGGGAGAGAATGACTGGGAAATAGAAAGAAAAGCAGGTGATAGGGTGGGTTTTTTTTTTTTTTGGAGGGGGGGTGTATGGTTTGTTTGTATTTTAATCATCACTCGAGGATTTTTTTTCCATTGCTTTTTAGAGAGAATAGAAGGGAGAGGGAGAAATAGAAAGAAACACCATTATGAAAGAGAGACATCAATTGATTGCCTCCCACATGGGCCCCCAATCAGGGCCAAGACCCTGCAACTAAGGTACATGCCCTTGACCTTCAGTCCGAAGACCAATGTTCTATCCACTGAGCCAAACTGGCTAGGGTGGTGATTGGTTTTTCTATGTGTTAGTGAGTAAAAGTCCATTAAATAACCACTGGGAAACTTAAAAAGAATAAATGTCTAGAATAAGGTATACTGGTATGAAACTAAGCAAATAAACAATAGTTCAGGAGGAGTCAGAAACTTACACAAAAATCTATAATAATAAAAGTGTAACATGCTAATTAGAATGAACATCCTTCCAAACGACCTGCCAGATAAAGCCAGCGCTGCGAGGGAAGCCCAGGTCCTGGGTGCCAGAGGGAAGCTAGTGCCAGCAGCCAGGGGAAGGAAGGCCTACTCTTGCATGAATTTCATTTATTGGGCCTCCAGTAGAAATATAATCACAATATATTACGCGAATCATATTACAGGATCACAATAATGTAATCAGTGAAAATTGGTTTAACTGAGTATTACAGGACATGATTAACAAAGAAACCACCCTCATCTGTGGTACAGGAAGTGGGAGGTATTGCTCAGCCTCAGGCCTTAGGCTTCGGCTCCGGGACCACAGAGAGATCCTTAGAGAAATGCTGATTTCCTGTCTGGAGTGAGAGAATGTACAAGACAGGCCTGAGGCTACAGAGTGGCAGCCCAGTGTTCAGCGTGGCATTTTGTTTGTGCTTGGAATTGGTCATTATAGAAACATGAAAAGTGGTTTGGGGAAACTCACAGGATGGTGGAGAGAGAGGCAGCACAGGAAGCTTTTCTAATAAGTGAACTTCAGGACTGTTTGACTATCTATAATAATAATAGCCTAGGTGGCATCACATCCTCATGTCATCATAAGATAGCCATCACACAGATCCTAGAAAATGGCGGCAGAGTAGACAGATGCGTCTGGAGCTTTGTTGCTGGGCAGAGAGAGAGAGAGCGGCTGAGAGTCGCACTGGGAGTATTTGTTGGCAAGCTAAAAGTCAGTTATCCTCCAGGAGAAGGTGGGGGACTGCTGGACGGGGCTCTCCTGGCCAGGCAGCCCCAGTGCCACGGGGATTTTGTCTGCCGGAGCCACCAGCGCGAACGCGGAGACCGCGCCATCTTGCAGAGGGAGGTCGATGTCTGCGGCGGTCTGAAGCCTGAGGCTGGGGCACCCATCGAGCAGCTGGGGACCCGGGGACCCAGAACTCCACTCTCCAATCAGCGCAGACACGCGGCGCAATCAGACATCACAGAGCACACAGAAAGATCAGATTTCGCCTGGGATAAGAGGGAGGTGGATGTCTGCCGAGGTCTGAAAGCTGCGGCTGGTGGAGGCACCCACGGAACAGCCGGGGACCCAGAACAGGGCTCTCCAGGCGGCGCAGACGCACAGGCGGCGGATTCAGAGATCCACATGGCACACGGAAAGGTAAGATTTCACCTGGAATAGGGTGAGGCCTCCTACCCCCACAGAACAGAGACGCACACACTGTGGGAACCGGGCTGCAGGAAAACTGCCTCTGGAGAGGTTCGCAGAGATGGGCAGGGAGTGATCCCTAAGTGTGGAGGCAAACTCTCCGAGCTGTTGACAAGAGGGGAGCTCTGGAAAACTACTCGTTTTTTATCTGAGGCAGAGGGACAGCCTGAGAGTTATTACAGTGTCCCGGCTGCAATATCCCCACAAACTGGCTTTGAGAACCACAGAGTAGCAGGATCTGAGCACAGCCTAGAGAGGAGAGGTCCTGTGCTTTGTCTCAGAGATCAATTCCGAAACACTGCCACCCAGTGGATGACACAAAAATTGACAAAAGAATGAAGAGATTAAAACACCAACAGGGGAACACAGGGAACTGCAATACCTTCCCTACTGGGAAACAGGAGTGCCAAGCAGAATAATTGTGGAAGTGAATGACCATTCTATGTTTTTTTTTCTGTTTTTTTTCCTTTTTTCTTTCTTTTTTTTAATTTTTTTTTATTTTTCATTTTTACATATTTTAATTAAAAGACTATTTTTTTTCTTTCCGCCTCAATTGATTTTACCTTTTTAATTGTTACATTTTTGTTTTAAACTAGTATTATTAATTACTACTAGTACTTTACCTTTTTGGAAAAAAACAAGTGTCGTTTTGTTTTCTCTTTATTTTATTTCTGGATTAGAGTTCTACATTCTATTTTCATCTTTGCTTTAGCATAATTTTACTCCAACTCAACTCTACCTTTATGCCAACACTTTCCTCCTAACTTTCCCCATTTTGTTGTCTTGTTTCTCTTTCCCTTTTCCAACTTTAGATTCTCCCTATTCTTTCTCTTTACCTGGTTAAAATCTCACCCCATTTATATACCTAATTTCAAATCCCCTAATACAAGTCCATACAAACCTCTCTCTTCTTGTCTTCACTAGCCAAAAAGTTGTTTTTTCTCTATGTCCTTTTGTTGCTATTTGCCTGAAAAGTGATTATATCGATTTTTTGAAATTTTTTTGTGAGATTGTTTTAGTTTATTCTACTTGTTTTGTTTTGCTTTTTGCTTGCTTTGTTTTTTACCTCTCTTTTCCCTCACCTCCGTCGATACCAGTTGCTATTTGCAGTTTGTATTAATCTCTAGGTACTGGTTGCTGGCCTTTATTGGGATTAGTGACTGTTCTATTGGAGTTTTCTCCTGACATCTATATTTTGTTCCCCTTTTCTCTCTTATATGCTTTCTTTTCTCTCTGACTTTTTTCTCTTCCTCTTTTCTTCTCCTTCTTCTCCTTTTTATTTTCTTATTTTATTTTATTTTTTGTTCATTTATTAATTTATTTTTTTCCTCGCTCTCCCAATTTGATTTTGGCATTTCTTTCTTTTCTCCTCATTTTCCTCTTCTTCTTTCTCTACTTACCCCTAATTTGTCTTTCATTGGTGGTCACCTTATTTGTGATTATTAACATCTTGAATACATTTCTACTCAGTGCCTTGTGTGCTGTACCTGGTCGTGTTGTAGTTTGTGCCTTTCAATCAATGTAGGAGAGTACATAACCAGACACCCGGAGAAGAAAAACCATGGGCAGAAAAAGAAATAGCCCACATAAGACAGAAAGGCAGGTTTCACCAGAAAAGGAAGTAAATGAAATAGAAGCAGAAATAAGCCTGCCAGAGAAAGAGTTCAGAGAAATGATCATAAGGTGGATGAAAAGAATGGAAGACAAAATCGACAATCTGAGTAAGAGCCAAGAGGAAATGAAGAAGACCCAAGAGGAGATGAAGAAGCAGCAAGAAGAAATGCAGAAGAACCTAGAGGAGGTGCAGAATAATCAAGAAGAAATGAAAAATGACATCACTGCTATAAAGAACTCAATAGAAAGCATCAAAAGTACACTAGAAGAAGCAGAGGACCGCATCAGTGAGCTAGAAGACATGGTAGGAAAAAATACCCAAGTACAGCAGCTTCTAGAAAAAAAAGTTAAAAAGCAAGAGGTGAGCCTAAGGAAACTTTGGGATAACATGAAACAAAACAACATCCTCATAATTGGGGTTCCAGAAAGAGTGGAAACTGAACAAGGATTAGAGAACGTGTTTGAAGAAATAATGACAGAAAATTTCCCCAATATAGGAAAGAAAAAACCCACACAAATCCAAGAAGCTCACAGAGTCCCAAACAAAATGATCTCCAACAAACCAACACCAAGGCACATTATATTAAATTGGCAAACACTGACGACAAAGTAAGAATCTTAAAAGCAGCCAGAGAGAAACAGAAAGTTACCTACAAAGGAACCCCTATAAGACTAGCTACTGACTAGCCCTTTCCCACCAGCACCTGCCCCTGTTTTTGGGAGTTTCTCAACAGAAACACATCAGGCCAGAAGGGAATGGAATGAAATATACAAAGTCATGCAAAGGAAGGGTCTGAATCCAAGAATACTGTACCCTGCAAGACTCTCAATCAAAATTGAAGGTGAAATCAAAAGCTTCACAGACAAAAAAGGACTAAGGGAATATATTACTACCAAACCAGCAATGCAAGAAATGTTAAAGGGTCTGCTGTAATAAAAAGAAAGAGGAAGCAAAGAAAGAACTCAGGGGTAAGGACTAAAAATGGCAACAGGTAAGTACTTATCAATAATAACTTTAAATGTAAACGGATTAAATGCTCCAATCAAAAGACATAGGGTAACCAATTGGATAAGAAACCATGATCTATATATCTGCTGTCTGCAAGAAACCCACCTCAAGAAAAGAGATGCACACAGATTGAGGGTGAAGGGATGGAAGATGGTATTTCAGGCAAATGGAAATGAAAAAAAAAGCTGGGGTTGCAATACTTATATCTGACAAATTAGATGTCAAAGTGAAGGACATAATAAGAGATAAAGAAGGCCACTTCATAATACTAAAGGGAACAATCCAACAAGAAGAAATAACTCTGGTAAACATATATGCACCCAATATAGGAGCACCTAAATACATAAAAAAAAACTCTTGGAGGATATTAAAGGAGAGACTGACAGCAATACAATCATAGTAGGAGATTTTAATACCCCACTGTCACCATTGGACAAATCCTCTAAACAAAAAATCAGCAAAGAAACATCAATCCTAAATGACTCACTAGACCAGATGGAATTAATTGACATCTTCAGAACATTTCACCCCAAAGCCGCACAGAATATACATTCTTCTCCAGGGCACATGGGTCATTTTCAAAGATAGAGCATATGTTGGGTCATAAGAAAAGTCTCTTCAAATTCAAGAAGATAGAAATCTTATCAAGCATTTTCTCAGACCACAGTAGCATAAAACTGGAAATCTATAATAAAAACTATAATAAAAACTATAATAAAAACAATAGAAAGAAATCAAACACATGGAGACTAAACAGCATGCTATTAAACAATGAATGGGTAACCAGAGAGGTCAAGGAAGGAATAAAAAACATCATGGCAACAAATGACAATGACAACACAATGATACAAAGTGTATGGGACACAATGAAAGCAGTCTTGAGAGGGAAGTTCATAGCCCTACAAGCCTACTGCAAAAAACAGGAAACAATGGTAATAAATTACCTAAACCTACAACTCCAAGAGCTAGAACAAGAGCAACGAGAAAAGCCCAGTGTACTCAGAAGGAAGGAAATAGTGAAGATCAGAGTGGAGATAAACAACTTGGAGACCAAAGAAACAATTAAAAAGATCAACAAAACCAAGAGCTGGTTCTTTGAAAGGATAAACAAGATTGATAGACTTCTAGCCAGGCTCACCAAGAAGCAAAGAGAGAAGGCCCAAATAAACAAAATCAGAAATGAAAGAGGAGAAATAACAACAGGCCCTGTGGAAATACAAAGGATTGTTAAAAAATACTATGAACAACAACTCTATTCCAACAAATTGGACAACCTGCAAGAAATGGACATTTTCCTAGAAAAATATAACCTTCCAAAACTCAATGAGGAGGAAGCCAAACATCTCAATAGTCCAATAACTATGGAAGAAATTGAAGCAGTCATCAAAAAGCTTCCAGCAAATAAAAGTCCAGGACCAGATGGCTACACAGGAGAGTTTTGCCAAACATTCAAGGAAAAATTAAAACTTATCCTCCTCAAACTATTCAAAAACATTCAAGAAGAAGGAACACTTCCAAACACCTTCTATGAAGCCCTCATCACCCTAATACCAAAACCAGATAAAGATAACACAATGAAAGAGAATTATAGGCCAATATCTCTCATGAACATAGATGCCAAAATTCTCAACAAAATTCTAGCAAATCGGATCCAGCAGTACATCAGAAAGATCATACACCATGACCAAGCAGGATTCATCCCAGGAATGCAGGGATGGTACAATATCTGCAAATCAATAAATGTGATACATCACATAAATAAATTGAGAAGTAAAAATCAGAGAGTCATATCAATTGTGCCCTCTGCACAATAGGGCTTGACAGGGGTGGGGCTGGCTGGGGCTGGGTCTCCTGCGTTTTCTAAGCTTGTGTGGGTAGTGGGCAAGGACTTGACTCTAGGACCCGCAGTGGGCTCCAGACTGACAGGAGGAAGATTTTCATATACATTTTACTAATTTTAATTTTCTTTCATCTCTGGCACTTCTATTACAGAGAAAGGGCAAATGTCAATATTAAAATATTTCCTCTAATTAATTCCCTTTTAATGAGCATGGATTTTATGCACAGGGCCACTAGGTGAGACTAAAATTTCAGTAACAGAGAAAGCCTGAGCAAGCTAACCGGGCTCCCATCTCACCATCTGCACCTCCTCCCTTCTTCCCCGATTGCTGCAGCAAAGATGCCTTGATAGCCACCTGCCACCAAAAGCCCATGATTGCCTGTTGCCCATCTTAGGGGACATCCCAACCTTGAGCAGTACGCTGCTGGGGCAGAGCCCAAACACACCCGAGGCCGCCCATGGGCTCTTCATGGCTGCCAAGCAGTTGGTGATCCACTGACTTCTCCATGGTTTGCTTTGCTCTCTTCTCAGAAGGAAGGAGCAGGAGAAAAAAATGAACCATTGTGAGGGGACACCTCACTATATATTACAAATGCATGAAGACCCCCAGGTAGTGAGTGCACTGCCTGTGTCCTGTGTGACCCAAACTGCGAGGCGGTGTGCAGGATGGAGGAGACAGGCAGGGAGAGGTTGGAGTGGCCCGGGTGAAGGGAGCAAGGAGACAGGGGAGGAGACAGGGCTGGCTCTCGGGCCTGGAGAAGGTACATGGGCTTCACCCACAGGGTCTCAGGGGCTGATGGTCTCTGGTTTTCTTGGCAGGTTTGCAAAGATGAGTAGGAAAACAACTCACTTATCTCTTCTGGAAGGAAAAGACTATCAGGGTTCATTTTAATTGTTTAAGTCCTGTTTCCATAAAAGATTTGGGCACAGACTGTACTGTTAGGAAGAGGCTGATGGTGTGACATCACAGCAGGAGCTCAATAAAGAGTCCCTGAGAGATGACAGAGGTTGAACCAGTGGCTGTTGTTCGAGGCATCACTGGGAAGTATTCTAAGAGCCCAGTTTTACAATTTACATGGGGAGGAAAGAACGTTCAGTCGTGGGAAGTACTGAGGCACTGGAGAGCTGGAATGAGGGTTTGCTGAGACAGACAGCGCATCCCTGTCCCTGAGGGCTGCGGAGAGGTGAGAGCGATAGCACGGGTCCAGGTAGGCCAGCACCCGGGGAAGGGGGAGGCTGGTCAGGAGTGCTCAGCCCAGTGCTGTCTGGCATCTCTGACCAGCCTGTGCCCTCATCACAGGAGGGTGGAGTGAGGAGCCACAGGGCTGTCTCCATTCAGGGGCTGTGAAACCCAGGCCAGTTGAGCTGAGTGGCGCAGCGACGGCAGGCTCTAAGGAAACTTCCAGGTCTGGCAGGGAGCATCCCTGCAAACCCCTGAGGGGGTTAGAAAGCTGTTCTCTCCCCCAGGCCCAGTGTCCATGCTCATACCAGCTCAGAGAGCAGACCCAGGCCAGGAGCAGGGATGGCCAGGCACAGGGCTCACAGCTGAGCTGCAGGGCCAAGCCCAGTGCCCCGTTCCGGTGGAACTTTGTGTTCTCCAGGGCATGGCAGTCAGACAGGGCAACTGGCTCTCGGCCATGCCCGGTGCTGTGGACAGCTCACAGCCAGAAAAGCACTGCTGTAGCTTCTTTAAGACATCCCCAGGAGGGCTCTGCGCCACGGCTTGTCCGGGGCCTCAGGAGAGGCAGCAGCTCCAACATGTGTCCTCCTGGCCCGGAGCTGCGTCTACTCGAGGAAAGGTAATTCTTCTCACTGCAGCAGATGCTGTGGGTAGGCAGCTGCTGGCTCTGGTTCAGGGAAGGCGGCTCCATACCCATCTGTTTTATTCATTGGTTTCTTTTTCCATAGCTTTAATAGAGAGTAATTTACATACAGTAAACTACACGCAGTTTTTACATATATTTTTATTTACTTCAGAGAAAGGAAGGGAGAGGGAGAAATAGAAACATTGATGAGGAAGAAACATGGATTGGCTGCCTCTTGCATGTCCCCACTGGGGATCGAGCCAGCAACCCGGGCATGTGTCCTGACGGAGAATGGAACTGGCTACCACCTGGGGCATGGGGCCATGCCCAAACACCTGAGCCACACTGGCTGGGCAGCTACATATATTTTAAGTGTACATGTTGATGCTTGACAGATGTGTACAACCATAAAACAGTCAACAGTCAGGGGACTGGGCACACCCATCTCCCCCAAAATTTCCTCTGTCCTTTGCTCTGCCCGCCCCACCCCCCTATCCTTTTCTGTGCCTTGGATTCCCTGAGCAACATTTTATCTGCAATCCATCATATAGTGCAGCATTCTCTAAAGTTTGTATAAATCATAATCAGCACATACTCCTTTCACTCAGTATAATTATTTTGATTCATCCATATCATTCCATGCATCTGAGTTCATTCTGTTTATGATTCTATCAAATTTTCCCATCCAACCTCCTGAAATTTTTACTCCACCGTGAAAGCTTTTGATCTTTAACCTGTTACTCTTAAAAACTCAAATCTGCCCCAGAGGTGTCCACTGACAGCTGTGCTAGCAGTTAGGTGGTCACCTGCTGTGAGTCTGACACGAAGAGGAAACACCAAGGGAAGAGGACGGACGGAGGCTCTTCTGGGGACTGAAAGGATAGAGGTTGGGCCAGTGTTGCACAGAACTGACTCCCGGCTCATTGTAGTCAAAATGACATGCATGCAGCACCTGGTGCAGGTGGACTGGTTCCGAGAGAGTAATCGGTGGCGAATGGGAAGGGAGCAGGCTTTTTGTGTGCATAGGGAGAGCTGCAGGCAGCTTCTGCTACTGGGTACCTAGGTGCTGTCGGTTGTAGTTTTAGGGCCTTGCCCTTTGTCCTTCTTTTTTTATTTATTTTTTTAAATATATATTTTTTATTGTTTAAAGTATTACAAATAGTAGTACATATGTCTCCTTTTTTCCCCCTATTGACCTCCCCCCGGCCTTCCCCACCCCTCAGTACATGCCCTCACCTGCCCCCCCTCCCTCAGTGTCCTGTATCCATTGGCTACGCTTACAATCATGCATACAAGTCCTTCAATTGATCTCTTACAGGGCCCTCCCCCAACCTCCCCTGCCTTCCCACTGTAGCATGACAGTCTGGTCATTGCTTCTTTGCCTCTGTATCTGTTTCTCCCCCCCTGTCCCCAATTCTCTTCTTTAAAAAACATCTTGCCTCTGCAGGCTAGAAATAAACTTATAAGAACAAAAAATGTTTGAATCCCAATTTCAATGTCCAATAGTTATGAGTCCCAGTTCCAATGTCAAACAATTCCTTATGTGTACATATCATCAGTGATATCTGGATAGTGGACAAATGGTTGGCAATGCCGGTCCGACCCTCTCTGGTTTGGTCCTAGGCATCCTGTAGTGATGCACAGCTGCTGATTGCTCGCATGGCAAGGTGTCATCAGCGTCTTCCATCTCTGGACTGTTTCTCATCTTGTCTTCGTGGTTGGAGCAGACCTGTCAGTTCCTCTCTATTGCAGGAGTCCACTTGGTCTTAGAGTTGTTTTCTGAAAGTATATAAACATTTTCTCAACCAAGTTAATAAAGGAATCTTCTCTATAAAATTTACTTGGGGTCCTTTTTATTTTTGCCTACCTGATTTCCTTTGGCTTATTTTGACACCAATGTGTTTTTTCATGGGTGTCTTGCTGTTAGCATTACAAATGAAAATTAATTTTCTAAAGTAAGAATTTTCTAGATATAATTTACTTATTGGATATTTTTCCTTACATGATATTATCCCACTACCCCCCCTCTTTTTTGATTAATGGAGAATTTTGTAAAAATTTTTAATGCAATCTTAATAACTAAATTTTAATTTTTTGCACACAAATATGCCTGTTTAATCTTCATTGCATGTTAAGCAATTTTACCATGAGATGAACTATCAATAGAAATTTTAGTTAATACTTTAGAATCAGCTTTTTGTCCAGTACACTTAAATTTTCTTGGGTATCCACTTATTTCAATTCGTCAATTTAAATTAATCTGAAAGCTTGATTACTCTTTTACTGTCAAATTTAATACTCTACCAATAGTTTTAGATTACCCTGTAAATATTAGTGGAAAGGTTTATTTGCATTCTCGAGTAGGCACTGAGTACTCCTAGTGCTAGGCTGAATTTAGATATAGGGCAGCTGTTGTCAGCAAGTTTCTGTCTGTTACCTGGGTCCCAATCTGTGCTGAGCATGGGAAGTGAAGTAGCCATGGGGGCAGGAGACCTTCCTCAGAAGGGGTGAGGGTTCAGACCCATGCAAGGTTGCCCTTTGTCCTTCTGCTGGCGCCAGTTGTCCTTCCTCCTGGGGCTGTGCAAGGGTTATGATCTCACAGTTCCTGTAAGGCAGTGGTCAGCAAATTCATGAGTCAATAGAGCCAAATATCAACAATACAATGATTGAAATGTTTTTTGAGAGCCACATTTTTTTAAACTTAAACTTCTTCTAATGCCACTTCTTCAAAATAGACTCGCCCAGGCTGTGGTATTTTGTGGAATAGTCTCACTCAAGGGGCCAAAGAGCTGCATGTGCTCGAGAGCCGCTGTTTGCCGACCACTGCTGTAGGTATTCCCTCCAGGGGGACATGCTCCTGCAAAGTTTAGGCTTGCCAAATGAGTTGCCCTTTGACATGTGTTAGATTTTGTAAGGCTCAAGCCTTGTGTTTTCCAGTTAACCTTTTCAGGGACCTACCCGAAAACTATGAGAAGATTTATTCACAAAGACGTGTGCACCTCTATGTTCACTGCAGTATTATTCACAATGGCTAAGACCTGGAAACAACCAAATGTCCCTCAATAGATGGTTAGATGAAGAAGATGTGGTGCATATACCATGCAATACTACTCAGCCATAAGGAAAAGAAGAAACACTGCCTATTGACAACAGGGATGGGCCTGGAGAATATTAAGCTAAGCGAAATAAATCAGACAGAGAAGTTAAGAACCATATGATCTCACTCATATGTGGAATATTAAACTGAAAGACACAAATGAACAAACAAACAAAAACTCACAGGCACAGACAACAGTGTGGTGGTTACCAGAGGGAAGGGGTCGGAGGTAGTTAAAGGGGGGCAACTATATGGCAATGGAAGAAGAACTGACTTGGGAGAGGGGCATACAATGCAATATACATATGATGTAATCACACCCCGGAAACTATGTATGTCACCCATTACATTCAATGAAAAATTATTTTTAGAAAGAATCTGGGCACTATCTGGGCAGCAGGAGCACCGCAGAGGGACTCTGAGTCTTTGCTGCTTAGCGATGCCCGCACTCACCTGTCCCGCAGCACACTAACAAGGCGGCCTGCTTTCAGGAGCTGAGTCACTCGCCGCTTGCCAGGCTCACTGCAGTGGAGGGGGACACTTTCCCCTCCAGGTCCCCTCCCCCTTGGCAGACTGAGGTGCCAACCTCTGCCGAGGAGAATCTCATGTGCTGGGACCCACGGAGTCATTGAAGTCTCCTCTGGTGAGGGGACAAATGTCCCAACCAGTGGGCTTCCCAGACAGCTCTCCAGCCTCACAGGCATGCGGTCCCAGCAGTCTCCTGCCCTCCCACACCCTGACTCCTGCTCCTAACACCCTCCTGAGCTACAGGGAGGGGGTGCCTGGGATCGAGCCAGGGTCTCTGAATTTCTTTCCAAATCTATTGTCAGTTCCTAGCACCTGGATGTTTACCTCAGGGTTTTCTTCCTGCGTGTGATTTGTGTAACTTAAAAAGAAAAAAAGAAAGAAAAGATGGACAAGCACATTCTTGACCTTTGTAGCCAGGAAAACAGTCTTACTGTGTGTGTGTAGGGGAAGTAAAGCACAACATTAACCTTTCAAGATATTAATCTTAGTGCATGTATTTAAATCATTTATGTGCACTTGCAAGCCCTTAATTTTAATGGGATCAGAGCCATTGTAAAATGAAATTTAGTAAGATGTTCCCGGGTCTGAGCAGAGAGCACAGAGGGCTCCCTCACTGGGTCTGCTGTTTAACCTGAGAGCCTGCTTGGCTGCGGTCAAACTGAGAGAGTATTTTGCGGCCTTTTAGACAAAAATCTGAAACTAAAAAAAAAAAAAAATTGCATTACTGTGCTATTTTGAGCAAGGGCTGAGCCACGAGGCCCAGGACACACTAATGCCACCTCCCAGCCAGGTAGCCCAACAAGAGAGCTGCTGTGCAGGGCAACCAGGACTTTCCACCCCCTGGTTTCCAGGTTTTCAAGGGAGTGAACCCCAGAGCCCCTGCCTGGTCAGGGCCCATCCACACTGAGGACCCCTTCTCCCTCCCCCCTCCCCTGCATCACGGAAACCATGATGCCAAAGGCCTGCAGGCTACGGAAACCCATCACAAAAACCATGCCAGTGACTTCACCCACAAATGTGTCCTCACGGCCCATCTGGAAGGTTCAGACTCACTCATCCATCGTGGGCTGCATCCAGGACCAACTCAGACAGAGGGCACAGGAGAGGGTCTTCCCTTCACGGAAGGATGAGTTGCCTTCCTGCCTCAGGAGCCTCAGCCCCACACCCGACAGCCCTGCACTTCCACGTGATGTTCCTGAGCTTGCCTCATTCAGCCTCCTCTCATATGTATATTAAGTGTTTTCTTTAGTTTTGGAGACAGATGAAGGGAGAAGGAGAGAGATAGAAGCATCAATGAGGAGAGAGATTCATTGATCAGCTGCCTCCTGCAGGCCCCACACCAGAGATGAGGCCTGCTGCCCGGGAAAGTGCCCTGACTGGGAATCCAACCATGACCTCCTGGTCACGGCTCAATGCTGGGCTCACATGTGCATTGCTCTGCGAGGCTGGTCTGTATCCAGGGCCTTGCATTTGTCAAAAGTCCTAGAACTGAAGTTTTCTGGACATAATTACCAAAGAAAGTGCCCAAGTCCTGTTAAAGAGGCTCCTGAAGGAGTGTGGGAAACTAGTTGAAAGCATAGGGCTTCCACTCCTGTTTTTCTAGAGATGACGGGGGAAATCACTTGCTTCTGTGCTGTCACTCAAATAACTCCTGATCTTCTTCCAGTGAGGCCTGCGGTATCACAGACCCGGAGACACAGGGCGAGCTCTGCAGCCAGACCCTGTGAGAATGCTCTGCGTCTCCCAACCTCCCCCTCCTCCTCCAGCCCCTTCCAACCCTGTGCTTTTTGCTCAAGGATCTATATCTCTTCTTCATCTTGCAATACTGGGTGCTGAGCAGGCTGTGCGCCCACCCCGTCGGAGAGAGTAATAATCTCATTCACAGGGAGTGCTCACTGGTGGAAGCCGGGGGTTGGAGTCTCACGCAGGCCCGGGGCCCAGAAGCAGATTGCTGCAGGCCAGGGCCTTCCCTGGGGGAGACTGCGAACTGCTTCAGTTCTCGTGGCACCCACCTTTCTCCCTCCTCTCAGACCCATCCCAGTCTTCCATCTCGCACTCCAATACCGGCCTGGTCACCCCACTCTCCACAGCCTCTTTGTGTGTAGGATGTATGTGGTATGTGTGGTTTACATGTGTGTATGTGTGTGGTGTGGGTGGTGTGGGTATGTGTTGTGTGCGAGATGTGTGTGTTACATATATGTATGTGTGTGTGGTATGTGAATATATTGCGTGAGCGATGTATGTAGGGTGTGTGTGGTGTGGTAATGGTGTGTGTGTGGTGGTGTGTGATGTGTGTATTATGGTGTATGAGATGTGTGTGTGTAGGGTGTATGTGGTATGTGTGTGGTACATGTGTGCATGTGTGTAGTGTGTGTGATGTATGTACATGTTGTGTGGGGGATGTGTGTAGGGTGTGTGTGGTGTGGTATGGTGTGTGTGGTGGTGGTGTGTGATGTGTGTATATGGTGTGTGAATATGGTGTGTGGGGTGCATGTGGTATGTGTGTGGTACATATGTGTATGTGTGTGTGGTGTGTGTGTGGTTGTGCATGTATGTAGAGAGCGCCTGGGAAGGCACTTGAGCATTTCTTTAATTATTGTCAGTTGAATCCAGTGGCATCGACAGAGCCATATCTTGAAAACACGCCTTGCCAGAGGCAGGAGTGTTGTCAACTTGACCTTCAGCCCAGGTGCCAGGGGATGGGTTTTGTTATCCAAATCCAGCCAAGCACCAGGAGTGAGGACCCACCCAAGAATGCGCATAATCTCCTTTGTCTTGACCTTTAGTAAAACTTCCTGGTATTTTGCTGTGTAAAATAAACACGCTGTATTGGCTCTGGGTCACTGTCTCTCCATCAGCTTTTTCCTTCCATCTCTGTGTCTGTCTCTTTCTTTCTTTTTCTCAATCCCCAGCCACCCCTACTCAGGAACCAGACCTCTCTCTAACCACGCTGGACGCAGAAAAAAGAGAAATATTTACACATGTGTGTGTGATGTGTGTATGGTATATGTGTGATGTGTGTATATGTTGTGTGGGGGGTGTAAGGTGTGTGGAATGGTGTGGTGTGTGTGATGTATGTATGTGGTGTGGGTGTGGTATGGGTGTGGTACGTATATGGTGTGGTGTGCATGTGTGTGTGGCAGTGTATGTGTGTAGTGTGTGTATATGTTGTGTTTGGGGGGGTGTAGGATGTGTGTGGTGGTGTGTATGTATGATGTATGTACATGGTGTGTATGGTGTGTGTGCGCAGGGTGTATGTTGCATGTGTGTGTGTTGTGTGTGCATGTCTATGTGTGTCTGTGTGGTGTATATATGTGTATGGTGTGTGTGCATGCCTGTGTGGTATGGATGTGTGTTTGTGTGGTATGTGTATGTATATGGTGTGTTTGGTGTGTGTATGTATATGGTGTGTGTGGTGCGTGTATGTATGTGGTGTGTATGGTGTATGTGGTGTGTTGTCTGTGTGGTGTGTGTGTATGTGTGTGGTGTATATGTGTAGTATATGTATGTGTATGATGTATATGATATGTGTGGTGTGTTGTATGTGTGGTGTGTAATATGTCTGTGTGATGTATATGTGTGGTGTTTGTGTATGTGTGTGTAATGTATGGTGTATGTGTGTGTGTGTATCCTTTAGAACAATGAAGAGTGAAGGATTTTGGACACTCCTATAAAAACCTCTGATTGAAGTAACAGAACTGCTTTTTTCAATAAAGGAAGTTCCCAGTTAGTATGTGGAGACAAGTGATATCACTAGAACAATTGAGGGTGCTATCTCCCACTCACTGACAAGGTGCACTGGCTGGTTTTAAACTGGATATTCAACTGGGAATATTCCTTACAGCTCACAGTCTATAGGAACAAAGTACTAAAGGTTCTCCAAATGCTCCTCCTCCTAGTCTTGTCGCGTCTCCTTTGCAGCCCACTTCAGAAATAATTTCACAGTGAGAGTTATCAGGGTACAAATACATCAGTTGCTTTTCATGTTCTTGAAACTACAGCTTTCCTTGCATCATCCCTGGAAACTACGGAGACACTGTGGGGATGTTTCTAGATCTGGGCTTATATTCAAAGAGAAAACTGGCCGTTAAACAGTAGGATGATTTGGCTTTGGGTTCAGAACTGCAGAAACTTACAAGCTACTGAAGCATCACAAAACATCCGAGAGACTAACTTGAGTTCCACAAATCTATATTCTTTTCAGCGACTTCAGGGCTGGGATTGCATTTCTCTGTGGCCTCAGAGTGCATCACTGTAGCCCTGACTACAAGGGAGCCATTGACTGGGAAACAGAGGGAGGGGGCGCCTCAGTACCATGGGTGGTGGATGCCCCGCGCCAGCGGGAAACTTCTATGCTCTCCACACACAATCTGACCAGAGCTCCTCGTGGTGAACAACTCACATTCATCCACCTTACCTGCAGGTTTTCCAAGGAAGGATCAATGTGTGAAAACAAGGACTTCCGCAGCTCAGAAGATGCATGACCAAGCTCCAAGGCTCCTGGGCATCTTAGCAATTTTGGCCTGAGATTATAGTCTCTGGGCTGTGAAAGAATATGTCTGACTTCCCACTGTGGGTAATAAAAGGGTATTTAAATTTGTGTTTACATAATTAAATAGAAATATATGTAATAATAACACAGAAAATCGGAAAACAGACATGATTTCCCACCATCTCTCTGAGTTTCTCCTTTTGGTCTTTTACTATTTTTTTTTCATATTTATGTGTTTCTAGGGTTTGCAGTTCAAAGTCAATAATATCATCTTTTATTCTGAAGTAAATAATAATAATCTTCCCAAAAACATTATAAAAAGAATTCCTGATGTTTACAGATATCCTGAGATCAACTATGTCGGTATCTGATCACTGTCAGATTCGTCATCCAGTTTTCAAACACCGACAGCCAGAAGTTGAGCCTGATTCCTTCAGAAGCCATTTTATAAACCACTGTGGTTATCATGTTCCAAGTTAACGAGGATCAATGTTATCTCAGTTCTCTCCCATCTGTGGGGGGAAACATACACAGAACTGAAGTCGCTATGCTTATTGGGCAGGGTCTTCATAGTCTGGCTTCAGAAGCCAGACAAGACAAGCATCTGACTTCCAACATGACATCAGCTTGCTCCTGCAGGGACTCCTCATTGCCCCGAAAAAGTCCAAATGCTTTGCACCAAAGCCTCCCACAATCTGTCCCTGCTTCTTCAGCACATTCGCTCTCACCCCTGCTTTTCAACATAAAGGCCCCAGATTGCTCCCTCTTTATAAAGTCAACACTAATTTATGTTTTTAAATAGCTGTGAAACCCTTGTTAGGCCCCAAGCTCTTGTTCAGCACTGGAAGTTCATCAGTGCACAAAACAGACAAAAATGCCTACTACATGGACCTCACATTCCAGTGGAGAAAGAGCACAAATAAATGATTCGTTCAGAACGTTTCTTTTTCAATCAGCACTCTCACTCATGGCCACCTATTTGAAATAATTATCAAAAAAATAAATCAGGCCTAGCCAGTTTGCTCAGTGGCTAGAGCGTGGGCCAATGAACTAAAGGGTTGGGAACTTGATTCTGGTTAAGGGCATGACCTCAGTTTCATCTTGACCCCTGGCCTGGTCGTGGTGTGTTCAGGAGGCAACCAATTGATGGGTCTCTCTCATATCAATGTTTCTTTCTCCCCCTCCTCCCCTTCCACTCTCTCTAAAAAAAAAAAAAAAAAAAAAAAAAAAAAAGTAAAAAATATCCTTGGGTGAAGATTAACAAAAATATATAAATAAACAAGTAAATTATAACTTTTATGTTGATAGAAAATAAACACATTAAAGATTTTATTCCATTCAATCAGTGGGGTACCATGCACATATTATAACTGATTCAAAAGGTAATCCAAAAAGTAGACCCAAATTTTACAAAAAAGAAAAATTCACCATAGCTGGTGGCTGAGTCTTGCTCTCTGAGACAATATCAATGACTTTGACTTTGGATAAATGGTAACTTAGCTCTGACTTCATCAAGATCCCAAACAGTTGTTTTTTGTTTGCTGTTTGTTTTAAAAAGGAAATTGCCCTTGCTGAAGTGGTGGGCCTCATCCAGGCAGTTGAAGAACAAAATCTGCCATTTCCCAGAGAAGGAATTCTCCCTCAAGGCAGTAGCAGCTAAATCTTGCCTGAGTTTGCAGCCTGCTCGCAGGCCCCGCACACTTCACTTTAAGACTGCAGTGTGCATCCACTCTTGCCTCCTCTCCTTTGTGACTTTGTAATTGACCCTATTCGCCACCCTAGACCTTCCCATGAGGGCCAATATTGCCTGTGCTCAGGAGCCTGCCATCTAGTGGTGGAAAGAGAGAAGTACTCTGGCAGAAAGTTTTCTCTAGAAAAATAAAAACACCACTTGAGAATACAGCTCTAGGGTTAATTGTATAACAGTAAACTCATATATGTCTGAAGTTATGACTACTTTACAAATAACTTTTAAAATAATGGAGTGAATCATAATCCAGGAGTCAGAACATCTTCCTTCTACGCCTCAGTTCTGCCATTATTGACTTATGGTTCTGTTACAATTCCTTAACCTTTCTTTCAGAAGTTGAGCTTCCCTCTCTTTAAGGTAATAAGACTATCTTTGATATTCCTAAATGTTTTGTTATTTCCAATGCGTTTTATAATTCTAATTCTACATGGTATTTAAAGAACTCTTCCATCAAGAAACTTCCAGGAAAAAAATAAAAAGAAAAATCACTTCAAATATTTTTAAAAGCTATTTTGTAATAATTTTTAAGAGAAATTTGCAAATAAAATAAACTTTTTAAAAATCTTGTATCTTGTAGAAATAGAACTAGTTGGAAATTGATGGGAATTGCATGTGGCACATTTTTCTTTATTAGAAAAGAGGTATTTCAAATATTGGAAGATATTTGGGAATTTAATGATTAGCCTCAAAAAGCTCGAGTCCCTCCCTACCTTTGCAGTTGGTGTGACATCATATCAAATGTCCTCTGAAGTCCCTTCCTTTTATAAGATTATAAATTTTGTTAGTGTAAAAGTTTTTCTGATTACAGATCTTTTTTCTGTGATATTTTATTAGACTTATAATAACATAAAATAATGAATGTCTTATCTACAGCAATTTATTTTTCTTAGTTCATACTTTCACATAGAAATATAGGGTGTCCCAAAAAAATGTACACACACTCTAACAATTGAGAGCTCAATTTTGAAAATGAAATGTATTTTAATAAGCACTTTCTTTATAATTATTCAAAGTGTGTGTACACATTGGGGGGGGCAACCTATAGTATTCTCAGCATAATAACTAATAATGTCATTTATTATTTCTACTGGCGAAATTTCCATCCTTAGTTCATGCAATCACCATGCAACAGGTCCTGGGATCTCTGCCATCAAGACAGGGGGAAAAAAATTAAAAATAGGAACTGTTTGGAGGGGCGAAGAAAGCATTGTAAAGCTACTGAGTTTTAAAATACAAAACATATAATTTGAATTCAAAAAGATATAATTTCTTCAGGTTGTTAAACGAAACGAGGCGCGGGGTGGGACAGAGGGACCGTAGGGCGGGCGTTGTTGGACGCGCCTCGCCGAGCCTCTCTCCCGGCGCCGGGTACGGGGGCAGTGATGCTGCGACTGGCGAGCAAACCGGCGCAAAGGGTGTCTCCAAGGTACCGGACTCGGCCGAACCTCGGGCTCCGCGGGTCGCGCCTGGGAGACAGGCTGCTCGTCCCGGGGCTTCGGACCGGGAAGCTGACCCACCTGCGCGTGAGGAGTGCCTCTTCCTCACCCTGACGGGCTTGGCGCTTCAGCTCAGGTGCAGGCAAGGGATGCAGCTCAGGTGAGGCGGGGCCTGCCACCCCCGCCCCCGGGAGCCGGCGGGCGCCGAGCTTGCTGAGAGGCCCTCCGCCCCCACTGACGGGGCTCCCGCAGGACAGGAGAGGATGTTGTTTGGGGACCGAACTCTTTGGGGACTGATCTGAACGCGACGACCCGCTGAAGGGCGCGGCTGCAGCGCATCCCTGAGGGACCAGGGGGAGTCCGCTCCTAGCGAGGGCTCAGCCCCGGTGAGCAGCATGGCTGCGCCCTCGGGTTGCCAGGCGCCGCCTCCGCCGCGTTCTCGCCCGCAGCCCCGGCTCTGCGGAGCCCTTCCCCTGCATGGGCCAGCAGAATAGACGCGGCAGGAACAGGTAACCGGCTCAGAGTCGTCCCTTCCTGACGTTCACCTGGGACTGCACAGGTGAGGATGTGCTGGGGAGCTGCACTGAGCTCAGCATCCCGGGTCGCTCACCCTCTCCGCATCAGGGCCAGCACAGCCGTGCCAATCACCTGCCGGGCCAGCTGGGCGGGCCGAGCCCGCTGCCGACTGTGATTGGATGCGCCGTCTCTTAGCCCCTCCCACGAGCTGTGGCTTCCCAGAAGGCAGCCCATTCACTGAAGACATCTTACTGAAATGCTATTTTATTTATAAGTACATTTTGGAACAGAAAAGAATGAGTTGAATAATAGTGTAGTGCATGAGCTTTGTAACACCTTAAAAATAATTAAAGTGCCCTAGCCAGTTAGGCTCAGTGTATAGAGCGCCGGCCTGCTAACTGAAGGGTTTGGGTTGAATTCAGGTCAAGGGCACATGGCCTGGTTGCCAGCTAGGTCCCCAGTAGGGGGCGTGCAGGAGACAGCCCATTAGATTCCCTCTCATCATTGATGTTTCTATTTCTCTCTTCCTCTCCCTTCCTCTCTGAAATCAATAAAAATATTTTTAAAAGCTTTTTTAAAAGAATGATAATTAGCCAAAACTGGTTTGGCTCAGTGGATAGAGCATCGGCCTGTGGACTGAAAGGTCCCAGGTTCGATTCCAGTCAAGGGCATGTATCTTGGTTGCAGGCACATCCCCCGTAGGGGGCGTGCAGGAGGCGGCTGATCGATGTCTCTCTCTCATTGATGTTTCTAACTTTCTATCCCTCTCCCTTCCTCTCTGTAAAAAATCAATAAAACATATTTTTAAAAAATGATAATTAATGTTATAAATCAAAATTTCTCAAATAATGTTCCAAAGAATACTACTTCTTCAGGTTGTAAAGGCCTGAAGTGCCCGAGCAGAAGCAGCCACTGTCCAATCAGGTATTTGGAAAACACCATTTCAAGGTTACACCAAGGACTTCTCAGAAACTCCACTTGGTGATGCTCACTCTATGTCCAAGAGTGACCTACTTACTACCTATTGCATCCCCCAAACCTGTTTGTTCATAGGGCTTTTCACCCTCACCCATCCCATTTCACAGAACATCTCGAGATGTGGTAAGTCTGTGTATAAAGGTGGTTATGAAACCAGGCTGTGAAATAACAGGTGAAAAGATGAAGTAATTTGCTGTTTAGGAAGCAGAAGGCTTGCTTGCATTAGTGATGAGACCAACAATGTTTGGAAATGGGGAACTGCAGGGCTCCTGATGTCCTAAAAAAGTCTCTTGACATAAGTAACTGGAAGCCCCATTTAAACTCTGATGTGACATTTCCCAAATGAAAAATGTCCAGTTAAGATGAAGTAAACAACAATCGCTATGATGTTGTGGTGACCTCTTGTGGCCCAATACCAAAATGACTTTGTGAAAAATGAATGCTGGTACCATGAGCATCAAATATCTTGGAGCTTAAGTAAGCTTCTCAATGTTCACCCAAATGGCTATCGGTGTTCTCCCTTTAGGTTGATATTAGAGGACACTCCACCTCATATATTTCTGTAATGGTTGGATTTTTGCAAAAAGCATGCTTTGCTCAATTGAGCAGAAAATAAAACAATAAAGACAGAACAAAATTTAAAATACAGGAAGAAGTAATCATCTTGCTTGCTCGGGCAATTATTCATTTCTCTGCAAGTCAGAATATAAAATTTGGATAAAAGTGTTACCAGAAAAAGGACCAAGATGGAGTGGTCAGCCCCGAGCTGCTGGTAGTGTGTGGGTTCTTGAATTCATATAGAAAAGATTTTACAATATGAAACCAGGTGGCATTGAGTGCACATTTATTAAAGCTGGGACAGGGAAACAAGGGAGAGCGTGGGACAGAAGATGCAACAGAGGAATAGGCAGGGCTGCTGTGGCTTTAGGAAAGTTAAGGGAGAGAAGTGAGACAAGGCACGCTGCTGTCAGAATGGTCATGGGAGTCACTGGCTTTCAGGGCCCTTCATGGGAAAGTCAGAGAAAGGGTGCCTTGGAGACAGGTCGAGGTTGGCCCGGACCAGCTGCTACTACCCATTGCTCCCCTTGTTGCAAGTCTCATGGACCCCTGGAGTTTAGGAGGTGCACGCCTGAAGGGGGAGAAAAGGGAAGGAGAAAGGCAGGGAAGTGGTGCAGGGTCCTTAGTTTAGAGCGTTTTAAAGGCTGGGAATTTAGGGGTCTCATGGGGACCTCAGGAGAATATTCATCAGCTTTCCAGGTGCCCGTTCCAGGCTGAGGTCATAGCATAGCAGGTGACCCTGACTTCGCCCACCTGGTTCTGCTAAATTCTGGGCCTGGAGCTGAAATGCAACTGAGGCCTAGAGTTACCTCTGGAGAGGTAACCTATATCTGTTAGATATTGCGCCGCCACTCTGGTTAGGCTGTCTGCCCTGGTTTCCTCATCCACTTCCCAAGGAACTTTTCTGCCTTCTTACTAGGCTGCCTCAAGAATACTAATTAATGACCTCAAGCTTATGAAATAACCAGTCATCCTAGGATTCTGAACTCTTTATCTGCTCTTTATAGCGATGCCTGTGTAAATATTATGAGTGGCGTTTGATTCTTTCCTGATAGGATTAAGAACTGTTGCTGTTAGAGCAGGTTTTGTTTCCAGAAATGAAACAGGGTCACTGAAGAACAAGGAGACCTGTACTATCCCAGGCCCAGGTATAATTAATACCGCATAAAAGCAAAACTATTTTTTTGTTAAAGTACAAAAGGTGAACCATCAGGGCAAACAGCACTGGTGGCTCAAGTTCACAGCCAGCACCTGAAGTGCTCTGCCATCTCTTCAGGAAGAAGAAATTATTAAGGGATCCTTCAGACTTTGAATTCTCCCAGATCAGCAAAGTTCCAAGTCCCATACTCACCTCTAACCTAAGTACCCTCCTGCCTAAGGCCCGGAAGCCGCTATTCCCAGCACCATCCACAAGCTCCTGGTCTGTGAGAAGCAAGGGAAAACAGGTGTTCCCCCACTCAGGTAATGAGAATTGGGAAGGGGAGGCACCCAGGTTTGCCTGGAGTGCCAGCCTGAGCCACCCCTGCTTTCTGTTTTCCTCACTGAATCCACTCGGATCCAGTTGGGGTTTCTTAAACATGCACAGGAGTTGGTTCAAGTGCTTTGACCCAGTTCTCTGGTGGAGGGCTTCACTTGGGCTGGTGTCAAAGATGTGTGTGTGTGTGTGTGTGTGTGTGTGTGTGTGTTTCTATTAGAAAAAGCTAAGTGCCAGAGAAGGTAAGGAAAGGTGACCTTGGTCCACCCACCTAAGCCCTGCGGTGCTGAGCGAGACTGCCACCAGCACCTGCTGCAGTGTGTCCCACCTGTTTCCCAGCCCTGGGACACTCACCCAGCCCCCCCACACTGCAGTCACTGGTCTTGTGGTCAGCAATTCAGATAAGAGCAGAGCAAGGATGCTGAGCCAGGTACAGAAGGTCACCAGGATGGACATGCCATTGTAGGGGGGACCTCTTCCCCAGGGCGACTTTTCCTCCCTTAGCATATGGCTGGTCGTGTGATTCGGTCCCCCTGACCGGAATTCCCTCCCTAGAGGTAACATCTAGGCCTCAGTTATATTTCAGCTCCAGGCCCAGAGAAGCAGCAACACCAGCCAAAGCTGATGTCAGGACCAGCCACATTGGACAGTGACCCTCTGCTCAGGTGGCAGCCAATCATGAGTGGAGACCACAACCAGGAAAGGACACACTGGGAAAGCTGCTGACTGTTCTTTTGAGGTCTTCCCTGGGACATCCCTAACGTCTCCACCCTTAAAGCCCTTAGTATAGAGGACCCAGTGAGCTCTCCCTTTGGGGAGCATGCCCATGCCTTTCCCTTTTCCTTCTTCCTTCCCACTCTCCTTCTCTTTTCCTCCCCCCGCCCTTTCCCCATCCCCACTCCCAAGCTCCAAGATCCCTTTCTTTATCTCTAGAACTTGTTTGCTAAGCCCATTTCTTCTAGAAATTACTTCTTCTGCCTCTGTGATTTACCTTACAGTTCGGGTCTTACTCTGGATGTTTTCGCAGCCAGAACCCAAGTACCGAGGGTTGTCAAACCCAGTCTGGTCTGACCCACCGATCAGACACCTGGAGCCCTTCCTGCTGCCTATGAAGTCTTTCTCCACATGCCACAAGAAGGGCAGAGAAATGTCCATCCCTGGTCTGGGCAAAATTGTACACAGCGAGCCTGGAACCAAGACAACCAGCGATACATCAGAAGAATGTGCTATATTTAAACGCAGAATTTAATGATGGTTTTTATTTAAGAACATTATTGGTCACTTCCAGAGGATGTGAAGGCACCAACTCGTTATTTAGAAAGTGGTGACAAACAGAACTAATGATGCATTTATCCACCTTTCTTTTTTTCCTCATCTGAGAATATTTTTCCATTGATTTTTAGGGAGAGTAGGTAGGAAGAAGGGAGGGAGGAGAAGAAGAGGGAGAGAAAAACATCAGTCCAAGAGATATATCAATTGGTTGCCTCCTGCATGTGCCCCAATAGGAGCCGGGGATTGAACCTACAACCCAGGTAGTGCCTTTTATGGGGATCAAACTAGAGACCTTCCATGTGCTCTAACCACTTAGAATACTGGCCAGGACATGCCTGTCTTATTTGACTATAAACTAGGGTAACCAAAAGTTGATGTTGAGAAGTTTTCTTTCTGTATATAGAAGTATTTCAGCTAATAAATGAAGAATGATAAACTAAAGGATCAGCATTTTGTTACCCCAGTGAACCTGCATCTAGGGGGTGGTCATCACAGAGCTGACATTAAACATGTAAAAGCGAAGGCAGGACTTATACACAACCTGGGCAAGTATTCACAACAGATGGGAAGGGTTCTTGGAAAACAATCCAGCATAAAGAGATTTAGCGTCCAGGTCTAACTACTACCTTATACGAATTAGAGGCGACAGAGCACTAAGTTAAATGACACCTCAAGATGGAATCAGCAAATTCCAAACTGGGAAACTGGGGAACAATAGCCCAGTCACTTCAACAGCAAGCAGGCAGGTGGGAGGAGAGGTGCCGATGCAAGGACATGAAGGGACATGTAAACCCAACATCACATCTCCAACCAAGCATAAAACAAATAAAATTTATGTTGAAAAAATGTGAACATTGACGATATATTTAATATTATAAGGAATAACTTTATTGCAATAGAATTGTGATGACATTATAAAAGAATCTTTATCTTTTAGAGATACCCACTGAAATGGTTATGGATAAAAAAATAGGATATCTTGGTGTTACTTGACAGTTATTCAGGGTGGTGGGGAGGAGGAGGGCAAGGTCAAAGGTTGGGGGTTTGCAAACTATGACTCAGAGGCCAAGTGTAGCCACCACCTGTTTTTGTAAATAAAGTTTTATTAGAACACAGTCTTGCTCATTTACTTACATGTGGCCAAGTGGACTGGTTGCTACAGAGACTGAGCCTTTCCAGAGAAAGCCTGCTGATACCACAAAGCTGACCCAACACTGCCTGAGCGATGGTTACTGAAGCTGGGTGATGGATTTGTGAGTTTCTGGTATTGTTTCCTTTTGTGTACGTCTGAAATGTCTCATAACAAAGAAATTTAAAACAAAAACTAACAAACAGGAAGAACTGGATTAGAATTTTTTAGTCTGCCTGCTCCCAATTCCCCATTAGGACACATGCCTAGGTTGCAGGCTCAAACCCCAGTGTGGGACATGCAGGAGCCAGCCAATCAATGATTCTCTCTCATCATTGATGTTTCTACCTCTCTCTTCCTCTACCTAAAATCAATAAAAGCATATTTAAAAATTTAAAAAGAGGCCCTCTCTGCCATGGCGGGGGTTGCTCAGAGGTTAGAGCAGTGGTTCTCAATCTGTGGGTCGCGACCCCTTTGGGGATCGAATGACCCTTTCACAGGGGTAGCCTAAGACCATCGGAAAATGTAGATATTTACATCACGATGCATAACAGTAGCAAAATTTCATGGTTGGGGGTCACCACCACATAAGGAACTGTATGCAAGGGTCTCGGCCTTAGGAAGGTTGAGAACCACTGGGTTAGAGTGTCAGCCCCTTGACCCCATTTCCTGTCAAGGGGTCAAGGGCCCATATCTAGGTTGCAGGTTCCATTCCATTCCCGACCCCCAGTTGGGACAGATGTGGAAGGCAACCAATCATTGTGTCTCTCAAATAGATGTTTCTCTCTCTTTCTCTCCCCCACTTCCCACTCTCTAAAAATCAATGGGAAAAATAAATATCCTCACTCTTTGGGTGACGATTTTTTAACAAAAAAAAAGGCACTCGCCTGGCTGGTGTGGCTTAGTGGTTGGGTGTCAACCTATGAAGCAGGAGGTCACAGTTCAATTTCCCGACAGGCACATGACCAGCTTGTGGGCTTGATCCCCAGTGGGGGGCTTGCAGGAGGCAGCCCATCAATGACTCTCTCTCATCACTGATGTTTCTATCTTGCCCTTTCTGTCTAAAATCAATTTTTAAAAAGGCCCTCTCTTTCTTCACATTGCTAGTGCTCAAGAAATTGAGGACAAATGTCGTTTACATTCCAAAGCTCCGCTGCGGGGGAGGGATGTTTACAAAACATTCAGGTGTTTCCCCTTTCCTGGAAAAGCTGGGGCTGCCCTGCCCCTCACCCTCTACCCCCTTGGAGAGGCCTCCTGGGCTGATGGGACACTGAGCTTATTCACTGTTGCCATCAACACCACTGGCCTCTGCTCAAAGGCACTGACACCAGAGAAAGCCAGTCACAAAGACCCCGCTGTTGGTGGCCAGAGGCTTCCCAGTGACTCCTGTGCTGCCAGTGTGTTCCCAGACTTCGAGGCTCAGAGGCTCCCAGTCTCTGCTCCCTGGAACCCACTGACCCAACCCTGGGACCGTCCCCATGCTGGGAAGCGCCGAGCTGAGCTTCAATGTGGACCATGGCTACCTGGAGGGGCTGGTGCGGGGCTGCAAGGCTGGCCTCCTGACCCAGCAGGACTACCTCAACCTGGTCCAGTGCGAGACCCTGGAGGGTGAGCTGATCCTGCCCAGAAGGGCTGTGGGAAGGGCTGCAGAGGGATGCAGGGGAGGGCGGATCCCAACCCAGAGCAGAGTCTTCCTCCAGGGCCCAGACCTCAGGGTCTGTGAGCTTGGTCCAGGAGACAGTTCATCTCCCTGTTCAGGATTCTCGGAGTGACGATTGCCTTCCCTTCATGATGCACGCAGTTGCTTTGTCACCAGTAGGAAGGCAATATGTTCAGATGCTGGCGCAGGGTTCAGGTGTTTGAAATATCACTGTTCTCCCTGTTTTAAAACCATGGAGGAGGATGCCCTCCCCCTTCAGCCTGGGTATCCACTGCCTAGCAGAAGCACAATGTCGCACATCTTCAAATATCTTGCTAACTGTACCTGCTTTTATTCTGCGTTATCTATAAATATTATTTGGATAAAGACATCACCAAATTGCTCAGGGATCTATGGCAAAAAAAACAAACAAAAAAAGCTAAGAGCCTCATTCTGGAGAATTGCACTTTCTCCCCACTTTCCCAGCTCCTACTGACAGTTTCCTGAGGCTTGCCCCTGATGTTTACAAATAGCCACCAGAGGCCTATGGGGAGCCAGGAGGTGGGTAGGCCTCGTGGAGACCTGGGCTCTCCTTTATAAAGTGCGATGGCCGTGCCACTTTGTTCAGTTGTTTGGAGAAATAAATGAATTGTATGTGGGAGAATGTTGTCAGAACCGAGAAACACTCTGCAAATGAAATTACCTGTTTTGAAACCAGGGGATTGAGGTCTGGTTGACATGAAAAGCTGTACATGTTTATTGTAGACAAATTGGTGAGTTTAGAGATAAGTATGCACATGTGAAACCACCACCACCTCTGCCACAGCCTGCCCCTCACCATACAAGCCACCCACCATCATCATCATTAGTATCGCTATTATTGTTGGGGTGTTAACTACAGGCTCTGTGCTGTACTGTAGATCCCCACGACTTGCTGCTCTTGTAAAACTGAAACTTTCTGCCCTTTGACACCTCCCAGTGCCCCTCTCCAAAGATTATCTCTAAGCTACAATATCTTCAAAACCTTATCAAATAAATCACATGGTGCAGCATTTTTATTCTTAAAAACGACTACTCACTCATTTTGAAACATACTTATAAAATCAGTACTGGATGTGTCTATAAGAAGGTGCTTTAAAACCTCCAGATTACTATAGAAAAAGCAAGAAATCTGTAAGGATCCAGACTGCAAAGTAGAAGAAGGTGGAGGTGACTTTGCAGGCAACTCGAGGGGTTGGGGGTTGCGGGGGGAGAAAAAAGAGAGGGGCTGAGAGGCCTGAGTTTGGTCACTTGTGGGTGATCTGACCAGTTGGAGCCAGTGGAGGCCCAGCCGCCCCCACGAGAGATGCACCATCTCCTTTCATCGGTGATGGAAACAGCCAGGAAAAGCTCCCAAATGCTAACTAATGCTCTTGGCTAAAAGCTCCCAAATGCTCACTAATCCCAACTCCTAGTCGCATCAGCATGTTATATGAAGGGGTGGGGGACTGCGGAGTCTCATATCAAAAATCTGCATAAATTGAGATAGGAAAAAAAATTAATAGACTTGGAAGAATGAGAGCTTCTGAGAGAAGTCATTTGAATAAATTCTATTTAGTTTTCATTCAAACTTTCAAATAGGCTAAGAAATGCAAATTTAAACTCAAATACAGAAATATCTTCAGGATACACAACTAGACGTTGGCAGCTCACCAAAGAATGCCAAGAGAAACCGCCCTCAGCTTCAGCTGGGGGAGAAGAGAAGTTGCAGACGGAAAACCTGAAGAGTGAACTACCTTAGTAAAATGCACATGGCTGCACACGCAGAACGCCCATCTGGTGGCGGGTGAAGAACCCCAAAGTCATCCTAAAGAGTCCCACATTCGGACTTCTATGTCCTCCGCAGCTGCTTGTCTTTGCACCTCATGTGTCTCTCTTTCCTTCCTCCAAATAATATATTTCCAACCATTTTTGCACAACTATGTTTGAATCCAGGCCAGCCAACTCTTTGCGGCTCCCAGGAATATCAATGTGACATGAAACTGGGTCATGAGTGCTGAGTAGATCAGTCTGTAAACACGATAAGGGGTTCATGTCCTGGGCTCGGAGCTGAGGACCAGAGGCTGTGACTAACCTGACCCTCCTGCCATCCTGTGGATGGATGGAGGACAGGAGGTCTGCATCTATAGTTCACTAGAATGTCTGCCTCTGAGCTGGAGTTAGAATCCAAGACCAGGGCCCATTTGCTCCCAGCTCCATTGGACATAGAAACTGCCTGCCCTCCTGGTTATGTCTCAGGCTATTGGTTGTAAGTAATGTGAATGGTAGTGCACCCCAGCTGTCTGTCTAGTCGCCCCATCGGATAGAAGTTAAGGACTTTGGGATTTGTTTGCTTTTGCATACAACATGCACATAAACCACAGTGGAGGGTACAGCATCACAAGCGTACTGTGTACTGAAGCAGACACTTTCTAGAAAAGAAAAACTAACTTGGCAAAGATAAATCCTCTGACATTTAAAAAATAGAAGTGTCCAATATATGCATATTGTTGTTTTTTATTGATTTCAGAGGAAGGGAGAGGGAGAGAGAGAGAGAAACATCAATGATGAGAGAGAAACATCAATTGGCTGCCTCCTGCGCACCCCCTATTGCAGATGAGCCCAGAACTCGGGCATATGCCCTGACTAGGAATCGAACTTTGACCTCCATGCTCAACCACTGAGCCACACTGGCTAGGCCTCAGCATATTGTTTTCAAACCATTTGCAAGAAGCACATAAGATTTTCGGTGGATTCGGCAAAGAGGAAAGGAAGATTGTCAGACCAACCTTGCGAAGTCCTGGTGTTCATGTTTGTGCAGAACTGTGTGCGTGTGGTCAGAGCACTCACCTGTTCCAGGCTGCCCCTGAGTGACAGGGAGCGGAGCCGCCTCGGGCCTCTGACTCAGCCCCTGCAGGGGCTGGAGAGGGAACCTGGGCCGGATCTGCTTGGAGGCTGCCACCTTTACGAGAGACTTGAACCAAACAGTAAAGGCTAAGGGGCATGAATGACTCCCTTGTCCGTGTTGGCCGTTACTTGTCAGGGCCCGGGCCCTCCGCGGCCTCCGCTGGCTCCATGGCGCAGCTCCCGGAGGTCAGGGCCCTGGCCTGCAGTCCCTGGCCTGCACCAGTGGCTTCACGGACTCAGCTGCGCAGGAGCCCCTGGCGGTTTTCCCTGTTTGGAAGGGACTGAGAGGAGCAGGTTAAATCTCACTAACAGTGACATCCCTCGAAGGGGCACAACCTTCATTCCTTTTCAGCAGTGCCTTCACATGGCAGTTAGTCAACAACCCCTTCCTAGTAAGCTCTTTCTCCTGCATCCAAAGAAGTGCAAACAGAAAAGGAATGGTCCCTGCCCTGGTGGGGTTGTTCAGTGAGAGCGTCCTCAGATAGCCCAAGGCTGTGGGTTTGATCCCTGGTCAGGGCACATATAAGAATCAACCACTGAATGAATAAACAAGTGGAACAACAAATCTCTCTCTCTCTCTCCCCTCCCTCTCTCTAATAGATAAATAAAAATAAAAAATAAAAAGGTATAGTCCGTGCCTTAAAAGGGCTTTCATGCTAGAGGAGAAAATAAAACCCCTGAAATGCCATCTCCCTGGCCTACGTCCAGTTTCCAGGGCGATCACAGATTTCTGAGGACATTTTGTAGATTAAATCATAAGAGTTCCTGGGGCTCCCTGAAGAACCTAAACTGTAGTGCATCTACAAGAATTAGTCTCTGCTAGACTCTTGAATTCCTGAAATAATTCTTCCATTTCATGGTATGGTTAGTGGTGTTTGAGATATGATTCCAAATTTGGGGGGACAGTAGGTTGGAAAATGCCAATGAGATGGTGAGTGGGGAGGGGAGTTGAGCTGGAAAGATGTTTTGGGTCTGAAGGAAAGTTACTGAATTACTGATAAGGAAAAATAAAGTGTGTGTGTGTGTGTAACGAGGTGGGGGGAGGGGGGAGGAACTGGGGTGCCAGTGGACCCAGCTGGCTCTGAGACTGGAATGCCTGGAGATAAGGCTGGAATTTAGGCTGGAAAAGGTGGAAGGACCTTGAAGGTCTGATTGTGGGGCTTTGAGATGCTGAATGAGAGTCAAATACTTGCTGCTTGATACCAGGAGCCGCTTATTTCTCTGGGCCTCTGCTTTCTGCTCTGAGATGGGGTTATTGATAAGGTTAAGAGACAATACCTGTTAAAACCGTCCTGCCTGGAAAGTGTCCATTAGGAGGTGGCCATAGTGCTGGGCAGCACCCAGGGTTCTGAACCACAGGTGGGAGGCTGGGACTCAGGTCATCACGAAAACACAGGTGATGAGGGGCGGGCGATGAGACACCAAAGAGGATGACATTTCAATACCGTAAGACGATGATAAAAGAGCGAACACGGGGAAGACGTCGGCTTTTATAGACATTGATATACATATTGAAATCAGAGTAATTATAAGACATGATGGTCAATTCCAATATTTTGGTTGGGAAAAAATTCTGAATTTTAGAGAGTAAAAACCACAGTTCTTAGCCAACTGAATCAAATTATTTTGATGTAGAAGCTACAAGTGGAAGAAAAAGGAATTAATTTAAGGTGGCTTCTACACACTGGCTCCTCACCACCATCTGGTGTAATTCTCACCACAACTCCAATGCATGGTTTCTATACCCATTTGTAGATGAAGACACTGTCGAGGGTCAGGGATCCAGAGCCTGAGCAGAGGGAACCCTGAACAGGTGCCCTGGAGGGGCTGTCTTGTCCTTGCTCACCTGGCAAGCAGGTCTGCACGCTTAGTGAGGCCCAAACAGGAAGCTGCCAGAAGATGACAAAAAACTCCATTTTCTGAAACTGATCTGCCCAGTGAATTAATAGATGATCATGCAGCCCTGGTCATTGTCCTGTCTCAGTAGTGATCAGGCAATTCTTGACCCAAGGACTGAGCCTGGAGATCCATATTCCACTGTGACCTGCATGCCCCTGTTCTTGCTTGTACACATGTCTGAACACCTACCCACCCCTGCAAATACCTGTAAGTCCCTGCACACGCCTGCCTGCACATGCACAGACGCCTCTGTGTCCCATGCTCTGGCATTTGTTCTGAGAGCCTAATTGACGCCTTTTTTCTATTGCTGTTTAGGACCTAATAATCCAATTTAATTGGTAGTGATCCCACAGATTGGACAGTTTTCATGTTCTTATTTGTATAAAAAAACAAACAAACCTGCCACTTGTTGCGCAGCTTCTCTGGGTGAAAAAGCCATGAATTTCCAAGTGTGCTGTGCATCCCTAGGTGCTGTCACTGGGTGCTGTGCTGGGGGCTCTGGGGGACATCACCCAGATTCACTGGCAGAGGCTTTCATGCCTGCAAGTTAAGAAGCCTGTTTATTTAAAAAAAAAAAAAAGAGTTTCCTGAAAGAGAAGAGTCCACATAGGAAACTGAATCACAGGAAAATCTAAGAACAATAGACATTGACCTGAGATGATTACAGACCAAGTTACTATGATTCAAAACTGAAGAAGGAATTTTTTAGACATTTGGGCAAAAGTAAGTCATTTTTAGGAAAGACGGAATAAAACTGCCCTAACCCTTCGTCATGTACCAATAGGTACCAGGAGAATGTTTAGAGTCCTGAGGAAAGAAAATGTCCCCCCAGGTGTGGCCAAGTCATATTTCCAGTAGCGAGATAATAAGTAGCTATTCTAGTCTCAAGAGCTCAGTCAGGGTCCTTCCTGGAAGAATCTCTTGGCCCTAAGATAGAGCCAGCCCAGGCCTCAGCATGGAAGAAGCTCCTGTCGAGGCCTGCCAATGAAGACATTGAACCCACTTAAGGATAAGAGCAGTGGTTGTAGAGCTGTGAACCCTGGACAAGTAAAAGTAAGAGCTGACAGAATTGGAAACTGGGATGAGGAGAGGAAGAAAGCGCTCTGTGCTGATTTTCTCCTCTTGTGGTACTTGTGCAAGGAGTGCATTCTAAAATTAAAATGTATAGAAAGATTAAAAAGGAAGCCTGTTATCCGAATCATGTCTCCACAGAGTATCATTTCTCACGTACCTACTTGGATGAGCACTTGGGGAATGATGGAACGGGACCATTGTGAACGTTGTAAATCTGCATGGAAGCATGGTGGTTATTGGCAGCCCATCGTGGCTTGGGCCACAGGAGTCCTAAAATACTCTTAGCGTCTGTGTGCAAGTGTGCCTGGGCAGTCGTGGCGCCCATTGAGTTCTGCGACACATTTAGTTTCAGGGTTCCCTGGCGGCCCGAAGGTTTGCGAGTTGTTTTACTTAAAAGAAATATATCACATAAGCAAATGTCAGGGTTTCTACAGAAATGCCTTGTCTCTTCATTGCCAACAGTCCTCACACGAAGCATGCAAACTGTCAAATGATAGGGAGATTTGAAATAAAAGACAAATGAGACATGGCCCCCCAAAAAAGTGTATTTTTAAATTAAGTTAATTAAATAGGTAATTGAGCCAGTAAATTCCACAGCCAGACAAACAGCATTTCTGATGCATAACCTCCTCCAGATCCTGAGGAGGGCCCTGACTGCTGAACAGAATCACAGGTTTAAGTGTCACTGCTACCTCCCACTCGCCAGCCCCACCAGCTGTGCCCACCAGCCTCCCTCCCCCCCCCCTGCCCCCCGCCCATGGCTTCCTGTGTCCTCAGGAGAGAGGTGCCCTGCCCAGCCCTGCTTGGAACACCTCTGCTCACTCCCTGGCTTGTTTCTCACTCCCCTTCTTCCCTGAAGCTCTGGCAACAGGGGCTGCAGTGACCCAGCGCCCTTCCTCTGGCTCCTGCAGGTGCCAGGGCACGTTCCTGGGTGCCTGTCTCTGTGGATCTGGCCGACGGTGTCCCCCTCAGCCAGGGTCCTGATGTCAGTCGCTGAACCCTGATGTCAGCTGGGAGTTGGACCCTCTGTTTGTGGTGCCTCGTCCCTATCAGACTGTGTTTCCTGGGGGTTGAGGAGCCTGTGTGGTCAGCGCACAGGAGCTATTTCATCAGAGCCACGTGCAGTCCCATAAGCCTGGCTACAGGCTAGATGGGCCAAAGACTTTTCTGGTCTTCAGATCCTTAATAACATGTAAATCTCAGGTGCTTGGCTGCACTAGTGTAGCGGCCTGTGGGGTTAACACGCTTAAGACTGAAGCGCCTTGAGATAGGTGCCGTGCTTTGCTAGAAGTGTCATCAGGGAACTTGGAAATTCAGACCAGTGAGAGTAAGTGATTCTGGCTGCACAGAATAATGGACAACCTAATTAAATGGATTGGCAATAAAATACAGATTCTAAGTGGCTCTGGAGTGAGATAAGCCTGGCTTAGAATTTGTTTATCATTGTGATCTTGAGCCAATTATTAACCTCTCTGAACATCAGCCTTCTTATCTGCAAGCATCATTCCTACCTCCTAGGCTCACTATTAAGTGAGCTAATACAAGCCTAGTACATACTAAGCCCTCAGTCACCGGTAACTACTGTGCCAATGTTGAAGGATCTGTTAAAATGGGAAAATCAGGGGGAAGCTGGGGGCTCCTGGAGAGGGTGGGTCAGCGTTATCAAAAGTAAAGAGGCTGGAGAACACGCCTTACTGAAGAGGAAGCACCAGTAAGTGGAATTTAATTCAATAGCCTGGCAGCCAAGAGCATTTGATCAAAGGCTGCTGGCCTAGGCCTGGGGAAATTATTGATTTTAGGGTCAGGAAACCCTGGTGTGAGCTCTGCCCCTCACCACGCGTTCCCCCGCCACCACCCGGTCTAATTGCACCAGTTAGCCCCAGGCTCGGTGTCCTCATCTGTAACAAGGGTGCCGCCTCCACACAGCTGGCCCATTTCACTGAGGAACGTCTCTTTTCCACCATGTTGGGCTGACCCCCAGTTCCTTCTCAACTGTTTGCCGAGCAGGTATTTCCGGCTCCGGGGAAGCTCCTTGCTTGCCATCTCTGCACCAGGTGGTCGTTAATGTTCTCTGGCCAAGTTAAAAATCCTGGACTCCTAGGTCAGTGGTTGGCAAACTCATTCATCAACAGAGCGGCGGCTCGCGAGCTGCATGTGGCTCGTGAGCCGCAGTTTGCCAACCACTGTCCTAAGTCATTGAACATGTGTGTTGTACCAGAATACCCATATCAATATTGAATTGTTGGTTGCTTTAAAGAAATCCACTTGTCTAAATCATACAAAGACCTCAGGCTGTGGTCTGTAAGGTAATAATAATGTGCATCAGCATAAAGCTTGCATAAATTCAGTGATGGTTGTAAAGGCTGTTTATGTGTGTTCAAATGTTAACTTGCTCTGGGATTTCGTTGGATTTCAGATCTGAAAGTTCACCTGCAGACCACTGATTACGGCAACTTCTTGGCTAATCAAACAAATCCTCTCACTGTTTCCAAAATCGACACAGAGATGAGGAAGAAGCTGTGCAGGGAGTTTGAGTATTTCCGGAATCACTCCCTAGAGCCGCTGAGCACGTTCTTCACCTACATGACGTGAGTGGCAGTGGGGAACTCTGCGGGCCCTGGCAGCACATGGGTGGGGTTCTAGGCCTTTTCCTGTTGCTCTCACGTTTGAGAGCATTCCAGACTCAGCAACTGAGGAGCTCAGGGGCCACACCCCACTGTGAGAACACAGACTTCATGTATTAACCTTGTGATTGCAGGTGGTGGCCTCTGGATAAAGCTTGCTTTCTATTTTCTCTTTTCAAACACCCAGTGGAGCTGGTGGTGAAAGTGTCTGTGCTGTTGGGACTGGCGGTGACACCATGTGACATTTTTGGGTCACTTGTGGTGGTGCTGAAACATCACAGATTGTTCTTCAGGCCACAGCTGCCCTGCCAGATCCCCTCACAATGGATAAGGAGCCCCAGTGCAATTAGGAGGGTCTGTGTTTATCCTTCTCTGCCACCAGTGGTCCCAGTCTTTCAATGCAAAGGCCCTTCATTCTAAAAATGCTGAGCCCAGTCGGTGTGGCTCAGTGGTTGAGCATCAACCTATGAACCAGGTCACAGTTGGATTCCCAGTCAGGGCACATGCCCAGTTTTCAGGCTCATTCTCCAGTAGGGGATGAGCAGGAGGCAGCTGATCAATGATTCTCTCTCATCATTGATGTTTCTCTCTCTCCCTCTCCCCTTCTCTCTGAAATCAATAAAAATATATCATAAACAAAATTATATATATATTAGAGGCCAGGTGCATGAAATTTGTGCAGGGGAAGGTGGCCCTCAGCCCAGCCTGCACTCTCTCCAATCCAGAACTCCTCAGGGGATGTCCAACTGCCAGTTTCAGCCCAATGCCTATGGGATCGGGCCCAGGAATTGTGGGATCAGGCCTAAACCAGCAGTCGGGCATCCCTCTTGCAATCTGGGACCACTGGCTCCTAACTGTTCACCTGCCTGCCTACCTGATAACCCCTAACCATCTCTGCCTCAGCCCCCACACCCAGGACCCAGGCTTCCCTCCTCCAGCCAACTGCAGGCACCCAAGACCTGGGCTTCCCTCCCTCTGGCTGGCCGCAGGCATTGGGATGTGGGGGAAGGGGATTCCTCAGCCTGGCCTGCCCCCCTCACAATCCAGGAGCCCACAGGGGATGTCCTACTGATGACCTTGAGGAGTGGGCCTAAGCCACAGTCTTGCCTCCCTCTGTGGGAGATAATCAGACTGATCAGGAGAAAGTGTGCCCCCATCACCGCAGCCACTGCTGCTGCCTCTGACCTTCCTTTGGGGGAGGCACTACCCCATCACCCCTCTGCTGCTGCCACTGCTGGCCTCCTTGGTGGCCTGCCCTTGGCACTTAAGCAGTCATGGCTGCCTGTCTTTGGCCCTCACAGCCATTGTGGTATTTTTCAGACGGACATCGAACATCGGGAAGATGTTCATCTAATTAGCATATTACCCTTTTATATATATGCATATTACCCTTTATCAGCGGATAAAGCATCAGCTTGCAGGCAAGGCCACATGCCTGGATTGCAGGCTCCATTCCCAGTGGGGGGTGTGCAGGAGGCAGTGGATTAAAGATTCTCTCTCATCACTGATGTTTCTATCTCTCTCTCCCTTTCCCTTCCTCTTTGAAATCAATAAAAATATGTTAAAATTTTAAAAATTAAAAATATATTTTTTAAATAATTTTTTTAAATGCTGAGCTTGTACACAATAGTAAATGGTGCTTTTATTAATCCAGTGAATAAATTTTATCCAGTACTCAAAACTTTGGTCCCCTCCAGCAGGCAAGCTGGGAACCAAGGTCGGCAGCAGCTGAACTGTGTTGGGTATGTGCATTGCAGATGCCCTATGTGTTATGAATAGGAGGCCAGGCCCTAGACTGGCTCAGAAAAGCATAAAATGAAAATGTCCCTCTATCCCTCCTGTTCCCCTTCCCCACTCAGCTCCTCCCTGCAACAGTGACCAATTCTCATTTTCTTAAGTACTTTTCCAGGAGAACATTTACAATTGTATATTTATACTGATACACACTTAACCCACCCTCCCCCACATTTCCAAATCCATGCAGTGCAGTCAGATACCTCTGCACTTCCCCCACTTAATATTTCTCACAACGATCCTTGCCAACACCATTCTTTTGTAGTAACTGCATAAGATTTCGTGTTTGGTGTGTATCATGACTTAACTGACTAGTCATCTATTCACAAATAGTTTATTACTGTGTCATTCTTGAATTCGTTTCCAAGCTAAATTCTGCCAGTGGTAGTAGCGAATCAAAAGAATGTCTTCTTTTTTGTTTAAATTTTGCTAAGTTGTACTCAACAAAAGTAGCCTCAATTGGTGCTCCCCACGCAGTGCATGGGGAAGCCTGTGACTTACACTGTTGACATTATCTTTTTCTAAGATCTTTTTATTGATTTTTAGAGAGAGTAAAAGGAGAGAGAGAGAGCAACATTGATATGAGAAGCACAACATCGATCAGCTGCCTCCTGCACGCCCTCCTGGGGATCAAGCCCTGGGCTCATGCTCTGACCCAGAATTCATCTGGCAACCTTCTGGTGCACAGAACGATACCCAGCCAACTGAACCTTGCCTGCCAGGACTCACACATTCTCTTTTTAATTGCCTATCTAATTGGTTTAAAAATTGTATCTCTTTGCTTTAATTTATATCTCTTAGCAAAACTGAGCATCAGTTCAATTTATTAGTTATCTGTATTTGCTACCTGATCATTTTTTGTTGGAATATTCAGCAGTTTTTGGTTGACATGTAAGGGCTGTCTTTGTAAATGAAAAAAGTTAATCCATCATATATGTTCCAAAGTTATTTTCTCAGTTGATAGAATTTAACTTTTATACCTTTTTGCTGTAGAAATACTGAATATTTTTATGAGTTATAATCATCATTCTTTTCATCTCTTGATTCCTGATTATTGTATCCTGCATAGGAAGGCCTTCCCCACTCTAAATTCATTAATCCAGGTGACTCTTCTTCCACTCATATATTATTGATGCTTCATTCTTTACGTCTAAGACTTTGGCTCATCTGGAATGTGCTTTGGTGGAAGGAACAAGTCCTGAGCTGCAGTTACGTTCCTCCCAGAAGCTATGCAGTTGTCTGTTGTTTCTGTGAATAAGTGAGAAGATGTGACCACAGTTCAAGGAGGCAGCATGGGCAGGTATGTCCCACGCAGTCCAGGCTGGGTCCCTAGTCTGTGCCATGGGCCCTCCCATCAGCGCTGGGCCAGGATGTGATTTATAGGAAGACACAGCCACCCGCCTTTCATAGGAATCCACAGACAGTGACTTGAGGATAAAGACTAGGTATGAGGTGAGTCTGATTAGGGGTCTTTGAGGGGGCACCACAGGTGGACAGAGTTGGGGATCAGAGAAGGCTAAGCATCTGGGCTGAAGCTTCAAATGCGTTGAGTCCATCTGGATGCAAACAGGGAGGGAGACACAATGAAGGGAGGCTAGAGAAGCAAATGCAGGCCAGATTAAGGACAGCCTCCACCAGCGGCGAAGACAGTGGGCTGTATCACATCAGAGGGTATCTTCATGCCTGTGTGTCTGGGTGTTGATATCTGCCAGACCTTCCTTAAATGTGACAGTGTAAGCAGAAACCCACCATGTAAAGGGGCAAAATCAGAGGCCAGGAATGCTCTCAGGACTCTCTCTGCCATGAGGGTGAGGCAGATAGTGCTGGACTCCTTCAGACCCAACTCCCTAGCCATCACCTTGTCGCCTGCAGTGCTTCCCGCACAGACATCATCATGGATCCTTAAGGAGATGAAAGTCCTGAGCGGTGCGACAAGATGACCCTGGCCATATGGGAGGAGAAATGATGAAGTCCTGGAATTGCCTGGATATGACTGTACGCCAGGCTCTGCGTGTGCTCTGCCCAGTGTCTTGCTGAATCCTCCTGACCAGTCTTTCTTGGTTCTTATCACCTTTTTAAGGATGAAGAAACTAAAACCTAAACCTACGTGTGGTAACTTGCTGGGGCCACAGATCAAAAAAGGGGACGTGTCCTGGTCTGAAATAACTGTTAACAGTAGGCTTTATAAAATCAGTTTGCTCAGATGTTGGATGAATTCCGAAAATCTGACCTGAGGTCTAATTTTAACCGAGTCAGGAAGCCGCCATGTTTTGTACGTTTTGAGTTGAGAAACAGGTCCCACATGACAGAAATTTGCCCCAGCACAGCCAGTGTGCCTCAGTGGTTGAGTGTCCACCTATGAACCAGGTCACAGTTCGATTCCCTGTCAGGGCACATGCCCAGGTTGCAGGCTTGATCCCAGTACAGGAGGCAGCTAATTAATGATTCTCTCTCATCATTGATGTTTTTATATATCTCTCCCTCTCTCTGAAATACTTAAAAAAAAAAAGGATGCTTACAAGTCCAAGAATTAAAGGAAGAGGAAAAGGAGGAAGAGGAAGAGGAGGAGGAGGAGGGGGGAAGGAGAAGGAAAAGGAGAAGGAGAAAAAAGAGAAGGAGGAGGAGGGGGGAGGGAGGAGGAAGAGGAGGGAGGGGGAGGAGGGGGGACGGGGAGGAGGAGGAGGAAAGGGAAAGAAGAAGAAAAAGGAGGAGTAAGAAGAGGAGGAGGAGGAGAAATTTGCCCCAAATATCTGGGGAAATGCTGTCCCTGGAATGGCAGGTTGCTCCATTGATAGTGATGATCACATGATTCATTGTTTGCTAATTTTAGAATCTCAAACATGGAAGGAGCCTTGGTGTTGATTAAGTGAGCATCGTCATTTCACCATGTTGATCTAGTTAAAATACACTATTTTTTAAATTAAATCTTTATTATTCATATTATTAATTTCTTTCTCTTTTTTCCTCTCCATAGCTCCTTTCCACCCAGCTCCCATCCTTCCCTCTACCCTTACCTCCCTCCCGTTGACCTCATCCATAGGTGTATGATTTTTGTCCAGTTACTCCCTGTACACCCATCACCCCTTTCCCCCTGAGAATTATCACTCCACTCCCTTTCTGTGCTCCTGATTCTATTATATTCACCAGTTTATTCTGTTGATTAGATTTTTAATTCACTTAATTTTTAGATTCACTTGTTGATAGATATATATTTGTTGTTCATAATTTTTGTCTTTTACCTTTTTCTTCTTCCTCTTCTTAAAGAGTACCTTTCAGCATTTCATATAATACTGGTTTGGAGTTGATGAACTCTTTTAGCTTTTTCTTATCTGTGAAGCTCTTTATCTGCCCTTCAATTCTGAATCATAGCTTTGCTGGATAGAGTATTCTTGGTTGTAGGTACTTGCTATTCATCACGTTGAATATTTCTTGTCACCCCCATCTGGCCTGCATAGTTTCTGTTGAGAAATCAACAGTCATATGGGTGCTCCCTTGTAGGTAATGAACTGTTTTTCTCTTGCTGCTTTTAGTATTCTCTCTTTGTCTTTTGCTCTTGGTATTTTAATGATGATGTGTCTTGGTGTAGTCCTCTTTGGATTCCTTTTATTCTGTGTGCTTCCTGGACTTGTAAGTCTATTTCTTTCACCAGATGTGGAAAGTTTTCAGTCATTATTTCTTTAAATAGGTTTTCAGTATCTTGCTCTCTCTCTTCTTCTGGCACCCCCACAATTCTGATGTTGGTACACTTGAAGCTGTCCCAGAGGCTCCTTACATTATCTTCACATTTTTTAATTCTTTTTTCTTCTTGCTTTTCCAGTTGAATATTTTCTGATACTTTATATTTCAAATTTTTGACTTGATTCTTGCCTTTCTCTAGTCTGCTGTTAGGTCTCTGTATAATATTTTTTATTTCAGTCAGTGTATGTTTAATTTCTAGTTGATCCTTTTCCATCTCTAGTTGGATCTTTCCCATCTCTAGTTGGTTCTTTTTCATCTCCTCTTGGGTCTCGGTAACTTTATCCAACTTTCCTAGGATATTCTTGAAAAACCTTATAAGCGTGGTTTTGAACTCTATATCCAGTCATTTGTTTTCCTCCATTTCTTTTGTTTGTGATCTTGTCCCTTGTCTTGGCATTTTCATTATGCCAGGAGAACTTCTGTGTTTGGATTCAGCCTTATAACACCAGTCTTGCAAAACTGCAAAAGCCTCTCTGTTGAGTTTGGGATGGATGGAGTCTAAGGGCTTAAAGGACCACCTTGCCTTCCAGTCGGCCCCACCCTCCATGGCCCCTGAGTCTCACATGATTGGGTAATAGCTGGAGCGGTCCTTGTGCGCACACCCACTCACGCTCTCTCTCGCAGTGCTTCTAGACTGCTGCCCCTCTGGCTCCCCTGTGCTCCGGGACCATATGAGTCTGGGTCCCCAGGGTTTTGCCCAAAACTAGGGTTTAGTGGAGTTAGAAGTGGCACAATTGGGAGGGTCTGTCTCCCACCCACTCGTGAAAGCCAGTGGCACAATCAACAGACTTCTGATCTTTTGCGACTCCCCTAAATTTCTGTGCACTTCTCCCTTTTCACAGTCCAAACTCCTCCCGTATGAGTTTCAGCTGGATCTGGGGTTTAGTGTCGTTGGATAAGGGGTTCAATGCCATTGAGAGTCTCCGTCTCCCTCCGGCCAGAGAAAGCCAGCCAGGTTCTCCAGCACCCGCTCTCTCCACGCGCACGTCTCCATACCTTTTTGCAGCTCCTCTAGGTCTCTGTGAGCCCCTCTCTTTCCTTCTAGTTGTAGAATTTCCACTCAGCCCACTTTCCTGTGGATCTGGATGATGTCCATTCTGTCTTTTAGTTGTAGTTTTGAAATTGTTGTGCAAGGCAGCAGTGTAGATGTTTACCTATGCTGCCATCTTGGATACTCCAAAAATACACTATTTTTTAAAAAATTGCTTAAATTTCCAAATATTTCTAACTATAAGTGATATTTAAAAACTTCCTATAAGAATACAGGTGGTCCCAAAACCCTGGGTAGAAGGTTACTGCAACATTGGAAGTGGACAGATAGTTTAGGTAGAATTAGCATTCCACTGGTGCTGTTGGCAATGGACAGATTTTAATTTGGAAAATCTCATTTCTTCTGACAGCAGAAAGGACGGGAGAGAACAAGTCTGAAGAATAATCTCCCATTCCTCCTCTCTCTCTGCCTGGATACTCTCTCTCTGTGTCCCTGTCTGGAATCAGTAGACAGTACAACATGGGGTATTTGTGGAATCCATGTTCACTCCTGTAATCAGCAGCATGGTACAGAGCTAGAAACCACCACCCCCAAGACAACTCAGAATTTCGTATTTCATATTCGCCCTGTGTGCTAGTGATTTCTTAGTCAATATGTTAGAAGTAAAACCAGAGGCCAGTCCCTCAGAGAGTGCACTATTGTGTCAGATGGTTTAGGAATTGATTTAATGTCGTGTGTGTGGAAGAGTGCTGATTGCCTTCTATACAGCAGTTCCCTGTGTGGGTTACAATATCTTTCCTTTGCTTCTCCTTACCTTTCTGGTTAGGCTTCAATTGACCGACCACCAGGGGGCATGACTGGTCACAGTAACCTCTTCTCTCCAAAAGACTGCACTTTCTCTCTCTCTCTCTCTCTCTCTCTCTCTCTCTCTCTCTCTCTCTCTCTCCCCCCGCACCCCCCCTCCCGCCCTCGCCCCCTGTTAACTGCCCCGGGAGAGATAGAAGTCCTTCTGGACTCTGCTGCTGAGATAGATAGTCCCTCGTTTCATCTTATTTTGTTGGCTTTATCCTTTACATTTATTTTTTTTAAGTATGTTTTTTATTGATTTCAGAGAGGAAGGGAGAGGGACAGAGAGATAAACATCAATGATGAGAAAGAATCACTGATCAGCTGCCTCCTGCATACCCCACATGGGATCAAGCCCACAACCCAGGCATGTGCCCTGATGGGGAATCGAAATGAGACCTCCTGGTTCATAGGTCAACACTCAACCGCCGAACCATGCCAGCTGGACTGTTGGCTTTATCTTTCTAATGGAAAAGAACGTTTTAAGAGTGTTTTTTTAATGTATTGGATGACATTGTTTTAACAAAATTACATAGCTTGCAGGTGTACAATTCTATAATACATCATCTGTATGTTGTATTGTGTGTTCACTACCCCAGTCAAGTCTCCTTCCATCACCATTTATCCCCTCTTTATCTTCTTCTACTGCCCCCCACGCCCCTTCCCTCTGGTAATCACCATGTTATTATCCGTGTATATGTTTTGTTTTAACTTATGTAGTGCTCTCTACAAATCAACATTCTCAAAATCATTAAATGTGTTATTTCTTGTTAATCCCCCCCGAAGGATATATTTTTCATTGATTTTTAGAGAGAGTGGAAGAGAGGGAGGGAGAAGTGTGGGGAGAGAGAGAAACACTGATGTGAGAGAGATATCATCAATGCATCCTAAATGCACCTGACCAGGGCTGGAAATTGAGCCTGCAACTTGTGGTGTGAGAGCTGACGCTTTAACCACAGAGCCACACAGGCCAGGGCTATTCAATTTATTTATTTTTATTTTTAAATATATTTTTATTGATTTCAGGGAGGAAGGAAGGGAGAGAGAAATAGAAACATCAATGATGAGAGAAAATTATTGATTGGCTGCCTCCTGCATTCCCCCATGGGGGATCAGGCCCAAAACAGCTATGACCTCCTGGTTCATAGTTTGATGCTCAACTTTTGAACCACGCTGGTCAGGCTATTAAATTTATTTGATATCCACAATAGCACAAGAACCCTACCATGTGGCACCAATATCACTGACATTTTAGAAATAAGGAAACAGATAAGGACTGTACTGGAGTACCCATTTCCCAAAGACCAGAGACCAGAGGTTAGGGTTAGGGTTAGGGACTCATAAGTTTGTTGCATATCTTTCCAATTTTTTTTTGTAAAAAATATAAATATGTGTGTGTAAACAAACAAATATAAATATGTGTATATATACAATTATACATACACTAGGGGCCCAGTGCACGGATTCATGAACCTTGAAAGCAACTGTGTGCTGCAAGGCTGCAGGGGGCACAGGCGCAGGTCTTGGTCCATCCTCCATGCCCATGTCCGGCCCCTCCTGCCACGGCCCCTAGCCCCTTGTCTGCCAGCAGCCCCACTCCTGCTGCCACGACTCCCATGCATTGGCGGTGCTGGCCCCACTCACACCTGCTGATGGTGTGGAGAGATTAGGGCCAGTGCCAGTAGCAGGCAGGACTGCCACATGTGGGAGCAAAGAATTTTCAGTAACCACCAGAGGCTTGCCCTGATGACAGCAACCAGCCTTGATCTGGCGCCCTCGCTCACCTGTTCCACCATTCCACCACGGCCATCACTTACCATGCTCCCCATATAATCCCTGGTGGTCAGCACACGTCATAGTGACCAGGTGTTTAGTTGTTCTGCCATTTGGCCTATTTGCATATTAGGGTTTTATATATAGAGATAGTAGGTTTTATTGTTTTAGAACAAGGAGATCATATTATATGTATTACGTAATTCAGTTTGTCTTTTTCATGTAATCTATAATGAATTTTCTACATAGATTATAGAGAGCTATCTATGCAAGACATATATTGGGTTCCATTGTGTGGGTATGCCATCACTCATCTAACCATTCTACCTTTGCCCAGCCAGGTGATTCCATTGCTTTACTGTTTCATGTAATGCTGTAACAGGCTTCATTGTACATATATGGGGCTTTCTCGTGCAAGAGCTTCTTTAGGGTGGGTTCCCAAGAGTGGAATTGCTTTGCTGACGGCTATGTGATTTTTTACTTTGATGTATGCCTGCATGTTGCTCTCCGTTCTTGTCTCTCTCCTGTCTGCTCGGCTGCTTGTTCTCTCTTAGCCTTAAGACATGCGATTCTCCCAAACCTGGCATGATTGGCGTCTTGAGTGGGCAGGTGAGAGCTGCCCCCCACTACTCTCGACAGGGTGCAGAGCAGGTGCCAGTCAGCACTCCACACTTACCCCTCCGACTAGCACAAAGAATCACTTGTTGGTGTTCCTATGAGTCACCTAATGCTCACAAATGTGGCCAGGAAAGAGCCACCTTGGAGCAATATCCTCAATGGAAAAGGGTAGAAAAAGCAAAAATGAGGCAGCGATGACCCCAGAAAGGGGCTGGGGACAGGTGCCAGGTAGCAGTCAGTTCCTTCACTTCTGCTTGCCCAGCAGGCATCAGAGTTAACCTGAGTGTAACTGATTGAAGGCCACAAACAGGTACTGAACAAAGGCCCGTCTTCAAGAAGATTAGAGCTAGTTCGGATGGTAGGCATTCTCTCTAAATGACTGTATTTGAGGTGAGTGTGTGAACTTGCCCAGAAGCATGGGCTGCACAGCCGTGAATCAGTGCTTGCCTCCTCAGATATGGAAAGAGTATTTGTGAGTGGGTGAGCTAACTCGTCCTCTTGTTTACCATTGTCAATACCAATATATATTGAAGATTAATTTCACCTTGGGATAAATAGAAATGAAAAGTACAGAGAAAAGTACTTCTAGATGGAGACACTTTGAACACTTAATGAGAAATGTGGCCCTTGAGTGTGGTCTGGGAGGGGTCTCCAGGCTGGTGCAGAAAAAGGCGGGCTTGGAGGTACGTTTCACATAAATGCCCTGAGAGCAGGACTGCAGGGAGTCTGAGGTGCGAGGGGAAGGTTCCCTAGCAATTTCAGAGCCACCAGGATTGGGAGGGAGGGTGTTCCCAAAATTGGGAGAGTGCTCCCAGAAATTTGGGAGGTGATGCTCCTAGTATTTTAGGGGGAGTGCCCCTAGGAGTTTGGGGGAATGCTCCCAGGAGTTTGGGGGTACTCCTAAAAGTTTGGGGTGAATGATGCTTAGCACTCTTGTTCTAAATAGGCTGTTACTTCTGAGGAAATTTTCAATGTTTTCTTTTGCTAGAAGACAAATAAAATGAGTGTCAGAGCAAAATGAATGGCTACTATTATTTTAATTTTCACTTTTCTCAATTTAAAGAGGGAAAGTTCAAGGAAGTAAGAAATGTTATCCCAAATGTCAAATTTCAAGCGGGAGCAGAATATTTCTGAGGATATTTTTTTTCTCTCTTTTAAGATTTTTTAAAATTGATTTTCAAAGATAGGAACTGAGAGGGAGAAACATCAATGTGAGTGAGAATCATTGATCTGCTGCCTCCTGCACGTTCCTTACGTGATGGAGCCCACAACCTGGCCACATGCCCTGACTGGGAATCAAACCTGCAACCTTTGGGTGCACAGTCGACACCCAACCAACTGAACCATGCCAGCCAGGGCTATGGGCGGGATCCAGCTCTCAACAGGCTATTTAGCATATCTGACCCAAAGAAGGCCTGTCCCAGGCGAGCTGTGGAGTTGGGGTTGGATTGAACAAACTGGAGCAAAAAGATATGTATGCAATGTCATCGAGGCGAGCTTGGTCCTCCTGTTCAGGTCCCGAGAAGGACCTGTGGGGCCTGTTGTGGGTAGATTGGCCCGTTTTTATAGGAGAAGTTCACTGGTAATGAATTATTTAAAGTGGACCAAATATACTACCCAGTCCTTCCCATGAAAGATGGCTCCTGATTCTGCATGTATGTCCCAGTCCCTGTATGTACTTTCCACATGGACAAGTGTGACCTGGCAGATGACACAATGTCCTGGTCGCCTGTCACTTGCATATTGCAGACCCAGCCTCTCAGGTGGCGGGAACCCTGTAGCTTAGTCCTGAGCAGGATGTGGTGCAGGGGGGAGTCCCAATGCCTTATGGGATGGTCTGCTGTGGCCACGGAGTTTGCCAGCTGCTTGCTGTACAGTCCCACCCAAAGGGACACCCAGCTCATCCTGAGGCCTCCATGTGACACAGGGGCAGGCCTTTCAGATGTAAAAGCAAGTGTCATGGATGACAACTAGCTAACCAGCAGTGTTTCAAGTTTAATGAATACATTCCCCAAAAGATAACACGAAGCCTCCTAGAATTCACAAATCTTAAAGGGAACATCCTATAAATTAATGACCACATAAGGGTAACTCTAGGGCTACAAGATGCAAAACAGGATGACAATAAATTCATAAAATGAGCATAAGTCAGACTTTGAACGAATGCTGCAACAGGTAACATGGTTTATGGTCTGTGGGCATTCCAGTCCTCATGCCACTCCCAGATCAATAACTCTCATCTAAGAGCAACAGGTGAATTTAGAAAGGATTCCATTGACTAGGACTCAGTGCAAAACTACCGAGATGCAGAGATCTTAGGCTTAGTAGAGAGCATAAACAGGGCAGATTTTTTATGGGAGCGATTGTGTGGCTGGTCATTTTCTGCTCCTTTTCCTCCACAGTTCCGTTTACAGAAAACATCTTGCTGTGGGACCGTGGGATCCTCCTTAACCAAAGCCACTTCCCAGGGCTTTTCCGTGTGTGTGTGTGTGTGTGTGTGTGTGTGTGTGTGTGTGTATGTTCCATGCCCACCCAGGTGAGGAGACGCCCCTGCAGATGAGAGGCCACTGGCTTGGAGCCTTTGTGCCTGTCCTATCTCAGGGCCAGGCTCTGCCACAGGACAGCTTGGGCCACGCGCCTTCTCCAGGAAGCACCACCCAGTATCTCCACCATGGTGTGTCTGGCTGAGTGGGTGTTCCCTGACGGCCGTGCCTTCCTCCAGGTGCGGCTACATGATCGACAACGTGATTCTGCTGGTGAGTGGCTCGCTGCAGAAGAAATCCGTGAGGGACCTGCTGGGGCGGTGCCACCCTCTGGGCCGCTTCTCAGAGATGGAGGCCGTCAACATTGCAGAGACGCCCTCTGACCTCTTCCACGCGGTCCTGGTGGAGACGCCCTTGGGTACGAATGTGGGTGTGGCACTCGCTGTCCTGTGCAGTCACTGCCATTGGGAAGTGTGCCCCACGTCACCATGCTCCCATGAGCACAGCACAGTGGAGAGGTTGCTAGTAGTGGAGGGTCCAGCCCAGCCCCCCTCCTCAGCTCAGACAGGAAGCACCTGTGGTCACCTCGCCCACATCTCCAATGTCTCCAACTTCTCCAGGCCCAGCTAATGCATGACAGACCTCGTCCCTGGTCAAGCCACCCCTTTCCAGGGTGTTGTTTAGAATCAATGCCTTCCCTTCTCTTTCATCGTCAGTCCGCACAGGCTCCTGGAGGGAATGGGTGTCGGGTGCCCAGAGTTGTCCGTCGGCTCTGAACAGCACGGAGAAGCCACTGGGCCACGGCGCACACATGATTGTGAGGAAGTCTGCACAGTAGCAATGCCCTTTGATCATTTGTCAAAATACTCGCCATTTTGGACAAAAGTTTTAAAGAAAAATAAATGTGTCATCAAGCGCCCAGTGCTATGGTGCAGGTCCCAGGAGGGCAGGGGGTCTGACACCAATGCCGTGAGCATGATGTCAGCTCAGCCTGTCCACCAGGCACATGGGCAGTTTGGTTCTCCTCCATCCCCCACTGTAGAGTTTTGAAAACAAAATAAAACATAAATAAGTACAACTCGGTGCTTGGCACAAAGTAAGGGCATGAAAGGTAAGTATTACCATTGGCTGGCAGGAGACTGTGGATGTGAGCCTGGATTTTGGCGCTGCCCACGCCAGGCACTTGCTAAGTCAGTGAGCCGCATGCCACGCAGGCGCCGCAGTAAATGCTTAAGAGTGGTCTCGGTTGGTGCCCTGTGGCAGTCAGTGTGATGCACCCATGGATTGAAACCTGTGTCCTCCTCGTGAGCACAGGTGGTGCATGCAGGATACACTCTCTCCGCCTGCAGTCCTGCCTGTCATTAACTCATCCTGTGATGACCTCTGTTCCCAGCACCATTCTTCCAAGACTGCATGTCTGAAAACACACTCAATGAGCTGAACATCGAAGTTCTGCGCAATAAGCTGTACAAGGTAACTGCTATCTCTATTGCACAATCCATCCTAACCAGGGCTCTTTGTTAGATGCGATGCCTCCGTGGTTTTGAACTTCCTGTGTGGAGCATGCGTATCAGCTTCCTGGGCAGGAGGTGGCTAAGGGGATGTCGCAGCCCAAAGTCTGTGTCCCCAGGCCTGGCTTGGAGCATGAAGTGGCGATGGGCAGGCGGGCCAGGAAACAACCAGCATTTACAGGCTCCTCTGTCAGGCAGAGCTCACTCTGTCCTCCATTCTGTGTGAGTCCTGATCCCGCTACCTGTCCACACGATTCCAATCTCCTGGCCGTGGGCAGCGAACCGAGATGACGGGCTGGTACGGGACGGCCTAGGTGCCACTCACATAATCTGGCCACGAATAGACAGTGCCGCCCCCTCCAGATCTCTCTGTGTATCAGGTGCTGAGTAAACTCTGTCCTTGCACTTGGACGACCAAGTGCCTTCAGACATTCTCCCAGAGCAGCTGAATAAACGTAGGCGCCACCCTATATGCAGCATGCCCTGCTGCCGTGCAGGGTCCTCTCCAAAGCATTGCAGAACAGGCATCGTCCTCTTTATGAATATGGGCTACAGGGGTCACCCCGATCCAGCCAGCAGAAGGCACTGTTCAAGCAATGCAGAGGCGCTAACCCACTCTACTCCAGGAGGCATGGGGGTGAGGTGGCGAGGCGAAGGAGTTCTTTAATGAGTGCAGTGTGGACTCAGCCCAGGCAGCTGGCTGCAGCCAGGCCTGCCTTCCCACCTGCCCCAGTGCTCAGAGCCACCTGTGTGTCTCCCGAGAGAGGAGATGTCAGCACAGGACCAAAGCGGAGTCTTTATGGGGCTTGTGAAAGGGCTTGGCATGCTTGGTAGAAGAGCCAGAACAGCCAAGTGAGGCCACCAGAGGTGCATGCAGAAAAGCGAGGCACGTGGCTTCAAGGTGAGACGAGTGCAGCCGTTTCTCCCTGTAGTTCTTTCTTCATACTGTGCCATGGGCGTTAGTGTGAAGTCTTCTTCCCCAGGTATTCATTCTCCCTGCCGGTGAGAAGTGACTCAGCCTCCATGAAATGCTGAATAAGCCATGAAAACAGATCTAGACATTTTCACAAGGAGCATATCTTCACGCTGTTGTTTGATGGTCTCTCTTCTTTTCCAGTCGTACCTGGAGGCGTTCTATAACTTCTGTAAGAATCATGGTGATGTCACAGCAGAAATCATGTGCCCCATTCTCGAGGTGAGAAAGCGTGCTTGAAGCATTCATGCCAAATGTGTATTTCCATATGTGTCATTTCTGTCATCGGACTGATGCTGCTTCATTGCAGAAGCTCCTTTATCTAAAGTGAAATGAGCAATGCGTTCTACTCTCTGTATGCCATTGATGTCTTCCATTAACAGTGGTATTTTCTGGCCCTGACTGGGTGGCTACATAGGTCGTGGGTTCGGTTCCGGGTCAGGGCACATACCTAGGATACCTAGGCTGAGGGTTTTATCCCTGCTCGGGGCATATATGGAAGGCAACTGATTGATGTTCCTCTCTCTCTCTCTCTCTCTCCCTCTCTCTCTCTCTCTCTCTCTCTCTCTTTCTCTCTTCCCGCTTCCCACTCACCCTGTCTCTCTACAATCAGTATCCTTGGGTGAGGATTCAAAAAAAAAGAGTGATTTTCCAAGTTTCCTACACTGAAGAGTTGTTTTAGACTTAGGAAAGAATAATACTTATAAAAATCTGATCATGCTTGCTGTATAGTATGAAGAAAGATAATAATTAGTGAAAAATTTAGTAAGCTATGGCATTTACACACTATAGGAATCAGAAGGATCCCCAGATTTCCTCCAGTGAGGGGGCACTGGGCTGTTGGGACCCACAGGGGCATCATTCCTGTAGAAACCTTCACCTAAAAGCCACTCGTGCACCCAGCTCTGGGTGGAGAGACTCTGGTGAGGGCTCAGCGCTGGCTTCTACCTCTCTGACTAAAGTTAATATACTTCTTAATTTCCTTTGTCATCAAAGAGGAATTTTATCTGTGCCAGAGGCCTCTTGTTTCAAATGTCACCCGCAAATGCTCAGAAATCCAGGCATCTGAGGGCTCAGGCACCTGGGCACAGTTGGCATTCAACGCAGCCTGTGTCAGTGGAGCTCTCTTGCTGGCTTCCTCAGCCTCTTGGACTTAAAAATTCATATATAATTTAAATAAATATATAACTTAAATATGTAACTTAGTTTTTATTGATTGTAGAGAGATAGAGGGAGGGAGAGAGAGTAACATCAATTAATTGTCCTACTTACCTACTTGTTCATTGGTTGACTCTTGCAAGAGCCCTGAGTGTGGTTTGAACCCACAACCCTGGCTTATCAGGACAACACTCCCACCAACTGAGCTACCAGCCAGGGCACGATAGAATTTAATGTTAAGTTATATATTCCGGGTTTAGAAAAGCCCTGTGAAACAATTTTTTTCCAAAGATTACCTTTAATCATTAGGTTACCTTTTATTCTGAATTCATTGGTGGCAGATCCTTGAATATGGAACAATGACTTCTGAATTCAAGAAAAACCTGAGAAGAACTACCCTTTGGGCAAAGAAGCCGGGGAGGTGGGGGAGGACTGAGTAACTTCATCTGCACATGGTGTAACGTGCTGTCCTGAAACTGCATCTGGCGGTGTCTGTCCCCTCAGAACAGCTCATCCTCTAGTGTTACAGCTAGAGACGCTCTGCTGCCCCCATCGTCAAGTGAGCAGTCTCTGAAGAGGGAAGTGTGTCATTGGCCAACTCGTAAAGGTCTTTCTCCCCATTTGTCTCATCCAGAGGATGGGCCTTGATGAGTCAGGAACTTTTTGAGGTGCATGCAACATCAGAAAGTGCGCTTCTCTTTGGAATTCTGGTCACATCACACACATAGGTGGCCTGGTGACTCAATGAAGCACTGTCCCTTCTTCTCATGAATCGAACTACTAGTGGCATTTAAAGCAGCCATATAATTCAGGGCTCAAAGCATGGTGTCCACATTCCTAATCCCAGGTTTAGAAATGGTTCTTATACTTGATGCCAACAAAAGCGGAATAGGAGTTATGTTGAAACAAAAGGTATACAACTGCACTGGCACTAGCCAACACTTGGTATGTGAGGTACTGTCCTAAACTTTATATACATGAATTCACTTGGACTTCAAAACAGCACAGAGATGAGGGTTTAGCGTGTATTTTTCAAAAGGGGCAACTGAGGCACAGAGAAGGCCTAATGTCACAGTTAGTGGGAGGTCAAGATAGGAACCCAGCACGTTGGCCCCTGGCTCCAATTCCTACATTAAGGAAGGCTGTGCCATAAGCATGGTCACATCGCGTGGGCTGCATGACCCCAGAACGCCAAGAGCATGGTCTCTGTGGCATGGACCTATAAGGACTGAACGGAGGCTTGTCATTGGCCGGTGGGACCGGCTGCTGGGTCCCTGGTTCTCAAAGCCATTTCCTGTCCCTTAACCTACCACATTAGGTTAGGTTTTCCTCAAGCTGCAATAAAAACAAAAATTCATTTAACCATCTTCATACATTTATGTAGAAACATTTACATGTGGCATGTGATTATAATGTTTTTTAAAATATATTTTTATTGATTTCAGAGAGGGAGGGAGAGGGAGAGAAAGATAGAAACATCAGTGATGAGAGAGAATCATTGATCGGCTGCCTCCTGCACACCCCACACTGGGGCTCAAGCCCACAACCCAGGCATGTGCCCTGATCCATAATCGAATCATGACCTCCTGGTTCCTAGGTTGACACTCAACCACTGACCCACACTGGCCCGGCCGATTATAACGTTTCTTGATGTGACGAGATTTGTCAGGTTGATAACAGCATTAGATCTTGTAACCTCTCTTTAATGAAGTTTATGAAGTTCTCACACATGTGGTCTTGTGCTCTCACGTGTGACAGGACACATACTCACAGGCGGAGGGTGTTCCCTGAGCTTGCGTGAGAACATTTGACTGGATTTCAAGACTGTGACTTCATATGGAAAGTCAACTTGTGTTCAGAGCACTCCTGCTGTCTGTGTGGCTAATGCCACAGGACCAAGAGCCCAGAACATGCTGTCTGGTCTCCTGGTCAGTACACAGCTGACAAGCCCGCCCTGCTTCCAGCTCCCACACTGTCCTCCAGGGCCCTTGGCCACCCGTGCTCCCTATGCTGTCCCCCACCCCTGCTCCCCACTGCTGTCTTTACAGCCCCCAGCCCACCCTTACTCCCTCCAGATGTGAACGGGCAAGAACGGGTGGCCTGATAGCCCAGCTCTACCAGGTGCAGCTGACAGTGACTTAGAAGAAGTCCAAGAATACAGTGACCTTCTGCAGCAACAGAAAAACTGTGGCTTCAGAATGAATGAGAGTTTGTAGGAGAGTGAGGGAAGACAGGGTTCTGACATACCTGCACCCACAGGAGCTGCCCGTGCCTCTCCAGCCAGGGTGTCGGATGTGGCCTGGGGATGGGCGCGGATGGTCAGTCTCTTAGCGTTCCCACTACATCCTCTCACGGAGCTCAAGCGGGAGGGAACCAGGCAGAACAAAGGGTGTTGCCAGCTATTGGGGTCCAAGGAAATCATCACAGGGGAGGAAACAGAAGGGCTTTCCATGAAAAGGCGGATCTTGTGGGACCCTCAGAAGCAGGGAAGTTGAGTTCTGAGTGGAGTCTGTGCGGTGTAGGACACAGAGACATGTTCTCACGGGGAAAACGCAGACGTGGCTGCTCAGTAGGCTGTCTCTGGTATGGCCCTCTGCACAGCCCTGCTCCGTGCCTGCCTCCGTCCCTCCTCATCCTGCACTCCCGGCCTGGAGCTGTGGCTGTTGCCAGCCAGGTTCTTTAAATCTCTCGGCCCCGTGCTCCTCAGCCCTCCCGCCTGGGCTCCATGTCGAGGTCCCTTTGCGGTGGACCACCCCTGCGAAGTCACGAGTGCTGTCAAGGCCCAAGGCAGCTGCCTTTGGCTCCAAATAAGGCAGCCAGCCTCTGGCTGGGAGGATGGGAGAACTGGCTGGGAGGGTGGGAGGACTGGCCGCCTGGCTCCTTGCCTGGCTCCTCTGAGTACTGTGCTCATGGAAGGCTCCGGCAAACCTGCAGCTCTGGGTTTGGGAGGGGCCGTGAGCGGGATCTGCCCCAGGATCTCTGAAGTGGAAGAATCGCAGGCCTTTCTGGTACATGGCTCTCCCTCCCCCCCCCCCCCAAATACCTGCCACCTGCCACGGGTCGGGTGCTGGATGTTCCTAATGAAGGGTGAACAGGAAAGGCATGGCCCCCAGAGGGTCTGGTCTTGAGGGGAAAGATACCCAGGCAGATTTTTAAATGACGAGTCACATGCGGGTGGGTGCCCAGGTGCCGAGAAGGGTTCCCAGCACCGGGCACCAGGGAGCAGCTGGGTGTGGGCTGGGGTGGGGTCGGAGGAGGAGGACCGGGAGAAGGAGGATACGGAGGCCATGGGGAGAGAAAGACAGGGTGCGGGTGATCTGGAGGCCCCGCAGGCGGTCTGCCCAGTGCTTTGCTCAGCGGACAATCAGGCAAGTACACTCGACCAGCAACCCTCACATGGCCACACCCACCACCCCACAAATGAGGAAACTGAGGCCAGAAAGTGAAATCACTTGCTCCAAATCGTTTAATTCTTAGCTACAGAGTTAGATTTGTTGTTATTTAATTTAAAAACAACATCAACCCAGACGGTTTGGCTCAGTGGATAGAGCGTTGGCCTGCAGACCAAAGGGTGTCCCAGGTTCGATTCCAGTCAAGGGCATGTACCTGGCTTGCAGGCTCCTCCCTGGCGTAGGCCCTGGTTGGGACTTGTCCAGGAGGCAACCAATAGATGTGTTTCTCTCATCGATGTTTCTCTCTATCTTTCCCTCTCTCCTCCACTCTCCCTAAAGTCAATGGAAAAAAATATCCTCAGGAGAGGATTAACAAAAAAACAAGCAAAACAAAATAATAATACCACCCAAACCATGGGTAGCACGGATTTTCCTCATGTGAAGAAGCCTGACCCACATCAAGGGGGCTTGGCGGGTGCGGCGTGCACTTTCTCTTCCAAGCGCCCACGAGGCCTTCGCTGGGCACTTTTGCTCTGTCCCTGGGCACCCACCGTGTGCTGCGCAGGCCTCACTCCGGATTCCAGGAGGAGGTGCTGCGCTGCGGGCTGCTGGCCTGTGTCCCGCTGCCAGCGCCTGGGTGCTGCATGAGGTTTGGAGCAGGCCATAGCCGTGGGGGTGGCCGTCCGGCAGCAGCTGCTGGGTGGGGAGCAGGTGCATAAGCCTCGCCTGTTGGGCAGTCAGACGAAGAGCCAGAGCTGACAGGGAAACAAGTCGCTGGGAAACGGTGGTTGCCCTGGGGTCTGTCCACAGCCTGAGCAGGGGCGGCTCTCATGGCTTTCTCTCCTGCAAATGCAGTTTGAGGCTGACAGGCGAGCGTTCATCATCACCCTCAACTCTTTCGGCACCGAACTGAGCAAAGACACCCTGGAGGCCCTCTTCCCGACCTGTGGCCAGCTCTGCCCCGAGGGCCTGCGCCTGCTGGCCCAAGTGGAGGACTTCGAGCAGATGAAGAGGGTCGCGGACCACTACGGGGTACGTACATGGCCCCGGTTCCCCGCCCTGTCACTTGGGCCCTGGACGTTGCACTCTCCCTGCCAGTGTTCTCCCCACCAAGGGGGGTGCACAGGGATGTCTCTGTGGCCTCGGGAAGCACGGTTCTCAGGGGCTGAGGCGGTGATTCCCCGGGGCAGGCGTCCTGAGAACCTGAGCTCATGTCAGAGCAGGTGGGAGAGCCGACCAGAGGCCCTTTCGATGCAGTAGGGGGTAAGCGGGTGAGCGGCCCAATGGCCACCTGCAGTCAGGACAGGTGGCCCCTGGCTGTGCGCCTGGCTCCAGGGGTCTGGATGGAGAGGCCCCCCTGCCGCTCTGCAGCTCAGGTCCTCCTCCCAGCCGCTCCTCCCTCCTCTATCTCAGCCCTCCATGGGGCTTTCCATAGCTGAGAGACCTGCCCACCTTTCCCTGGGTTCCCTGGAGGCCTCTAGGGACCACAGAAGGCAAGGCTGTGCCCAGACCTCTGCTACACCTCCCGTATCCCAGGGGCTCTGTGCTCTCACCCCGCACTTGCAGTTCCACAGGGATTTTATCAGCTGTCATCTCTAAGGTGGCGCATGCACGGCACCCCTAGAGTGAGAGCTGAGCATGGAAATGAGTTCCTATGCCTCCGGGCCGGGTGGGTCACGGGGTAAGCTGTGCTACCAGACCACCTGCTGTCATCGTGGGAATTTGACATTTCCTCAGGGGGCCCGAGAGTTACAGGAACATGTCCTCTGGGGATAAGCTTTTTAAATAAATGCAGTTTCTGTATTGCGAGGAACCATACACATTTATAAGAAATGAGGATTTGTTACCAAATAGTCCCTTCTCTGTTCCTAAGGTTTACAAGCCTCTGTTCGAGGCTGTGGGTGACGGCAGTTGGGGGAAGTCGCTGGAGGACGTGTTTTATGAGCACGAGGTAGGACCCGCTCCTTCTGCCACTCTGGGTTTTAAGCATCTTCTCACATGGATCTCAGCGGGCAGCCCCAGTGCAGGTGTCTCGTGGGACGGAGACGCAGAGCGGGCTGGGAGGCAGGCAGCCCAAGTGAGGGCAACGACCCAGGGTTCTCACCATCACAGCCTGCCTGTCCTCGCAGGCAGCCCGGTGCGCGCCACCCTGCTGGTGCCTCCCCCGGTTTGTCCAGAGTGAGGACGCAGCTTGGGCACAGCTGTAACACTTGGGAATTATTCCTGTGGAATTGCATGGAGGGTCCACCTCATGGTTCCCTAAAAAGGCAGAAAGGTCCCACTTCATTTGAGTCCATGTCTGGGTACTGAGCTGCCCAACAGAGGACTTGTTCCGTTTTATGTTAGATTTTTTATACCGGCAGTGTCCCCTAATCTAAGACATCTTTCTAGTGTGGCCTACCCACTTCTCCAAGCCACTGGCCCTTCCACTGCAACTGATGAGAAGCCACAGGGGATCCTGGGAAGGACCCTGAGAGCCTGTGGGCTGCACAGGCCACAGCACGCAGAACAGAACAGGTTCCTGTCGGTCCTGCTCTGAGCGCTCTAGGGGCCCGAGAGTGTCATAACCGCAGTGGCAGCAGCTCCAGTGCCTCCAGTTGGCGAGGAGCCTGCTGGGCACCAGTGGGCAGGGAAGCTCCCTGTCTCCAGCCACTGCACGTTGTCCAGAACTGTGGGGGGCCCTCTGCCCCCTCTCCTTCACTCCACAGGGACAGAATAAGGAACTGTCCCATTTTCAACTGCCCCAGTTCGAAGTATTTTCTTGAAAAATTTCTGTTATCTCACTTCTACAGAGAAAAATGCAAACAATTGCCCTGTAAGTCAGGTTGCTGCAGAGCATTCTAGAAAAGCTCATCAGAGCTGAGTCTGCACACCAGGAGCTGGGATGCTGCCCTGGAGGGAGCTGGGCAGCTAAAACCTTCCCAAGCCTTTAAAGGCTGTGGCCAAGGTAAAGGCTTTCCCTGAATGAGACAAGCCCACAAGCTGATGCCAAGTAAATATGGTTCCTACATCACACACAGACACACACAAACACACATACAAACACACCGACACACAAACATGCACACACATACACAAAGACAGAGGCACACATGGGCACACACGGTCATACTCATAGAGACACACAAAGATATACAGCGAGACACACATATGGACATACATGCTCTGGGACTGCTGGTGTCTGCACTTACTGCCCAAGCACAGCCAGTTTGCCGCTTCCTCCTTGGTCACCGTGCGCTGCAGGCAAGCTGATGGTGCGTGCTTTGCATCCTTGCTCAGGTGAAGATGAATGTGCTGGCGTTCACCAGGCAGTTCCACTGCGGCGTCTTCTATGCTTACACAAAGCTGAGGGAGCAAGAGATGAGGAACATCGTGTGGATTGCCGAGTGCATCTCACAAAGGCATCGCACTAAGATCAACAGCTACATCCCGATTCTGTAACCTGCCCGGGCCGCAGGAGCAGAGATCTAAATGTGAAGAGGATGCTATTGAGCAAAATAAAAGGAATTGCATTAGATTATCAGGGCTACACAGAAGGAAGCTGCAAGGCCCTGCCTGAATGGCAGACTTACCTTGTTTCCACATTTATGCCTCTCTTCACCGGGCCTTGGGCATGCGTTTTAACCCTTGGAAATTTTCCCTACTCTTAGTTGTTGTGTGTTTTTTTTTAATTAAATCTTTATTATTCAGATTATTACATTTGTTTCTCTTTTTTCCCCTTCATAGCTCCCCTCCACCCAGCTCCCACCCCTCCCTTTACCTTACCTCCCCCCTATTGACCTCATCCATAGGTGTATGATTTTTGTCCAGTCTCTTCCTGCACTCCCCTCACCACTTTCCCCCTGAGAATTATCACTCCACTCCCTTTCTGTGCTCCTAATTCTATTATATTCACCAGTTTATTCTTTTGATCAAATTTTTTTTCTTTTTTTTTGATATTTTCTTTTTTTTTATTAATTTTTATTAATTTTTTATACATATCTCCCCATTGCCCCCCTCCCTCCCAGGCGTACCCCGACCCCCCAGTGTCTGTGATCATTGGTTATGTTTATAAGCATGCATACAAGTCCTTTGATTGATCACTTATTTACCTCACCTAACTTTAATCTTTCTGCTATAATTTCACAGTCTGTTTGATGCTTTATGATTTTTGTCCTCCTGAGAATTATCAGTCTACTCCCTTTCTGTGCTCCTGATTCTATTATATTCACCAGTTTATTCTGTTGATCAGATTTTTAATTCACTTAATTTTTAGATTCACTTGTTGACCGATGTGTATTTGTTGTTCATAATTTTTTGTCTTTTACCTTTTTCTTCTTTCTCTTCTAAAAGGGTACCTTTCAGCATTTCATATAATACTGGTTTGGAGTTGATGAACTCCTTTAGCTTTTTCTTCTCTGTGAAGGTCTTTATCTGCCCTTCAATTCTGAATGATAGCTTTGCTGGATAGATTATTCTTGGTTGTAGGTTCTTGTTGTTCATCACGTTGAATATTTCTTGCCACTCCCATCTGGCCTGCATCGTTTCTTCATTTCTGTTGAGAAATCAGCTGACAGTCGTATGGGTGCTCCCTTGTAGGTAATAAACTGTTTTTCTCTTGCTGCTTTTAATATTCTCTCTTTCTCTTTTGCTCTTGGCATTTTAATTATGATGTGTCTTGGTGTAGTCCTCTTTGGGTTCCTTTTCTTTGGGGTTCTGTGTGCTTCCTGGACTTGTAAGTCTATTTCTTTTACCAGATGTGGGAAGTTTTCAGTCATTATTTCTTTAAACAGGTTTTCAGTATCTTGCTCTCTCTCTTCTTCTGGCACCCCCACAATTCTGATGTTGGTACGCTTGAAGCTGTCCCAGAGGCTCCTTATATTATCTTCACATTTTTGGATTCTTTTCTCTTCTTGCTTTTCCAGTTGAATGTTTTCTGCTTCTTTATATTTCAAATTTTTGACTTGATCCTTGCCTTTCTCTAGTCTGCTGTTAGTACTCTGCATAATAGTTTTTATTTCAGTCAGTGTATTTATCATCTCCTCTTGGGTCTCACTAAATTTATCCATCTTTTCTAGCATATTCTTGCAAAACCTTATAAGCGTGGTTTTGAACTCTATATCCAGTCATTTTTTTTCCTCCATTTCTTTTGCTTGTAATCCCTTCCCTTGTCTCGGCATTTTCAATGTGCCGGGGAAACTTCTGTGCTGGATTCAGCCGAAGAAGCCTCTGCTGAGCTTGGGAGGGGTGGAGTCTCAGGGCTTAAGGGACCGCCTTGCCTTCCAGTCGGCCCCGCCCTCCACGGCCCCTGAGTCTCACGTGACTGGGTAATGGCTGGAGTGGTATTTGTGCGCTCGCACACCCGCATCGCCTCTAACCGCTGCCTTTCCCGCTCCCCTGCAAACCAGGACCACACGAGTCTAGGTCTCCAGGGTTTCGCCCAAAACAGGGGCTCAGTGGAGTCAGAAGTGGCACAGTTCGGAGGGTCTGTCTCCCGCCCACTCGCGAAAGCCAGCGGCACAATCAGCAATCCGTCCTCCGCGTGGTGCCGTGCGCGACCAGACCTCCGATCCTTTTCGACTCCCCTAAATTTCCCTGCACTTCTCCCTTTTCACAGTCCAAACTCCCCCCGTATGAGTTTCGGCTGGATCTGGGGTTTAGTGTCCTAAGATAAGGGGTTCAATGCCGTTGGGAGTCTCCGTTTCCCTCCCGCCAGAGAAAGCCAGCCAGGTACTCCGGCACCCGCTCTCTCAGCGCGCGTCTCCGTACCTCAGCTTTTTGCAGCTCCTCTGGGTCTCCGTGAGCCCCTCTCTTTCCTTCTAGCTGTAGAATTTCCACTCAGCCAGCTTTCCTGTGTTTCTGGATGAAGTCGGTTCTGTCTTTTAGTTGTAGTTTTGAAATTGTTGTGCGAGGCAGCAGTATAGGTGTTTACCTATGCCACCATCTTGGATTCCGAGTGTTTTCTGATTCTTTATATTTCAAATCTTTGACTTGATTCTTGCCTTCCTCTAGTTTGCTATTAGGTCTCTGTATAATATTTTTTATTTCAGTCAGTGTATGTTTAATTTCTAGTTGGTCCTTTTTTATCTCTAGTTGGTCCTTTTTCATCTCCTTTTGTGTCTTGCTAAATTTATCCATCTTTTCTAGGAAATTCTTGAAAATCCTTATAAGCGTGGTTTTGAACTCTATAGCCAGTCGTTTGTTTCCCTCCACTTCTTTTGTTTGTGATCTCTTCCCTTGTCTCAGCATTTTCATTATGCCAGGAGAACTTCTGTGTTGGATTCAGCTTTATAACACCAGACTTGCAAAACTGCAAAAGCCTCTCTGTTGAGCTTGGGATGGGTGGAGTCTCAGGACTTAATGGATTGCCCTCCAAGGTGCCTGGGTCTCACGTGACTCTGGGTAATCACTGGAGCAGTCCCTGTGTGCATGGGCAGTGCCTCTAGACTGCTGCCTTTCCAGTTCCCCTGTGCTCCGGGACCATATGAGTCTGGGTACCCAGGATTTCACCCGAAACTGGTGTTTAGTGAAGTTACAAGTGGTGCAGTTGGGAGGCTCTGTCTCCCGCCCACTCGTGAAAGCCAGTGGCACAATCAGCAGGCGATCTTCTGTGCACAGTGCTGTGCGTACAACCAGACTTCTACCCTTTCTCGACTCCCCTAAATTTCCGTGCACTTCTCCCTTTTCACAGTCCAAACTCCCCCCATATGAGTCTTGCCTGGACCTGGGGTTCAGTGCCATAGGATAAGGGGTTCAATGCAGTTGAGAGTCTCCATTTCCCTCCCACCAGAGAAAGCCAGCCAGGTTCTCCAGCACGTGCTCTCTCCTCACCCGCGTCTCCATACCTCAGCTTTTTGCAGCTCCTCTGGGTCTCCATGAGCCTCTCTCTTTCCTTCTAGTTGTAGAATTTCCACTCAGTCAGCTTTCTTGTGGTTCTGGATGCTGTCCGTTCTGCCTTTTAGTTGTAATTTTGAAATTGTTGTGTGAGGCAGCAGTGTAGGTGTTTACCTATGCCGCCATCTTGGATTCTCCAGTTGTTGTGTTAAAACCAAATCTAATAAAAGTGTTTTACTCCTGCTCCTCATACTTCTCCATGGGCCCAAATACTGGGGATCTGTTTTACTGTTTTCCCCCCTCACCTGAGGATATGTTTTTCAGTGATTCTAGAGAGAGGAAGAGAGAAAGAAGAACATGGACTGGTTGCCTCCTGTATACCCCTCAAATGGGGAATGAAACCCACAACCTGGGTGGGTCTGTGCCCCACCTGGAATTGAGCCCATGACCCTTTGGTGCACAGGACAATGCTCTAACCACTGAGCAGCCATCCAGTGTCTGTTTTACTCTTTAACTGTCTGTTCCTTCTGTCATCCACAAACCCCGGAGCTGTGCACCACCCACATGGCCACATGTGATGGGAAGGCTCCTTTGTCAGGGACACTTGGTCAGGTGGGCTCAGAGATCTGCAGCTTAGCACAGACATCCTGCATGCAGGCAGTGTCCATTTGTCATCAGGCTATAATGTGTAACCTGCACAGCTTTCTCTAAACATGAGACACAACTTTCTTTCTTACAGTTCCTTCATGCTTTACACTAAACTGGGTTTTACACATTAAGCAGCAGAAATCACACGGTCCATTTGCAGCCCGTGGATTCTCTATAAACCTTCACTCAAATCGGTGCCCAGAGCCACCCAGAGGAAGACAAGCAGCCAAGGCCTTTCTTTCCAACTAAAAGGTTCCAACAGAGGAACCTGTGCTGCGGTTGTGGGGGCGGAGCGGGAGAAACTTTGCTCACTCCAGGTCCTGGCTGGCCTAGTAATCACGTAGACAGGAGGCAGGTGAGCCAGAGACAATGACCAGGTTAAATTCATATGTGTGGGGACCCTGCCTATAAGAAAGGCAGGCTCAGGGTGGTATGGATACAGAAGCCCTGTGCTAGGGTTGAGGTCAGATGTCCTGGGGAGCGCACAAGGTCACTGCAAGGGGATAGAAATGGAAGTGCAGTAAATAGCGCTGCTCCACCAGATTGATGAGTTGATTTAAGATTATCGCTGAGAACCTGTTATGGGCAAGGCCTCTAATTCAGTTCTAGGTCAAGGGTGGGGAATGTCCAGCCCACAGGCTGTAGAAAGCCCTCAACATCATCTGGTCTGGCCCTGCCAAGGCATTAGGGGTGAGCTAATTAAATGTTTGACCAAATACAGCCTAACCGGTTTGGCTCAGTAGATAGAGCATCGGCCTGTGGACTCAAGCGTCCCAGGTTTGATTCCGGTCAAGGGCAGCGGATTGATGTTTCTAACTCTCTCTCCCTCTCCCTTCCTCTGTGTAAAAAGTTAATAAAATATATTTCTAAAAAAAAAAATAAATAAATGTTTGATCAAATACAGCAGGCCACTTTTTAAACTGATAACTTTGTATGGCCCGTGAATGATGTGATAAATATCCAAATAGCCCTTGGTAGAAAAACAGTTCCCCACCCCTGCTTTAGAAACTTAAAGGGATGGCACAAGTTTTTCTTGGTCCTGAAGCTAAAATTGCCTTTAGCTCAAAACAAACCACAGAGCAGATCGTGGGGTCTGATTCTGAACCCCCACAAGAGTTTCATTAGTAATAGTACTTACCATCTATCACTGAAAAGGTACTGTCAATCAGGTCAGAAGCACAGGTAAGACGAACATGAGAAGGATACAGACGCTGTTTGCTTTGTGTTAGTTTCAGGAGGAAACAAAATTCTCCTTGTTGGGTTCATTTTGAGTCATTTTCACTCCAGCAAATGGGAGCGTCCACTTCCCGATCCTGAGCACAGTGGTAAGGGATGCACGCCATGCGCAGAGGGACATGCATGCCGGACAAGTGCTCCTGTCCCTGTCTCCCAGGACAGAGGTCCAGAGTTTGGGGCTCAGCAGCCATGTGGCTGTCAGGGGACAGGCCTTGTAAATATGGAAATGGGTGCAGAAGACACAGCCCAGCCCCCTGCCCTCAGCAGTTTTCTCGGTTACATCATTACTCCATCTACCTCCACCACGGCCCCCGGCCCCCAGCTGCAGCCTCCCACCCCTACCTCTGACCACTCACTCTTACAAATTGTCACAGTAGAAGCACTGCTGCTTTTTTCAGGGAGTTAGCATGTGCTGAGCACTTAGTGGGCCCCAGTCACATCAGGTGCCCTGGCAGGCAACCCACTCTCGCTGGCCCATTTTAGATTTCCAGCCTGGAATGGGCTTTCTTGGGGCCCCGCCCATCCACGCCCTCTCTCTACATGGACATTTTTCCACTAGATCTCCACATGGCTGGTGCCTTCCCTGCAGGTTTTGATGTCGTCGTGTTGTCTTCTGCAGCGGGCACCTGTCCTCCCTTTGGGTCTGTTCACAGCAATCTTGCAGAGGTCCTTCAGGTTTAGGGGGCACCTTGTACTGGCCTCTGTCGGACACCCTGCTCTTCACCTCATAATTCTTACTGAGTTTATAACCATGAGCAGGTTTGTTTGCTTGGTAATGTTGGTTTCTCCCATCCAACAGAGCACTCTCTCTGCAAGTCCGAGATGTATTCCCGGATCACTGCTGTCTGTCAGTCTTGGCACAGGCCTGGCACTTGGCAGCACTGGATAAATATCTCCCTAGTGAATGAGGGACAAATCCTCTGCCGGAGGATTCTGTGATTCAAACCATAGAACTGCTAAAAGAGAAACTTGGAATTTTTAAGAGTTTATTTAAGCAAAAATCTATTCCAATTGGACAGCTCTAACAGAAAGTGGTTAGAAGTGTTCTGGACAGGAGCCGGGGAGGAGTTTCTAGAGAAAAGGCATAAGCAAACAAGGAAAGTGTCTGATCAGCTGTCGCTTCAGCAGCCATCTGACTTGGAAAGACCCAGGCGGCTGTTGGTGGTGGCTGTTCTTGAGTTCTGGTTCCTGACCCTGAGACACCCACAGGCCTGGGTTTGGGTTCCCTACGTGGGCAGCTAAAGCATGGGAGGTGCTGTGGTCCCGAAGCTGCTCACTCAGTTTACTGCCACATCCTCGGGGGCACAAACATCTCAGTGCCAAGAAGATAGAAAAGGCTGTAGCCCCTCTCTCTGTGGAAACAGGACCCTGGAAGGCAGGCGCTGAGTCCCGGCTCCTGATCTCCGGTCCTACGGCATCAGGACATTGCGGCAATCACCACGCTCATGAAACAAATAAGCCCAGATCCGGGCAAGGATCGCATGGCCATCACACCACCTGGGGACCCAAGGGGAAGCATGATGCACAGCTTCCACCCCAGGAGTGGGACAGAAGGTGGGGCTCACAGCCGGAAAGCATGCCTGGCCCAGTGCTCATGGTCAGGCAGGGCCCATTTCATTGCAGGAATGTGTCAGCCAAGAGCTACTTACCTTAAATGGAGTCCACAACACAGGTCTCCACAGAGGACAAGCCGTAGGGCAGGTAAATTCTCTAGCCTTGCTCCAGGGAGCCCTGCACAGCAGGATAACCTGAGTAATGACTTACTTATGTGCCCACTGTCTAACACTGACCTCTCCTGGAATTCCCAGGAGTCAGAGCACAGCAAGGGCTGGCTCATTCCCTTGTTTGTGGAGTTTACTAAAGGGGAAAAGACCACTGAACCATTGAGGCAGATGACTGCTATGCACTGTCTGTTCCTTCAACTAGTGGCATTCTCTCTCCTTCTAAGTGTGTTCAAGGTGCAGAGACAAAAGCAGGAGTCTAGAGTATTCAATTTGGGCAATGAAAATTAATGTGTGTTAAGAGGGAAAAAATAAATCACCTTTAGAAAAAAGAAGAAAGGTAAAAATCATTTCAAACAATTGCAAATGACATCCAAAGTCCCTGCGATCGCTGAAATCAGTATCGGTCTGTCCACCAGGCCCACCAGGCCCCCACACATGCCAAGCATCCCATTAACCATAGAAGGACCTGGACTGGGTTTGGGTTCCTTATTTGGGCAGCTAAAGGGGGTCTCAGATAGGCTGAAGTAATAGTTTTGGAGTCACATTCAGTACACATTCACCGTGTGCACTGTTGGTGTTAGGTAGCACGTAGGCATCTTTTCAAAACAATTTTCTTGACTTAAATATGGAACTCTCAGGGAGAGAGCGGGGGCTATCCCAATCCAACGTCCTCAGGCTCAGATCAACATTGAGTCACATAGACTAAGTGCCAGCCGGTACCTGGAGATCTCTAGTTCTGAGATCCTTCTGTGAAGAAGGCTGGAAACCTGCTCACTGGGGAATGCAGTGTGTTCCTCCAGGGCATCCAAACAATGCATCTGCCAATGTTTCCTAAATACATTGCTCCAGACATGCCCCGCTCAGCTAAGCTAACAGTCCTAGTCCTTGCATGAACCTCAGGAAGACACCAACACAGACTGGGCAAAGGCAGCCCCGGAGGCAAGGGCCCCTGGACGTCCCACTCATGGCTCTGCTGGTGCTCGGGCATCCTTGCTGCGGACCCATCACAGACTTGGAGAGTATGTCAGGCATGGTCTGCTTTGATAGCATATGGGAGCCCAGGCTTAAAAAGTCAGTGTTAAGTGATTTCAAATGTGAGCTTTCTCCACATTCTCTACCTCCCAGATGACAGGCAGTCTGTGCCTCCATGGGGTCCTTCCCTGCCCACCTCCAATGGCCCGACCTCCCGGTCAGATTCTTTGCTGTGCTAGCGGGCTCAGCAGGTCAAGACCTCATAGATGAGCCCTTCAAATCTTGTTGGTTGTCCAGCAAGCACACACCTGGGCTCTAAGGAAGCCATGGTTAGAGCAGAAGAGCCTTTCTTGGAGACATGAGAGCCAGGACTTGGAATCGATGTCCCTAATTTGCAGAGCTTTGTGGACTTTGACAAGTCACTGAACTTTGCATTTCCCCTTCTGTGAAAGTGGATAATTAAATCTACTCTTAAGATTTCCATAGGATTTAGATGAAAAAAATATGTTGAAATGCTTAGTACACAGCCTGCACAATGAAGGAGCTTCATCCGTGAGCTGCTCACAACATCACAGGGACTGCGTGAGAGACTTGTGCAGTGGTGTCTCATCATCGCTGGGAAGCGAAGACCATCTCTTAATTGCCTTTGTTTCTCCATTCATTCAGAACACAATGTTTGTTCAAAAAAATCACACTTGCTTTCCAGATAAAATGAAACATATGCTACTGGACACTGACATATAAAGATAGATGACTAAAATAACTGCTTTATTCCCAGCTCACAATTGGTTGAAGGTTAATTAATTCTAACAAATGAGGCCCGTCGCCTTCCCTGTCAACCTGCACAGTACTGTCTGATCTCTCTTGTATGGTCATGTCTCTGTTTCCAGCCCAAGGCTGCACCACTCCAGCTCCATATCTTTCTCTCCAAGTCCCAGCCTCCTGTCTGTCTGCAGCTGGGCTCAGCCTGAAGTCCCACTTCCCCTCAGTTTCCTGAGTCTCATCTCTGTTTATAGTTATCTCCTCCCCACCACACTCAATTCAGTCTTATCATAAACCCAATAGGGAGTGGGATGAACACCTTCCAAAATAGAAGCCTCTATGTTGCATGAAATTCTTCTTGATGGGGATCCTTCCCTCCACTGCCCTCCATTTCTTTGTTTTTGTTTTCATAATTTCTATTTTTTAGAAAATTATCTGTGGGGTCTCCATGTCTGAATTGAAGAGGGGTCCCAAGGACATGGACACCCTGCCTAGTCCTAAAGAGCATGGCACCTCGCTGCACAGGAGAGTAAGGGCAGCCATGAGCAGTCACATTGGGAGGTGCCCCTGGCCCTCTGCATCCTGACCCTCCCCAGCAGCCACCCAAGTGCCAGCAGCTCTCCACAGCCCTCCCTTGGGTGCCGTGTGTGTGAGTGCACAGTGTACAGTGTGGAGTTACGTTCATCGCTGCCTTTCTATAAGCACTCAGACAGTATCTTTCATTACCATTTCAGAATAGGAAAGGCACAAAAACAACAATAGCACAGCCTTGCCATGGGGGTCAAGCTGTAGGAGCCCACGTGACGGTTTTTGAAAAGACTGCAGCCAAGTCCGTGTTGGTAGCTTCCTGGTGGCTCTCTGTCATTTTCTTCCCCTCTGGCTGCCAGTGTGATCAGAGTTATTTTGATGACTCTTCCCCAGCTTCTTCATTTGAGTCTGCTTGTTACTCACCCACTGGGAGCAATGAAAAGTAACTGGTCCTGAGGTTGGACTTGGCTGTGAGCAAGGACACAGCCCGTCAGTGCCAGCGTGGGCTGCGCTTGGACTCAATGGGCCCTGGGCTTGAGGCATGAACCCCAGAGCTGAGGTTGTTAGGTCCCCGCGGTATGGAAGATGTTGACCGTGTTAGCATTCTGGGTGACAGGAAGTGCTGAAGCCAAATCAGCCCTCGCTAAGTCCTCCAATCCATTTGAAATGATGCCGGCGATGCTCCTTGGGGACCTGGGTAGGTGGAGGTGCCCGTAGCCACGCCGCGGGAGCAAACCACACCTCTGACTCTTGAGAGCCCAGTGAGTGGGGCAGGGTCGCTTCCATCCTGCCTGCTCTCAGCTGGGAGTCAGCAGGGCAGGCAGCACACTCCCCTTCTGCTCCATCTGAATAAATGTTGCTCTGGGTTTCCTGACATACAAGATGATGCTTACAAAAGGCCGCATAAGCTCTCAGCCTCAGGTGGGGAGACTCGCAGTGTCCTCAGCTGATGAGGAAAGCTGCTCTGGAGTGGCCAAACGGCAGGTACTCCCCCGCGCCTCGTTCTCTTTGGCACCAAGGAAATGGACTTCCGCTCTAGAAATAATTTAAGCCAAAACCCTTTACTCGCTGGACATGATGTTTAAATTTGAAGTGAAAAGTCATTTTTGTGAAGGGGAAAAACATCCTTTTTATGAAAATAGGACACCTACAAAGAAGAAAAACAACAACCTGATTTAACTGCATTGATATGGTTTGTAGAAAAGATTACTTCCCAGTTGGTGGGGCTCAGTGGTTGAGTGTCGACCTATGAACCCAGAAGGTCAGGTTTTGATTCCAGTCAAGGGAACATGCCTGCGTTGTGAGCTCCACTCCAGTAGAGAGCATGCAGGAGGCAGCCAATCAATGACTCTCTCTCATCAGTGATGTTTCTGTCTCCCTTTCTCTCTAAAATCAATAAAAAAAATATATAAAAGGAAAGGTTGCTGTGAATTTGTCTACCTCTCTCTCTGGTCAATTGAATGCCTTCAGGCGCTATCCAGTCTATACACAGAGGCCTTCACCATGTGAATCTATGAGCAACATTAGTAGACAGCCGGGATCTGCCAGGAGCTCCCACACTGCCCGCTCCTTGTAGTGGTGTTTCGGTTAGAGCAGTGGTCGACAAGAGATATTAGTCAACAGAGCCAAATATCAACAGTACAACAATTGGAATTTCTTTTTTTTAATATATTTTATTGATTTTTTTACAGAGAGGAAGGAAGAGGAATAGAAAGTCAGAAACATCTATGAGAGAGACATCGATCAGCCGCCTCCTGCACGCCCCCCACTGGGAATGTGCCCAAGTACATGCCCTTGACCCGAATCGAACCTGGGACCCTTCAGTCCGCAGGCTGACGCTCTATCCACTGAGCCAAACCGGTTTCAGCTGAAATTTATTTTGAGAGCCAACTTTTTTAAACTTAAACTTCTAATGCCACTTTTTCCAAGTAGACTCGCCCAGGCCATGGTATTTGTGGAAGAGCCACACTCAAGGGGCTAAAGAGCTGCAAAGTGGAAGAAGCTGGCAGTAGTTACTCCAGATGACTTGCAGAGTGAATGTGAAGGGCTGCTCCAAAACCCAAAGGAAGGCAGGGTGCCAGCCAATGGGAGTGCAGAAGTCAGGGCAAGTCCGGGATTTACTGGGCTGGTGACACCTGCCTGGCTGGGAACTCGGGGCAGCTGACTCTGTGAGAGCTCGGTTTCTGCTCCTCTCAATGCAGTTTCCATGTCTGCCCCTGGATGGTCAGGGGCAGGGAGGGCAATGGTCAGGTGACTGAGCCAGCCCCACTGCATGTGCTCCTACTGGGGGCTTGTCCTCAGCCTCCAGACTCCTGTATCTGCTCAGTGATGACTGGCTTCCCTGTGTTTGCCTTTTAAATCAGTGCATAGTTTTCACACTTTAGTAAGTGCCTGTGATGTGCAGGGGGAAGGCAAAAGTCCAGGTATAAAAAGGGAAGCCCTCCCTCAGACAGACATGCAGCGAGTGGGCAATGGCTTGGATGGCAGCAGGGCTAGACTGCTGGTGCCTATGCAGGGAGGCCTGAAGCTCTCGGAAAGGTTAATCCACACCCTCTTTCATGGGCGGGGCCACTTCCCAGAGGAAGGCAAGGTAGGTCCTGCCGGCCATCTATGGTTACGGGAGTTTTCTGTGCCCTGAGAACTTGCCCGCCCCTGGGCAGCAAGCGCAGCCTCCGTGTGCCACCTTGCAGGCTGGAGAAGGTCGGGTTCACTCAGTCCCACAGGGCTGCAATTGTGACATCTGAAGAAGTTGACAAGAGTGAGTCTGGAGAGAGGCTAGTTCCAAAGTTTCTGTTGTGCAATGTGGAGGTGCATGGAGAGGTTCTTCAGTCAGTGAAGAGGTTCTGCTCTGGGAAGCGGCAAGATCAATGGAGGCTGCTTTGGGCAGCAACGGATGGGCAGGGGAGAGGAGAAGAGCAGCTGCGAGGCCCTGAGGAAACAGCTGCCTCCACGGAGGCCAACCGGGTTTCTGGGTTTCTGTCCTTCACCGGCTAATGAGTGCGTTACTTCCAAGAAAAGTCAGGAAAGAGGCTGCAGAGACAAAAAGACCCTGAACATGAGAGTTCCAGGCAGCAAGCCTGTTCCTGCTTGCCCGCTCGTGCCCCAGGTCCTACTGTCCTCCACCCCTGTGACCTCCATCCTTGGCCATGGCCTCAGCATCAGGAGGGGCTCACTGCCATTGTTCTGTGTCCCAGGTGAGCTGGTCTGAGGGAACGCATCCGGGGGCTGGAATTTAGGAGCATAGAGACCAAGCTAAGAGAGTCTGAGGGAGCCTGAGGCCCTGAGGGAAAGAAGCTGTGGAGCCACCAGTGGGGGAGAGAGGCACATCCCAGGAGAAGCAGGAGAGCGGGGCTCCACCACCTTCTGTCCTGCCCACCACAGAACCTGCTGTTAGCAACCTCAACTGGAAAGGTTTGCTTCTGTGAGGCTGGACCAACCCACATAAAACTTCGGGCCATGCTGACATTTCATCTTCACCATCAGAGGGAGAACTTTTAAAGGAATGCAAGCACCCTAGCCGGTTTGGCTCTGCAGATAGAGCATCAGCCTGCAGATAGAAGGGTCTCAGGTTTGAATCCAGTCAAGGGCATATACCTGGGTTGCAGGCTGTACCCCCGGCCCTGGTTGGGGTGCATGTGGGAGGTAACCAATTAATGTGTCTCTCACAGAGATGTTTATTTCTCTGTCTCTCCCTCTTCCTTCCACTCTCTCTAAAAATCAATGGAAAAATATCCTTGGATGAGAATTGACAAAACAAAACACAAAAGAAAAAGAAAAAGAAAAAGAAAGAAATGAAAGCAGCCCTGATCCCTGTGGCTCATTAGTTGATCATCACCCTGTGCACCAAAGGTTGCTGGTTGGAGTCCCAGTCAGGGCACATGGCTGGGCTTCGGGCTCCATCCCCATTAGGGGGCATGCAGGCGGCAGCAGGTGGAAGTTTCTCTCTCTCTTTTTTTCTCTCTTTCTAAAAATCAATAAAAATCTGTTGGAAAAAAATAAAAATGCAAGGATTTTGGAAATCATTTTCACCACTAAGAAAACAAGTTGGGGGAAATAAAATAAATACACTATAATGAATCCCCAAGAACGTCCCCTTTACGTGGGTCTCAGAAAAATGTTCTAGTCAGGGGCCAGAAATGCCTTCGCCTGTGTCTTGGGCTATTTACATTCTTCTCTTTTTAAATCCTTGGATCCGAGCCAGCTGGGACCTGAAACCAGGTCCTTTCTGTGCACAGGATGGCGCCCCACCAAAGCCACTTGTGGGGCAGCTAACCCCATAGCTGAGTCTCTTGATGGCTTCAGACCTCCCTCTGCCCACTACGCACTTTTAGAGGTTTCTTTTCTTCCCCCTTTTCTGGGTTCTGAAATGTACCCCTTCAGAACTTGACACTACCACATAGCTTGACCACGTCCTTTTACACACTCCACTTTTCTCAAGTAGATAAGTCAGTCCTTGCTGGGAATGAGGAAAGGGCACACTGGATAATTGGCAAAAAGTAGTGCAGGGAGGGGTGGGTGGTTGCAAAGCCGACCAAGCCCCGGTAACCTCCCCACAATCTCGAAATCTCAGGCACGACATGCTGTGTGGAGATGAGCTCAGATTCTAACAACCAGCAGTATTGTTTCCAACTTCGCTGAACATTTTCTAGTGCATCTTAAGGGTACCTGTGAAATACAAGGTAATTCTCTCTTAAGATGTCAGAAATTCTTTCACCCACTTTACCTTGTTAAAACAACAAACTGCAGGAAAGTGTGAACATCTGAGATAGATGCTGACTGCACCTGTCAAAGTACCTGAGTTAGAGGCGTGTCTAAGATTATCTAAACAACTGCGGCTGGAGAGGTTTCCCCTGCGAAGACCCCGGCGCAGAGCCCCTACTACCCGCTCCACCATGTGTGTGCATAGCCTCCCGGGAACAATCACAGCCACCCCAAGAGGATGGATGTTGACCATTCTTGTCCAGCCTGTGGCCCTGCTGGCTGGTCTCCACCTCTATCTCAGTGACCACTGTGCTTCTCAACCTGTCTGTGTCCCCTAATTGATTTTTTTTCTGGCTTTTTTTTTATGTGTCCCCTAATTTAGAAATTATTTGGCTGAACATCCTCTCACCCTGCAGTTTGAGCTCTCATATGACTGCAGCTGAAGGCATCCTCAATGCAGTCAGATTCTCCTGCATCAGCTACCTGTCCCCTCTGTGGGTCATGGTGCACAACTTGGTCCTGTCAGACCACGGCTGTGCCTCCACTGATGGGGCCTTTGCCCCATCCATAGACACGTGCCATATCCAGAGGAGAAATGACGGCATGAATTCTTTGAGGTCTTTCACTTTTCAAAACCATATCTCTCCAGTCCAGCTTTTAGGCTCATAAAATATTTAGACATAAATCACTCATTTCTTTCAAGAGGACTTTACACAAATTTAGTAATTTAAGCCATTTCCTTTATAATTTGGATTTTGTTGAGCTCTGGATATCTCTGTGGTGATTTCTGCAGAGCTTGCCATCAGCCTTCCAGAAAGCCAAACCAAGAGCGGGCCTAGAGTCTCTTGTGACGTCAGAAATCGTGGAAGCCAGAGTGTTTTTCAGTGAGGAACACAATGTGTGTTTCCTGTGGGCAAAAGAAACATTACCTTCTGAGTTTCTGCAAGGTATTTCTTTTTTAAATGCACACTTCTGTGATAAGATTAGGACCCACGGCTGAGGAACTCAGGTGGAGCCCAGAGCATGCCCCTGGCTGCGGGGAAGAGAACACGGAGGAACACCTTGTTCTGCAGCAGCGGCGCTGGCAGGCCCATTTGCTTAATGAGTTCTGTTTGTGGCACAATGCTAAGTGCATTATAGAAATTGAGCTTTGACGCTGCATTACCATGTGAGATTCTCAAATAAAATCCCAGATAGGCTGAGAGACAAAATCTGTTCTTAATGCAATTCAGGGAAATTTCTCACAATGCTCCAGTGCCATTCCCATGAGGCAATGGGCTGTTAGCAACAGTCAGTGGTGTAACGTGATGTTCTATGGGGAACATTTCAGATTTTGCCACTTATCTGATGACTGTCCTATGTTCTCCAGGGGAACAACCACTATTAAGTTTCTCACAGAATTTATTCGGATACCATACCACCACTCCTCCTAACAACCAGAGAAACCAATATAGTGTCTACTGACACTCACTCATTTATTCCTCATTTATACATGTGATATAAAGGGTTGCACACCCATGCTCTCTTGTTTCACAGGTTTTTATGGAGCATTTACCATGTGCATAGTAGACATGAAATAAATAATTTATATTTACTTAATTTATTAGATGGTGTATATATATATATATATATATATATATATATATATACCATCTAATAAAAGAGTAATATGCAAATTGACCATACCTCTGCTACAATCACAAGCCATGCCCACCACCTACACTCACCAGCCAATCAGAGCAACTATGCAAATTAACCCAACCAAGATGGCTAAGGCTTGGGTTGCCCCTGGCAATAGAGGAAGCCAAGCTTTGTGCACACCCTGGCAGGTGAAGACCTTCACTTAAAGCAACAGAGTTTCAATGGCTGTGCCAGCAGAAGGCTTGGCTCCACTCCAGGCTACAAAGTTTCAATTGTAGAAGATAAATAAATCCCAGATACCAGGGCCTCTGCTTGGTTCGCCAGGTGGAGGCGTGGCTGGCATACTACTACAGGCCCCTCATCCAGGCCACCCCACGCCCCCAGGAAACACCCACCCTGATCCAGGACACCCTTCAGGGCAAACCAGCTGGCCCCCACCTGTGCACCAGGCCTCTATCCTATCTAATAAAAACATAATATGCAGATTGACCATGATTCCAACACACAAGATGACTGTCCTGATGTGGTCAAAAGATCCTGCCCCCATGTGGACACAAGATGGCCAATAGGAGAGGGACCAGGCCCACAGGGAAGGGCAGTTAGGGGCAAAAAGGTTGGCAGAGAAGCAGTTAGGCATCAATCAGGCTGGCAGGGGGTTGGTTAAGAGGTAATCAGGCTGGCAAGCAGAAGCAGTTAGGGCCAATCAGGAAGGCAGGCAGGGAGCCAGCAGTCCTGGATTGTGAGAGGGATGTCTGACTGCTGCCCATTTAGGCTCTATCCTACCTGGATCGGGCTTAAATGGGCAGTCGGACATCCCTCAAGGGGTCCCAGATTGGAGAGGGAGCAGGCTGGGCTGAAGGACATCCCCCCCATGCACAAATTTCATGCACCAGGCCCCTCATGTGTGTGTGTGTGTGTGTGTGTGTGTGTGTGTGTGTGTGTGTATGTAGTTTCACTAGGCCAAATCATGACTATTACATTTGTTAAAATAAGATAGAGGTCTAAATTAATTTAAAATAATGTGAACTACTATTTATCTTGTGTGATGAGCTGAGAAAAACAATTTATCTCATTTAATGTAATATCTAGTTCAATTCTCATTTTTAAAAACAGCAGGTGGTTACCCCAGTGTTATGTTGATGATATGGGTTTGAATTGAACAATCAGCATCTCTCTTCACTAAGGGACTACTAAGCACCCGCATTTGATCACTTTTGCCAGTTAAAACATTTGGTGCTTAAAGTAGAATAACTGGGTCAAAGTGCTTAAGTCAAAGCACATTCAGCTGAATGTGTAAGAAGTCCAGACAAGCTGTCCCAAGGCTGGTTCCAGTTTTCAGCGTCATCGTTTGGGGATTCTCTGTTCTCCACGGGCCTCCCGGCTCCCACCTCAGGACAAGGCGGCCAGTGGGACTTCAAACCTCACGGCTTACAGAACAAAGTCCGAGAAAGAGAGGGATGGGAACTTGCTCTGGTTTCTGGCTCTGAATCAGGAAAAACAATTTTGTTTATAAACTCTATATTCTACTCTTCCTGATGTCCCTTTGGCAGAAATTCTTAAGCCAAGCACAGGTTAGGAGCAAAGATTATAGGGATTGGCTAAGATCAACCCTTGTCCATCCCTTGAAGCTGGGAGTGATTTTGCTTTTGATCTGAATAATATCAGTTAATGATTAACTGGGAGAAAGGGACAGCTAGTAGGCTCTCCCTCCAGGGCCTAACAGCTCATAAGTTCCATAGAATAAAGATTTGTCTAGTTTGCCACAAGACAGGTCACCCTCCATAAGACTTTAACTCGAAGAGACATTTTGAACAAGCAGTTAACCTAAAAACATGGGACTGAAGGTTGATAAAAGTACGGGATATTTGCCCTGGCCAGCAGCTCAGTGGTTAGAGCATTGGCCGGCTAACTGAAGGGTCTCGGGTTCACTTCCAGTCAAAGGCTCATACCTGGATTTCAGGTTCCCTGATCAGGTTGGAGCTCATGTGGGGACAACCAATGGATGTGGCGCTCTCACATCAATGTTTCTCTCTCTCCTCTCTCCCTTTCCTTCCTCCCTTCCATTTCTCTAAAATCAATGGAAAAAAATATCCTCCAGTGAGGATTAACAGAAAACAAAAACCTACCTACAGGATATCTTGGAAGGTTTTGTGCCTTGTGTAGCACATGTAAATGGCTGACACCAAATTTAACCTGGGAGGGGCCCACCACTGAAAGGGGAGAAATATTGGCCTAAACCAGGATCCATCAGGACATTCTGTTTTTGTTTCAAAACAATTTACATTGTTGAGACAAAGATTTATATATCAAACTTTCAACACTTTTCTTTTGAAATATATTAGGAGCAGTTAGTCTTATCAATTCAGATTTCTTGACTGAGTTACATTTTTTTTTAATCTTCAAATCTGGGTGCCCCCTCCAAAAAATAAAAATCTTTGCAACACATGTTTTTAGTTCTTTTTGAAAAATATATTTTTATTGATTTTAGAGAGAGGCAGGGGGAGAGAGAGATAGAAACATTGATTTAAAAAAAAAAAACATCTATTGGCTGCCTCCTGCATGCTCCCTCCCCCTACTAGGCATGTACCCTGACTGGGAATCGAACCGTGACCTCCTGGTTCATAGGTTGACGCTCAACCACTGAGCCATGTCACCCAAGCTTTAGTTCTTAAATGAATTGAAAATTAGACATCTAAGTTAAGACAGCATACTAAAGAAACATCTTTTTAAGCCTCTTCTTCCAGAATCCAACTAAAACTGAAATTAAGGGGGTGGGGTGGAGGAAGAGGGGGCATAAAGAAAATTTAAAAATAATTCACTCATCTTGGCTGGGTAGCACAGTTGGTTAAAACATCATCCAATACACCGAGTTTGTGCGTTTAATATTGGTCAGGGCACATATGAGACTCAACCATCATTGCATCAGTAAGTGGAACATCAACTCAATGTTTCTTTCTCTCTCTCTCTCTATCCTCTCCCCCTTCCTCTCGCAAAAAAAAAGAAAGAAAGAAAGAAATCAATCAATCAATCAATGAAAACATATCCTCAGGTGAGTATTTTGAAAAGTGAACCATGTAGCAAGTGTTGGCAGCACTTTCCCAGCCATCCCACCACACATGTTCACATGATGCCCAACACCCACACTGGTGAACAACTATCTACTCACCTCCTTTCTGATCTTGGTACTAAGTGAAGAAAGGGGGGGACATGTTCTGACTTGCCCCATAGATGGTAAAGTTACAAAAAAAAAAAAACCACGAGGATGGAAATGACCTTATGGGTTTAGAATCACCTGTCTGCAGCCTCCTCTCTTGGGTTCGGGCGCTGAGTTTGGAGGGGGGTGTGCCCTGGAGCAGAAACAGACACGGCACTTCACCAAAGCAGCAGGGGAGCTGGGCAGGAATGAAGCAGTCACATACCAGTTGAAGTAGTGACTCCCTACAGGTGTGGGTCCCTGTTGAATGGACACCGTAAGTTGTAAAAATGTGTCACATGACAATCTACTATCCCTTGGCTCTCACTGCCGCTGAGAGCCCAGTGACCCTTTACTCTTCTTCAGCTCTCAACAAAACCACCACTTTTGGGAAAAGAGAGAGGAATGTCCTCTTGACTAGCAAGGTTATCCCGTTAATGGCCTCCTGCCTATATGAAGAGCCCTGGAAAAGTGCTCCCCTGGGCACCACCGACACTGTAGCAGCAGTAAGTGCACAAAAGGAAAAAGAGGTCAGGATTTCGCATCACGGACAATGGATTTCCAGGAGAGTCTTCTTCTCAGTGTACCCTGTGTCACCTGTCTTCCTGTTTCGCCATCTGTGAGAATGACCTGACATGGAATTAAACATCATGGCAATGGGCATGCACTGTGCCCCATGTTCTGAGCCATAACAGAACCAAGGGCAGACCTCTTACTCCCTGGATGCCAGTCACTGCTGGACACAACCTTTCTTTCAAGACTGAACCAAAAGTCAATAACACAGAGCGATCCAGGAGAAAATTAGCAGAATTGGGGCAAAGAAAGGCAGCTGAGAATGGAGCTGCCATCATGCCTGGAACTTGCCTGCTCAGATCCTCCTTAAAATACAGCACATTCTGGCCCTAGCAGGTGTGTCCCGGTGGATAGAGAGTTGGCCTGTGAAATGAAGGGTCACAGGTTTGGTTCTGGTTAAGGGCACATACCTTGTTTGTAGGCTCCTTCCTGGTCCAGGCTCTGGTCAGGGTTTGTGCAGGAGGCAACCAGTTCATGTGTTTCTCTCACATTAACATTTCTCTCTGACTTTCCTTCTCTCTTCCACTCTCATTAAAAATCAATAGAAAAATATCCTTGGATGAGGATTAACAAAAAAAAAAAAGTTAAAACAAAATACAGCACATTCTTCAGCAAGTTGTCTTTTCATTGGGTAAATGAATGTAGGAGTGTTTCTATTATTTAAAGCCAAATCCCACTGGATGAATAAATGTCTGTCCTTTGACCTCCATCAAATTTCTTCATCTGCAGGAGTCAAGGCTGGATGTCCCATCTATGGCTTAGATACCGAGGAGAGGGTCAAACCGCGAGCAGTAGAAACAGAACACTTGCACTATAATGTTGCCTACACCACTTATTAGTAGGTTTCTGGACAATTTACTGACTGTTGAGGTTTCCATTTCCTCCACTGTATGTTGGGAGAAGTGGAAACCATCCTATCTAATTTTATCTAATAAAAGAGTAATATGCAAATTGACCATACCTCTAAACCCACAAGCCATGCCACCAGCCAATCAGAGCGAATATGCAAATTAATCCAACCAAGATGGCTACAGCCACAGAGAGAGCAGAAGCGAGCTTGGGTTGCCCCTGGCGATAGAGGAAGCCAAGCTTTCCACACACCCTGGCAGGCAGAGACCTGTGCTAAAGCAACAGTTTCATTGGCTGTGCCAGCAGAAGGCTTGGCTCCACTCCAGGCTACAAAGTTTCAATTGTAGAAGATAAATAAATAAATAAATCCCAGATACCACGGCCTCTGCTTGGGTTGACAGGGGGCGTGGCCAGCCTGCAAACCACCACAGGCCCCTTGCCCAGGCCACTCCACACCCCCAGGGAACACCCCCCCTGATCCAGGACACCCTAATAAAAGAGTAATATGCAGATTGACCATCACTCCAACACACAAGATGACTGCCCCCCATGTGGTCAAAAGATCCTGCCTTCATGTGCACACAAGATGGCCATCACAAGATGGCCAGCAGGGGAGGGCAGTTGACAGGGACCAGGCCTGCAAGGAAGGGCAGTTGGGAGTGATCAAGCTTGCAGGGAAGAGTAGTTATGGGCAAACAGGCTAGTAGGGGAGCATCAATCAGGCTGGCAGGGGAGTGGTTAGGGGGTGATCAGGCTGGCAGGCAGAAGCGGTTAGGGGAATCAGGAAGGCAGGGAGATGTGTAGTTGGGAGCCAGCAGTCCTGGATTGTGAGAGGGACGTCCGACTGCCAGATAGGATTGGGCCTAAATGAGCAGTTGGACATCCTTCAAGGGGTCCTAGATTAGAGAGGAAGCAGGCTGGGCTGAAGGACATCCTCGCCCTGTGCATGAATTTCATGCACTGGGTCTCTAGTAATCTAATAAAAGAGTAATATGCAAATTGACCATCACTCCAACACACAGGATGGTTGCCCCCATGTGGTCAAAGATGGCCGCTCCCATGTGGACACAAGATGGCCAGCAGAGAGGGCATTTGGGAGGGACCAGGCCTGCAGGGAGGGCAGTTGGGGGGACATGCCAACAGGGGAGCAGTTATGCATCAATCAAGCTGGCAGGGTAGTGGTTAGGGGTGATTAGGATGTCAGGCAGAGAAGTTAGAGGCAATCAGGCAGTCAGGTGAGCAATTGGGAGCCAGCAGTCCTGTATTGTGTGAGGGATGTCTAACTGCCCATTTATGGCAGTCGAACATCCTTTGAGGGGTCCCAGATTGGAGAGGGTTAAGGCTCGGCAGAGTGGTATCCCTCCCCCATGTCCAGCAGTGACTGGCCTCTAATCTTATATAATAAAAGCCCAATATGCAAATTGACCAAAGAGCAGAACGACAGGTCAGTGGGATTAGAGCAGGGCTGGCGAGTGGGCAGTGCCAGGCCAGCCAACATAGGTGCCAGTGGGCAGAAGGAGGGGATGGCAATCAGGTGGCAGTGGTGACTGGTGGTGTTGAGGTGGTGAGGGGCGGGGCCAGCCGCTCACCAGTGCTGTCATCCGATCAGCCTACCAGTCACCTCCTGCAGAGGACATCCCCCAAAGGATGTTGAATATCCCCTGAGGGCTCCCAGACTGGGAGAGGGTGCAGGCTGGGCTGAGGGACACCCACCCCCAGTGTAGAAATTTTCATGCACTGGACCTCTAGTAGAGATAATAATATCCCAAGCATCTGATAAGTTAGTAATGACTATGGTTACTAGTTAAAGCTTTTGAAATAAAAGGACAACTTTTGGAATGAACTCCACTTTCCTCTTTTTTTCATTTTTTTAAAATATCTAACTTTTTTAAAATCCTCACCAGAGGATATGTTTATTAATATTAGAGAAAGAGGAAGGGAGAGAGAGAAAGAGAGAAGCATTGGTTGGTTGCCTCCCAGATCCCAACCGGGAAGCAATCCCACAACCTAAGTATGTGCCCTGACAGAGTATTGAACCTGCAACCTTTCAGTGTTTGGGATGAGACTCCAACCAAGTGAGCCACGTAGTCACGGCCTTTCCTCATTTCCATCTGTATTATATTTACAGAGGGGAGGTAAGGAATACAACACAATACCACATAAATCAAGGCTATAATGGCTTAGACAGGAAGGAACGTCTTCAGGCTCGAACTTGGAAGCTGGTTGTTCCTACACTATGCAGTCAGTTGCCTACAAGTCACCATGTTACAGATAAAGCTTGTCAGGATTTAGGATATTAAATGCAATAAGTCCAGTAGGGACCCAGCACCGGTGAGAGCCCTCCGCCCTTTCTTCTTGCCAGCTGCCTGTGGAGAGTCCCATCTTCGTGGATAACCAGTGGACTTTGTCAACCTATTTTCAGTGAAAGGACCAGCAGTGGCGTGTCTGTCAGGAAAGCGGCTCTGACAGAAGCAGGCATGACTCTCTCATCCTCCAAGAGGGAGACTGGTCCTGGTGCCAGCTCTCAAGCCCCATGGCCCATTTCATCACCTTCCACATCAAAGTGGCCTCCTCTCTTGTTCTTTCCTCAGAACCTCACTGTTTAACTCCATGCACACTGCCTTCCTCTCCTGCTCCAAGCTCCCAGGGACCCTAACTTAGTGCTAGGGCCTCTGACCAGCATTTCAGTGTGTTAATTACACCTCATGTTGGAAGGTGGGACAATTTTCCCCATCGTTCTCTAAATCTCCTCTGGCTTCTTCATTAAATCTTTCCAGCCTCCCCGCCAAAAGCTGGCCTCCTGCAGCAATCTGTCTCCAATGTTGTGCCACTCAGCCCCGCTTCTCTCTCTGTACTTGCCTTGGGTATCACACCTGTTCCCAAGCCTTCAGGTGCACCACTCTGCCACACTTGCCTTGGGTATCACACAAGCCTTCAGGTGTGCCACTTTGCCAGTCTTGTGCACCTGCAGCCTCTGGTCCCCTAGCTCCACTCATGTCTGTCTAATGCTATTGTGTTTGATTCAATTAAAATTTCCACTTTTTCCACTTGATGACACAGCAGAAGGTGGGCTTACCTTTTACTGAATTTCTATAGTAATAGTTTTCCCTTAGAGTCAATTACTAAATACTATCAAGACATTATTTGCTTATAAGGCACAAAATTACAGTGATTTTGAGCCACAATGCTGATTTTTTAGGTGGAAGAGAAAAGGAAACGTAAATGCAGAGAGGTGAAGATAGGTGCCACAGCGGGTGGGCAAAGAGGTCAGACTCAAATCTAGGGCTCTTCTCCCAGGCTGTCATCCTCTTTAGGGCAAAGATCATATTACTCCTCTCAAAGTACTCAGGGGTTTTAAAACTAATTAGTGTTTTAAAAGATATTTGCAGCCCTAACCAGTTTGTCTCAGTGGATGGAGCATCGGCCTGTGGACGGAAAGGTCCCAGGTTCAATTCCAGTCAAAAGCATGTACTTTGGTTGCGGGCACATCCCCAGTGGGGAGGCACATCCCCAGTGGGGAGTGCGCAGGAGGTAGCTGATCAATGTTTCTCTCTCAGTGATGTTTCTAACTCTCTATCCCTCTCCCTTTCTCTCTGTAAAAAATCAGTAAATTTTTTTTTTTTTTTAGAAAAAGATATTTGCTGATCGAAGGGTTTAATGAATGGTGGACACATTGGGGACTATAGGAAAATGTGTTCAAAGAGTCTACTTCATGCTTAAATGTCTACAGAAAAAACTGGTACATGGTTGAGTTGAGGAAAATGGAATCAATGACCATGAAAGGTACCTGAGGAGGGGACGGGAAAGGGGTGCAAGGGAAGAGACTGCTTTTGAAAAATGAGGGAACACTTTGTCCTGACATTGGAGGAAAGAGTATTAAATCAGCCTCAGAGCAACACAGAAGACCTGATTCTCTTCTTAAAAATACTCACAGGCTCTGTCCCCACCCACCACAACACAAATACTGGCTCATTCCTGTGTCCCCAGCCCCAGAACCCATCCATTCCAATGAAAAGAAAACTAGATTAACATAGGGGCCCGATAGCTGTGCTCTCAGAAAAGAAAGCTGAAAAAGACAAGTTACTCAATAAAATACGTACTTTGGAATAAATTGGGGAGTGGTAGGGGAGTAAGAGTACTTAAGTTCAAGGCTGGCACATTCTGACCAGATTTAGAAAGCCACAAAGAATAAAAATTGATCACTGGTTTAAAATAAAACTCAAAATATAATAGAAGATGTACATTTCTGCCCTGGCCAGGTGGCTCAGTTGACACACCAAGTGGTTGCAGGTTCTAGTCCTGGCAAGGCACATATTTAGGTTGTGGGTTCTATCCTGATGGGGACGCATGCGGGAGGCAATCTATCGGTGTTTCTCTCTTACATCAATGTTTCTCTCTGCCTCTCTCCTCCCTTCCTCTCTCTCTAAAAACCAATAAAAATATATCCTCAGGTGAGGATTAAAAAAATATAAAAGATGTGCATTTCCTGTTAGTGCCATAGGCATGGCTTGAGATGATTTTCTCATTGTTCATTACCAGTTACAGATGCAAAGCAGCCCTCTGCCCCCCTGAATACGCAAAATGTCCTTGGAAGGCAGCTTGTATGAACTGAGAGGCATAAGAAACCCAGATCAACAGCAGGAACTCTGCAACCTTTCTAAATTCTCCTTCTGCCTCTCAGCATCTAGGGCAGCCACTCAGAGCAAAGGCTCAGGCTGCCTCCAGCAGGGCACTGGCCAATGGGGCCCAGGACTGCTGCCTCCAGCAAGGCACTGGCCAATGGGGCCCAGGCCACCTGTCTCACCTCCAAGAATTCAGGGCCTGGCTGGTGTCAATCCTGCCTCCAGGACAGGCTGGTTCAAAGGTACAGGAAAGAGACCCAGGTGCAGAGGCATCTTTTTTGTTTTAATATTTTTATTGATTTCAAAGAGAAAGGGAGAGGGAGAGAGAGATGGGAACATCAGTGATGAGAGAGTCATGGATAGGCTGCCTTCTGCACACCACCTACAAGGGATCAAGCCCACAACCCGGGGAATGTGTCCTGACCGGGAATTGAACCATGACCTCCTGGTTCAGTTCAACCACTGAGCCTCACTGCTGGGCAGGAGGTATCTCCTGAGAAAACAATTGGGAACTCTGTGCTGGGAGGGTTAGTCTGTCTCCCATGAGCAGAGGGTGGTCGTTGGAGACAGCAGGGCAGGCGCGCCCCAAAGTCCACCGAGAGCCTCACATGTGTGAGTACACTTTAGCACCCCAGTGGGCGTCACAAGATCCCTGTACCAAATATGTTGATGATTAAAAACCTAAGCCTCAGCCATACATAACATGCTCTTGACTGTGTCTTCTCTCCTTTATTCATTATAATTGAGTTTTAAAATTCTACAGACACACCGATTTTTGAATTATTCTGCCTACAATGCGTGGGTCTCTGAAATAAAGTAGTGCTGTCCTTCGTGGTCCCCCCTTCCTATAACGTAGCCTATTTCCAATCATTACCAAAACATAAGCAATGCAACCAAGTAACTCAGTGTAAGATTCCTTGTTTTTTAATGATTATTAAAATAGACATTCAGATAGAAACAGGAATTTCAAATAAGATGACACAATAGCCAAAAGTCAGACTTAACTCCTCCGCAAACCCATTTTCAGTCCTTTTTCCTGAAAATGTGTTTCATAACGTGTGTGGTTGCTTCTGTAATCATAAGTAATATAGTACAGTGATACCTCGAGATATGAGTGCCCTAACATTCGAGATTTTTGAGACACGAGCCATCGAGCGAGCAATTTTTGCTTTGAAATACGAGCAACATTTGAGATAGGAGTAATCACTCGGATCGGCCGGCTGCACACGACCCACCAGTTTACCGCGACTTAAGCGTCTCATAGTTTCCCACACCTCAGGGTTACGGAACGAATTAAACTCATGTCTCGAGGTACCACTGTACTCTGATTCTCAGGTATCTCAGCTTTAGAGAGCAGCTATGAACTTACTCTCACTGTGCTACCCCTCTTCCTCCTATGTTTTATCATCAAATTTTCAAGAAACAAAGTATTTGCCTCTCATTGGGCCCTGGAACCAGTGAACAAGGCGAGGGAGCGGGAGCCTGGTCACATCCACCTGTCCCTTAGCCACTCATCCCATTGGCCCGGGTCACAGGCAGCAAGACTACACAGAAGGACAGGAGAGGCCTGATCCATGGGCACAGGGTGGGAGGTTCCCGAAGGCCAGGCCTCTGACATGTGCTGACTTGACAAGTCAAAGCTTTGCTCTGAGGGTCTCCACAGCCTGGTAAGCTTGGAGTACACCCCCAGCCCCAGAAGTAAATTATTTCCGAATTATCCCCTAAGAGTAAATAAAAATGTTCATTCTTTGCTTCTGTTGTGGGTCAACTGACTATTTTCTGGCTAGTTGCATCCAGGAAAACCCACTGATAATTCTGTGTAGATCCCAATACACACAGCCAGGTCCAAGTCCCCAGTGGAGCCATGCCTCCCCTCTCGTCTAGAGAGCAAGGACCTGGGAGTAAGGGGAGGAGATCAGAAAGCTCATTCTATAGATAGAAGCAAAGTGAAATAAGCCAGATACAGAAAGACAAGTATTGCATGAATCCTCTTACATGAGGTACCAATAGTCAAATTCCTAACATCAAAGAGTGAATGGTGGGAACCAGTGCTGGAAGGGAGGGGAGATGGCAGTTAGTAATCAACATCTTAAAATTTCATCTAAGCAAGGACAAGCAGTAACAATGGGCTGTGTAAACCCATGTTTCTCACCAACAATACCATGCTCTGAACATTTTTAAGAGGGCAGAGCCCATGTTTACTGTTTTTATCACAATAAAATGTTTTAAAAGAGTAAAATATTTAACTCATTAAAAAAATAGAAACAAAGTAGACACAGGGGCAGAGCTGGCCAACGAGGTTTTTTTCAATCTCTCACTTGCCTGACTGCTGTCTGGAGGTCCAGAGAGGGAGACCAGGCCCTGGCCTCATAGCAGATGTGTGAGGGCAGAGAGCCTCTTCCCCAAGCAGGAGGGTGGGGCTTTGGCTAGGTTGAATTACATTTCCCAAATTTCTCAGTTAGAAGGGACCATCAGAAAGACTCTCATGTGAGAGTTAGAGAGTTCACACTGACCAGGAACACTCAAGCTTGACCCAACTTTAGTCAAGGCTTGTGAGCCCTCTTCCCAACTTGGCCTTGTCCTTGGCCTATGCAGTGCAGCATTTAGCAAGAATGCCCGCATCCTCCATATCTAACCAGTTCCTCTTGGTAATTTTCCATCTGCAAACCCCTCGTTCAGTTCATCCCTCTGGCTGTAAACCCCAGCTGTCTCTGTTAAGCTAGGAATTGGGCTCAGGTCTACACGGAATTCTCTCTCCCATGGCACTGGCTCAAATAAAACCATCTTGTGTTTTTCACAACTATTCTATGCAATTTTTCTTACACAATATACATGGTCTTACCTCCCTGCTGTAATGGTCACGTGTCTGCAGCTCACCTCATTGGCATGAGCCTATCCCTGCTGCCTGGTCATCAAGACCCACTTTTCGCTCCCCCAACTTCTGAGCCAGGTGTGTGTTTAGCTCCGTGAAGATGGTTCCCAGCTTCTGCAAGACATCTATACCTTCAAGATGGACAGACTTCAATTCATCGCTGAGGCTCAAACTCATGCCTATGGTTCCAGCAGGCTCTTGTTCTCCCCACTTTTACACCTTCAATCCCTTCTGATTCACCTGAACTTTATTTTTCCAGCCTCAGGCTTGGGAACAACTTTAATAAACACTTTGAACCAGCTCCCATAATCACATAAGGTCAAATCTCTATATAACAAACAAACCCTTTTAATTCATGTAGGTATTTAGTTAGAGCCTCAGATATAGACAGACAAAGATATACAGATAAATAGATTAAGATGAGGATAAATAGACAAAGATATAAATACAGATTTTCTAGTGGTTCTGCTTCTCTAAGCAATGGAAAGAACACAGTTTCTATAAACTGTTAAAATTAAGTTATGCTCTAGCTTAACTCACAGTGGGATGCCATTTCCCACCCACCAGAGGGGCTATAAAAATCAAATAGGCAGGCCCAGGTGTTCCAAGGAAGTAGACCAACAGGGGCCCTCCTGCCTTGCTGGCAGGAATGTAGCACAGAGCAGTCATTTTGGAAAACAGTCATTTTCTCAAAATGTTAAAATTGAGCAACCGTATCACCCAGTAATTCCACTCCTAAGCCCTAGAGAAATGAATATATATCTATATGTATATAAAAGCCTAAGCAATAGTCGCAACCAAAACAATTGAATGGACGACCAAGTAGGCTGCGTGTGTGACCAGGCTGGCAGGAGGGCATTTGGGGGTCACCAGGATAGCAGAGGGAGCAATTAGAGATGATCAGGAAGGCAGACAGGTGAGCAGTTAGGAGTTAGTGGTCCCGGATTGTGAAAGGGATATTCCAGATTGGAGATGGTGCAGGCTGGGCTGAGGGGACTCCGCCCACCACCCCCTCCCTGTGCATGAATTTTGTGCACCGGGCCTCTAGTGTGTGTGTGTGTGTATGTGTGTGTGTGTGTGTGTATATATATATATATATATATATATATAAAACTGAGTCCATGAACTGATAAACAGATGTGGGTGGGGGGAGAAACATGGCATATCCATGAATGCAATTCTATTCAGCAAAAAAAGAGCAACCTTCATGAAAGAAGCCAAACAAAAGAGACCATATACAATGTGGGGCAAAAGTAGGTTACACTTGTTCCTATGGAAAATAATACAATAATTAATAAATACTAATATAAGAATAAACTGTTTCACATACAACTGTAAACCTACTTTTGCCCTATCTGTATTGGGTATAAGTTCTAAATTTGGGGTATGAGTTCTTTATTGGATGGCATGTTTTGAAAATATTTGCTTGTATTGTATGATCCCATTTATATGATATGTCTAGAAACAGCAAATTTACAAAGAATAGATTTGTGGTCGCCAGGTTGGGGGTGGGGCCAGCAACGACCAGTAAGCATGTCTGAGGGAGCTCACTGGAGGCACAGCTGCTCTCCATCCCAGCACATCCCAGGTGGGCCTTCCATAAAGAAGAACCGATGGGCTCGGGAGGCACCAGAGCTTCTAGGAAGAGCAGATGCCACGCTGATGCCACATTCCTTCCAGGATGACATTAGAACGCACATCTTAGCCTTTGGCGGAGATCTGATAGATAAATTATAGAGAAAGTAAGGATCCAGTTAGAACAGAACAAGTCAAGGCTTGGATGGGTCAGGCCTTCCCAACCTTCACCTGTGGCCCCTACACAGCCACTAAAAGGTAGAAATCCAGCCCAGGAAAAGGGATAGCAAAACGAGGTGGGGGCAGAGTGAGAGCTGGGGGAGAGCAAGAGTGAGGGGAGGTGGCACGGGAGGAGGAGATCTTGAATACAATTAAATTTCAAAATCAAATGACTGAAAAATAACAGAATTTATTTTTACTTAGGAATGACTACACTACATTTTTTGGCCTCAGGCAAAATAAGAACTTGGAGACAAAAATCAAAGTGAATTATACAGAAAGTAACTGGATGGGCATTTGAGAAGCTCCTAAAACAAGAACTCTTCCCTCCACTGAGGTCTTCAAACTTAAACTTCCAGGGATGAGGCAAGAAGGTTGGTCTGTAGTTTGCCTGGAGATCCGGCCAGCAGTCACTATAAATGTTCAATTTACAGCACCCCATCCCACCCCCCAACCCCGCACCACCACACAGGTGCCAGGGGAGTTGGGGAGAATCAGCTTGTGCACAGACCTGCGAACTCATTACTTATTTAATAATTTACAGACTGGGGACAAAGGTCACTTCTACAAACAGCGATCTTAAAGTTAGAGGATTTTCAACAAGCTTCCCCTGACGTTTGGCTTCTGTTTAAATACCGCCTGTTTATATTTTCACACTGCATGGGAAGAGAAATTCGTTTCAATCCATTACTTTAAATTTTAATGAATTGAGTAAAAACCGGAAATTATGTTCTGTTTTGTTTCTCTCATTTACATACTAAGGGGCCCTTCTCATACAGAAATGGTGTTCAATATGTTTTGCTCAACTTTAAGCATTTTTCCCTGATCCTGTTCAATTTCAAGCATTTATAGCACCAAATCACATTATTTAACTTACCTTATTCCTCAGACACTGATGGAGCTAGGAACTTAACTGGTAGGTGTAGCCTTAAAACGCACAGCAGTCTTATACATGGGGTGGGGAAAGACTGGTAACTAATCAAAGCAGTGGTTCTCAACCTTCCTAAGGCATACAGTTCCTCATGTGGTGGTGACCTCCAACTGTGAAATTTTGCGACTGTTATGCATCTTGATGTAAATATCTGCATTTTCCGATGGTCTTAGGCGACCCCTGTGAAAGGATTGTTCGACCCCCAAAGGGGTCGCGACCCACAGGTTGACAACCACTGAATCAAAGGCAATTACCATTTGTGATCTCCTATTTTGGCTTGAATCCAATACCCACAGCTGTACCATCTCAGTGTGTATGTCAGAGATCATGTTTGCACAGAGAAAAAAATGGGGAAGACTATTTAAAACTGAAGATCTGAAAGCTTTTCCATTACTGGTTCTGTGTGTAACATGCTGGCAAAATTCCCACCAAATGTGTAAGGAAAAGACATCTGCCACAAAGGTGGGTGAGACCAGGAGAAACATCTGCACGCCTGTGGAAATGCACCCAGTGCGCTGTCGAAGCACGGGAGCTAAGGAAGGGAGGAAACGGAGAGTGAGGACCCCAAGGAAGGGAGGAAGGGAGGGAGGAAGTAGCCAGGGAAGGGGGGGAGGGGGAAGGGAGGGAGAGGGGAGGAAGGGGTGTAGAAGAAAGGAAAGGAGATCCAATTCATCCTTTGCTGTTAATTAAATTGAACCTTTCGAATTCAGGAGTTCTTCCGGGAGAGTTTTCATGGTGACTTTTAAGAATGTTTTGAGGGAAAAAAACACTGCTTGTAAACAGCACAGTGCCTGGTGTGTCTGAGGTGGGACTCACAATTAGACTGTTGGAGAGGAGGACAGGAGACGAAGGGGAGGCAGCAGACCAGCAAATGCACCTTTCTTTTCTGAAATCGGCCTTGAAACTTTCCCTGCATTGGAAAGTGGGACCACAGCCAGTTTGGCTTTGGGATCACGAGTTCTCTTTGTCTCTGGCACAAGGATATTGGGTGCAGCCCTACTTTTTGTGTCAGGATCACATGCAGATCAGGTTATAGGAACTCTGAGTGGTTTTAACAAGATGGTCATAGCTTTTCTTGCATCCAGAGGAAGACGGAGGCCGTCGCACTCAGTGCCACAGAGGCCCTTGTCCGGCGCCATGGTCACTGAAAGCTGCCAGGGCTCAGGCAGAGCTGTGGGCCCTCTGTAGTGGGGCAGTGTCGCCTCACAGGTAGTTTTTACCAAGAAATTTGTGGAGATTCTTCATTCTCAGGGGTAGAAGAGCTGTTGGGTCAGCCAGCCTGCTTTTAATTCTTGTCCTAACTAAGATCCTTAGTATGAAATAACTCAAATTCAAGAGATCCCAAATCAGCCGCAGGAAAGTGATTTCAGAAGAGCTAACTGTTCTAGAATCAGGGTACCCTTTGTTCCTGCTCCCCAACACACCTGAACGTGAGTCACACAGGCACTGGGCCCTCTCTGCCCAGGAGCCCGCTGTCCGGAGAGCCTACATCTGCAAGTGGCAGCTGCCGGTGGGCACGGGCAGAGAGGGCATGCGTGCGGTGCCTATGACCCATCAGAGGACCCCGAGCCAATCGGATTCCTCCCTTCAGAAATGGGAACTGAAAAACAGGCAGACACAGTCGGGGCTGTGCATGCGAGAGGTTCCAGAAAGCAGCCTTCCTGTGCAGGAAACACCAGGACAGTGTGAGACAAATGTGGTGCAAGCTTCCAGGAGCTGTTTCATAAATAAGGAAAATGCAACGCCCTGGCGTTCTTTGAAAACCTTGACTTACAATCCTGAGTCAGCAACAGCACAGTGTTAAACTGCAGCCGACTTCCCTGGAAAATCAACCAGAGTTGTGCACTGGCCAGCAGCATCAGGATGTCAGGACCCACGACATGTATGAAGATAACGAGTCCCACCGGATGGGAGCTCCAAATCCCTTCACAGAAAAACGCCTAAACTTACTCTTTTTTTCTGCACCAAACAGCAAGTTTTTAAAGCAGAGAACAGTGCCAATGTGGCTGCCAATGTATTTTGAATGTTTACCTTGTAGATTAATTTAGTGTGTTTTTCATGTTTCACAGTATTTCCAGTGAGTAGCATTCCAGAAACTATCCCAGCTCAGCCCTCCTTCTGCCTCCCAGTTCCCGCAAGCTGGCAGCTGCGCGGGGCAGATCCAGAGAGCAGGTCAGGAGAGTGGGCCCACGTTCGTGGCCTCACAGTGGAAATGAGCAAAGCCCCCAGGCATCACCACGCAATAGACTGCTGCATGTCAGGGCTGCTCAGCCATCTCTGGGGTCTCCCCACCTCTGTGCCCTGTGGCTGAGCCCATGACAGGCAGGCCCCAGCCTCCCAGGCTTTGATAGGAAGTTCCACTGACTTCGGGGAACCCTGGGCCTCGCCAGGCCATGAGCTATTTTTGTGGCTCGGGTCCTCTAGACTTAAAATCATAGTTCATATTTGCACAAGATCCTGGTTTGCTTTGCCTGAGAAGCAGGTGAAGGAGAAGAGTGTCCCAGCCCTGGAAAGGTCAGACACACCAACCAGGAAACTATTTTTGAGAACTTGGCCTTGGCGAGGCCAGCCAAGCTCTCTGCAAGCTATTTAAAACCTGCTCTCCACCTCGGCGGCACCCAGTCTTCTGACTGCATGTTTACAGGCCGCCCTTGGAAACCCGGCTCACGCCTGCTGCTGCCACCTTCATCATGGAGGCAGACGCCAGTGACCAGTGCCATGCACCGGGGACTGCTGTCAGTCAAGGCAGACACCAGCCAGTGAGCCGCTGCTGTCGCCGCCTGCCAGCAGCAGAAAGTGGGTCTTAACAGTCACAGTTCGTGTGGAGGACAAGCCTGGTTCACGTGTAAATCAATCCAACACGTGACTCAACGGCTGTGTGGCTTCCAAAGTAATGAAGGCGAAGTCTAGCCCCTGGAACTAAAGAGCCGACAATCCTGCTCCGTGACCACCTTCACGGGTTAAACAGCTGCCAGGGGCTGTGAAGTTCAAGCCGTAAGACTGAGGCTGCAGATCTGGGATGATAAAAAGCCTTCAGTCTTCCAGAGTTTGCCATGGAAGTATGTACTGGAGCAGGAAATAGATATGTCTTATTTTTAATTGAATACACACACAATAACGCTGTTTCTCTAAGGCATTTGAGAATATTTTCTAAACACATGCATGGGAAAAGAGAGATAAATATCCTAATGCCAATCTCCCCCTAGGAAGAGATACTAGGGAAAATGTGCTGATTGGTAAATGGCATGACCCTCATTAAGGCTGCAGTAAAACCCTGCTGCATTTACAATTTTTTGCTTATTGCTAACTGTCCCATTGAGCCATGAGCAGCCTGCAGACAGGGACTACTTCCCATTCATTTTTGCATTCACAGTGTCTAGCACAGTTCCGAGACTACGATAAGTAAATGAGCAATGTAAGTGAGAGTGCAACCCAAACCGTTTGTGGGTTTTTTTTGGGGGGGGGGGGGGTTGTGTTTTGTTTTTTGTTTTTTTAATATATTTTATTGATTTTTCACAGAGAGGAAGGGAGAGGGATAGAAAGTTAGAAACATCGATTGGAGAGAGACATCGATCAGCCGCCTCCTGCACGCCCCCTACTGCGGATGTGCCTGCAACCAATGTACGTGCCCTTGACTGGAATCGAACCTGGGACCTTTCAGTCCGCAGGCCGACACTCTATCCACTGAGCCAAACTGGTTTCGGTGCAACCCAAACCATTTTGAAGATGACAGCCCAGTGGTCTTCACCCCAGATGTTCTTCCCTGAGGCCCAGCACCACAGAGCCAGAGTCAAGGGCTCGGACAGCAGAGCTGGAGAGCCACAGTGGGGTCTGAGCCCCACACTCCTTAGCTGTATGCTCTTCACTCAACTTCTTTCAGCCTGTTTATCTGCAACACACAAATACTTAAAGTACCTAACATCTGGCTGATGTGAGTATCAGATGTGATAGTTCATGTTAAATTCTCAGCAATGAACCTCATTCTTATCACCATCATTGTTATTACTATACTAGAGGCCTGGTGCTTGACATTTGTACTGCGGAGGGTGGGGGGGAAGTCCTTCAGCCCAGGTTGCACCATCTCACAGTCCAGGGGCCCTCAGTGGATGCCTGACTGATGGCTTACATCCTTAGCGCTGCCACAGAGGTGGGAGAGGCTCCCACCATCTCCATTGTGCTCACCAGCTGTGAGCCCGGCTTCTGGCTGAGCTGCGCTCCCCCTGTGGGAGTGCACTGACCACCAGAGGAAGCTCCTGCATTGAGCATCTGCCCTCAGGGGGTCAATGCACATCTAAGTAACTGGTCATTCCACCATTTTAGCCTTCTATTATATAGGACTAGGTGTCTGGCACAAGCGTACACTTAGAACATCATTTCCTTAATAGTTGCTTTCGGTCAAGAACTTTTTGCCTAGTAACCCCACAATAGGAATGTTGTTGCCCATCAGTCTTTCTGTTGAAAGCCTCTTTATTCTTTGAAGACCAAATGGTGTTCATACACATGTGAGTGGGCGGTCCAACTGCCCTGGAAGCAGAGTCGGGAGGATGGTCCCCAGGGCTATCACTTGAGTGGGGCTCTGAGATCCCCGGGCCACTGCTGTCACTCCAAGTGGGAACCACAGTCCCCAGGGCTGTCGCTCTGAGTGGGGCTCTGAGGAGGACGCAGAAGCACCATGTGCAACAGTCCCCTAAGTGGAGCACTGCCCGTGAGGACGGGAGATGATGTCATGTGATTCCCACCCTCCATAGCCTCTGGGAGCTCGCACTCCCAGAGCTTATGTGCTGTTTCTGTTTCTGTTCTCTCTTTGATGCAAACCACGTGAACTGACCTGGTTTCCTCGCCCTCCTGAACCCTCCCCACCTGCCACGTGGTCTGCAAGGGATGCTGGAGCCGCACAAGGTGACTTAGAAACTGCCTCTCCACAGGTGACTGGACTCTCCAAAGAGACAAAGCCGAACAATGATGAAGGTGCCACCTGGGAGGGAATCCTTCACAAAGTAAAGAGGGAAGGCTCAGGACACAGCAGAGCAGGCACTGTGGATGGAGTCTCCCTCAGACCCAATTCCTATGGCCACGAGGGAGGCCTTGACCCTGAGCAGCATCAATGGTGACCCGGTGATGGTGACCCTGCCAACAACCGGGACAGGGAGAACTGGAAACCCAGGGGTGGGATGCACAGCCCACGCCGGGGGTAGGGGACGCACCCCAAGCAGGTACCAGCCCTGAGGGCGCCCTGTGCAGTACCCCTGGGTGGTACCTCCCCAGGACGTGGTGGGCTCCTGGGATAATTTGGAGGCAGACACAAAGGCCAGCCAGGGGTAGAGCACTAGTTGGGGTGCACTTGGTCCTCTCAGAGCTTCCTCTGTAGGTGCGGCCTCTGGGCTCAGGTGGAGCTTCGGGACTCAGCAACCATGGCAGCTCTGCCTCACCCTCTGTACTTGGAGTCAGCAGGCACGTGAGAATCCAGTGCCCAGCTCTTGGAGTAGCACTAAGCGGCTCACCTTTATTTTCGTCAGGGAAATGAGAGCATAGGTGGAACTAACAATGAGAGAAGATAGTCGCAGGGCGTGGGGAGCCAGCTGCATGTAGCTGGGTGCCCTGCAAGCCATCTCTCAGAACCAAAGCAGGAAGGACAGTGCAAACCAAACCCTGGTGTCCCCTGGGGCCAGGCCATGGGGCTTCTGCCAATGGGCAGTGAGCAAAACCTCCAAGTGCCACTTCCAGACCCATGGGAGGGCCTTATTTTCCCTGCCCTTTCCATCAATTCCCCGAGCACCCGCTGGGGAGGATGGCCTTGAGCACCTACTGGGGAGGATGGCCCTGAGCACCTGCTGGAGAGGACGGCCCGAGCATGTGCCTCGCCAGAGAAAAGGAATTTGTCCCTGAGTGACTGTGGTTTCCCCATCCCCAGATAGCCTTCTTGGCTAGGACATAAATGAACTGTAATAAACTTGCATTGTGTTAAATATGCAAGTTTTGAGAACTGCTTGTCACAGCAGACAGCTTGCCGTACCAGATAACCTGGTGCAGAACATAAAGTGTGTTAGGGAAGAACACACTCAGGGCCAAATGGGGTAAGGAATTATGAATTTACTAGAGGCCTGGTGCACAAATTTATGTACCAATGGGGTCCCTTGGCCTGGCCTGCGGGATTGAGGCAAAACCAGCTCTCTAACATCCCCTGAGGGGTCCCATATTGTGAGAGGGCATAAGCTAGGCTGAGGGACCCCACTGGTGCATGATTGGGGTCAGGGAGGGACTATGAGAGGCTCCAAGACATGTCTGGCCTGTCTCACTCAGTCCAGATCAGCCAGACCCCAGCAGCAAGCAAACCTATCAGTCAGTCTGCCTCCTGGTGTTCAGTTCATGTCATAGCGAGTGATTGAGTGGCCTTAGCATATCATTAGCATATTATACTTTGATTGGTTGAACAGATGACCGGATACTTAACATATTAGGCTTTTATTATATAGGATTAGGTCATCTGTCTACCAGATGCTCTGAGCCCCAAAATGGCACCAGCTCCCAGAGATGTGGAGGCAGAAGTTTTAAAGGACTCTAGATGGACTTTTTCTGGGCAAAGAATTCTCTGGGCTGGCCTGGACCTTGGGAAGGTCTGGAAGGGAAGGGTAATGGTCCTAACAAGTGAAATGTAGTCTAAGTGAATGGGAATGTCAGTTGTGAAGTGGCCTAAAGGTCAGTTCTCAGGAGGGGGTGTTCATTCAATTACTTGATCAGACCTAACAAAGAGGATTTCAGCTACAATAGCGGAGCCTAGGAATTGTTATACACACTAGACATCAAGTCCTCCCAGTGGTCCCCTCCTCCTGTCTTGCTTTGTGCTACAGAAAACGTCTCTAAGTTGTATCACAGAAATGAAAGGCAACTCCTTTCCTTTTTGTAGACACCATGCAAAGATAATCGGAAATTAAATATATTAGAGTAAAGATAGATTCTACCCAAATACAAATAAGGGGAAAGGGACTGGAAGACAATTCACTTACTATGTTAATAAATAAAACAAGTGCTCACAACAAGATACAAACACCAACAGGAGAAAGGGAGGGGAGAGAAAGACAAGGACTGGGAAAGGCAGTCAGGAAAAGAAGAAATTCTGAAAGCACCCAGCAGAAAAAGATCCCCTGAAAAGGGAAAAAACATGGAGGGAGAGTAAGACCCAAGCGAAACCCCAACGGGGAAATAGATGAAGACTTCTGATGGGAAAAAGCATAGAGCCTAGGGAGGTTTTACTCAGTAGAGATGTCAGAACATCAGATAGACCTCCAAAATCTGAGAGAACTGCTGGATGCAGGACTCATGGGCTCTGGCTGGGAGAAACGACAACACAAAAAAGAAAGGCTGAGATGGAAAACCCATGTACGAGAATTCGGGCCAGATGGACGTGGAATATGTATTAAGCTAGTGTGGTCAAAACAAGGGCATGTGAGGCAAGGTGTGGTGCACAATTTCACAGCCCACAGATGCCCCATCCTTGTGGGCATGCAGCAGCCATTGTGAAGGGAAGCAGCAGGAAGCAGGCCAGGGCTCTGGGCCCAAGTCTGCACTCAAAGTAGGTTGGCTGTTACTGACACCCTCGTTCCCCATAGATACTGTTTACCATGGAAATAACTAATTTTTAAGAATGACTCCAGCATCTTCACCTTTGTGCATTTTATTCTTTTTTCTTAAGCATGAAGAAATCATTTATAATAGAATATCCCATCAATTTTATTTATCTTAATTCAAATTTGGATTTAGCATTTTTTATTTAGACTATAATCTAATTAAAAATACTATGTCTACCAGTTTATACACCCTTGCTCCCATCTGTGAAAAGGTATCTGACTAAAGTTATTTATATATAGTGGGATTACTAGTAATTTTTTAAACTTTTTTTACTTTTTATATTATTTAACTTCTTTAGACTTTGTTATTAAAATACAAATAATGATATTAGAACAAAAAAATTTCCTTGCAATCCTTAGACTATGTATTTTTGGATGTTGGGGTTAGGTATATTCATTCACTGTTGAAATATCAGAGTATTTTATACAATCAAATAGCATGCCGTCAGCAAAGCTAGTTGGTTTATAGTCAGTGGATATTTTGGATCAGCTCTCTATCCTAGTAGAGCCTGCAGCGGTTTTTTTTGTTTTGTTTTGCTTTGTTTTTTTGTTTGTTTGTTTGTTTTATCATATTTGGTTTGGGACTTTGCACTGGCTCTTCCCGCTGCCTGAATTTCCTTCTCTAATAGCCTAAATAATTTATTTATTTGCTATATTCACTATACATTATCTCTTTCCCTCTGCTAAAATGTAAGTTCTGCCCTGACTGGTTTGGCTCAGTGGACAGAGAATCAGCCTGCGGACTTAAGGGTCCCAGGTTCGATTCTGGTCAAGGGCATGTTCCTTGGTTGCAGGCACATCCCCAGTGGGGAGTGTGCAGGAGGCAGCTGACCAATGATGTTTCTCTCTCATCCATGTTTCTGGCTTTTTATCCCTCTCCCTCTCTGTAAAAAAAAGAAAAAAAATCCATGAAACATGTATTTTTTTTAAGTAAGTTCTATTAAAACAAAGATTTTAACCTTTTTTTCCACTTAGAGATCTCCAGTGTCTAGAAAAATGTCTACCTACAGCAGGCACAAAATAAAGATTATGAATTGATCTGGCCAAGTAGCTCAGTAGGTTGAAGTGTCATCCCATACCATTCCCCGAAAGGTGAAGGGTTCAGTCCCTGGTCAGGGAATGTGTGGGAGGCAGCCAATTGATGTTTCTCTCTCACATCAATGTTGCTCTCTTCATCTCCCTCCCTTCCTCTCTCTAAGATCAATTAAAAAAAAAAGATTATGAATCAACGCACATTTAGAAGTAGAATCAAAAGCTATAGCTTAAAGTTTAAAAATTAGATTATGGCCAGAATTAATCTGAGAGCAGGCATTTGAAAGAAGAGTCAAACAGGTCATAGTTTATCTAGTAAATTTTATAGTTTCCACATCTAAGAGAAATCTGTGGACTATGTAAAAATGATCATATTCACAATGATCACACTAAAACTTCTGGAAAGTTCATATATCATTATTTATAAGTACATGCTTTAAAAGTTCATTTCATAAAAATCAGTTTGGGTTTGTCTAGTTAACATGTCCCTAGGATGGCTAGATCACTGAAGCCCGTCATCTTCTACTGTTGGCATAATTTAAGAGCAAAGATAACACCAAAAATCATTATTGAAGTCTTACCTGAACATTCTCATACCTCAAGCATTCACTGCAGATGAAGTAGTTGTGTGCTCAAAAGGAATTTGCTTTGTGCTCACCACAGATAAGTAAATATGGCTTACTGTTGCAGTTAGAAAATCACTATTTTCCTAAAGTTCTCTAGTTCTCTCTCTTTTCCAAATTTTCTCATACTCCTTGCATATATTGCTCCTGTTTAAGATATGCTCTTCTCTTTGAAATTTTGTGCCTCATACTCTTATCCTTTTCCCATTTTCTGTACTTCCACAGGGACTCTAAAATCCTATTCTATCCAATGTCTTTATTTTCAAACTGACTTTACAATAAATAATCATAAGAATATTATGATTTTTTGGTGGGTTTAACATTTCTTTTCATTATCAGTACATACTTTTTTAAGAGCAAACAGTATTTTATGAGGAGGATAATTATTTTTTAAAATACAGCTAATAATAAGTGTTCATGAAGATATGAAGAAAGTGGAACCTGAGTGAATATGAAATGGTGTAAAATGTAAAACTGTGGAAAATGGTATGGAGAGTCCTCAAAAATTAAACAAAAAGTGATTATGCAATGCAGCAGTTTTATTTGTGAGAAGCAAGGATGTGAATTCGCCCAGGTTCACACAGTACTGCCCTGCTAGCTTAAAGGTAGAGGTGACCCCGTGCCACTGACAAGATGAATGGATAAACAAATGGGGTGTATAGAGACAATGGACGAGTTTTCAGCTTTAAAAAGGAAGAAAATTTTAACAGCTGCTACACGGGGATGAGCCTGGACGCCATTACGCTAAAGGACACACATTGTGTGATTCCACTTACACCAGGGGCCTGGAGCAGGCAAGCTCATAGACATGAGGCAGGATGAGTGCGGGGTCAGGAGGGCCGGAAGTTACCTTAATGAGCAGAAGTCAGTTGGAGAAGATGGAAAGGTCTGGAGACGGGCATGGTGACGGCTGCACAGTCAGGTAAAGTGCTGAGCTGTGCACTGAGACAGGGTCAGGATGGAAAGCTTTGAGTTATAACTCATATACACTTCACCACAACTTAAAAAATAGCAGCAAGAACAGCTGATAAGTAAGAGCGAGCGCTCTTCATTCTGGTTAGGAACTGGGAAACAGTCAAAACCGGTTTGGCTCACTGGATAGAGCATCAACCTGCAGACTGAAAGGTCCCAGGTTCGATTCCAGTCAAGGGCATATACCTTGGTTGCGGGCACATCCCCAGTAGGGGGTGTGCAGGAGGCAGCTGATCGATGACGTTTCTCTCTCATCGATGTTTCTAACTCTCTATCTCACTTCCTCTCTGTAAAAAAAATCAATAAAATATATTACAAAAAAAGGGGAGGGAAACACCAGCGCTCCACAGAGCCTGGACAGCAGGGAGCACTGTTCTGACACGTGGGAAGATGGGATATGAAAAAGCCTGAAACTTCAGTCAAATCTTTTCTGTGTAATTTCAATGACAGTATCTGAAATGAATTTCCATATCATCAAAAAGTACATAATCATATTTAAGAATAAAAGGCTTTCTTCCTTCCTAATAGCTAAATCCATATCTATATGGAACTATAATGATATAAATTGTATAATTCAACCATCATCTACAGCAGACAACATTCCTCAACAATTCAGAGGCACTTCAGTGCTCAATGAAGGAGAAAGAAGTCCATTTTTCTCCGTTATTTGCTATCAAATATAAAGGGAGGACTTGCTAGAGGGTTGGAAACAAGCCAGAGGAGGAAGCGTAGTCACTGGAAGACCTGCATTAATTACGTATTTTGGAATTATCTGGGATTCCTTAGTTTCCCTAATCATGAAAAAATAAGTATTGTTTATTATTTATTATTTCTGAAAAAATATACTTTGCAGTGTAAAGGAAATAGTAATGTTACAGACATAGCACAAATTTTTTTATAATATTGCAAATTTTATGAAAACTGAAACGCAGTTTTCAAATATTACATCCTATTGTCACCCTCTGGGTCCCAATTCTTGGTTTTAAAAACAGGGTCAATAGAGCCTGGCCAGATTGCTCAGTGGGTTGGAGCACTGTCCCATACACAAAAAAACAGAGTTCAGTTCCCATTCAGTTCCCAGCCAGGGCACAAGCGGGTTTGATCTCCAGTCAGGGCTTGTGAGGGAGGCAACTATTCGATGTTCCTTTCTCACAATGAAGTTTCTCTCTCTGTCTCTCTAAAAAAAAAAAATCAATAAAACATATCCTTGGGTGAGGATATATATGGTCAATAGAGAAAATGAGAACTGGAGATTCTGGTCTCTATTTTACTAGCAAAGTGAACTCAGCGATGTAATCTAACTCTCTAGGCCTCCTTAACATGAAATGAAAGTGACACCTTATAGTTGTTATGAGGGTTAGATAGAGGATAACCAATGTCCCCAGAGAAGAGTAGATATTAATAAGTCAGTATTACTATTAATAATAGTATGAAGACTTGGTAGCCAGAAGGACACCTGTTTGGAAGATCTGTCCCCTCCTAATAACTTTGTTGTACTCACACACAATTAAACTTGCAAGAAAAAATAAGGCTTAGCATGGGTGTCAGTAAAAATTATAAAATAACTTTGTCATTGATCATTGGACATAGGGACAACAGAATGAACGCTTTTATGGATCTCTATTCAAACTGCCTGGAAAGTGATCCTTGTACCGGGAACATTTTAGTTCAAGCTAAAAATGCCACCCAGGTCACAGTGAACACGGAATTTTTAAATTCCAACTGCTGCGCTGGTTAGAGTCACTCCTTCTGAAGTCCCAGCAGTGGGGGTAAGACGGGAGGTTACCCACCCCCAGCCCCAGAGGAATAGGAGATGCTGGCTCTGGTTATGGCCAGGGAGATGCACTGTCATTGCCAAGTTCTTGTCACTTTGCTCCCTCTCAAATTACCATCTGACCATGCCTCTCTTTCATCACAAAGTCCACAAAAATAACTCCCTCTTCCCATCACCTCATACATGCAATGTGGCTTCCTTCTGAGACATCACAGTAATCTCAAAACAGCCCACAAATGTCCTCCTCCCATGTGAACCTGTAATTTCTGCATGGCACGTGAATCACTGGCCTGTCCTTCTTCAGTGGAACTTAACGGGTGCTCTCTAAATATGACTTCCTGGTGTCTTGATAGGGTTCTCCTCTGTCACTTGTCCCCTCGCCCCGTCACTTACCTTTTATCTTCATCACACACTTCTTTCAGTGATTCCAGTCATTTTCATGGTATTATGGACACTGTGGGGCAAGTGCCCATTCAGACCCCGGCCTTGCTGCTAAAATGAGCTCTTTAAAGACCATTTTTCAAGATTTGGCTCAAATTGCCACTGTCTTCATGAAGCCTTCTCCAAATGGGAGTGGACATTCTTTCTATGCAAGCCCATAGTAATCTTTTCCACATTTCCTTTGGTAGAGAACTCAAGTTCCACTATTTTAGTACATTCCAACTACACACAAGGTCTTATCAGCTATTCTCACCACATCATGCATCAGATTCTCAGATCTTCCACTTACAACTAAATGTATGTACCCTTTACCAACCCTTATCTACTTCTCCCACTTCCATTCCCCATTCTACTCTTTGTTCCTATGAGGGTGGTGGTTTCTTTCTTTCTTTCTTTTGTTTAAGATTCCACATATGAGTGATACCACATAGTATTTGTCTTTCTCTCTCTGGCTTATTTCATACTAGAGGCCTGGTGTAGGAAATTCATGCACTGGGATGGGAGGTTCCCTCAGCCCAGCCTGCCCTCTCTCACAGTCTGGGAGCCCTTAGGGAATGTCCTGCTGATGGCTTAGGTCTGCTCCCTAGGGCAGGGAAGGGGAATGGAGTGGGCCTAAGCCACAGTTTGGCTTCTGCAGAAGCAATCAGGCTGATCAGGAGAAGGCGCCAACCCCATCACCCCACTCCTTCTGCCAGTGTCAGCCACCACAGCCACCAAGGTGTTTTCATCAGCACAGACTTCAGTCCCTTAACCACAAAGAAAAAAAAAGAAAAAAAAAAGAAAATTTTCTTAAGGCATTTTTAAGATGTATCTTTCATAGGATATGACCTTCCTTCTTTCCTTCCTTCCTTTCTTTCTTTTTTTTCTTTCTTCCTTTCTTCCTTCCTTTCTTTCTCAACTGAAGATATTTTTCCATTGATTTTTAGAGAGCATGGAAGAGAAAGGGAAAGACAGAGAGAAATATCAATGTGAGAGGGACATTTTGATTGGTTTCCTCCTGCATGAGCCCTGACCTTGGCACAGGCCTGGGAGGTGCCTGAAACCTAGGCACATGTCCTGGATCAGAATTGAACCCAGATCCTGCGGTCAGCAGGCCGAGGCTCTATCCACTGAGCCAAACCAGCTAGGGCAGGATATGACATTTCTTAGACCCTCTAGCTGGGACTTTCATTTATTCCTCCAAGAGTGAGGTGGAAAAACCTTATATCACCTTCTTGGATTCTTTTTTATTATTATTATTATTGATTTTTCACAGAGAGGAAGGGAAAGGGATAGAGACTTAGAAACATCGATGAGAGAGAGACATCCATCAGCTGCCTCTTGCATGTCCCCTATTGGGGATGTGCCCGAAACCAAGGTAAATGCCCTTGACCGGAATCGAATCTGGGACCCTTCAATCCGCAGACCGACACTCTCTATCCACTGAGCCAAACCAGTTTCGGCACCTTCTTGGATTCTTATTATCCAAGTTACCAAGAACACTGTGTGTGGCATACAGGGAGCTTAGCAAATGAGTGGTCAAAAAGGTGTTTCCTCTGTAGCTCACATGCAGAGGCCTCCCTGTGTGTATCTGCTGCAGGGAGGGCATGATCGCACTGGTCGTGACTGTTAAGGTGTCTCAGACAAATTTGCATATTACCTCTTATATATATAGATAGCATAATGCTCTCCAGTTTTTCCCATGTTGCTGTAAATGGAGGGATTTCCTTCTTTGTTAATACTAAAATACATAATATTGAACATCTGTTTATATCACATGGTCTTTCTTTTTTTTTTAATCATATGTGAGCATTTCTTCCAATATTGCCAGCAGTATGGAAGAACAGAAGGTCATCCACATAAGTCTGCTCTGCAGCCCCCCATAAGCCAATTGCTTATATGGGGTAAGACAAAGATTACAAGGGGAAATATGGATTATAGATATGGGAAGTCAAAATTACAGGCATGGGGAATTAGGAGGCTGGGGTGGGATTCTATTGTTTGAGCCAGTGGTAAGCAAACTCGTTAGTCATCAGAGCCAAATATCAACAGTACAATGATTGAAATTTCTTTTGAGACTCAAATTTTTTAAAGTTAAACTTCTTCTAACACCACTTCTTCAAAAAAGACTTGCCCAGGCCATGGCATTTTGTGGAAGAGCCACACTCAAGGGGCCAACAAGCTGCATGTGGCTTGTGAGCTGCAGTTTGCCAATCAAGGGTTTGGGCAACAAGGTTGTTAATCTTTCTATGAGAATGGATCAAATTCCAAGGTTGACCCCCAGGTCCAAGGTTGACCCCAAGACCAAGGTTGACTCCCAGGTCCCAGGGGCATACAACTCTCAGCCAGGTCAGAATGTCCATTCACGCTACAAGCCTGCCGGGTGGTCAGCAAGGATCCACAGGTGGAGATTCTCATGGCAGTCCATGCCACAACCTTGAGAAAGTCTCTTTAGCTTCAGACCCTGTGATGTTTCTCAGGCATAAAGATAGTCAGTCATCCTACAGAACAGCCTCTCCTCACCCTACCCCACCCCTCAGGGCTGTTAGCAGGGATAAATAGTTACCCCACAATCAGAAACCAACCAAACAGAAGCTTAGCATGTCCATTACTATAAGGGAAGGTAAAATTATCAGAACAATTTGTAGTTATTAGATACTGAAAAACAATAACTAGAATACTCAGTAACTGTCAGACACTCACCACTGGGTGTTCTGGGCTGCAAACATTGCATAGTTCCTGTGTTGCTGGAAGGCAGGATGCCTTAAGACAGAGGGAGGTAGGGTAGGTCACCGAACAATGGGTCAGTTGGAGTGTAGAGGGAGATAGTGGTTCACTCTTCAAGCAAGCATGCCCAGGCATTGCACCTCTGCCCTGAGTTTCTTGGAAACGGCTGAAATAACTTTTGTAACCTTTAAGTTGTCATTGTAATGGTCCTAACTCCCTCTTGTTTCCAAGAATAAATTTGCTGTAACACCTGTGGTCTGCATTGCAATTCGGCCTATGCCGCAGTAAAGTGCTGCAACTGTAATCGCTTACCAGCTTAATAAAGGTTCATAAGTTTAGATCTCTGTCTCTGGTTGTTGTCTCTTGCAGGTTGCCCCATAACATTTGGAGGCCCCATTGAGATATACTCCAGATACATTGCTGGTGGACATCCCACGTGAGAACACTCCAATCTCCATCCCAGGTTCAAGGGAGGTGGAGTGTCTCCTCCAAAATTCGTGATCCGAAAGTAAGAGCCACCTGGACTGCCAGTGGGAGGTAAGAACCTGGTTTCTGTTTGTGGAACGTTCTACTGGTGGACTACAGGAGAGCTGGACACAATGGAGCCTCCAGTCTGCAACCGTGTCTGGGGTCCCTGTTACATGTGACCTTAGGGTGCACATGTCTGGTTTGCTTTGTTTTTGTTGTCCTTGTCTTTGTTAAAATGGGTCAGGGCTAGTCATCTACAACTACCCCCTTACAATGTTTTCTTAAGAATTTTCAGGACTTCAAATGGTGCAGAGGAGACTACGGGATGTCAGTTAATAGTTTTGATTTGCAGAAATTGTGTGAATTAGAATGGCCCACATTTGGGGTTGGGTGGCTGTCCACTGGGACCTATGACTTAGGAATGGCTTATGGGGTTCATCATATTGTTTATGGCCGTCCAGGTCACCCTGACCAAATCCCTTATATTCAAATTTGGATTGACATCCTCACTGAAAAAGCCCAGCTTGAAAAATTGCCAGGGCCAAGAAAGGAATTTGGGAAAGAGACAGACTGTTCTATTGGCTTGTCCCCCAAAAGGAGACAAGAAGGTAGACCCTAAGGTCTTACCAAATGATCCAGAGGATGGGGTCCCCAAATGCCAGCCTCCCCTTTATATTCCCTCTCCAGAGCCCCAATCAGAGGTGGATCTGCCTCTTGGGAGGCCCCAATACCCTCACAAATGCCTCCTAGTTTCGTTGCCTCACCGCCTTTTGCACCAACATTATCAATGGGACAGACAGGAGGAGCCCCTGAGAACCCAACCCCGGCAACATCCCTCTACCCTGTGCTCCCACAGGCGCCTCCACCCTAAGTGAGAGAAAATCCGGACCCAAGTCCATAGCCCCTGAGGGAGCCTGGACAATTGGCCTCCCATTCAGACTCTGTCCTCGAACAACTCTTTCAGTTCACTCCATACCCAGACAGGGACCCCTTATGGCCCACCGGACCTGATCAGCAGAGGGAAGAGAGAGACAGGTCTCAGTGGCCCTACTCCCCTGTTCCCTCTATGCCAGGCCAGTCCCTCTGATTTAGGACCTGATGGTCAGCCCATTATGGTTTATGTCCCATTTTCAACCAGTGACCTATACAACTGGAAGAACCAAAACCCATCATTCTCCCAGAATTCCCAAGGTTTGATTTTGCTCCTAGAGTCAGTCTTTTTCACCCACCAGCCAGCCTGGGATGACTGCTAGCAGCTACTTCAGATCCTTTTCATCTCAGAAGAGAGAGAGAGAGACAGAGAGAGAGAGATAGAGAGAGAGAGAGAGAGTAAAAGTGGAAGGAAGGAAGTTAATCCTTGGGCCAGATGGCCAACCCACCACAGACCCAGGGAGGATCAAGGCTGTTTTTCCATCCAGAAGGCCACAATGGGATCACAACATTGATTGGGGAAGGGAGGTTCTCGACAGATATCGCCAGACTCTCAACTCTTCTTAACTGACACACAGATGCCCACCAACCTTTCCAAGGTAACAGAAACAGTCCAGGGACCAAACGAGAGCCCTGCTGCCTTCCTCAAGAGGCTCTGCGAGGCATATCAGGTGTACACCCCAATAGACCCTGGTGCCCTAGAGAATCGGCGGGTTATCAATGTAGTGTTTGTGTCCCAATCAGCCCCAGATATTAGAAAAAAATCACAGAAGTTAGAAGGCTTTGAGGGGAAGTCACTTTTAGAAATGGTCGAGGTCGCCCAGAAGGTCTTTAACAACCAAGAAGATCAGACTGCTAACCTAAACCCAGAATGGCAAAGGTCCTTCTAGTCATGAATGAAGTAAAGGGACAGCAACGAGGGGCAGGAAGAAAAGAATGGGAGAAGAGAGGACAGAACCAAAAGACTTGGCTCGGGTAAAACAAGTGTACCTACTGTAAGAAAGAAGGACAGTGGAAACGGGAGCATTCTGAGCGGCCAGGGGATAAGGCAGTCCCAGTGTTAGTGGAAGAAGTGGACTGAAGACATCAGGGCTCTGTGGGCCCCAAGAAACCCTGGGTAATGATAAATGTGGGGGGCAAGCTAGTAGATTTTCTGATAGACACCAGAGCTACCTTCTCTGTACTGCAACACTGGCCAGGTCAATTTCTAAAGACAGAACTCTCATCCAGGGGGCCACAGGACGAGTAAAGCCTTAACCCTGGACAAAAGCCCGGATTGCTAACCTCAGGAAAAAGACTGTTACCCATTCCTTCCTCGTTATGTCTGAATGTCCCTATCCCCTCCTAGGGAAGGATCTGCTCAGCAAACTCCAGGCCACACTTTCCTTTGAAGGAGGGGAGCCTCAGGTACACCCGCAGACCATGAAAAATGATCCTCCTCCTCACTTGTCCCCTAGAAGAGGAATACAGGTTGCATGAAGGACCTTCGGAGGCCCCTCCACAGAATCCTTACCTCAAGAGGCTCCAAGAGGAAATACCGGAGGTCTGAGTGGAAAGGAACCCACCTGGATTAGCAGCTCACAGACCACCTGTAGTGATCCAACTAACCAGTACGGCCACCCCAGTTAGAGTGCGGCAGTACCCTATGAGCCAGAAGACAAAAATAAGGATACCAAAGCATATCCTAAGATTAAGGGAGGCCAGGATCCTGATTCCCTGCCAGTCGGCATGGAATACTCCTTTATTCCCCATCCAGAGCCTGGGACAGAGGACTTTAGGCCAGTTCAGGACTTATGAGAAGTTAATAAAAGAGTAGAGACTATCCACCCAACAGTACTCAACCCATACACACTCCTGAGCCTGCTCCTGCCTGAGCACTGATATTATATGGTCTTACACTTAAAGGATGCCTTTTTCTCCCTCCCATTTGCGCGCAGAGCCAGCCAATCTTTGCTTTTGAATGGACAGATCCAGAAGAGGGGGAATCAGGACAGTTAACCTGAACAAGGCTTCCCCAGGGATTCAAGAACTCCCCTACCTTGTTTGATGAGTTTCTGAACCAGAACTTAAAGAAGTACTGTCATAGTCATCTGGGCATCACCCTACTCCAGTATGTCGATGACCTCCTACTTGCTACTGGGGACCGGGAGAAATGTCAATAGGCAACCCCAAACCTGCTGGTGATGCTGGATCAACTTGGGTCCGTGTATTGGCCAAGAAGGCCCAGCTCTGCTCAACCAAGGTAACGTACCTAGGATACAACATCAAATAAGGTAAGTGGACCCTCTCAAATAGTAGAGTTCAGGACATCCTCTCAATACCCACCCCAAAGACGAAGCGACAGGTATGGGAATTCCTGGAAGCTGTAGGGTACTGGGTTTTGCTGAAATAGCCAAGCCCCTATATTCAGCTACAGGGGGTAAGAACTCAGGCTTCTCTTGGACGGACGTAGAGGAAAAGGCGTTCCAAAAGTTAAAGCAGGTTCTCGTGGGTGCTCCAGCTCTGGCACTGCCTAATCTCACCAAGCCCTTCCAGCTTTATGTGGCAGACTCTCAGGGGGTTGCCTAAGGGGTACTAACACAAACTCTGGGGCCCTAGAAGAGGTCAGTTGCCTACTTGTCTAAGAGGTTGGACCCAGTGGCCGCAGGATGGCCAGGCTGTCTGAAGGCTACAGTAGCCATGGCCAAACTGCTTAAGGAAGCCTCTAAACTGACTTTTGGCCAAGACTTACAAGTGGTTGCACCCTATACAGTAGAAACCCTACTGCACAGCCCACCTGAGTGCTAGTTATTAAATGCTCATATTACTGAGTACAAGGTGCTTCTGCTAGATCCCCTGAGGGTAAGCTTCTTAAAGACTACAGCCCTAAACCCGGCCACTCTCCTCCCCGAAGAGGAAGCTGAAACTCCCCTTACCACTGTGATGAGACCCTGACTATCCTAACCTCCTTGAGGGCCAACCTAACAGACCAGCTCATCTCCAACCCTGAGGAGACCCTGTACACTGACAGGAGCAGCTCTATGGAGGATGGTATCAGGTATGCCGGGGCAGCTATAGTTATACAAGAAAGAGTCATATGGGCACAATCCCTAGGACATGGAACTTCAGCACAGAAGGCAGAACTCATAGCCCTCACCCAGGCCTTACAGTGGGGAAAGGACAAGAGAATCAATATCTACACAAACAGTAGATATGCCTTTGCCACCATGCATATACATGGAGCCTTGTATCAGGAGAGAGGCCTTCTAACCTCAGGAGGGAAGGATATTAAAAATGTTCCAGAGATACTAAACCTTCTTTCAGCCTTTGGGGCCCTAAAGAAGTTGCAGTCATCTACTGAAAAGGGTATCAAAAGGACAATTCCCCTGTGACGAAGGGGAACCAATTTGCCGACAAAATGGCTAAAGAGACTGCACAAAGACCAGTAGGGCCCCTAAAAGTGCTGGCAGCCATACTTACTCAGAATCTGGAGCCCAACCCCAAGTACACCCCTGAGGAAGAAGATACAGCCAAGAGGTTACAGGCAAAGGAAGCCATCAATTAGTGGCTACAGTTACCAGATGGGAGACCATTAGTCCCATAAGCCTTTGGATGGACTATCACACACATCTATGAGGAACTAAATTAGCTGAGCTGTTAGGAAGAAATACTATATCTACATGGACAGTAGATCTTCCTATATCCCTGGGTTATATAAAATGGCCCAGCATATGGCCAGGAGATGCCAGATCTGTGCACAAATGAACCCAGGGCCTCCAATAACCACCCTGCCAGGAACCCAGTTTCGAGGTTCAAGCCCTGGTAAACACTGGGAAGTTGACTTTACTGAATTGCCCAGTGAACTAGGAAGATACCAATATCTCCTAGTGTTTGTGGACACTTTCTCCTGTTGGCCAGAGGTATACTGACCAGGGCTGAAACAACAGTTAGTAGTTAAGCAACTCCTCTCTGAAATTCTCCTCTGGTTTGGCCTACCTTTATTCATGGGGTCCAACAATGGCCCGGCATTCATCACTAAGGTAACCCAATCTTTAGTTAAGGCCCTTAAGGTCACATGGAAATTATATTGTTTATAGATCTCAGAGTTCTGGACAGGTGGTGAGAATGAATCAGATACTTAAGGAAATTCTAACTAAACTAAAATTAGAGATTGGTGAGAACTAGGTGAGTCTCCTCCCTACTCAGGGCTCATTGCACCCCTTTTGAAATCATGTTTGGCCGTCCATCACCTCTCTCCCACGGCTAAGGGAGGAAGAACTAGCTGTATTATCTAATAGAAATCTCCTCAAGTCTTTGCAGGCGCTCCAGAGCAGTAGAATAGCTACAAGGCGAATCGTCAGGGTAGCACACCAGGAAGCCTACCTGTGTGCGCTCCTGGCAACCTAGTCTGGGTGAAGAGGCATGACCCAGGTACTCTTGAGCCATGTTGGGAAGGGCCATTCCAGGTCATCCTGAGCACCCCAACTGCCGTTAAGGTTGGGGGAAGGAAGCATTGGATCCATTGAACTCAGGTCAAGAAAGATGGACAGCAAGGCACACCGAGAACCCCCTCAAGGTGAGACTAACATGGGACCCCACATAAGTACCCTTCTTTTATGCCTCTTTACCTGTGCAAAGAACACCCAAACAATTGGAAATCTCCACCAAGCTCCAGTTTATATGTGGGAAGTTACCCGCACCTAGATGGAAAAACCATCAGTAGGGTAACCACATCTGGAGTCCCCACAATTGGGGCTGATCTATGTAAGATATTTGGAGAAGGATGGAATCGCCCTCCTACAGAAAGGAGTATGGGGTTATCTAGAGGAAATATTGGGTATGTTGCTACAAAAAACTATGGGTGCAGGACGCTAGACCTTGAGAGAAAACTTTGAAGAACATTATATATGTCCTCAAGAAGGACTCCCTGGGTGTGGGAGTGAAGAGGACTATTTTTCTGTCTCTTGGGGATGTGAGACATTAGCCCTGTGGAAGACAGTTGACTCAATATTCTGGCTCACCAGGGTAGTAAGGCCAGGGGCCCCCACTGCTCATTGCATGATCGGGAACTGTAACCCAATTATAATCCAACCCTTAAACTGGAGGGCAGACTATTGGGAGGGAGGTAAGACCTGGGGTATCCGGCTATATATCTCTGGCCGGGACGTTGGAACACTTTTTTCCGTCCAGAGACGAACCCTACCCCAGGCCCGAAACCCTTTAGGTCCCTTTCTCCACCCTAACCTCTGAGGCCTCCTAAGATGATACAGGCCCCCATGGTGATGAGAACCCCCTGATAGAACGATACAGAGACACCAAAACCAGCTCCAGGACCAACCAAAGCATCAGGAGAACTTAGGCTTCTACTGAAGACGTCCCATTGAGGCCTGCTAGGGACACTGGAGGCCATGTTCCGCTTCCTTAATAAGACCTCCCCAAAATAATAACCAAAAACTGCTGGCTGTGCCTAAATCCCGAACCCCAGTATTATGTGGATATTGGGGCAAATATTTTCTTTGGGCAGAATGCGTCTGAGATCCATAATTATTCTGTCCAAAGCTTGCCGGAAGGCCTCGGTGTATGGGGACATCAACCCCACCTTACTCTGGAGGACCTACAGGGGTCTGGAACATGCATAGCCCCAGTGAACTACCCCTTAGGGTCCTCTCCATATTTTTTCTCATGCACTCAGGTAACAGAACTGCCTCAAGAGTATGATGAGTTCCTAAATAGGTATTTTGTAGCACCAGAGGGAAGTTGGTGGGCGTGCAGAAATGGGATAGTACCTTGTGCCTTCCCCCCTTCTTTGCTTTCACCAACAGATCCTGGTATATGTATCCTTACTCATATCCTACCACAAGTATACTATTACTCTGGGGAAGGAGGTAGGGAACCCTTGAGATTAGAACCTAGAAGATATAAGAGGACACCTGTCCTGGTCCCCCTCCTAGTGGGTCTAGGCCTGGCCAGATCTACCGCCATTGGAACTGCTGCTCTAATAACAGGACATCAGAACTACAAAGAGCTAGGACAACAGGTCGATCAGGACCTTAGCACCCTTGAAAAATCGATAGGACAGCTAAAAGACTCCTTAAGCTCCCTAGCCGAGGTAGCCCTGTAGAACCGGAGGGGATTAGATCTATTGTGCCTAAAGCAAGGAGGCTTGTGCTTAGTGCTAGGAGAGACCTGTTGTTTTTACACAAACCACTCTAGCGTCATGAGGGAGAGTCTAAGTCAGCTTAGGAAACAGCTCTTAGATCAGGAAGAAAGGAGAAGGGCTGAAGGAAATTAGTATGAAAACCTGTTCACTTGGTCACCATGCCTAACTACCCTCTTCTCAGCTATAGCTGGCCCTCTGGTCCTCCTGCTCCTCATTTTACTATTTGGCCTGTGCTTTGCCAAATGCTTACTAAACTTCATCCAAAACAGAATCCCCGGGGAAGAAGGGGAGGAATCTGAATCAATGATTTGATTCACTGTAAAGACCAGTAGGGAATGTTCTGGGCTGAAAATATTGCAAAACTCCTCTGTTGCCTGGAGGCAGGATGCCTTAAGACAGAGAGGAGGTAGGATAGGTCACCGAACAATGGATGGGTTGGAGTTTAGAGGGAGATAGTGGTTCACTCTCCAGCCAAGCATGCCCAGGCATTGCACCTGTGCCCTGAGTATCTTGGAAATGGCTGAAATAACTTTTGTAACCTTTAAGTTGTCATTGTAACAGTCCTAACTCCCTCTTGTGGTTTCCGAGAATAAATTTGCTGTAACACCTGTGGTCTGCACGCAGTTCGGCTTTTGCAGCGGTAAAGTGCTGCAACTGTAGTTGCTGGGCAGCTTAATAAAGGCTCATAAGTTTAGATCTGTCTCTGGTGGTTGTCTCTTGTGGGTTGCCCCATAACACTGGAAACTACTGCACCAACCTTTAGAGAAGACATTCTGCAACCTTTTCCCAGACAGTAGGTCCCAACATATAAAGATCCCCTTCTATGACTTTCTTCCCAAAATGAATGGAATAATTCTCTATATTATCAATAGGTGTCCCAACTCATACTCAGCAAAATGTAAAGGTCAGTTCTAGACAGATTCATCCACTGCAGGCTTCAGAGCAGTTGGAGTGATGAGAAGCATGTCTCAGGATCCCATCCATTTCTCCTCCAGTTGGCCCATTGTCCTTGCTTTGATCATGTCTGTCTAACTGCCTACCACATCACCTCAAGGACCTTGGCTCTGAATTCTTTCAGAGAAAAGGGCCGCAGGGTCTCTTCTGTCACTGCTTCATGCTGAGAAGGGATGATAGTTTCTCTCAGAGCCAAGAGACCCTTGCTCTCCATCAGAGAGATGATGAGGCCTGGGCACAGAAGGAGGTGGCAGTGGTGCCCAGAGGTGATATTCTCTGAGTCTTAGTAGGGCTTGTAACCTGGTGGAGACAAACAGTGTTATACATAGGTATAATAATTTTTCTATTGAAACACAATTTTTTCTCCCAAAACCATAATTTCTTCCCAATTAGAAACCTTAATTTTTAGGTGACATGTACTGTAAGTAATTAACATTTCTCAGGTTAGCAATACATTCATATTTTAAGAGCTATTTCAAATACAATACAAGACTTATTCATTAACAAATTCAAATCTATCTTATAGATGTTCCATACAAGGCAAGCTGAAGTTAATATTTCAGTATCCTGTTATTTCAAAATACCTATATTTAATAATTTTTACTATTGAATCCAGCAAACTCCTCCAAAGTTTTAAGTTACCAACAACTTTGGAAACTATGTTTAGGCACATATATATTTATCACTGAAAAAAGCTTTATCATATATCCTTCATTTTTGTTATATTTATTTTGCCTTTATAACTTTGAGATTTTAAAGCCAATTATTATTACTCAAGGCATTTTTATTGGCAAATTTTGTAACCAACTGGCCTCCAATGGTTTTAATGTGAAAGTATTCTTTTATTTTATTTTTTCCTTAGAAAAATGGGAGTGGCCCCCCACTGCTATTTTTGCAGCCTGTTAGAGGGAACTTCTGTAGGTCCTTCTTGTTAAAACACTTTAGAGTTTAGAAGGTTTGATTTTCCATATTTTTTTCTTTCTGAGTAGACTAACAATATGAAATCTTACATATAAGAACATCTTAAATACAGAAACAGAAAAACCCCTGCAGTAAATGAATGAGTACTCACAAAAGGGTAGACTGAGACATTAGCCTTAGAATCTTATCTCACACGAACCCAGCACAGCAAATGGGTTCTGAATGGCACAAAGCCGAAACAGTGGAGAGAGGATTCCTTAAGTTCATAAAACAGCAAACTAAGTCCCACAAAGATAAGAAAGCAAGCAAAGAACATCAATAACCACAGTACAGTATAGACAAACAAGAATTTTCACTAGCTAAGTGTTTCCAGTGGCTGGTGCCTTGAGAGGGAGAGCAGGAAGGGTCTCCAAGATTAAGAATTCTCAGCAGCTACTGGGAAGTTTCTACAATCCCTGCCATGGGTTCACCCTGCTACAAGTAGGTGGGGCCCCTAGCAAAGTGAGATGTGCCCCATCTTTAAACAAATTAAACCAAACAAAGATACAAAACAGCAATGAACAGAGACACTCTATGCACAATATTTACAGGAGCACACAACCCACAGACAGGAGCTCCACACATATGCTGCTTATCTGTGCAGCCAGACACCTCAGAATGCTCTGCGTTTAAAACTGACTGAAGCAGAGCAATGTCTCCCATTCTGGAGGGGATCAGGCTTGGAGACCAGGCAAGAACCACTGGCGTTTCCTTGCCACCTGGAGCTGATCAGGCTCCACAGATGAGAGGCAGTAAAATGCCTCCCGTGCCATACACAGTACTGCCATGCACAGTACTTGCTTCCTTATGAGGAACCTCAGGCGACAGGCAACAAGTGCTTCTCGTGCCACACAAACATGTTTCATTCCTCCTCCAAACACGCTTGTTCAACTTTGGTCTCAGGTGAGATGGCGGGACTGCTGAGGCTACAGCTGGAACTCAGAACAGGAGAAGTCCTGGCAGCACTGCACATGGGAGTCCAGGCCTCAGCCTGGGAACCCCCAACCCAAGCAGCAAGCAGGATCCCCAGTACTCACCCCAGCAGTCTCTTGCTTATGTCCCTTCGTGGTCACCAGAATATGTAACTGGGCAATCAATGGGTCTGAGCTGTCTGTCACTACTTGAGCCAGTTAAGCAGAGACAGGGCTGAATCACATGTGTGTGTTTATTCCAATGCTGCTAGCAGCAGGGAAAGTCGCACGACACCCACAGAAACCTGCTCCTCTACCATCAACTGACACAGGCTGCTTCCATATCTTGGGTGCTGTGAAGATGCTTCCCACACATGGGTGCAGATGTCTCTCTCGATAATGCTTCATTTCCTTCAGATACAGGCTCAGCAGAAGGCTCACTGGGTCATATGCTGGTTCTAGTTTTGATTTTTGAGGAAATTCAATACTGCCTTCCATAGTGGCTGCACCAATTTACATTCCCAGCAGCAGTGCACGAAATATCTTTCCATTTACTTATATCTCCTTTAATTGCTTTCATCAATATTTTAATTTTCATGTGTAGGCTGTTTTTCCCAAAATTCATATGTTGAGGCCTAAGCCTCAAAGTGATGGAGTTTTGGGGAGGGGATGAGGTCATGAAGGTGAACCCCTTGTAAATAGGGTCACTTCCCTTATAAAGAAATCCCAGAGAGATCCAGCATGTGAGGTTAAAGCAAAAACACCAACCACCTATAAACCGAGGAACAGGGCTCTCGCCAGACATAGAACCTGCAGGCACCTTCATCTTGGACTTCCTCTTGTCTCAAACTGAATAGTAAGTGTCTGTGGCTTAAAAGTTACCCAGTGTAGATCTTTTGCTATAGCAGACTGAGCTAAAACCCCTCTCTAGGAATTTTTAAACATTGTAACCTGTCGAGTAGTAAAACCTAGACCTTCTCTTTCCTCCGCATCTGAGGGTCCCTGAAATAGTTGGTAAGTGTATGCTATGGGGTGAATTGCTCCCTAAACATGCACATGCTGAGTACACCCGGGAGCTGCAGCATGTCACTATGTTGAAGACAGGGTCTTTAAAGGATAATTAATCTAAAAGGAGGTGTTCAGAGGGCCTGGTCCAATCTGAGTGGCGTCCTTATGAGAAGGGAGATTTGGACACAAAGCAATGCACAGAGGGGAGCCCCGTGAGCACAGCAGAGGAGGCTGCCGCCTGCCAGTAAAGGAAAGGGGCTTCAGGAGGAACCAGCCTGCTGACACCTCAATCGCAGACTCTGGCCTCCAGGCTGAAAGAAAATAAATTTATGTTGCTTAAGCCCCCAGTCCATAGCACTTTGTTTTGGCAGCCCTAGCAAACTGGCCCAGTACCATAGTATTAAAATACAAGGTACTGGCATTATTCAATTACAGAAAAAAACTTCTACATGATAAAAGTTAGCTATCTTACTTTTTCTTTTCCCTTCCTTTTGATTTAGACTAAAAATTTACAAATGTAGCAGCCAGCACGTACTCCAAAAAGAATTCCTTTTTTCCAGGAGAGAGTCAGAGAAAGCAGGGGAAGTGGGCAATGGGGCAGGTGAGCTATGGAGTGCTCCCGAGAGTACTGACAGAAATCTATGGTTCAGGAGAGAAATCTCGTCTGGTGCAAGGACAGAAGGTGCCAGGGAACCCCCCTGCCCTCCGCAAACCCATAGATATGGAAAACAGCTCCATGGGAACATACAATGAACCAAGCCAAAGGGAGACTGAAAGTTAGACATAGGGGCAAGGAGGGAGCGGAAAGGGAGGAGAAGAGAGAAGGGAGGGGAGTGGGAGGGGAGAAAAAGGGAAGGGGAGGAAAAGGGGAGGGAAGGGCAGAAAGGGGACAGAGGGGAAGAAAGGGGAGGACTAAGGGAGGGGGAGGGGAGGAAAGGGAGGAGAGAGGAAGGTGAGGGGAGAGGAAGGGAAGGGAGAAAGAGAAGGAAAAAGAGAGAGCAGGGAAGAAAATGCAGGAGGGAGGAGGAAGAGAAAGACAGCAGGTTGGGGAGGAGGGAGCCAGCAAAGCTGATTAGTCAGGCTTCTTCCTCATGTGATGTCCTAATAAAAGTCCACAGAGGCAGAGAAACCAAGATGGCGACATAGGTGAACACCTAAACAGCTGCCTCACACAACAGTTTCAAAACTACAACTAAAAGACAGAACAGACATCATCCAAAACCACAGAAAAGCTGGCTGAGTGAAAATTCTACAACTAGAAGGAAAGAGAGGGCTCACAAAGACTCAGAAAAGCTGCAAAAAGCTGAGGTATGGAGACGCATGCATGGAGAGAGCGGGTGGTGAAGTACCTGGCTGGCTTCCTCTGGTGGGAGGGAGACAGAGACTCATGACTACACTGAACCCTTTATCCGACTGCACTGAACCCTAGTTCCAGGTGAGACTCATACAGTGGGAGTGTGGACTGTCATGAAAAAGGAGCAGTGCATGGAAATTTAGGGGAGCTGAGAAAGGGCAGAGGTCTCAGGGCGCCCACATCACTGCACGCAGAGGATGGAATGCTGATTGTGCCGCTGGCTTTCTCCAGTGGGCAGAAGATAGAGCCTCCCAACTCTACTGAACTCCACTTCTGACTGGACTGAACCAGGTTTGGGCAAGACCCTGGGGACCCAGAGTCATACGAGTCCGGGAGCACAAGGGAAAGGCAGAGGTCTAGAGGCATATGCACCTGTGCATGGGCACAGAGAAGGCTATAGCGATTACTGAGAGACACTTGAGAGCCAAGGGCTATGTAGGGTGGGGCTGACTGGAAGCCAAGACTGTCTGCTCAGCCCTGAGACTCCACCTCACCCAAGCTTAACAGAGAGGCTTTTGCAGTTTTGCAAGTCTTGTATCGTAAGGCTGATTCCAGCACAGAAGTTTTCCCAGCAAAGCAAAAATGCGGATACAAAGGAATAGATCACAAACGAAAAAAATGGAGGAAAACAAACGACTGGATATAGAGTTCAAAATTTCCTAGAGAAGATGAATAAATTTTGTGAGACCCAAGAGGAGATGAAAAAGGACCAACTAGAAATTAAACATACACTGACTGAAATAAAAAATATTATTCAGAGACCTAACAGCAGACTAGAGGAACACAAGAATCAAGTCAAAGATTTGAAATACAGAGAAGCATAAAACACTCCACTGGAAAAGCAAAAAGAAAAAGGAAACCAAAAATGTGAAGATAGTATAAACAGCCTCTGGGACAACTTCAAGTGTACCACCATCAGAATTATGGGGGTGCCAGAAGAAGAGAGCAAGCAAGATACTGAAAACCTATTTAAAGAAATAATGACTAAAAACTTCCCATATCTGGTGAAAGAAATAGACTTACAAGTCCAGGAAGCACACAGAACCCCAAATAAAAGGAACCCAAAAAGGACCACACCAAAACACATCATAATTAAAATACTAAGAGCAAAAGACAAAGAGAGAATATTAAAAGCAGCAAGAGAAAAACAGTTAGTTACCTACAAGGGAGCACCCATATGATTATCAGCTAATTTCTCAACAGAAACTATGCAGGCCAGATGGGAGTGGCATGAAATATTCAAAGCGATTGTGGAGGGGCAAGGACCACACTGCGTTTCCCCATAAAGAATGAATTGGGGTCAGGGTGACCTCAGGCCTGGAGGCAGAAGGAACAGGGGGTTTCCCAGCTGACATCCTGTGACATAGAACATCAGGTGCCTGAAGGTACTCCCGGCCTTGAGAAGCCATAAAGTTTGACAAACAACTTCTGCAAGGACAACCGTTATCTAGACTGCTTACTTGCATAACCAAAAAGCTTAGACAAAGAGTCAGTATATGAAATTTAGTAATGCTTAGCCAATTAAAATTTGCCAAGTCCTCCAGCACTGAGGATAAAAGGCACTTGCTGCAGAGGTTCGGGGCTCTCGTGCTTCCCTGCTGTGTCAGTGGAACCGTGAGCCTATACTCAAGTTAGTAATAAAGGCTTTCTAAATTTTCTAATTGACTGTCTGGTGGTCGTCTGTCTCGGGTCGCCCCATTACACGATGAAGAGCAAGAACCTACAACCAAGAGTACTCTACCCAGCAAAGCTATCATTCAGAATTGAAGGGCAGATAAAGAGCTTCATAGATAAGAAAAAGCTAAAGGAGTTCATCACCACCAAACCAGTATTATATGAAATGCTGAAAGGTATCTTTAAGAAGAGGAAAAAGAAGAAAATGGTAAAGATAAAAATTATGAACAACACATACATATCTATCAACAAGTGAATCTAAAGATCAAGTAAATAAAAAATTGGATGAACAGAATAAACTGGTGAATGTAATAGAATCAGGGGCATAGAAAGGGAGTGGACTGACAATTCTCAGGGGAAAGGGGTGAGGGGGGTGCAGGGAGAGACTGGACAAACATCATACACCTATGGATGAGGACAATGCAGGGAAAGGTAAGGGTGGAGGGAGGGGTGAGAGCCGGGTGAGGGGAACTATAGAGGAAAAAAAGAGGAACAATTGTAATAATCTGAACAATAAAGATTTATTAAATAAATAAATAAAGAAGTTCACAGAGGCTTCCAGAGTGGAAGTGTTGTCAAGGGTTGATAGCAATGTTTCGCAGAAAATGGCCAATGTGTTTTTAAAAGTGCTGTGAATGTTTGTTAAGTGATACTCAGTGTGATCAGGTTTTTTTGTGGGGTTTTTAAATATGTTTTTATTGACTTCAGAGAGGAAGGGAGAAATATCAATGATGAGAGAGAATCATTGCTGACTGCCTTCTGGTTGCCCCCTACTGAGGATGGAGCCCACAACCCGGGCATGTGCTCTGACCCAGAATCCAACCTGACCTTCTGGCTCCTAGGTCCTGAGCCTCCTGCAGTCATGAAATCTGTTGTGCAGGGGTCTCAACAGCAAAGCAGAGCGGGAGGCAGAAAGAGACAGGCGGGTGTTCTCAGCACCATGGTCTTTTCCAAACAACAGCCCACAGAGGAGAGGTAGCTCCTCTCCACAGCTGGGCCAGTGCCTGGTGCCTTCAAGCACTCTCCATGCCAGAACCAGTATCTGTTCCCTTCTGCTTACAGCTGATGGAGCTCATGGCCAGCCCCCCTAGAATAGGCCCCTACAGACACCAGCCTGGCCCAAACAAGTGCTCTTCTGGCCGTGAGGGATGGCAGGTTCTGCCCCCAGGTCCCGGGAGCCAGGCTATGCTCTCCAGCCCCTGAGCTCTGCTTCCTCCTGGCCTTCCCTGGACATGTCCTGCATGATCACCCAGTTCCTGGACTCTGCTCTAGGTCATGGCCCCAAGGCCTTTGCGCCTGGGAGCCACTCAGACCTCTGGCTGGCTGAACAGGACATGTCCTGGGACACACTGAGCCCATCACTGTGGCTGTGGCTATGGCTGTGTCTGAGGCTGAGGCTGTGGCTGTGGCTGTGGCTGAGGCTGTGGCTGAGGCTGAGACTGAGGCTGTGGCTTTGACTGTGGCTGTGGCTGAGGTTGGGGCTGTGGCTGAGGCTGAGGTTGAGGCTGTGGCTGTGGCTGTGGCTGTGGCTAAGGCTGAGGCTGAAGCTGAGGCTGTGGCTGTGGCTGTGGCTATGGCTGAGGCTGTGGCTATGCAGACGCCCCGGGCCACTTTGAAGACTGTAAGGCCCCATGGAAGCTGCACATTGTTAGGCGTTTGAGAAACGCAGAGTGGAAGGGGCTGCTGAGCGCCCATTGGTTGCAGAGAAAACACTGTTTCATGATTACTCCAAACAGCATAAAGCAAAGAAAGGCCGCGAGGACCCAGACTGCCTGTGGAGACTCCCGTGGGCTCTGGGAAGCACTGAGGATGAAGGATTTGGTTGTAGGGAGGCAAACCTACCGAAAAGGCTAAATCCTGACTGATAAGCCCTGAGGGAAGTGGGTTCTGATTGGGAAGGAGCAGGACTCGGATTGGGATGGTGCAGTGGTGTAGATGCTGGAACCCTAAGCCTCAATAGAAATATATATATTTTTAAAATGTGGTGAGGGATCCCTGGTGTGGCTGATGCTGGCATCTACAGGCAGGAACCCTCTGGGCCAGAATTCACCCACCTCCTCCTAAAGAAAGCCCATGAGGAGGTCCCAAGAACCCCTGTCCTCCTCAGGGCCTGACCCCCTTTCTGGCTGCAGGCACAGAGTTAAGGTCAGATTATCACATAACCAGAACAGAGAGGTGCTGGCCCTGCTCAGGGAGGACCTGAACCTGACTTCATTCTATCCAGACACTTCTGCCTTTAAATAAAGTAAATCCAGAATTTCATCTCAACAGCGTGAGACTCTCGGTTCCCCTGGCTGTCCACATCCCTAGTAATGGGTGAGGAGCAAGGTCCCTCCCATCACCGCCTGGCACCAGAGGCCTCCACTGGGTGCCCGCCACTAGCCCAGTCTTCACATTTTCAGATTGTGGCCTCTATGACACAGCCTAACACAACTATGGCAAAGGCTTCTCAGTTATTCCTCTATTTCCTATCAACGTCTGAAACCAAATTTTCTTCTAATACACCTGAAACAGTATTCTGCAAAGGATCAAACTCAGACACACATGTGAGAATTCATCTCTCTCCTGTCAAGCCAACATGGATGTGCAACAATCTCTTGTACTCTTTGCACTGTTTTTCTGTTTTTGAAAAATATAGTTACTTTTCATAACAGTATGCCATCATGTTAATATATGATAAGTCTATTATTGATATTTTAAAATAAATGAGTGTTTTTAATGTCTCACTTTTAGCGCATAATTCATAAAGGTAAAGGGACGTTAGTGGAAGCTCTTGGGAGGCCTCAGTAATCATTCAGAGTATCAAGAATTCTTGAAATCAAAGGCTTGAGAACCAGTTATGCAGAGGACAGTAATCAGGGCCCTATCTTCCCATGAACAAGCTGAACCAAACAACCTTGACCAGAGAATCAGAGATCCCAAATATGAATAGCCTGCATCTCACTGTGGTCTGTCCCAGCTCCTTCAATTCTCGCTCATTTTCCAGCCCAAGCCTTTAGAATAATGTCCCACCCCTTCCCAGGAGGCTGACTGCTATGTTAGCTGGGGTTAATCCTGCTGAAGGCAAGCAGAGCATGCTAACTAACAAGTTCAGTGTCTAATCATACTCCTTTACTGGTCTGAGTCTTTGTAAGTTCCCGCCTGTGGGTGCCAGCATCAGCCACACCAGGGATCCCTCACCACATTTAAAATATATATATTTTTTATTGATTTCAGATTGGAAAGGAGAAGGAGAGATAAAAATATCAATGATGAGAATCATTGATTGGCCACCTGCTGCATACTCCCTGCTGGGGATCGAGCCCACAACTTGGGCATGTGCCCTTGACCGGAATTGAACCTGGGACCCTTCAGTCCATAGGCTGATGCTCTATCCACTGAGTCAAACCAGCTAGGGTCAAAAATTTAATTGAAAAATGTAGAAATGAAAATTCGTTGTCCTCACTGAATCAGAAATATGGGTGGGGGTGTGGGGTGCAGGAGAATGGAGCCTAGCAATCTGTTTAAACAAGCCTTCCAATGGTCTGGTGCCTGCTGGGCTTTGAGAGCCATTGCTCTCAACCTAGGGTATCTGGGAACAGACTAAACACAACTGTAATAAAACACTCAAATATGCACACCAACACCACAGTTCAGTTAGTAAAGACCAAACTGCTGGCTGACAAGTGCTGCCACCATCAAGGAGATAAAGACGTAGCTGCTCTGAAGATCTATCAGCTCCCTTGGCCTCACCACGGGCTTCTTAGAGCAGTTTCATTTGGAGAGCCAGATAAGATTGTTTAAAGAAAAAGTTGAGTGTTTTTTTTTAAGTTTGAGTAGCAGCTGTTTTCTTGCCTTTGTTTTATTATTTCACAGACACCAATGGAAATGAGTGTACGTAAACATGATAATATTAGTCATATGGCACAGGTATCAATTTGACACAAAGACTGAAATTACTCAGTTTATGAAACAAGAGATCTATTGTCCTTTCATGTACAGTCTTTGGATTTAAGTTCTATGTTCCAATATGATGTGAAAAAAAAAATTTAAGTACAATATATACTGGAAGTAAATCACTAAAGACTATCTTAAATTTAAATAAAAGGAAAGAAGGAAGGAAGGAAGGAAGGAAGGAAAGAAGGAAGAAAGGAAGGAAGGAAGGAAGGAAGGAAGGAAGGAAGGAAGGAAAGAAGGAGAAAAACATGGAAAACCCAGATCTGCTCCTGGGGCTGTTTGGAACCAGTCCTGAGTGGTAAGCTTGGAAGATACAACTATGTTGTTGATTGCATGTTGACAAGCCCATTGTTAAAGTATTGCTCAGTTCTTCACCCCAGAGTCAAGGTGTCTGCTACATTTTATCTTCTAAGTGGGGTACACACATCAGCGCAATAATGTACAAACAAATATGGGCCTTGCTGGAAATGTTCTTAGCCCCATTTTGGAAAGTACAGCAATTAAATCTCTTACCGTAGGCCCTCAAGGGGATACACATTTTAAAGCCCTGGTTCCAAACTTTACACTACTCAACATCACCATAGCTCCCCAGATAAACATGAGCACTCGGGGTCTGCACACAAGGAAACTGAAGACTTCACAGCCACTGAACACGTTTTCTCTAAGGCCATATTTTAAAACACAACATATAGTTCATGTTTCAAAGATATCTTACTTCCCTCCAAGACAGATTTTCTATTTCTCCTTTCTGACACCATTTCTTTTTCTTTTTTAAAAAAATATTTTTATTGATTTTGAGAGAGGGGGTGAAAAAGGAAGAGGGATAGCGAGATAGAAACATCAATGAGAGAAAAACATCACCGATTGGCTGCTTCCTGCATGCCCCCTACTGGGGATTAAGCCTGCAACCCTGGCATGTGTCCTGACTGGGAATTGAACCAATGACCTCTTGGTTAATGGGTCGATGCTCATCCTCTGAGCCACACTAACTGGGCTCTATTTTCTTATTTTTAACTTTTTTGTTCCCTGGGAGTTTTTATTTACTATCTTTGTAATGATCATGCTCTAGTTTTTATAAAAGATTTATGAAATCCATGGACAAATGCACGAGCTGAGTCAAAACAATTAATATGTAGACTTGGAAAGATCCAGTTCTGCACACTCCAACCTTTGTCAGATGGCATTCATTAGTGGGCATGACAGCCTTAGATATGTACAGAGTAAAGAAAATTGGCCACACTGATAAATCAGAGTAAAACCATGCCTTTTGCAGATAAATTTGCAATGATTAGCCTAGAGAAATTTGGACTAAAGGGAGGGCAATAGTGGCCCTCAAGTGTTTACTACTAGTAAATGACAGGGTTACTAGAGCTCACCACTTTGTGAGAGCTACAGGCTTTCACGCCTTTCTGAAGGTAGAGAGTTCCCTGTCCCGGGCGACACAAACTGGACATGGTATAAACATGTGTGACTCTCCTAATTCTTCTTATTTAAACAGCTTCCTTGGCTGTAGCCAGTGTTGCTCAGTGGATAGAGCATCGGCCTGTGGGACTGAAGGGTCCTGGGTTTGATTCTAGTCAAGGGCACATGCCCAGGTTGCGGGTTCAATTCCCCGCCCAAGAGAAAGGCATGCAGGAGACAGCCAATCCATGATTCTCTCTTCTCATTGATGTTTCTATCTTTCTCTCCCTTCCTCTCTGACATCAATAAAAATATATTTTAAAACATTTTTTAAATAGCTTCCTCAGCATTCCTGAACGGGAAGTGAATGCTGAGTTAATGAAAGTATGTATGCAACCTACACCACACGAGACAATTTGGCACTTCCAGTCAATAATCTGTAAGGATAAAATAGCTCTAACTATGCATCTTATTGGTAATGTATAAAGACATAGGTAGGTTTTCCTCTGGCATCGAGAATACCAGCAAATGTACACAAAACAAAGTCAACAATGTTTCAGATGGTGGTACAAGAAATTTAAAGAGCCAACACAGCAAACCAAGTTCTCTTAACTTGAAATCAGGACCAATATATTTCTCAGGAAAAAGAAGATTTTATTTTCATAACCTTTGGTTGAGTGTGGTGTAGATTCAATGGAGAAGAATGGGTGAGCAGGAGGCACAGGTGCTCATTTATCAGGATAGGAAAAGGGAGGGTCCCTCTGTAAAGGAAGCAGTGTTGGCTGGGGTCACATGCCTGTGGGACCAGCTGGCACAGCAGCTCCACCACCTGCAGACCCCGAAAAAGCAGCCCTATGAATGAAGGCATTTGATTTTTATCTTAACACAAGAAAGTGCTTTTAACTATAAATTCTGTTCATTTTTTTTAAATGTACCTGTTACCTACCATATGTTAGACACTACATATAAATATATGATGTCACTCTTTTAAAAAAAAAAGGTGTATACAACTTTTACATTAATGGTTTACCAAGATTTATTTTATGTAGAATTTGGAAAATCTTTTTATAGACACGTCAGAGGGGAAAATATACAATGGTAATTTTAAATATTTAGTGATTATTTCAAACTAAATGGAATAAAATTTAAAGCACATTCAAGATCATTATCATAAAAATTATCATGGAGGCTCGATCACTGGGATCAAAATTTAGCAGAAATTAAGTCCTTCTGGCAAATACAATTAAAACATATTTAAATGCTATTCCTAAATATTCAGCTATGTGTTTATATATCTTCCTGTAAAAATATAGGAACCAACAGATGAGTTATTGGGGAAAACTGAACTAATATTAAGTTCTTAGATAAGACTGATTTTCAGAGATAAATAGGTTATATTTTTAGAGATATGGTCTAAAAATTGACATTAACTAAATGGATTAAGTGGTATGCCTCTAAGGAAGGTGGTGTAGGCTAAGCATTCTGCTGACCAGCATAGTAGAATGAATTGTGTTTAGGGTTCCCAGTGCAGCCAAAATAAGCATTGGCGTGTGTCTTATCAAATGGACAGAAACACATCAATCATAATACATACAAGTGAGATCTTTGTGTCTATTGTTAGTCACAATGGGAAAATATCAACACCAAAAAAAAGAGAATTTGAAAACTTGGCCAAAATAATCTTCCTTAAAGTCTGCCAAGAGATGCATACATATCCGTTATTACACTCTCCTTTGATTTCTCACTCTGAGAATCTGGCACTAAACTGTGCAGTTTAGAAACAAATTAAGTAGGTAGACGCTTTGGACTTAAAATTTGAGAGGCAAGCCCTCACCTCTACCCCAAATATCTTCACAGCTGGTCTCGGATTTTGCACCCCATAAATAGATGTGTATTTAATCTGGGTCTTGAAGGGTTTTTGTGCTTGGTTGTCTTATGCAACTGAAAATATTCCTGGGAACAGCAAATCTACCAATTAACACTTTAGAAAGAATTAGTTACTAAATAAGGGAGTAAAAGATCTGAAACAACATAAAAGGAGGACTAAGCAGGTAAATCTGAGACAGATTTCAAACCTTCCTAGGTGCCTTGGTAGAGGTATGCACATAATACTGTTAGCAACCCAATAATGCCAGTTGGAAGCATTTTGGGTCAGTGTGCCAAACTTGCAGAAGGCTCTGTGCCGGCTCCAAAGCCACCTTCATTTCTTTAGAGCTGGGGTCACAAATAAGTTCATGATATGTATGTCCATTAATTGAGGGGACATATAAACTTACCCAAAGAGGTTTCAGGCACTTAAGAGAAGCAAATTTAGAATTTAATCTCAGTTGGCGAGAGGAGGCTGTGGGGGGATGTGGAGTAGAGGTGAGAGAGGGATAGGCCCCAACACCTGCCCCACTGCTTAAGTACAGTTATAGCTGGTCGTTGGGCATTCCGTCAGTGACTCTCTTAGAGACATTAATTTCCTTTTGGAAACTTAAAGATAAGCAATATCTTTCCTTCTAGGCAGAGTCTTCTACCTCCACATTGATTCTGAGGGTGGAAGCGAGGGCAAGTACCGAAATCCCAGGAATGAAGAATATCTCTGTGAGCAGCCACCAGGACACTTTCCTTGCACATGTCATCTTCCGTGATTTGTCCAAGGCTAAGGGTGGGAGTAAAGGCCTGGGACAGTCCTCAGGGAAGATGGATTGCAGACCCTCAGCTCCCACTCCGTTTACACTGTCACTCAGGAGAGCACCACTATTCACTCCCCGTTCTTATTTCATCAAGTTCCATAGTGGGTTAAATCCAAAAACCCAAGACACAGAAACCTAAGGAAAGAGGGGGAGAAAAAGCCCTTTATCGGGTATTCAGGAGAGACTCTAGGTAAATGGTGAAGTGGGGAGCCAGGGAGCTTTCCTGTCACTGTTGGGGCTACTCCAGGGCTACATCCATTTGGGGAGATAACCCTATAGGGGCCACTCAAATTTCTTCACTGTGAGCAAAGCACTGATCTCTGCACTGCTTTTCAAGGGTGTTTGTATGAAAACAGCTTTGGAAGGTAGAGGTGGGGCCTCTGAGAAGGCAGGTTTGCTCTCTGTCACATATAATGATGATAATGACATTCTCCAGGGCAGACATTTTAGATTCTGCTTATGGTGCATTAAGAAAGACTTGTGCCCTGAGCTTGAAGTTCCTAGCAGCAGCACAAATTCATAGATGTGCAGTCTTTACCTGGGCCACTCTGCCCTCTCTGTGGCCTTCTTTCACTTCTATCACTTCTATCACAAATTCTCAAGGACCAAGCCAATGGTGTGCTCAATTCACGCTGATTCCCTTGGCCTTCTATCACTTCCTGTGGGGGACGAGGAGAGTAGACACGAGCATGAGGCCTGTGCTGCCTTCTGTGCTGTGTGTAATAAAATCTGTTGTCTCCCCTCCAGGGAGCTCCTGTCTCCTGCCAGCATCCTTGAAATTGGCAAGCTAATTTGTGAGCTTGCATGTAGAGTAAAGATCTCAAACCCTTCACAGATCCTAACACCCATAAAGTCCTGTTCTTGCTTTAGTGGAGCACATACTGTAATGTCATTCTGTTTGGGCCCATTGATATTTACCACAAGTTGTAAACACTCCCGCCTCGGCCAGTTTTAGGCTACTAAGGCGATATCACTTCATGCGGCATGGGGAGATAAGCACAAGCACTGGCCTTACTCAGCAGGCTCATTTCTTGCTCCCAATACACACTCCCTGCAGTTCAGCTTTGACTCTGCACCAGGCCCTCTTTATTACAGAGTATAGGGCAGCGGGTGGTAGAGGGGAGAGGAAGAGTGGGCTCATAGAGCGGCTCTTCGTGCTACTGTTCAGAACTGACATAAGCCACTGCTGCTCACATTTATTGAATTCTAGGTCCCATTGCTTTAGTTCCATAAAGACATCTCTTTAAATACATAAACTATCATGTGCCTAACTCCATGGTTGGCAAACTGCGGGTCCCGAGCCACAGGCGGCTCTTTGGCTCCTTGAGTATGGCTCTTCCACAAAATACCACGGTCTGGACGACTCTATTTGGAAGAAGTAGCGATAGAAGAAGTTTAAAAAATTCGGCTCTCAAAAGAAATTTAGATGGTTGTACTGTTGGTATTTAGCTCTGTTGACTAATGAGTTTGCCGACAACTGGAATAACTCTATTAACACACTAACTGTGTTGCATAAAAGTTGTTTGCATCTATTTTTTCTACTAGACTTTGAACCAAGAATTGAAATAAGGAAGACTAAGAAAGACCCTAATAAGGATGTCAGCAGTTCAGTTCTGCACTTGTGTTTGGGATGAACATGAGGTACTCAAGTAAAGATGTTAAAAAGAAGCTGGGATGCATAAAACTGGATATTAGAGGGAGATACAGAGAAATGAATCATGGTCAGTGTAAGCAGTTGAGGTCACCTAGGGAAGAGGTTACATTTCCAGATTGGAATGTAGAGAATTCCAGACTTTAGAGATAAGATAGAGAAAAAGGAACCAGCAAAGGTCCTGGTGTACTTATACAAACCTGTATGAGTGCAGCATTATAACCTATGGCCTCCATTGTCCATGCGGTCTGTCCTTGACTGAGATGTTGCTATCTGAGGCATGCCTGTATTAGTACCCTCCTGGGGCCAGCAAAGTAGACCGAGAAGGTGATAAAGCCTGAGAGAAGAGGGCACACTGAAGGGCAATGTCTTTGAGTCAGGAAGGACACGTGAGGCTCTGTTCACCGGTGGCCTTCAACAGGAGAGCGATGTTTCTCCATCATAATCTAGGAAAGAAGAAAATGCAAAAAGGACTTAGAATCCATGGAGCAGAAATAAGGATGTGCTAGCACAGTGCCCTCTGCTTTCTCAGTGACGCGTGAGCAAGGTCACTAGTTGAGGGGAGCAGAGTAGGCATATGGTAGTCAACCCGAGAGAAGAGTGGGCAGCCACTCATAGCGTTGTAGTGGGGTGCTGACGCCGGGTCATCTGGGCCACGTGCATCCTGAACTGCGGTGAGGTCAGGCAGTTGTGGACTTTCTTCTGCCACTCGGTTATAGGCAAAGAGAGCATGAATAGCCGGGTTTGGCTTGGACTGGTTTTGCCAGGCAGTTACCATAGAAGGGGATGGAAAAGTTTTGGCTCAGAACATGTTTTAATATTGGGTCATAAAATCTAAGCATGTTCCTGAGAGGATATGGGAGGGGATGGATGGATAAGAGCAAAGTAGTATAACTATGATTTAGAGGTCTTGGATTAGAGACCCATAAGAGCAGGGATTTATTAACACAAGGAAAGTGGAGGTTGAAAAGTCATGTGTTTGGGATCAAATGTTGGAAGAGGTCAAGTGTATGGTGCTGCCAAGCATTGCAGGGACAAAAAGTTGCTATTACCACATAATTTTGCATAACAAACCAGCCCACACCTTAGTGGCTAAAACAACTACAGTGTTTATTTCTTAGAACCATGGGAGAATCCCAGGCTCTGCTGCCCTGGGCGGGACTGGTTGATCAGGACTGGGCTTGCTCACACTGTCTGCTCTCACTTGTAGGTGACCCCAGCTGAAAAGACATCTTTGGTCCCCCAGCGAGACACTCTACATTTGTTCTTAGGAGGCCACAAAGGTCCAAGAGAAAGTGTCTCATAGACACCTGTATGTCTTCTTGGGACCCAGACTCAGAATTTATATATGGTCACTTCTGTCATCCTATTGGCCAAAGCACACCAGAAGGCCAGCCCCAACACAAGAAGTAGAGGTATTGACTCTTGTGCCTCAAACTGTAAAGGGTGTGGATATGGGAAAGAATGGGGAAACTGAGGCCCTTGTGCAATCAGTCTATGGCAAGATCAGGATGTAATCACCTTATTGCATAGTTTACCCAGTCCTCTTCCAACCTCAATGAGTCCATTCATAAACACATTGCACTCAAGAGCACTCCTGAGCTTGGAAATCCTTGCTAGCTAGACTTGACTAGGACAGCATTGATTTCCATTCCACAAAGAGGAGGCATTTCAGTGTTTGACCCTGCAGAGGGTGAGGGCTGCAGTCAGAATTGTGTACAGAAAGCTTACTCTGCAGTCGGGATAGTGGGAGAAGTTAAAGTGAGAGAGCAGTTAGAAAACTGTTGATACATACCAAAAGTCTGGCCTGTTGCAGTAGGCATAGAAAGAAACCAACAGATTCCAGAGACACGAGGTTATTGCTCCATGGGTGCATGCAGACAGGAGAGAGCTAACAGCAAACTCTGGGCCTCATAGGGCATCTGGATGGGTCCCTGCCACAGGGATTGGAGACAAGGCATAGGTTCTGGGTGCAGGCAGAGGCTGGACACATGGAGTTAGAAGTGCCTGCAGGACTAGGAGAACGTTAACTTGGCAGTTGGGAATACGAACCTGGGTTTCACATACAGTTTTAAGTTAAGACTAATCTGTAATGATTGTAAATACAGGAAACCAACATGTCAGGAAAGGGGTTCTAGGAAGAAGAGAGTTGATGTTTTAAAAGGCTTATAGGGGAAAAAAGGATGAAAGCCATCAACACCAAAGTGGCTAAGAGAGGGGCTCAAGGTAAAGGAGATGGAAGGAGAAAATAGTGAGTGTCATGAAGAAGACAAAGGATGAGGAAGAGGCCAGGAGGGCTGGCCAACCACACAGGACAGACTCACAGAGTTTAACCCTATTTAGCGTGGATTTTGTCACAGTGCGGGTCAGAGTTCATGGGCGTCGGGACGATGTCAGATGTAAAAGAGCCTGGAAGAGAACAGGCTGGAAAAGGCAGAGTATCGCTGCCACCGTGGTGGCCTGGACACTCATCTCTGGAGCCCTGAGGTACCGTGAAACAAGCAAGGCTGTTGTGATGTGAGGAAACCCAGGCCATAGGGCAAGCATGTCAAACACACAGGTTAACATGGGTCAAATAAACAAGTGTAAGTGTAAGTGTGTATGGGCTGCAAAAAAACAAAAGCTTTAATTTTCATAGAAATGAAAGTTTATTTTGATAGAGACATGCTGAATACAAGGGGATAAAATAAGTAAGTCATTGTTAACATAAAATAATAGAATATTTTAATAAAAATTAGTAGTTTTTCTTGAACATTAACTTACCAGACACTAACTGCACAAATTAATAAGTATAATGCAAATAAACCTATTTTTCTTGTTCTCCAAAAGTGAAATATTTCCTGTTGCGCACACCAAACAAGTCAGTCCAAGACTAATGATGTGGCCATCGGCTGCTAAAATATTCACTGCTAGTATTAGTGGAGAGAAATGGTGCACCTGGATATAAGGCACATAAGGGAAATGAATGCAACACAATTCTAGTAATCATTCATTAGCAAACGTTGTAGTTCATTATTTATAGTCCTATATAATAAAAGTCTACATGGCATTGGGCGACATCATCACAAGATGGCTGCCACAAGATGGCCATGCACAAAGTGGAAACGGGCCTGGCTGCTGCTCTGCACAATGAAGCCTGGGGGTCCTATGACTTCATGCAGTGCAGAGGAGGCCAGTCCTGGCAGGGGAGGTCAGTTGTAGGTGATTGGGCTGGCAGGGAAGGGCAGTTGGGGGCAATCAGGTCAACAGAGGAGGGCAGTTGGGAGAGATCAGGCTGACGGGGGAGCAATTAGGGAATGATCAGGCTGGCTGGCAGAAGCAGTTAGAGGCAATCAGGCAGGCAGACAGGGAGTGGTTAGAAGCCAGCAGTTGGACATCCCCCAAGGGGCCCCAGATTGGAGAGGGTGCAGGCCAGGTTGAGGGACATCCCTCCCCCATGCACGAATTTCATGCACTGGACCTCTAGTTATGTATAACAGGACATTGTAAAAATTAAGTTATGAAATTTTTATTAAAATGTTTCTTACATACCGTTATATTGGCTGGCTGGGCTGCAAAAATATTTGTTGTGGGTCCCATGCAGGTTGCGAATTTGACATGCTTACCATAGGGAAAAGCCTTGACAAGTGTCCTGACCAACAATTCCAGCTCAAGTTCCAGCCAAGCCAGCCTTAGCCACCAGCCAGCCGGCTGCACTGTAAGCGAATCTCTGCTGATTCTACTCCCAGCCTCCAGGGCAGCCTGGGCCTGGGGATCCCTGCATCTGAAGCTCCAGGTGTGGCCAACCCACCCACTGAGAGCTGCTCTGGTGTCTGGCCCATAGCATCAGAGGCTGAGTGAAGCGGTAGTTCCAAGCTACTGAATGCTGGCTCGACGTGGTAACCAGCACTGAAATGTCACAACAAGGAATTCCATCTCCAGAGAGAAAGATGAGAAACGTTCATGATGTGACAATTTTTAAAGGTAATTGCTATTATTGTATATTTATTCAATCACAAAATAACCTTCCCAATTCAAACTACAATCTTTTGTGTTTCAGTCATTGATAACACTAGCATCAGCCACATCTTTCTAAGTTTCCCAGAATCACCTAAAAGCCCCACTACAATTTCCCATTACCTCACCTCCAAAGCCTATCCCTAAACCCTGTCTGCCCTCCTAACCTGAGCGAGCACTTCTGAAAAGAAATCCTTCCTTCGTATGAGCCCTTTTTAGTAGTTTGCCTGCTATTTAAAAAATGAACATATAGCTGATCTTACCAAACAGATCTTCCAAACCTAGCACTATGCTGCCTTGTAGCATATAGATTTCTTCTTAGATTATTTTATGGCACAGGTGCTCAAGAAGTGCCTGGAGATGGACTTAACCTTAACCAAAGGTCACTGCTGGATTTGAAAGCTGATGGGGTCACTGCATCTGAGTAAAATTTTCTCTGACTTCTTGCTTCCGAAGGACACTGTGCAAAGTCAGCACAAAAGTAGACACATCCCCTTGGTGTCTCCAGTTCACTGCTGTTCAAAGGATGCTGTTTTCACTCCGATAATACTGGCTAAGAAACTCATGTGGCAAGCATGATGGTGCTTATCCTAAGAAATGGCACCACATGGCATGCCCAGGAGGGTTGAACCAAGTCTGCACTCATTCAAACTGGTTTCTATGGATGGAAGAGGAAGGGGGCTGGGAGGCGAACTCTGTGGGGAGCTGTGTGTTAACTAGTAAACTTGTGCTCTCCATATACTGAGCCATGTGGCTGCTTTTCAAAAAAGCAAAACATGTGGGGAAATGTCAGCCATTTCCTGAACTGTGCTCAGCTCCCCTTCTCTGAGAGATGTTAGCACTTGTGAGCACTGGGCGGCAGGCAGGCTCTCGGCAGCATCACAGAGGCAGGCTGGGAAAGAGGAAACAGTCCTGGCTGAGGGCTTGTTCCACAGAAGCAAGTCGATACACCATCCTCTGTCTGGGGGCTCAGTCCCACTTTATCTCTTTAAAGCATTTGCAGAATCAGAGCTGACAGAATTTGGGTGTGGATAGGATAAGGCCAGTGAAGGCTGATGACACCCAAGTAACTTTTCGAGTATGTTTAAATAAACATTTTATTATTTTATTTTACTTTACTTTATTTTACTTTATTTTATTTTATTTTATTTTATTTTATTTTATGTTCTTTTTAATAAATATGTTTTCTTTGTCACAGTAAAAATAAATGTATTTATGAGACTCCAGAAGGAATAGGCTCTTTCCAACATGATACAGTTTATGAAGCCTCGTATCATTCAAGAGAATGAAATCCCTGAAGGTTCACAAAAAACACCCTCCAGAGAATCAAGATGGCGGCATAAGGTATACACCTATACGTGCTGCCTCTCACAACCACACCAAAAATACAACTAAAAGACAAAATGACTATCCCCCAGAACCATGGGAAAGCTGGCAGAGTGGAAGTTCTACCACTAGAAGGAAAGAAAAAAGTGCATTGAGACCTGGTGGGACGTGCAGAGGCCTAAAAAGGCAGAGGTACGGAGACATGCACAAATCAGGCTGGCATGCACTGTTTTTTTTTCAATTGGGAGAGACTTACAAGTTCCCAACTCTCTGAACTCCAGTTTCCAGTGAGATCCTGGGGACCCAGACTCATACAGGGAGAAACTGGGCTGTCTGCCATTGGGTTGGAAAGGGAGGGTGTTCTCTCACAGAGATGTGCAAAGGAATCATTGTTTACTGCGCTGGGGAGCAGGACATGGGAAATGGAACAGAATGCAGCAGAGAGGGCTGACTGGCAGCCATTGCCATTTGCCACGCCCTAGCAATTCCCTGAGACCCCGCCCCACCCAATTTACAAACCCACCCAACTGTGCAGTAGTTTTTGCACATGAATGGCCTGCCCTCTAGCAGCTTAACCTAACAAATTGCAACTGGGTCAGATAACTCCAAAACTTTCAAACTCCAAGAAAAGAGGAGAAATCTGCAGGTCTCCCTGTAGCTCCTGCTGGGTGGCTTTAGACACTAGCTAACTTGCACCTCCTTGAAGATCCAGGAACTAGTGTGCCTAAAGATCAGGTGTGAGACGACACCAGATTTCAATTCCTCAAATACATGAGTGACACACTCAAGAGGCAGACTCGGTGAGCACCAAAGCCTCACTAAAGCAAGTCCTGCCCTATAGGGGTGTCTCCAGCACAGCAGTTCTTCCATTAATAGACACAGCTAATCCTCACAGTCAATTGGCCTGGAGGTCAATTCCTCCAGTGTACCAATGGCAATCAAGGTTTAACTACAATAAGACTGTGTACCCAGCCCACAAAACGGTGCACCAAGAGTGTCCACCTCCGGTGATTGGGGAGGCAAATCTACTGGGCCATGAAAGACAATTAGCCCACAAAGCCACTCCATCAACACCAGGAAGCAGCCAAAATGCAGAGACAAAGAAACATGTCACAAATGAAAGAAATAAAGGAAAGCAAACTATTGAACATACAGTTCAAAACCACATTTATAAGGTTATTCAAGAACCTTCTACAAACTGTTGAGAAGCTTAGTGAGACCTCTGAGAAACTTAGTGAGATCTCCTCTCCAAGGATCTAATGAGAATGCTAAAAAAAAAATCCAAAAAAACAAAAACAAAAACAAAAAACAACAGAAAAGGACCAGTCAGAAATTAAACATACACTGTCTGAAATAAAGAATAATATACAGAAACTCAACAGCAGACTAGAGGACTCTAAGAATCAAACCAAAGATCTGAAATATGAGGAGGCAAAAATCACCCAACCAGAAAAACAAAAAGAAAAAAGAATCCAAAAATGTGAAGATAGTGTAAGGAGCCTTTAGGCCAACATCAGAATCCTGAGGGTGCCAGAAGAAGAGAGTGAGCAAGATACTGAAAACCTATTTAAAGAAATAATGACTGAAAACTTTCCCTACCTGGTGAAAGAAATGGACTTACAAGTCCAGGAAGCAAACAGAACCCCAAATAAAAGGAATCCAAAAAGGACCATACCAAGACACATCATAATTAAAATGCCAAGGGCAAAAGACAAAGAGAGAATCTTGAAAGCAGCAAGAGAAAAACAGTTACCTACAAGGGAGTACCCATACGATTGTCAGCTGATTTCTCAACAGACACTATACAAGCCAGAAGGGAGTGGCAGGAAATATTCAATATGATGAATAGCAAGAACCTACAACCAAGAGTGCTCTACCCAGCAAAGCTATCATTCAGAATTGAAGGTCAAATAGAGAGTTTCACAAACAAGAAAAAGCTAAAGGAGTTCATCACCACTAAACCAGGATTATATGAAATGCTGAAGGGTATTCTTTAAGAAGAGGAAGAAGAAGAAAAAGGTAAAGATAAAAATTATGAACAACAAAATGATAACAAACACATACCTATCAACAAGTGAGTCTAAAAATTAAGTGAAAAAAGTCTGATGAACAGAATAAACTGGTGAATAGAATAGAATTATGGGCACAGAAAGGGAATGGACTGACAATTCTCAGGGAGAATTGGGTGTGCGGGGTGCGGGAAGAGATTGGACAAAATCTTACACCTATGGATCAGGACAGTGGTGGGGACTAAGGGCATGGGGTGAGGGGTGGGGAATAAGGTGGAGGGAAGCTATGGGGGCAGGGAAGAGAAACATCTGTAATAAGCTGAACAATAAAGATTTATTTAAAAAAGAAAACACACACTCCACCCACACAGTTGGTCCTGGCAGACATTCCAGAGCACTGCTGGCGGGTCCAGGTGTGAATGCAGTCTCTCACTATTACTTTTATCGTGTGCTCTTGGAAACAGCTCACTCATCCGAGGGGCAGCAGGTACCTTCCTAGGTGGGTAAGAATTCGGCAGTCCTCGGTCACTTTCTGGAATCCTTCAGTTGTGGGTCTTAGGGACATCTGACTCACTGTGGGCCACCACCACTTCTACTTCATTTTGGCAGTGGTCAGGTGGTAGGTGGACTGTGCATACCTAGGGAGACCACTGTGGCCAAGACAGTGCCTCTTGGATACATTTGAACTTGTCTTTTTCAGTAGTTGGCACATCTTCCTTCTGGATAGCTCCTACGTGAGTTCTTAAGTGGAATGGACCCCACACGTGGGATGCAGGCCTTGGCAGAGCATGGACTGATGCTGAGACCTCACAGTGGTCCCATGGCTGCCTCTGTCTCTGTCTCTAGCAGAGCTTAGACCTGTGAATAAAGGACTGCTGGGGTCTCCAGGACTCGGACTTGTCCAGTCCTTGGTCCATGACCATGTCCCCAAGTTCATGGACTCTGTGTACATATTCAACAAGTATTTACTGAAAACATACTAAGAAGCAAGCATTGTTCAAGGTATTAATAAAATAAAGCAATGGGGGAGAAATTAGATCAAAGTCTCTGCTCTGAGGGAATTTACATTTCACTGGGAAGATAGACAATAAGCAAATAAATAAGATCTTCAGATGGTGGAACTAAACTTGGGCGATAGAGTGTGAGAACGAAATCCCCTTCAAGTTCCCAGACTAGCTCCGGAGCCCCAATGGATTATGGGCCATTCAAATCCCAGTCTGAGGAGATGTAGGCACCTGGCAGAAGCCCCGAAGGCACCCTGCTGACCCAGACTGAGTTGGCTCCAGGAAGCTCTTCCTGACCCAAAGCAGAGCTGGTGCCCAGGCGCTCTGGCTGCTCTGAAGTTAGAGCCACCTCCAGCAGATGCTCCTGGATGAAAATAACTGCTGCCACAATGCCCTGAGTTACCATGAGCTTATTTGCTTGATTGCCTTGATGTGCTGACTCACATACCATTGAACCTAGTCTCACTCTCCTCCTTTCTCTGCCATCCCACCTGCAAGATACCGCTCACGTCTGCACCAAGGTGAGCTGCCCAGTCCCACCTTGCCTGCCTCTGGCCTGTTGTAATGAAGCTGTCACAGGCTGTGGCCATGCCCCGCAATGACCATGTCCTGGCAGAGTCCCTCTTCCCTCACCTGGACCAGCTCTTGCAGATGGTCCAGAAACTGTAATGTCTGGAACATTTTACCAACTGAGGTGAAGACACCATGCTTTGAACTCTGTTGAACCCTAAATTAGTTATCTCAGCTCCTGGCCTGCTAGGGGGCAGGGAGGAGCTCTGTCCCTGTGAACCCAGAATGTGGCCTTTTAATAGGCATCCCTGCGGGCACAAGACTGGAATTCAGGACAGAACAGCTGACTTCGTGAGTAGGAGGGTCACTGAGCTAGAACTAATCTGAGCCTGTGGAGGCTCTTGTGAAAGAAAACTGGTTGCAGGGGGAAGGGATTAGAGGTAAAATAGAGAGGCATGGGGAAGGGAGATGCTGCAGGGGGAGGAGGAAGAGAAGGAGGAAGAGGGATGGAGGTGAGATGGAGAGGCACAAAGAAGGGAGGTGCTGCAGGAGGAGGGGGAGGAGGTGAGACGGAGAGGCACAGGGAAGGGAGGTGCTGCTACCAGAAAAGAAGGGCAAGCTTCTTGTCTGCAGATGTGTCAGTGTTTCCGGGGCCCCAGTCCTGTCTGTAGCGGATCCTGTGAAACTCTCTTTACCCCATATACATGTCTCTTGGAAAGTCCTTCTCAGCTCCACAAGCAAGTGACTTTGGTGCAAAAGCTACATATTTGGGGGTTCCACAAACTCTTATGGAGAGACCAGACCCCTGGCCTATTAGGTCTCTGGCAGGTGATTCCGTGGTGCTGATATGTCCTCCACCTGAGCCCATAGGTATGCCTCTCAGACAACTGCTGCTTTGGGCACTGATGGGTGGACTTCCTCTCTGCCAACTTTACCACCAAGGGTTCAGAGCATCTTAACCTCAGATTCTCAGAAAGAATCTGATGGGACCAACTGGGCTTTGGGTTGTTCTCTGGATTATCTCTGCTGTCAGTGGTGGCGAGCACCTGGGGGTGAGGATCTCAGGATCCTGTGCTGTAGACATAGTGGCCATGGGGAGGAGATTCCTTAGGTGCAGACAGTGGGGGGAGGTGATGATTGGCATCTGGCCCAGGGAAGCCACAAAGTCCAGTCACCACCCACAACTACCCATCTACCAATGACGTGGTCTGGGCCTACCACCAGGAAGGGTCTAAAGCCTGGGACCTGTGTGAGAGCTGGGCCTGACCACGGGGGTCAAGTTCTAAATCTGTCCTCTCTCCAAAGGCAAATCAGATGATGCACATGCTTCAAACAGACGCTTGGTAAATTTTAACAGAATTAGTAAAAACATCTTCCCTGGGCCAGATGCCAATCAAAAACGTGTGGAGTGATGATAAAACAAGAATGTGAATAAAAATGGTTTACAAGAGGCTAAAGATGGTGCACAGGCTTCCCATACTTGCATTTGCTGTTCCTTCTCCCTCCACCACCTTCTTAGCAGTCTTTATTATTTTACTAGAGGCCTGGCATACAAAATTCATGCATGGGTATGGTCCCTAGGCCTGGCCTGCAATCAGGGCCATCTTCCCCGGCTGCTAGCAGCCAGCCGCACACCTCCTGCCACCACCCATCCCCAGTTCCCATTTGTAATTGAGTGATTGGTATCTGACAGCCAGGGGAAGGGAATGAGAGGTCGACTGTTTCTGCCCAGTCACCAGCCCTGCTCTTGCAGTGGGTTGCCCTCTGTGTGTGGGATGACCAGCGGAGCAGAGGCCTTGGCCTGGCGCCACCCATGTTCCCCGCCACCCATGTTTCCCGCCACCCTCTCCCAGTTCCTCATTTGCCATTAGGCGATCAGAGCCTGTAGGCCAGGGAAAGAGATCAAGAGATGGTCAGTGTGCCTCATAGTGACTGGTCCAGCAGTCATTCTGGTTATTTCACTGTTAGGGTCAATTTGCATATCATTCTTTTTTTTAATATATTTTATTGATTTTTTTAAAAATATATTTTATTGGGTTTTTTACAGAGAGGAAGGGAGAGGGATAGAAAGTCAGAAACATTAATGAGAGAGAGACATCAATCAGCCACCTCCTGCACGCCCCACACTGGAGATGTGCCCGCAAGCAAGGTACATGCCCCCAACCGGAATCGAACCTGGGACCTTTCAGTCAGCAGGCCGACGCTCTATCCACTGAGCCAAACCGGTCTCGGCTCTTTTTTTATATAGGATAGGATAGAGGCCTGGTGCATGTGTGGGGGCTGACTGGCCTGCCCTGATGGGGGCCCCAGATCAGGGCCTACTGAAGGGGGGGCGGCCTGTGTGAGGAGGGGCTGTAGTCATTCTGGTCTCTGGTCATTCTAGTTGTTTCACCATTTCAGTCACTAGGCTTTTATTATATAGGACTAGGGCCCTGGTGCATGAAATTCATACACTGGGGGCAGGCCCTCAGCCCAGCCTGCCCGATCTCACAGAACCTGGCTGATCAGGGGAAGACGCCGGCCTCATCATCCCCCTGCTGCAGCCACTGCCAGTCACCACAGTCACCAGGTGTTTTCATCAGCACAGACTCCAGTCCCTTCACCAGAAAAAAATAACAACTTTCTTTAATCATTTTCAAGATGTGTCTTTCATAGGATATGACATTTCTTTCTTTCTTTTTTTAATACTCACCTGAGGATATGTTTCCATTAACTTTTAGAGAGTGTGGAAGAGAGAGGGAAAGACAGAGAGAAACATCAATGTGAGAGGGACACTTTGATTGGTTGCCTCCTGCATGAGCCCTGATCTGGGCCCTGGCCAGGGAGAAGCCTGCAATCTAGGTACATGATCTTGATCAGAAATGAACCCGGATCCTGCAGTGAGCAGGCGAGGCTCTATTCACTGAACCAAACCGGCTAGGGCAGGATATGACATTTCTTAGCCCTCCAGCAGTGGATCTTTGTTTTTTCCTCCAGGAATGAGGTGGAAAAACCTTAGATAACCTTCTTGAACTCTTATTACCCAAATTACCAAGAACACTGCAAGTGTCAGCATACAGGGAGCTTAGCCAATGAGCAGTCAGAAAAGGTGTTGACCCTCAAACTGGTTTGGTTCAGTGGATATAGCATCAGCCTGCAAACTAAAGGGTCCCAGGTTTGATTCCTGTTAAGGGCAGGTTTGATTCCTTGGTTGGGGGCACATCCTAGTGGGGAGTGTGCAAGAGGCAGCTGATTGATGTTTCTCTCTCATCAATATTTCTGACTGTCTATCCCTCCCCCCTCTTCTCTCTAAAAAATCAATAAAATATATTTAAGAATAGAAAAGGTATTTTCTCTACACCTCATGCACAGAGGACCCCCTGCATTGTGTCCATTGGGCTAGGGGCATATCCCAAGGCCAGGGGGGCCATGCCCCTAAGGCCAGCAGCCCCGCATCATGTGTGCAGGGTTAAGGGGATGGACCCAGGCTGCACAGAGGCTGCTGGAGGAACGACCCAAGGCTGGCAGCCCTGAATCATGTGCACCAGGCTGGGGGCGTGGACCTGGGCCACCACTTGTGCCGGCGCACATGCAAGTGGCTGCAGGGTGGGAACATCTATGGCGATATGGCAGATGTTCCCACCTCACCCCTGGCCACTCAGCGCCAGCACCTGTAGGCCCAGAGTGGGAGGGGTATTCTGAGACTGTGGCCACTCAGGGTCTATGCATGGGCCTATGGGCTAGGAGGGGCCTGAGTCCCAAAGATATTCCCAGAACCCAGGCTGCTCAGCATCTGCATATGCAAATTATATTTGTTGGATTAATTTGCACACTCACTCCTGATTGGCTGGCAGGCATCATGGAGGTATGGTCAATTTGCATCTTTCTCTTTTCTTAGTGTAGATTTCATTACTAGTGGCCTGATGCATAAAATTCATTTAAGAGTAGGCCTTCCTTACCCCAGCTGCCAGCAGCAACTTCCCTCTGGCACCCAGAATCCAGACTTCCCTCACAGCCCTGGCTTTGTCTAGAAGGTTGTCTGGAAGGATGTTTGGTCTAATTAGCATATTATACTTTTATTATTATAGATTGTGGAAAGTATTACAGATGTCCCGTTTGTTTGTTTGTTTCCCCTTCTTGGTAAAGTCTTATTTGTTCTTCAATATTGGTATGAACTTCTATAAAGTCCCTCTGATGAGCTGGAGCTCAAGAAGTACTGACAGAATGAGGGAGAGGAAAAGAAAGTATATTGTTGATTTGGCACTAGTGTAGTTTAACGAATGTTCCAGGCAACCAAAGTTTACCCTTTCAGCAATCAAAACTTTTTAAGGAGCTTTATGAAGATTATGAAGACAGAAACCTTTACAAATCATCTTATAGATTTTTCTGCCTCATTGAACAAAATGAAACAAATGTAATGAGTACTTCCTAATGTATTCAAATCTGCATTTTATAACAAGAAAGCTTAGTTTGAGGACCATCTCCACCAGGAAGCCTTCACTACCTAACTCTATCCCATCAGACACCCTCTTATATTATTCACAGAACCCCCTTGTATAGAGCTTACAATATGTTATAGTAATTATCTGTTTCTTCACCTGGTCACAATGCTCTGTTTCCACCAGTGGGGCCTCTGGACAGGAGGCCACATCTTAATCAGCTTTTTACTGGCAGGGCCTTGCAGAGCACAGCAGGTGCCTAACAACTATTGAACTGAAATGAACATATAATGCTGTGAGAAGGTTCTGAAATATGTGGAACTGTTGGTCTCTACATGAAGTTATTTGCATTTTTTCTATTTTATAGTATTACATTGTGTATATTGCTTCTTTTTGTCCTCCTCCAATTGTATCATGTTACTCTATCAAATCAACTATCTCTAGAAAGCCCTCTCCATCTGTTTTATAACCCAAATATTTCCATATCTTGATCAGTAGAAAATATTTGAATCCAAATCTCAACTTCATGAGGGAGAATAAATACACATTTATACACAGTTATTTATAAACTAGAAGCCTGGTGCATGAAATCCATGCACTGGAAAGGGGGGTGTCCCTCAGCCCAGTCTGCACCCTCTCGCAGTCTAAGACCTCCCCAGGAGTGAGCCTAAGCCAGCAGTCATACATCTTTCTTGCAGTCCAGGAGCCCTCCTTCCTTACCACCCACTTGCTTGCTGCTCCTTAGCTCTGCCATGGAGGAGGGCAAGGCTCCTGCCACCACCGCAGCACTCACCAGCCATGAGCCCAGCTTCTGGCTGAACAGAACTCGCATCTGTGAGAGCACATTGTGTTGAGCATCTGGCCCCTGGTGGTCAGTGCTCATCATAGTGACTGGTCGTTCTGGTCATTCCACCACAATGGTCATTTAGGTTTTTATTATATAGACTAGAGGCCCAGTGCACGAAAATTAATGCACTTAGGGGGGTCCCTCAGCCTATCTTGCACCCTCTCACAATCCAGGACCCTGCGGGTAGGGTCCCTAGGCCTGGCCTGAGATCAGGGCCTATCGGGGCTCTCCTTCCCCGAGCTATAGGCAGGTGGTCCTACCCTGCCCCCCCACTGCCACTACTTGCCATCTGAGCAGCGCTGCCCTCCCTTCCCTGCAGCAGTGGCCTCCCTCTACAGGTGATAGGCTGGGATGCAATGGCTTGGCTGGCCTGGGCCTCCCTCTTTCTTTGTTGGGGGGCAGGGCCAGCCCTGCAAGGGGCCGTCTTCGTATCTGATCGCCCCTAACTACCTGATCATCCCTAACTGCTGGTCTGCCTATCCTATCACCCCTAACCTCTCTGCCTGTGTGCCTGATTGCCCCTGACCACTTGCTTGAGGGTGGGCCAGCCCAGCAAGGGGCCATCTGCCTACTTGATCTCCACTAACCACTTGCCTGCCTATCTGATCTCCTCTAACTGCTGGCCTGTATACCTGATCGCCCCTAACCACTTACCTGCTTACCTAATTACCCCTACCCCCTCTGCCTGCCTGATTGCCCCTTACCACTTGCTTGGGGGCGGGGCTAGCACTAACTTCCCATTTCATTGGTCAGCCTCTGGTTGTTACTGGTCATTACGACCCAGTGTTTTTATATATTAGGATTACTTAAATGTATTATTGTACTGACATTTTATACACAAATAAGAAAATACTTTAAAGTAAGTTGCTATTGTATTAATAATACAAATTTTTTTGCTCTTTATGAAGTCATCTTATTTTAATCTTGTATAATAGTGACAATATTTTGAGTGCTTGAGTTCTAAGTTGAATTGATTCAGTACTTAATTTTAATGGCTATCATAGATGAAAAAGACATATCAAAAATATGTCTATACAAATGGACAAGGTATATCTTTATCTTTTGTTATTAAAATATAATCCTCATTTTCTTTCCCACACACCAATTATGCCAAACTTTTGTTGAAAAAAAAAAAGATTAACAAAGGATTCAAAACTCTTTATTTGGAAGGTGTTTCTATGGAATAGAAAATTCTATTTCAAAAGTTTTAAAGTTTGCAAGTATAAGCATTCTTATGTTGACACACTTGTATAATTTTTCAGCCACATTATCACATATTAATGGAAATATTTCCAAATATCTGTTTGCCAAATACATTCTCCATAATTTCCCCCAAAACATTTACTTTCATATTCACTGTTTAAAATTCCCTTTAATTTAATAACTAAAGGATAAGAAGTGTTCTTGTTTTAAAATATCTGCTAAGTACCACTCTTAAAAATATATTTTTTTTCTATTGGTCTCAGAGAGGAAAGGAGAGGGAGAGACGGAGAAATAAAAACATCAATGAAGAGAGAGAATAACTGATCAGCTGCCTCCTGCACGCCCCCCCCCCCCGCCAAACTGGGGATTGATACCATAACCTGGGCATGTGTCTAATCAAGAATTAAACTGTGACCTCCTGATTCATAGGTCGACGCTCAACCACTGAGTCAGGCTGGTGTGGCTAAGTAACACTATTGAGAGCCTTTTGTTATTGGTGACAAGGTCAGCAAATTTTAAGTGCTTAACTTTTTGTAAATGAAATGCTTACTTTGTCTTTAAACCCAACATCTCCTTTAAGTACTTTTCAATGAAGTAACCTGTGAACTCTGTGGTGGTTATCATCATTGTTATTTCCTATCTCATTACAAAGTCAAGTAAATATTTGACAATATTTGAAAGGGTTGTTTTTAGGAAATGAAAAATATCAATGTTGATGCAAGTCTGTCTTTAATTTCTTGGAAGTAAAACCTACCCATCAATGATGCAGGTAAAAAAAGTTCACATAAAAAAATATTACCTAGTATCTCTGATTTTTAATTCCAGGCAAATTGATAGCTCCATCACTATGTTTACCATAAAACAGTTTTAAAAAGAAATTCAGGTAGGATTTTCTTACAGCTAAGAATTTACATTTTGAAACACAATCTAGCAAAAATAATCTGAGATGGTAGAAGTGTTGTAGGTAATTAGGTGAACATGAGCAGAGCAAGGATGATGGGCCAGGTAAGATGGTCACCAGGGTTGTCCACTGGTTACTACCAATGGACAATCAATTGTAGGGGGGACCTCACCCCCAGGGTGACTTTTCCTCCCTTAGCATATGGCTGGTCATGTGATTCGGTCCCCCTCCCTAGTGATAACATCTAGGCTTCAGTTGTATTTCAGCTCCAGGCCCAGAGAAGCAGCAACACCAGCCAAAGCTGATGTCAGGAGCAGCCACATTGGACAGTGACCCTCTGCTCAGGTGGCGGCCAATCAATCAATGGAGACCACAACCAGGAAACGACACACTGGGAAAGCTGCTGACTGTTCTATTGAGGTCTTCCCTGGGACACCCCTAACGTCTCCACCCTTAAAGCCCTTAGGATGAAGGACCCAGTGTGCTCTCCAGGGAGCACGGCCAGGACTTTCCTTCCCCATCCCCCTTCTCCCAGGTACATTACCATCAGCTTCCTCACTCCCAAGCTCCAAGCAGCCTCTCTTTACCTTCAAAACTTGCTTCCTACACACATTTCTTCTAGAAATTATTTCTTCTAACCTCTGTGATTTACCTAATAAATGTTTTCTTACAGTTTGGATCTTGCTCTGAATTTTTTCCAGGCCAGAACCCAGTACCAAGGTTGCTGAACCCAGTCTGGTCTGACCCCAACGTCAGACACTTGGGGCTGTTCCTGCTGCCTACAACAGAAGTGCTGGCTTACCCAAGCACTTCTGACCCTACATAACTTTTAACATGACCTAATGCTCCAATCCTTGCTTCTCAGTCTTCAGCAATGTTTTCTATGCACCTCCCACACTGGTGACAAAGGGATATAAATGAGTTTTGGACTTATGGCTTTGTGGTGGGTAGTCAGACATGAACAGAGCCAGGACAATGGGCCAGGTACAGAAGGTCATTAGGGTGGGAGGCCCCAGGTGCCTAGCAAAGGACAATTGTAGGGTGGGACCTCACTTCCAAGATGGCCTTTCCTCCTTTAGCATATGGCTGGTGATTTGGTTTGGACATTCCTCATCCCCCCCCCCTGCCCCCCCCCCCCCCGCACACACACACACACCTTTCCTCTCTAGGGATAACATCCAAGCTCCGAAAAGCAGCAAAACCAAACCAGTGACCCCACAGCTTACCTCAGGACCAGCAGCATTGGATAATGACCCCCACCCAGGTGCCAAACAATCAATCCATGGAGATCAAGGCCCAGGAAAGAACACATCTGGAAAGCTGCTGAATATTCTATTGAGATCTTCCCTGGGAACTCTCCTAAAGTCTCCACCCTTAAAACCAATAGGATGGAGGACCCAGTGAACTCCCTCCTGGGAGCATGCCCATGCCTTTCCTCTCAATTCCCTGGGCTCTTACTCCTACCCCCACTCCCACCGATCCACAGCCCCTCATTTCTAAGCTCCAAGGGCCCTTCCTTTGCCTCTAAAACTTGTTTCCTATGCCTATTTCTTCTGGGAATTACTGCTTCCACCTCTATGATTTACCCAATAAATATTCTCTTATAGTTTGAGTTTTGGCTCTGAATTCTTTCCTAGCCAGAACCCAAGTACCGAGGTTGCTGAACCCAATCCCATCTGACCCCACAGGTCAAACACCTAGTGCTATTCCTACTGCCCCCAACAGCTTCACGTATTAATTTAGTCTTCGTCATGCTGGGAGGAAAACAGCTTTCCGTGGTGGTTCTCAACCTATTGGTTTTGACCCACAGGTTGAGAACCACTAGCAGGGTCGCCTAAGACAATCGGAAAACACAGATATTTACATCACAATTCATAACAGTAGCAAAATTACAGTTATGAAGTAGCAACGAAAATAATTTTATGGTTGGGGGTCACCAAAACAGAAGGAACTGTATTAAAGGATCACGGCATTAGAAAGGTTGAGAACCACTGCTTTAAGGGGACCTTTATAAGTAAGTAAACTTCTAAACACGTTACTAACTTTAGCGAAATTTCATTAGATGCCAGATTGAATAAATCTTGACTTCAAAAATATCTGAAAAACCTGTTAACGACTGCCCTTTTGTTTGGGTGGGCAGCTATTATGTCTTCCTGGTCATGATCACTCAAGGCACAGTAGGTGCAGTGGAGGTTCTCTATCACAATAACAAAAAACTCACATTTCAAATAGTTTCATCATAATTTTTTTATGCCTCACCAAGGACACGCTTATTGATTTTAGAGAGAGAGAAGGAGGAGCGAGAGAGAGACAAACATCAGTTGGTTGCCTCCTGTACCTGGATTGAACCCGCAGCCTTAAGGTGTACTAAGCAATGCTCCCACCAACTGAGCCACATGGCCAGTGCTCATCATAACTTTAAACCTGGAAGGATGGGACTTTTTATTAGCTCTGATTAGACTTTGTTTAACAATGTGGCTGCTGAAAAGCTTGCTCACAGACAAGTGTCACAGCTCAAACTCTATCTTTTTTGTCCAATATACTTTTGTTATTAATTTCATCTGCTATTTCTTTGTGGGGATTTTTTAAGTCACTTGTCCATTTCATGAAGATTAGCTTAGTTAAAACTTAAGGCAGCCCAGGTAACCTACAAAGCCTCACAAGGAAGGAATGGGAGGGGGTGTCCTCTTGTAATCTCAACTCCCTGGCTTCCTTCCTCATGATACCATGTTAAGTCCTAACACCACTGTCAACCCTTTCCATAAATGTTGGTCATGATACAATTAATTCTTATATTGGAACCCACAAAATGGAGACTGCCCTTAAAGGATTAAGGTATTTAATAAAAAAGTAAAATAGTCAAACAAGTAGAAAAAAATAAGGCAGATAAAGGATTTGATCTCAGATAGGAAAGGACTTGCAAAGTAAAAAATAATAGAAGAAAACAAAATGGAAAAGGCCAATAGTTATATCTAGGATCGATATCTACATTATATATAAATTGCCTTATGTGAATATCCCAGTAAGAAAATGAACAATGAACCAACAATAGGATTCCATACTTGCCCATAAGCAATATATCATGATGATTTCGAGTGAAGAATGAAGATGGGGAGTATATACAATGGAGTCACTTTAACCAATCTGCTAAAATTAACAGGAGGAAGATTGAGGCATGAGGAGACACCATTCTTGTTCTAACTGACCTGGAAACAAACTTTTTTGAACTTTCCAGTCCTATGTCAATGCCTAGACATACCTGGACCTCCAGGTCGCCCTCTAACTGCTCCCTGAAGGGCTCACCTTTCCAGGCCACTTGATCCCCTGAAGGACTTACATATACATCCACCCCACATCCATTATTCAGACCACAGGGTCTAGCCAGAGCTCCTGGCACCCATCACCTACCTCCTGCCATCTGATTAATCACCGTCCTGGACTAACCTTAGGGCTAAGCACACAGGACTGATAGTTCCCAACAAAGTGTTTTTTGCTGTAAGAACTTTTCACTACTTTATCTTTGGAACACTTCTCTCTCTCTCTCTCTCTCTCTCTTGTTTTTTTTGTTTGTTTGTTTGTTTGTTTTTGTTTTGTTTTGTTTTGTTTTTGCTTGCTGTGTTTCCAGGTTGCAAATTCCAAGACCCTTGAATAAATCTCCATCACTTATTTCTAGCACAGCCTCCAAATTCCTTCTGAGTTTGTTCAACAACCTTGGCACAGTGAGGGACAATCATATACTCTCATAGAGTGCTATGGGAATTTGATAATAACAATAGAGCAACACTAATTTATTATGTGCCATGTTAGTCTAAATACAGTGGTACCTTGAGATACGAGTTTAATTCGTTTCATAACTTTGAGGCGTGGGATACGAGTGCCCTAACATACAAGATTTTTGAGATACGAGCCATCGAGCAAGGGATTTTTTGCTTTGAAATAGAAACAACATTTGAGATACGAGTAATCGCGCGGATCAGCCGGCTGCACACGACCCACCAGTTTATCTTGACTCTAGCTTCTCATAGTTTCCCACGCCTCAGTCAGTGTGCTTGTTTACCTCGTTGTCGAAGCATCTTTTGTGCATTTACATACTTTATCACATTTCTTTTTATAACCATGGGTCTGAAGAAAGCGAGTGGAAAGATCAGTGGTCAGAAGAGGATGATGTCTATTGAATTAAAGGGTGAAATCACAGAAAAATATGAGCAAGGTGTGCGAGTGGCTGACTTGGCGAGGCAGTACTGTGCTTAAACACAAGGAGTCGATAAAGGGTGTTACAATAATTTCTAAGCTCCGCAGCTCTCGCCATGAAAAGATGAAGAATCTATTGATGGTGTGGGTGACGGAGAAGCAGCTTAAAGGAGATACATTAACACAGGGAATCCTATGTGAGAAGGCGCGAGCGATTTACGGTGATTTGCTGGAGCAGACCCTGAGCACTTCCAGGGATGAAGCATCGAAAGACTCATTTAAAGCCAGTAGAGGCTGGTTCGATAACTTCAGGAAAAGGTCCGGCATTCACTCCATCGTCAGGTATGGTGAGGCAGCAAGTTCGGATGTGAAGGCAGCTGAGGATTACCTCAAAACTTTTTCCAAACTGATAGAAGCCAAAGGATATATCCCCCAGCAAGTCTTCAACTGTGACGAGACAGGGCTTTTCTAGAAGAAGATGCCGAATAGGACTTATATAATGGCAGAGGAGAAGGCGATGCCAGGCCACAAACCCATGAAGGATAGGCTAACTCTGGAACTGTGCGCCAATGCAACTGGTGACTGCAAGATCAAGCCTCTGCTCATATACCATTCTGAAAACCCCAGAGTCTTTAAGTCACATAAGATTTTAAAAGATAAACTGCAAGTTATGTGGAGGGCAAACCCAAAGACATGGGTCACCAGGCAATTTTTTGTGGAGTGGGTAAACCTGGTTTTTGGCCCTTCTGTTAAGAAATATCTACAGGAAAACAACCTAACCATGCAAGCCCTCCTCATCCTCCACAGTGCTCCTGCTCACCCACCGAATCTTGAAGATGAACTCCTCGAAGAGTTCAAGTTTATAAAGGTTGTCTACCTACTTCCCAACACTACTCCTATCCTACAGCCCATGGATCAGGAGGTGATTTCTAATTTTAAAAAGCTGTACATCAAGCACCTGTTCCGGCGCTGCTTTGAGGTAACGGAGAACACAAACCTCACCCTTCAAGAGTTCTGGAAGAAGCACTTTAACATCGTGATATGCCTCAGAATTATTGATCAGGCCTGGCTGGGTGTTACAACGAGGACTTTGACCTCTGCATGGAAGAAGCTGTGGCCTGAGGCCGTAGCCCAAAGGACCTTCGAAGGATTTGAACCCGAGGTGCCAGTGGAGGAGGAGATAGTGTCTCTGGGAAAATCCATGGGCCTGGAGGTGGATGAGAGAGACATGAATGAGCTCGTCGAGGAGCACTCTCTGGAACTCACCACGGAGGAGTTACAAGAGTTGCAGTCTCAGCAACATGCGGAGGTTCTCCAAGAAACTGGTTTCGAGGAGGAGCCAGAGGTGGAGGAGATCTCTACAAGTGAGATAAAGGAGATCTTAGGAATGTGGGAGAGGGTGTCACACTTCGTGGAAAAGAAATACCCCGAAAAAGTTGCGACTGGTTGTGCATCGGAGCTGTTCAATGAAACTTGCCTCACCCATTTCAGAAACATTCTGAAAGGGAGGAAGAGGCAAACCTCGTTGGACACGTTTTTTTTGAAATGGGCCAAAAATGCAAAGACCAGTAGCAATTAAGTTCAGTGAAGATTAGTTAAGTTACATTCAGTTTAGGGATAAAGTGTAGCATTAAGAGTGTAATGAGTAGGTAAATACACTTTATAAAACCAGTTTATTCCTTTACATTCTCTTTTATTATGTTTTTATACAATATTTGTCATTTATAAATACATTTTTCTTATTCAAAAACACGAAACAAGAACAACTGGAGTGGCATTTTGGGGGCTGGAATGAATTAACGGCATTTCAATTGATTTCAATGGGGAATTTTGCTTTGAGATACGAGCAACTTGATATACGAGCAAGGTTATGGAACGAATTAAACTCATATCTCGAGGTACCACTGTATTTGCTTTTTACTACCACATCATATGGTGTCATTATACAAGTTTTCTGGGAAGACACAGTCAAGTTAAAGAATTTGGCCAAATCGCATAGCTTGTAGGAAGCAACAGGGTTGACTTATCCAATTGTCATAGTAGGCACAGTGCTTTGGGTTCATATACTGTTGTGTGTTTTGTGCTATTGAGTTGTGTCTGACTCCTGGAGACCCTATGAATGAGTAATGGCCACAAAGTCCTGTTCTCAACAGTCCTACTCAGCTCCTGTGGACTCATGCCTATGATTTCTTTCATGGAAACCATCTCATATTTGGTCTTCCTCTATCTTGCTGCCTTTTATTTTTTCCAGCATTGTTGTCTTTTCCAGACAACCCTATCTTCTCAAGATGTGCCCAAAGTAGGGCAGCTGTAGTTTTATCATTTTTGCCTCCAGTGATATTTCAGGCTGATTTGTTCTAGGACCAGTTTGTTCATTTTCTTGGTGGTCAAAGTTAATCATAAAGCTCTCTCCAACACTATATGAAAATGAATCCATTTTCCCTTTCATTCTTTTTCACTATTCAATTTTCATATCCATACTTAGTAATTGGGAAGACGAGGGTGTGGATGATTTAGCTTGGTCTCTAATGACACATCTATGCTGATGGTGATCTTTCTTGATTCTTCCATCGCTGCACTCCTGAGTCTCAGCCTTCTCTGGATTTCTTGGCTGAGTCTCCATTGGAATTGATGAGTGAGCCAAGGTCAGCAAAATCTTAACAATTTTGATGTCTTCGCTGTTTATATAAAAGTTGTGTATTTCTTCTGTAGTCATGATGTTTTGTCTTTTTGATGTTCAAATGCAGTTCTTCTTTGGTACTTCCTTTTTTCACTTTCATTAGGAGTTATTTCAAATCATTGCTACTGTACTTTCAAGAGCCCATAACAATTGCTTTATTTCTTTTAAAATGGGAAGTTAATGTTTAGGCAGAAAATATTTTCATGTATAACACTAATATGTTCATCTTCATATCAATGCATTTATAAATATAATTTTTAATATTATTTTATGGAGGAAGAGGCCCACAAAGGTAAAAGCATCAAGAGCCCATGAAAACCTGAATGTGGCCCTGTATGGCATAGTTGTTTTGATCCCAGGCAATGGGATATCTAAGTCTAAGTCCATATTCTTTCTGGAAGGCACCTTGCCAGAAATTGTTCACACCTTTGGTTATTTTTTAAGGACTTAAACTATGGTAGTAACTATGGACAATGATTTATGAAGATACATTTATTTATAGCAACATTTTTTTGAAACCAAATAAATACGTAATAATAAAAGGCTGGTTCAATTTTGATGTCGACTTAGGGGCCTAGGTGAATACTAGGAGCTTCTGAATGAAGCTGAATAAGGGGGAACTTTGGACTTGGGAGAGCTGAGTGAGGGCAAGTAGAGCAGGGAGTGGAAGGAAAGCTGTATACACCCAGGAGATGAACTGCAGACCTCTATTGGGCATGTGCATACAATGTCTGAGAGGGCACCTGTAAGCAAGTTCTTCAACTTATTTTTAAAGGGACTGGACAAGTGAGGGAAAGATTAAAGAAAACAGTACTGGAAAGCAGCGATCAGTAAGCACAATCAGGGAGCTCCAAAGCATTTTTATAATAGAGTGGCTGGACATTCAAGCATAGAGGCCTATCATGTTAATCTTTGTCTTGAAAGCTCTGAAGAGCCAATGAAAGATTTTAAGCAGTGGAGTGACATGTTCAGATGCATATTTCAGAATAATCATCGTGGGTACAGTATGCCTCACATCCAGGAATGAAAAGGCTGCAATGATTAGGAAGAGAATGTGTGTTCATTCTATCAAGAGATGTCTACTGAATCCTACAAAAACTCAGGAGTGTCAATGCCATTTTTGGTACATGATTCTTTCACAAGTTTAGTTATGATGGAAGAAGAGAAGGAACTAGATAGAGCTTTTAAAGTCAAGGCACTTTAAACAGCCATTTTGCCAAGGAATTGTAACCAATAGAAAAGGTGGGGTTAAAGATATGCCAAGGAAGGGCCACAGGAGAGAGCAGACAGTGAAGAGTGTCACTTTGGGGAAGAGCAGGGCTCTTTTCTAGAAAGAGAGGAACTAGTGAACTTGGGTGTGGATGTAGGTGATTTGTGGGGTTTGGGTGACACGGTTGGGCAAAAAATTATAGAAATCCATGCTGATGGCCTTTATTAGGTCTCTAAAGTAGAAGACCAGGGTGTGACTTTGAGAAGGACTCCTTGTAGATAATCTGGCTCAAATTCATAAGCAGAGTCTTGCAACCATTGCTAACAGAGGCTTCTCAGACATTCTCCCTATCAGTGAATCCACCAAGCTGAGCCCACCAGCCTCCTGCACCGGACTCCCGCCATGCCCACCCTTATAAGAACTCCTGGTATTGTATTCCTGTCCGATGGGTGTTGCACAGCTACATCCTCATTTGCACTTTTACCAACAAATCAGAATGTACCTATAACAACCAATCAGAACACATGATTCTGACTAATCAGGCCAGTGCTACTTGAACCAATCAAATTGAGCAAATTTGTTTTCTTCATTTGCATAAAACTGGACCAATCAGGGGGCTGAAGCAGGAACATAATATAAGGGGTGTCTCCTGTTCTGGAGGATCACGTCTTTGGTTTCCTTCAACAGTTGTGGTGGCAGAGACCTTTTGCTGACAAGGTCATCTGATGAGTAACATGGTCTCCACAGACTTCATTGCAGGGTGGCCTTATATCTAAAAGCAACACAGAACCAACAGCACCTGTGTTTTGTACAAATGGGGACGCCAGGTCCTATCGCACAGGACTGACCTGGGCACTTGCTCAGTGTTTTGTCTTCCTACTCATGGGGGGAGGTGCAAGCCTTGGTGCATAGTGACAACTGGCAGGTAGTGCTCTGCTGATGCAGTTATTTACTCTTGCAATGTGCTCTCCAGCGCCCAGCCGGGTCAAGGAGTATTTATTTGGAGCCTACCTTTGCTGTGGAGCGTTCCAGAGGAGCGCCATGCCAGGTCCTCCCTGGAGGTGACGCACTGTCCCGCCCCAGCCGGAAAGTCACATTAGAGGCAAGCATCTTCTGCCTGCTGAGCTTCTCCCAGTTTCCGCCCTGCGCGGCTCTGGCCCCGCCCACAACCAAGACCACACCCACCACACTTAGGCCCCGCCCCTCAAGGGCCCGAGCTCCGCCCTCCTGTCCCATTGGCTGGCGGTCCGGGTCCACCGAGCGCCCCCGAAGACCGGAGGAGCGGACTCGCCGGCGGCATCGCGAGCGCCCTGGTGCGCATGCTCGGGGCCGCGGGGCCGCTAGCAAGCGGCGGGTGGGAGGAAGGGAGGGCGGGGCGGCGCGCTCCCGGGAGGGGGTGCGGCCGGCGGGGCGGGACGGAGAGGAACCGGGCGGCCGCAGCGCTTCCGAGCGGCTGCGAGCGGCCTGGCTGCGGGACGGCGCCTGCGGTGAGATGGCGGTCCTGGGCGCCGAGGACTGAGCGCCGCCGCGGGGACGTGCCGCTGCGAGGCCGGGAGCCGGTGAGGACGGCGGGGCGCGGGTGGGACTCCGAGGCCGCGCGCTCGGCCCAGGCGGACCTCTGCGGGCGGGGGCGCGGGGCTGTTGGGTGGCCTTGGCGTGGGCCGAGCGGAGTGTCCCGGTGACTCCGCAGCACTGCCCTCCGGCTGCTCACCTTGCCCCCTGCCCCGGGAGAAGCTGGGTGCACTTCCTGCCCGCGCCCGGCCCCCCCTCCCCCCCTTCACCCCCCACTCCCCACCCCCACCCCCATAATGCGTCCCGTCCCACTGACTGCAGTCCCAGCGCACCCTACCTCCACCCGTGACCCGCCAGGTTCCAGTGACCTTGCAGTTTTCGCTGATCCTCATCTCTGACTCGGACCTCCTGCCGTCCTTTCCTAGACGTTAATTTCGTTTTGCCACCTTTGAGGGATTGTCGTGTACCCCGTCCCTTCGGTCCATTCTTTACCCCTTGGGCTGGAGTGGACCTGCCTTCGTTCCCGTGGTGTACAAACTAGACCGCTGCCTGTCCTGTTGACAATTTTACTCTTCCAGGGGCTTGCCCGGCTTTCTTTTTCTGTTGTGTGAGTTTTGTGTCTTTTTGTGCAGCCTGATGTGCAAAAGGATTGGAGTGTGTGCTTTAAAATGCTCTTGGTAGTAGTAGTGGAAGAAAATGATGTCTAAAGTTGTCTCTCCCCCTTCGATGTTTTTACCTGAAACACCCAGGGAACAGTTTGTATGCAGGTTTTCGCAAGAGTTCACACCCGTGTAAATCTACCTTATCTGTTGCACTGAGTGTCTGTGTGTGTTATATAAGCAAAATGCACTTAAAAAAAAAGCATTCTTTTATGTGTGTGACTGGTTTTTAGCCATCAAGTAGTAAATTAGCTATCACTGGAAATGACCACTTTTCATAAGTAGCTAATATTTTTTCAAATTAAAAACGTAGTATCCAAGTATTGGGAGCTACTCAGAAGTGTGTAGTGCAGAATCATTCTTTCAGGTGTAGCTTATTGACATTTTCTTTAAAAGAAAAAATACATACATATATATATATATATATTTATTGATTTCAGGGAAGAAGGGAGAGGGAGAGAGAGATGGAAACTTCAATGATGAGAGAGAATCATTGGCTGCTTCCTGCATGCCCCCTACTGGGGATTGAGCCACAACCCAGGCATGTGCCCTTGACCAGAATCGAGCCTGGGACCTTTCAGTCCACAAGCCAATGCTCTACCCACTGAGCCAAACAGGCCAGGGCACTTATTGACATTTTCAAGGAGTTCTTCCTGGTTTAGCAGAGAGGAAGGGCTCTGCTTTGGAAGCCTGGTGTGATAGAGGATAAAGTCTCTGTCTTCATAGGGAGAGTCTTCTCTGCTGTTCACACCCCCGAAGTCTAGGTTGTCTTTTCTGCTTTGCACAATTAAGCACCTACTGCATGACTGTGTGGGGTGTTTGGGTAAAGATAAGGATGAGGATGGTCACGGCCTTCATGGACTAGGTAGGTGGGTAAGACTATAAACCCATGCCTCATTGGTGCTAATAGGCAGTTAAGGGACCTGCAGAATTCAGATTTACAGGCAGCAGAGCTCACATCTCACTTGGGAAGGTAGGGTTTCCTGGCTTCTGGAATCTTTGATTTGGGGATGACTAAGAATCTTGACAGGCTGGAAAAGGTCATCCAAGCAGAGAAAGGGGATGAGGAGCACAGAGTTCATACATTTGGGGAGACACAGTAATTGGATGGAACATCAAGCATTTATATCAGTAGTGAGGGTGATAAAGCCCTAAGGAAAAATGGACCAGTTTGTGATTGTTTTGAATGCAGGCTAATAATGCCTTTGGCTTCAGTAGATGGTGACTTTGAATTGGGAGTGTAATGATTAAAGCTGTTTTCAGGGGTTAAGCTGGGCAGCTGTGCAGTATGGATTGAAGTAGACAGAACTTGGAGGCAGAAAGACCTGATTGCTGTGGTAATAGGTAGTGAGGAGCTGAACTGTGGCCATAATTATAGGAAAGGGAGGAAGGAAGCAGATTAGCAGAATTGATGGGAGAGAAAATGAAGAAAGTAAAAATGACTACAGTTCCAGTCTAGGCCATTTGGGAGAATGGTGACCAGGTGGGCACGTCCAAAAGTTTTCTCTTCGGCATGTGTGCCATTTTGTAGCAGCAGCTCTTGGTCTTCTAGGGCTGAGTAAACCTGTGTGAGTTTAAAGGAATCTGCCTGGAAAATTGCCATATGCACCTGTGTTTTCTGGTTGTAATTTCAGAGAGACTGAGGCTATCTGAACCTTATTCATGGAACCATGAGCCAGGGGGTTGGCCTGGAAGCAGCTCTCAGAATCATTGGGGGCTTTACAATAGAACCTTCACATTCTTCCTTTACTACTAAGAAACCCTGCTGTAGAGGCATGCTGTATATCCACTTCGGGACACTTGTGTTGTGGTGTACAGTGGATTTTGACTAACTTACCTTAGTTGCTACTACATTATAGAACAAACTAGCCCAAGAGGTTAAATGATTTGTCCTAAGTATTTCAATTAGCAAGTGGGTAAGATGGAATGGAGTTGATTTCTTTCTCGTATAAAGATGTTTGCAACTGATTAGCCATCATGAGTGTAGTTATTGCCTTTAAGTGACCCCCTCAGTCAGAACTAGATAGTCCTGGGAGGTTTCTTCCAATTGCTAACAGTGTGTGACTCTTGGCTCTTAGGTTTTCCTTGGACTGTCTGCAGACCCATCGCATTTCCAGGTGCCACCCTGCTGGTGAGGCTGAGGGATGAGTTGGGCGTGTGGACAGCAGGTATCAGGCCAGTGATTTCCTTATTTCCATTGTGTCTCTGTCTGGACTTGGGAGGGGGTGTGGGGAAGGAGGTAAGTGAAATTAGAAACTTTAAGAACTTATTTTTTCTATCCAGGTATGCCCTATATAACTCCTGTCCTCCACGCAGGCAGCCTTTACCAAGTAAAAATGTAAACTTTACAAAATAAACGAAGGGCTGGGACATAGTGCATTTTCTCATTTGATTATGTCGTTAATTCTCCCCAGTATGGTTACAGCATAATTTGATCAGTAAACAGTTGACTTTTCTGCATCTGTAGGAATGTCTTCTTTCTAGAATCAGAGAAAGTTATTACATAGTATCTTTTATAGCTCTAGAAACTGATTCCATAATTATTAGAAAAAGAGGGGGTCTTTTTTACTCTTTTTATTAAAATATGTAATTATGACAAGGATTAGAAAAAACAATAAATGGGTGTTGATAGTGGTATGTATTCTCACGTTTTATTCTGGTATAAAACTTGAAGGAGGAAGAGCACCTGAGGAAGCACTGCCTAGAGCCCTCTGCTCTGCTGGCGTCAGGAAGAATGAAAGCGTAGCCCTTCACACTTTCCTAATGTAATGTACACGCTGTTGTTTGGTTCTCATGAATGACCCGGAGCAGGAGGCATGTCAGGAGGTGGTCATTGATTTTTAGAAGACACTGAGGCTCAGATCAGTTAAAAAGGAGTCTGCAGTTACCTATTTGGAATCTGTTACACTCTTGTGCTATGTGGATCTGAACTTGTCTGTCTCCTCCTTTGTGATAAAATGGTAATCTCATTGCAGTGGCTTTTGGTAGGTAATTTTGAAATTTGTAAGAATTTATCATAAAATAGTTATCTTGCTGTTAAGAAAAAAGCAAAAGTTGATTTCTCATCTGAAAATACATACTGGTGAAAAGTAGGTATTAGTTTCCTTTTGAAAACTTATAGATTTTAATGCAGTTGCTACAGGTGAAGTTTGTTCTTTTATAAAAGCCTGAAAATTTGTATTTTTGAGCAAATCAGGATCTGATTTCCAGAAGTCTATATCATGGTATTTTATGATTTTTACCATTACATAGAAAACTTAGTCATTAAAAAAAATGATTTACTATTTAAAAAACTGTTAGCAGAGGTTAAAGAGGGGGGGGGGCGTGGAATGGGAGACATCTGTAATATTATCAACAATAAAAATATGTATTAAAAATAAAATAAAAATGTTAGTATATACTTTGAATTCGTGTTTAAACAAATTTTGGGGGAATAAATTATGTACAACCATAAGTTAAATAGTTCCTCATGTATAAGGAAGACTAGCCTTTGTCTCAACATTTCTAGACCTATTGGTTCCCAGCACATGCTGGTGTGCCTACTGCAGGTCGGCACTGCCAGGTGTGGGCCCAGTGCAGCGGTGGCACGCAAGGCCTGTCCTGGGACTCGGGCTAGTGGAGCCACTGTCAGGAAGGGCAGAGGACACAGACTTTATCTTCTAGGATTATGTGACAGTTTAGAATTATAGTGACAGGTACAGCTCAGAGATTCTGTGGGTTTGGTTCCAAACACCACAGTAAAGTGAGTTGTTATCTTTTTGCCAGTGCGGGGTCTTGTCTTCAGTGGAAACAACCTGTGAAGCGCAATGAAGGGAAGTGTGTCTGTAACTACACTCCTTTTCTCTGGGTTTTGAGAAAATTATGCAAAAACACAGGGAACCCCATGAGCAATGTTTTGGCCATTTATTGCTATCTAACAAAAACGAATGACTTTAGACGGCCACTTGTTTTATTTTGTTTTTGAATTTTGCTCACAGCTTTGCTGTCCCAGGCTGCCAGGATGGGCTCTTTTAAATAGTTCTGCTGTGGTCACGCTGATGGACACATTCACCTGGCTGCTCAGCAGGTGCCAGTCTTTGTCTTTCTGTTTCTCTTCCCTTTTTGTACCATATACAGTGGTACCTCGAGATACGAGTGCCCTAACATACGAGATTTTTGATATACGAGCCGTCGAGCGAGCGATTTTTGCTTTGAAATACGAGCAACAGTTGAGATAGGAGTAATCGCACGGATCGGCCGGCTACACACGGAACCTCAAGGTTACGGAACGAATTAAACTCGTATCTCGAGGTACCACTGTAGTCTTTTTTAAAAAGATTTCTTGAGGAGAACCAAGATATTTCTTGAGGAGGCATAAGATATACATCTGTATGTGCTGTCTCTCGCAACCACACCAAAACTACAACTAAAAGACGAAACAACTATCCCCCAGAACCACGGGAAAGCTGGCGGAGTGGAAGTTCTACAATTAGAAGGAAAGAAAAAAGTGCATCCAGACCTGGTAGGACGTGCAGAGGCTCAGAAAGGCAGAGGTACAGAGACACGCGCGAATCGTGCTGGCATGCGCTGTTGTTTTTCAATTGGGAGGGAGTTACAAGTTCCCAACTTTCTGAACTCCAGTTTCTAGCAAGATTCTGGGGACCCAGACTCATACAGGGAGAAACTTTCTGGCTGTCTGCCATAGGCTCGGAAAGGAAGGGTGTTCTCTCGCAGAGATATGCAAAGGAATCATTGTTTACTGCGCTAGGGTGCGGGACATGGAAAATGGAACAGAATGCAGCAGAGAGGGCTGATTGGCAGCCATTGCTGTTTGCCATGCCCTAGCCTAGAGAATCCCTGAAACCCCATCCTACCCAATTTACAAACTCACCGAACTGTGCAGTGGTTTTTGCATATGAATGGCCTGCCCTCTGGCAGCTTAATCTAACAAATTGCAACTGAGAAATCAACTCCAAAACTTCCAAACTCCAATCAAAGAGGAGAAATCTGCAGAGCTCTCTGAAACTCCTGCTGGGTGGCCTTAGACACTAGCTGGCTTGCCCCTCCTTCGAGATCCAGGAACCAGTGTACCTAGCAGTCAGTGCAAGAGACCAGATTTCAACTCCTCACATACATAAGCGACACACTCAAGAGGCAGACTCAGTGAGCACCAAAGCCCAACCGAAGCAAGTTCTGCCCCATAGGGGTGTCTCCAGCACAGCAGTTCTTCCATTAATAGACACAGCTAGTCTTCGCAGTCAATTGGCCTGGAGGTCAATTCCTCCCAGTGTACCAATAGCAATCAAGGCTTAACTACAGCAAGACTGTGAACCCAGCCCACAAAGGGGTGCACCAAGAGGCAGAGCTACTGGACCCTATGGGCAACAAGCACACAAAGCCACTCCATCAACACCAGGAAACAGCCAAAATTCGGAGACCAAGAAACTTGTCACAAATGAAAGAAATGGAAGAAAGCAAGCGACTAGACATAGTTCAAAACTGCATTTATAAGGTTACTCAAGAATTTTCTACAATCCGCCAACAAACTTATTGAGACCTCTGAGAAACTTAGTGAGACCTTCAAAGATCTTAATGAGAATGCCAAAAAAATAGAAAAGGACCAGTCAGAAATTAAGCATGTACTGTCTGAAATAAAGAATAATATACAGAAATCCAACAGCAGATTACAGGACTCCAAGAATCAAATCAAAGATCTGAAATATGAGGAAGCAAAAAACACCCTAACATAAAAACAAAAAGAAACAAAAGTTCAAAAATGTGAAGATAGTGTAAGGAGCCTCTGGGCCAAACTTCAAGCGTACCAACATCAGAATAATGAGAGTGCCAGAAGAAGAAAGAGAGCCAGATACTGAAAACCTATTTGAAGAAATAATGACTAGAAACTTTCTCTACCTGGTGAAAGAAATGGACTTACAAGTCCAGGAAGCACACAGAACACCAAATAAAAAGAATCCAAAGAGGACCACACCAAGACACATCATAATTAAAATGCCAAGGGCAAAAGACAAAGAGAGAATCTTGAAAGCAGGAAGAGGAAAACAGTTACCTACAAGGGAGTACCCATACGGCTGTCAGCTGATTTCTCAATAAACACTATGCAGGCCAGAAAGGAGTGGCAGGAGATATTCAATGTGATGAATAGCAAGAACCTACAACCAAGAGTGCTCTACCCAGCAAAGCTATCGTTCAGAATTGAAGGTCAGATAAAGAGCTTCTCAGATAAGAAAAAACTAAAGGAGTTCATCACCACCAAACCAGAATTATATGAAATGCTGAAGGGTTTTCTTTAAGAAGAGGAAGAAGAATAAAAAGGTAAAGATAAAAATTATGAACAACAAAGTGATAACAAATACATACCTATCAAGAAATGAATCTAAAAATCAAGTGAATAAAAAAATCCGATAAACAGAATAAACTGGTGCATATAATAGAATTAGGGGCATAGAAAGGGAATGGACTAACAATTCTCTGGGGGAAGGAGGAGTGAGGGGTGCAGGAAGAGTTTGGACAAAAATCTTAAACCTATGAATGAGGACTGTGGCAGGGGGTAAGGGCATGGGGGAGGGGTGGGGAATCAGGTGGAGGGGAACTGTGGGGGAGAAAAAGAGGAATATATGTATTAAACTGAACAATAAAGATTTATTAAAAAATAAAAATAAAAAAATAAAAAGATATCTTATTGATTTTTAGAGATTGGGAGAGAGGGAGAAACATTCTCTGTATGGATGTGAGAGCAAAACATCCATCAGCTACCTCCTGCACACCCCTACAAGGGATTGAGCCTACAGCCTGATCATGTGCTCTGACCACGACATAAACCAGTGACCTTCCAGTGCACGGAATGAGGCTTGTACCATACTGTCTTGTTGTCTCGGGCCCCCTGCCTTTGCAGAAGGATGGCTGGCCTTACTTGGTTGCTTAGGGCTCACAGAGTGCAGAAGCAGAAGTAGCCAGACCTCTTTAAGCCATAGGCTTGGAACCACCACAGCATCCTTTCTGCCACATTCTGTTGGTTACAAGTCACAGGTCAGCCCAGATTCCAGGGGACAGGACCAGACCAGGGTATGCCTCCCAGGATTGCACAAGGCAGCTGCAGTCTGTGTATTACACAACGGGGTTGCTGGGGAACTCTGGGGAGTGATACCTGAGCTGCCTGGTGCTTTTAGTGCTTTGAACCTGGCCCTCTTTAGGGAACCCAAGGAATACGGTGATGCCCGTCCCATTCTGCCAGCCAGGTTTTTCTCCCTCATCTCCATCACTTGTCTTTCTGTGACTGTCACTCTATTTCAGTTTCAGTAGCAGCTTTTGTAAGTTTGGGTTTTCTAAATGATGTTCGGGTTGACTGGCATGAAGGAACTGAGTGTCTTATTGTTCTCATCACTCCTGAGTGCAGTAATGCAGCTATACATCTCATGCACAGAACATGGGTGCAGCTTCGGGGCCCTTTGGGAGCACGTCATGCCCACATGTGCAGGTATGCACATTTCTGAAGCGAGCACACTGGCTGCTGTGGAAGGAGCTTGCTGCCTGACAGGACTGAGAAACATGACCTTGTAAATAGGAAGGGCTGGGTGCAGAGGAGGGCAGATAGAGTTACTGGACGCAGTTCTGGAGGGCTCTCCTCTGCTGTAAGTTACTCCATAGTTTAAAAACGTCCTCATGCTGACAGTCCTGGGCATGAAACTTTTACTTCTCTAAGGAAAACAAGTCTTCTGAAACCTGTTTGGTAGCCCATGGTCATGAGTAAAGAGGCTGGCAGAAGCACACGGGTGAGTCCTGGCTGGGGACATGGTGCTGGCTGTGTAGCAGCCCCACGTGCCAGCAAGCCCTGCTCTCTGTCTGTGTTTGGTTAGCGTAGGGAGGAAGGGGTAGTTCAGTGACCTTACTTTATAAGTTAGGACATACTTTACCTTAAAAGTAGGTAAACTAATGGACTCTTACCGTTGAAGAATGAGCCAGCTGTCCTTGGTATGGATCAAGTGGTGGCTTGATCGTCAGGTGGTGCTGATTCCTCAGCGCTGACCCCGGGTCCTGGCCTTACTTTCATCTTCTGGAAAATCTCAAGAACATCTTTCTTGCTGGGTTTTTCTAAGGGTTAATTGAAATAATGTTGGAAAGTAGAAAGTATGGTTCCTGGGACATGAGCACCCATAGACCATTTCTATTGCTTATAATTCCTTATTATAAATAAGGTGAAATTAAAGTAAATCCACTTTTCTGGGATGCGCTCATTTCTCAAGGACAGTTGTTTTGATATAAACAGAGCTGCATATTAATCTCACCTCTTAAGAAGGAAGTTGCCGAAGTGAATCTGAGAAAGAAACCCCAAGTGTGGGAGGGGAGCTGTGCGGTCGGGAAGGAGGCATTGGGGATTCCATCATCACAGTCTTCTGGGTGCATGCGAGCATGGGATGGTTGAGACCACCTTCAAGGTCTGCAGGGTGGTCCTTGACAGCAGAGCTCAAGAATTTCACATTTAACAAATAGCTCAGGTATACATTCCTTTGAGAAGTGCTGTTAGAAACCATGTCTGTTAGCTGGAGTTCTGGTGCTCTCGGAGACAGTTTCTAAGCTATAGCCCATGAAGCACATGTGTGACATGTAAACAGAAAGAGATATTAACACCTAAACCTTCCAGATGTTTAAAGGGACTTAAGGTGAGTGCCCAGGACCTATCCGAAGAGACTCCAGAACCAACCCAGGGTGGTTTCAGTAGGAGCAGGCAGGGCCCTGCTCCTGACAGCACCCTGCTGCAGGAGAAGAGACTCCTTGGAATGCTGACATCCACTTTTAAAAATACCAATGGAAACAGCTAAGTTAGTGATTAGATATCAAATAATCTGCCTTTTTCTTTGCTAAGATAAGCTCCTCAAAAATGGAGACTCTGAGGGAAGTATGTCTGATCAGCATGTGGTCTTCAGGTGGTAGGAGGTGAATGCATGCTTTGTCTGCTGGGGGAACACCACTGCGTAGGAGGGCCTCGGCCTGGGAAGAAAGTCAGGAGAAACGGTCTAAGTTCTAAACCCATTAATGAAGGAACCCAACAACTTGAAACTTTTCTCTAAGGCTTGCTTAGGACAGTGGTAGTGACCGTGTGTGTTTGTGTCACTTAAACCCTCTTCAGTCCCATGATCACAGCTGTCATTGCAATGGTAGATCTTTCAGCTGGGGCTGTTAGTGGAAAAACTTAACCTATGTTTATAGCAACCATATTTTTATAGCATTAGTACATATTGTGGTAAAAAACAGCAACCAAAAACTATGCCAACCCCTGATTCTGTCTCAATGTGAGTGGTAACGATTAGTTGGCATTGGTTTGAGGAGCCCATTGTTTTGTATGTTTACACTGACTTTGTGGCCAGTACTTTGGGGAGAAGACAATAAAATAAACTCCTATCTCTTTGTCCTATGAGTGGTGAAACGTGGTTTGATGTTTAAATATGAATACCCAGAATGGGAAGTGTACATGGTGCTCAGGAATTTCATTTTCCCAGGATAAAAGTTTTTGGTCATTACAACTTTTTAAAAACTTTCTTTGTGATCAATTTTCCTTTAAAGTGTTGGCTATCAAAAGAGCTTGGATTTTGGGAGAATCCAAGATGGCGGCATAGGTAAACACCTACACTGCTGCCTCGCACAACAATTTCAAAACTACAACTAAAAGACAGAACGGACGTCATCCAGAACCACAGGAAAGCTGGCGGAGTGTAAGTTCTACAGCTAGAAGGAAAGAGGGACTCATGGAGACCCAGAGGAGCTGCAAAAAGCTGAGGTACGGAGACGCGCACGCGGAGAGAGTGGAGGGAAACGGAGACTCCCAACGGCATTGAACCCTTTATTTTATGACACTAAACCCCAGATCCAGCCGAAACTCATACGGGGGGAGTTTGGACTGTGAAAAGGGAGAGGTGCACGGAAATTAAGGGGAGTCGCAGAAGATCAGGTCCGGTCGCGCACGCGCACGGCGCTGCTTGCAGGACAGATTGCTGATTGTGCCGCTGGCTTTCGGCAGTGGGCGGGAGACAGACCCTCCCAACTGTGCCACTTCTGACTCCACTAAGCCTCTGTTTCGGGTGAAACCCTGGGGACCTAGACTTGCGTGGTCCTAGCGCTCAGGGGAGCTGGTAAGGCAGCGGTTAGAGGCACTGCGGGTGCGCGCGTGCACAAGCACCGCTCCAGCGATTACCCAGTCACATGAGACTCAGGGCTGTGGAGGGCGGGGCTGACTGGAAGGCAAGGCGGTCCCTTAAGCCCTGAGACTCCACCCCTCCCAAGCTCAACAGAGGCTTCTGCGGCTTTGCCTCTGGCATCATAAAGCTGAATCCAGCACAGAAGTTTCCCGGCATAGTGAAAATGCCGAGACAAGGGAAGGGATCACAAACAAAAGAAATGGAGGAAAAAAAACGACTGGATATAGAGTTCAAAACCACGCTTATAAGGTTTTTCAAGAATATGCTAGAAAAGATGGACAAATTTAGCAAGAGCCAAGAGGAGATGAAAAAGGACATACTAGAGATAGAAAAGAGCCAACTAGAGATAGAAAAGGTCCAACTAAAGATGATAAAGGGCCAAGTAGAAATTAAAATACACTGACTGAAATAAAAAATATTATACAGAGTCCTAACAGCAGACTAGAGAAAGGCAAGAATCAAGTAAAAAAAATTGAAATATAAAGAAGCAGACAACATTCAACTGGAAAAGCAAGAAGAGAAAAGAATCCAAAAAAGTGAACATAATGTAAGGAGACTCTGGGACAGCTTCAAACGTACCAACATCAGAATTGTGGGGGTGCCAGAAGAAGAGGGAGAGCAAGATACTGAAAATCTGTTTAAAGAAATAATGACTGAAAACTTCCCACATCTGGTAAAGAAATAGACTTACAAGTCCAGGAAGCACACAGAACCCTATATAAAAGGAATCCAAAGAGGATCACACCAAGACACATCATAATTAAAATACCAAGAGCAAAAGACAAAGAGAGAATATTAAAAGCAGCAAGAGAAAAACACTTTATTACCTACAAGGGAGCACCCATACGACTGTCAGCTGATTTCTCAACAGAAACGATGCAGGCCAGACGGGAGTGGCAAGAAATATTCAACGTGATGAATAGCAAGGGCCTACAACCAAGAATAATCTATCCAGCAAAACTAACATTCAGAATTGAAGGGCAGATAAAGAGCTTCACAGATAAGAAAAAGCTAAAGGAGTTCATCAACTTCAAACCAGTATTATATGAAATGCTGAAAGGTACTCTTTTAGAAGAGGAAGAAGAAAAAGGTAAAAGCCAAAAAATTATGAACAACAAATACATATCTATCAACAAGTGAATCTAAAAATTAAGTGAATTAAAAATTTGATCAACAGAATAAACTGGTGAATATAATAGAATCAGGAGCACAGAAAGGGAGTGGACTGATAATTCTCAGGGGAAAGGGGTGAGGGGTGTACAGGGAGAGACTGGATAAAAATCATACACCTATGGATGAGATCAATGGGAGGTAGCTAAGAGCAGAGGGAGGGGTGGGAGCTGGGTGGAGGGGTGCTATGGAGGGGAAAAAAGAGAAACAAATGTAATTGAATAATAAAGATTTAATTTAAAAAATAAATAAATAAATAAATAGTCAAAAAAAGCTTGGGTTTTACATTATCCTGTGCACCATAAAGTTGCCGGTTCGATTCCTGATCAGGGCACATACCTAGGTTTCTCTCTTTCCCTCTCTCTAAAAAAATGCCAATAAAAACATTAAGAAATAAAGTGCTTAGGCTTTAAAGTAGACAAACCCAGTTGTGAGTTCTGGCCCTCGACTGAGCGAGCTTGGTCAAGTGCACTTTAGGAAAAGCCCTTGTTTTAGCATTTGTAGGCAGTATTCACATGTCAAGTGGTAGTAAAATTATCTGTTGTGTGCCTTAAACTTGGCATTCAGTGTTCAGTAAATATTCACTAGGATGGGTTCATAATAGCTTGTCATTGATGGCAGGCATGTTTCAGGATTATTATTTCTTACTATCAGAAAGTGAACACGCTTCATATGCTGTGTTACTCGGCAGCATCCTGCGTTTCTCTTGGCAAATGTTTAGGTGTTGTAAATAAGGACACAGAGTTACCACATATCTGGTCAGAGTTTGCCACCAAATAAGTTATGAAGGAACTTGAGTTTTTATAGCTTTGGGGATTTTATTGGATTTGTGGATAAAGGATTGTGTTCTCGTATTTCTTCTTTATTTTTTTAAATATATATTTTTATTGATTTCAGAAAGGAAGGGAGAGGGAGAGAGAGAGAGAAAAATCAATGATAAGAGAAAATCTTTGATCGACTGCCTCCTGCATGCCCCACACTGAGGATTGAGCCTGCACACCTGGCATGTGCCCTGACCAGGAATTGAACAGTGACCTCCTGGTTCATAGGTTGATGCTCAATCACTGAGCCATGCTGGCTGGGCTCTCCTGTATTTTAAACTTGAGAAGAAATGCTTGAGGGGAAAAAAGTATTCTAGGAGTAAAATTTTAGCTGTTTAATTGATTTTCTCATTTTGGGAAGTTTGTGTTTTGAATTATAAATTTGCCTATATAGATGTAAGTTTTACTTAGCAGCATGCTTTAAAGTTCTTAGGAAGAGTATTTGTAAATAGTAAATTAACACTGTATGTCTGCTACTTGAGTAGCTTTAAAATACATTGAAATTATGTATTTATAACAAAAACTTCAGCAGTAGTGTATTCCGCTGAGGTGCCTAGTGTAACTTGGGCCTGACTCTGCTGTAGACATGGGGTCTGCAGCCTGGCCGGCACTGCCTTCTCTGTGCTGTGTAGGTGTGGTGAGCATAGCCAGGGCTGTGGAGGAGCTAGGGCCAAAGTGGGTACCTGAGTCAAAGGATTCACTGGTCCCGATGCTGGAAGCAGTGATGGTTTCCCCGCGTGTCAGCATCCTTGTGCTGCCGACAGCAGTGTGGCATGCACACAGCTGCTAGAGGTAGAACCTGGACCCAGGGCGTAGGCCTCTGACAGCTGTCTCAGGGCACCTCACACACACGCTCTGCTTTTCCAGGGCGAGGAATTGAAGGGTTAGCAGGTCTCCATGGCTACTTAATGATGGCAGATTAGAATTCTTAATGTATTGGCAAACACCAGAAATTGTTTGGACGACCAGTGCCATGCAGAGGACAGCAAATGGCCCGTGGGCCTGACATGAGTGCTCCTGTCCCTATGCAGGTGGTTCCCTCGCAGCCTCAGCCCGGCTGCTGTGGCTGCTGTCTGCCATCCTGAGGCAGCCAGCACGGGTGTCTGCAGAATATCAAACACTAAAAACTTTGGATTTGAAGGGAAAAAAGTCTAGTAAGCAAGTATTATGTCCTTAAAATACCAAATTTAGAAACAAATTGTCTATTACTTATGGAAATGTTTGTGTGGTTTTGAAATATGAGATTGTATAATGTAATTATGTGAAGTTTGATCTTTGCAAAGTAAAAATGGTATGTTGCCCCCCCATATTTTTGTCAAAACACATGGAAATAATCTCTTAAACAATCCCTACAGCTAACCTCCTCTCCCTGTTCATGTGCCACATTTTTACACATTATCTTTAAGACTACTTGTTCTTTCTCTCTCGATCATAAGAAAAGCGTTTCCAATAACTAGGTCTAAAAGCCCCACAAAACCACCCTACTGTGAATCCTTAAGTGGAAAAAATAAGAGAATAATAACATGTCACTGATGTGGCCAATAGTTCAGTTAAAGGCATGGGTTTAGCTCAACATTGTTTTATAGTCTGTTTTGCAGTGCAGATGCAGTGGAAAGAGTGTTGGCTTTGAGCCCAAGAATTCTGGGTTCAGAATCCTGAGTCACTACTTTTGTGGCTCTGGGCTCTTTGAGTTCCTGAAACCCAGTGCCCCTCTGTCAGTAAGAACACTAAAGACTCTGAGGGTAAAGGTTGACATTAGAGATTGTTTCTTTGTACAGTAGGAACCCAGTAAGTGCTCACGGTTGTTCTTATGTTTTTGGAGTCTGAGACCTGACTCAGATTCCAGGTTAAGACTGGCTGTGTTTCTGTGTTACTTAGACACCCAGGTGAGTGCAACGGTCTCAGATAGGTGCGCTCCGTCGTCTGTGAAGAGCCACACAGCTCTTCTACATGTTACTCCAGTGGGTCCCGTATGTTTGAAATCCAGATGCTCATTGTTACTTAAAGTTTCTTAGTTGATATATAGCACAAGAGTGGGAATCCTGTTGTCTACTGAGCATCACTAAGGCTTGGCAAAAAAATACCAAATGCAAAAATATTTGCTTGGAAAGTTTTAGTATTTTGCCATTGTAAACATAATGCTGCATATTATAAGAAATTGAGGAAATTATAGCAAATTAGAATGAAATGATCTGATTCTCATTGCTGATACCATTTTGGCATTCTCCTTTGTTGATGTAAATAAATTTTAGTATCCTTTTGAAACAAATAGAAATCATCTCACTAAATTAACAGTAATTATGAAAAATAAAGTCCAGTGCATGACAAGTAAAAACATATTTCATTTTTTTATTATGACCCGAGGAGGAAGGTGATGGAGCAGGGAGTGAAGGGGAGATTAGTATGATAAAAGACAGTAATAGTGCCAAGTCCTGCGTTTTTGTTATATATTTAGGGACCTTTAAATTTAGAGTAGTTGCTGCTAAATTTGATAAACGTATTTCCCTCCTCGATAATGCTTTCTAGTAGAGTACAGACATTTTTGACAACCCTTACTTACAATGAAGGAAAACTTGTTTTCTGGAAAGTTGGTACTATGTATCTAATTATATATATTTTTTAGAGATGCATTTTTTGAGCAACATCACCATCTTGTGGCTTTCTAGAATATTGTTGCCAGACCTGTGTTTTACAACTGTAAGCCTAAATTGCTCAGATATTGGCCAAGGGATCAATCAAGTCATAATGGGCAGTTCTTACTGTAAATGGAGGGTAGAGAGTAGAAAATAAAATTATTTGTACACTAGGATTGCAACTTTGTAAGAAAAAATGTGGATTGAAGAAAATCATAGTATAAAATGAAAACACTTGTGAGTTAGGTTGTGTGATTATGGATGATTGCTACTATTTCATGTTTTCATGAAACATGCAGTAATTTTAGTCAGCTAATCCTAATCTAGGAAGTACCATGTGCTTTGTGCTCCATTCATTTTTTTTTAAATATATTTTATTGACTTGTTACAGAAAGGAAGGGAGAGGGATACAAAGTTAGAAACATTGATAAGAGAGAGACATCCATCAGCTGCCTCCTGCACACCCCCTACTGGGGATGTGCCCGCAACCAAGGTACATGCCCTTGACCAGAATCGAACCTAGGACCTTTCAGTCCGCAGGCCGATGCTCTATCCACTGAGCCAAACCGGTTTTGGCCATTTTTTTAAAAAGAATATATTCCTTTATTGATTTCAGAGAGGAAGGGAGAGGAAGAGACAGAAACATCAATGATGAGAGAGAATCATTGATCAGCTACCTCCTGCACGCCGCCTAGTGGGGATTGCGGGTTTGCAACCCGGGCATGTGCCCTTGACCAGAATCAAACCTGGGACCTTTCAATCCACAGGTCAATGCTCTATCCACTGAGCCAAACCGACTAGGGCTCCATTCATTCTTTAACAAGGTGACTCAGGCCTGAGAATTCAGATGACTTACCAGCCAGTTAACAAGGCTGCTTTTGCCTAGCAGTGTTATCTAAGCTGGTAGCTCTTGGAGGAATATTTTCTATATGAGTTTCTGTATCTTTTTCCTATCTTGATGACAATTTTAAACAAAACAAAAAAAGTCAATTTGAGAAGTATGGTAGTTCATTGAACTAACCACCTAAAACTAAATGAGGCTCTTTGGCTTAAAGCCTGCTTGTTGTTTTGAGATTCGGTTGGCACTAGGGGTCCTTCATTCGCAGACATGTATCAGATCTTTGAGGGCACCAGGCCGTGAGGCAAACATGTGGATGCAGTGGTGAGGATTTGTACTATACTTTTGGAATTTACAATTAGTATGCAGTGATGAACACAAAAGTGGGATTGGGGATTCTGGATAAAAATAGGTATAATTTATTGAGTATTTACTATGTGTTAGGCACCATGCCAAGGGCTTTTTCTCTGTCAGAAATTTCTTTTAGAATTTTGCTCTGATTTTGTGGGAGCAATGCATATGCACATAAGTATTTGTGGCAGCCCTGAAACATCTCTGTGGAACAATAGGTTTCCTTGTACCATGCAAGTGGTTCAGCTGGTATGGGTCTGGTAGGCTTCTGTGGCTTGGTCTTGATAGCTCACCAGCATTTACAATGTTTCTGTGAGGTCATTTTTGCTGTGTTCTAAGCAGCCATAGTTCCCCAAGACTTTTAGAAAAATCCAGTTGATGTAAAATTTGGGGATTAGTATATGACTTCTAAATTATTTTGAATAGTTAGGCTAGAGAATGTCCCATGTCTAATGAACTTTTCTCTTGTTTATATACTTTTGGCCATTCAAGTATTTAATATGTCAAACAGGCATTTATATAACATTTATCTTTTACCTTTTTACTGGATATTTTTGTTTGTTTATTTGTTTTAAATTTTTAAATCTTATTTGTTTAGAGTATTACAGATGTCCCCTGTTTTTCCCATCATTGCATCCTCCACCTGGTTCCTGCCCCACCCCAAGCCTTCACCACCCTATTCTCTGTGTCCATAAGTAAGATCTTTGGTTAATCTCTTCCCAAACCCCTCTCCCTCCACTTCCCTCTGAGATTTGTCAGTCTTTTCCATGCTTCCGTGGTTCTGATTCTATTTTATTCACCAGTTTATTTTGTTTGTTAGATTTCTTATTCGTTTATTTTGAATTTTAGATTTAATTGTTGACAGATACGTATTTGTTGTCATTTTATTGTTCATATTTTTTATCTCTTCTTCTTCCTCTTTCTCTTCTTCATCTTCCTCTTCTTAAAGAATATCCTTCAACATTTCATGTAATACTGGTTTGGCAGTGATGAACTCCTTTAGCTTTTTCTTGTTTGCGAAGCTCTTTATCTGACCCTCAACTCTAAATGAGAGCTTTGTTGGGTGGAATAATATTGGTTGTATGTCAAGATATTCATCACTTTAACTATTTCTTGCCACTTCTTTCTGGTGTGCATAGTTCCTGTTGAGAAGTCAGGTGACAATCATATGGGTGCTCCCTTGTAGGTAACTAACTCTCTTGCTGCTTTTAAGATTCTCTCTTTGTCTTTAGCCGTTGGCATTTTAATTATGGTGTATCGTGGTGTGGGTCTCTTTAGGTTCCTCTTGTTTGGTGTACTTTGTATCTCCAGGACTTGTAAGTCTATTTCTTTCACCAAGTAGGAGAATTTTTTTGTCATTATTTCTTAGTATAGGTTTTCAATATCTTGCTTTCTGTCTCCTTCTGATACCTCCATAATATGAATATTGGTACACTTGAAGTTATCCCAGAGGCTCCTTGCACTATCTTTATATTTTTGTATTCTTTTTTTCTTTTTGCTCTTCTAAATGGGTGTTTTTTGCTTCTTCTTATTAAAAATCATTTATTTGATTCTTAGAATCATTTACTCTACTGTTGTATCCCTTTAAATTATTCTTTATTTCAGATAATGTATGCTTAATTTCTGTCTGATCTTTTTCATGTCTTTGGTAATCTCACTAAGATCTTTGAAAGTCTCATGAAAATTCTTAGATAACCTTATAACTGTGGTTTTGAACTCTGTATCCAGTAGTTTGCTTGCTTGCCTTTCTTTCATTTGTGACATGTTTCTTTGTCTTTACAGGTTGCCTCTTCCCTGTGTTTGTTTCTTTGTATTAAGCAGAACTGCTATATTTCCTGGAATTGGTAGAGTGGTCTTGTATAGTATCCTGTAGGTGTCTGGTACCTCCATAATGTGAATGTTGGTACAAGTCAGCTACTGTCTGAGACCACCTAGCAGGAGATATAGGGAGATCTGCAGGTTTCTCCTCTTTGTTTGGAGTTTGGAAGTTTTGGAACTGTCTGACTCAGCTACAGTTTGTTAGGTTAAGCTGCAAACGGGCAGGCCATTCATATGCAAAATCTGCTGTGCACAGTTTGGGTGGGTTTTTTAATTGGGTGAGGCAGGGTCTCACAGAATCAACAGGGCATAGCAAACAGCAATGGCTGCCAGTCAGCCATCTCCGCATCTTCGCGTTTGTCTCAGTGTCCCGTGCCCCAGTGCAGAAAATGATTCCTGCAAGCATCTCTGGGAGAAAGCCACCCTCACTTTCCGACCTGATGCCAGACAGTCCAGCTTCTCCCTGTAGGACTCTGGGTTCCCAGAGTTTCACCCAAAAATGGAGTTCAGAGCAGTCAGGAGCTTGTGTTTCCTTCCCGATTGAAAAAAAAAAAAAACAGCATACTAGCCGCACCTCGGTACCTCTGCTTTTCCACGCCTCTGCACATCCTACCCAGTCTCAGTGCACTTCTTACTTTTCTCCTAGTTGTAGAACTTCTACTCAGCCAGCTTTCCTGTGGTTCTGGGTGATAGTCATTCTGTCTTTTATAGTTTTGATGTGGTTGTGTGAGGCACAGGTGTATACCTTATGCTGCCATCTTGTTTTTTTCCATGGGCCTTTTGTTGATAGGTTTGGGACATGCTGTCACTAGCTGCAGCTTGTTTGAGAGATTTTAGTAAAGTCTGAAGCCTGAGCCAGGACAGGCCAGTCATATGGAAAAGCAGCTGGAAACAGCTTGGGTAGGGCTGCAAATTGGATGGGGTAGGGTCTCAGGGAACCCCCAATGTGGAGCAAACAGTGTATTCCATGCTGATGAAGACTCATATATGGCTGTCAGCCCTGCAACAGGGGAGACGCAAGCACAGAATCAGTGACCCCTGGGAGCACCCAGTTTGGGAGAAAGCTGCCCCCGAGTTCCTGCCCTGGTGCCAGACAATCCAGTTCTTCCCTGAATGTCTACCAGATGCGAGTTCAAAACACTTGTCGAAACAGGTTTGGCTCAGTAGATAGAGCGTTGGCCTGAGTCTTCCTCTAACACTGGAGCTTAAAAGAAGCAAGACTGTGTAAATTTGTGTGCAGACCCTTTAAGAGGAACACCTGGGATTCCAGCAGCCTCCACAACCCATGCTGGTTTTTACAGCCTGTAGTTGTGGGGACTTCCCAGCTTTAGAACCCTTGGCTGGGTGTCTGGTGTGGGTCTGGACCCCTTGCTCCTCATGAGCAGCCTCTGAATAAACTATCTCCCACACATGGTTGCTGGACCAGCCCATTCTATGCTTCTTCCCCTTCTACGAGTCTCAGTATGCTTTCTTCTTTACTTCTCTAGTTGTAGGACATCCATTCAGCCAGCTTTCAGGGGGTTCTGCATTATGGCTGTTCTGTATTTTAATTGTAATTTTGATGTGGTTTTGGAGGTGGCGAGTACCAATGTTTACCTATGCTACCATCTTGGTTCTCTTCCTAGCATCCATCAATCCATCTACTGAACATATTTTTATTGAGCTTTTATTTTGGATTGTGGATGTGAAATCACATTGGTTAGGTGGCAGTGTAGTTGGAGGTCAGAATTAGCAGGGCAAAGATGGGAAAGGGTACATATGATCTCACTTGTGCAGGATTTTTTTTATAATATTTTAATTTTATTAAAGTTTTAGTTCTATGCTTTTACATACATTTTTTAAAATCACCCTAACTAATTTTACTGGGTGAATTGTTTTATTAATTGTGAATCTTCTTTTAACACATTTATTGAATAGTTAGTAAAGACTGAAAACTAAGCTAAGGACTGGGATTATAAAGATGAATCCTACACCCAAAGATGTATTCAGCAGGCACCAGAACCCCAACACAGCGACTCCTGATCCCTGGCATCAGCCTCTGCACAGCAGCTCCTCTGATACAGTCACAGCCAGCCTGAGGGGCCGTCCCTTTCATTGAGGTGCCAGCAGTAATCTAGGCTAAGCTACAACAGGAGGGCACACACAACCCACACAGTGGACACATCTGGACCACTGACTCAGTTGTCAGGCAGATTATCACTGATCCCCACAGGAAGCTTACTACATAAGGCCACACTGCCAAGACTGGGAGAGTAGCACATCTTCCTAATACATAGAAAAAAACACAAAGAGTCCCATGACATGAGAGACAAATATGTCCCAAATGAAAGAACAAAGCAAAATTCCAGAAAAAGAACTAAACAAAATGGAGACAAGCAGTCTACCAGATGCTGAGTTCAAAACACTTGCCCAAACCGGTTTGGCTCAGTAGATAAAGCGTTGGCCTGCGGACTGAAAGGTCCCAGGTTCGATTCCATTCAGGAGCATGCACCTTGGTTGTAGGCACATCTCCAGTAGGGGGTGTGCAGGAGGCAGCTGATCGATGTCACTCTTTCATTGATGTTTCTAACTTTCTATCCCTCTTCCTTCCTCTCTGTAAAAAATCAATAAAATATATTAAAAAAAACAAAAACAAAAAAACACTTGCTATAAGGATGTTCAGAACTTCAACAGAGAGATAGGAAACATACAAATTGAGATGGAAAAAATGAACCAGTCAGAAATGAAGACTATAATTATTGAAGTGAAGAATACATTAAGAGGGAATCAACAGTATATTAGATGAAGGGGAGGATCATATCTGCAATTTGGAAGACAAGGTAGAGCAAATAGAACAGCAAAAAGAAAAAATGAATTAAAACAAAAAAAGAGGATAGTTGAAGGAGCCTCTAAGACAACATGAAGCCTGCCAGCATTTGGATCATGGGGGTTTCAGAAGGGTTAGAGAACCAATTTGAAGAAATAATGACTGAAAACTTCCATAAACTGACAAAGGGAAAAGATATACAAGACTAGGAAGTGCAGAGAGTTCCAAACAAAGTGAGCCCACACCAGGATACATAATGAAAATGGCAAAGGTTAAAAACAAAGAAACTTAAAAACAAGAGGAAAGCAGTTAGTTATCTAAGACTGTCAGTTGATTTCTCAACAGAAACTTTGCAGGCAGAAGAGAGTAGCAAGAAATATTCAAAGTGATGAAAAACTGAAACTTACAACCAAGATTACTCTATCCAGCAAGGCTATCATTTAGAATTGAAGGTGAGCTAAAGAGTTTCCCAGACAAGAAAAGCTTAAGGAGTTCACTACCACCAAACCAGTATTACAAGAAATGTTAAAAGATGTCCTTTTAAAAAAAAAGATAAAAAATATGAATAATAAAACATCAATAACTACATATGAACAATTATTTTAAATGTAAATGTATTAAATGTTCCAATCAAAAGACATGGTAGCTGAATGAATAAGAAAACAAAACCCTTACATATGCTGCCTATAAGACCCACTTCATATAAAAAAATATATACAGACTGAAAGTAAAAAGATGGAAAAAGATATTTTATGGATATGGAAATTAAAAAGAAAAGAGGAGTAGCAATACTTATATCAGACAAAATAGACTTTAAAACAAAGGCTATAACATGAGACAAAGAAGGACCCAGCAAGTCCACTTTCGGGTATTTGAAGAAACACAAAACATTAATTAATAAAGGCCTGTGCACCCCTATGTTCATTGGAACATTTACAATCCCAAAACACTAACTCATAAATGCCTTTGTACCCCCATGTTCATTGCAGCATTTACAATAGCCAAAATATGGAAGCAATCCAGGTGTCCATCAATAAAGAAGATATGGAATATGACTCAGCCATAAAAAGGAATGAAATCTTGCCATCTGCAACAACATGGATGGACCTAGAGGGTATTATGCTGAATGAAGTGGATCAGAGAAAAAAAAAGCCATGTGATTCTACTGATATGTGGAATCTAAAGAACAAAACAAACCAACCAAATAACAAACTTACAGAGAATGTTTGGATGATTGCCAAATGGGAGAGAGTTGGAGGACTGAGTGAAAAAGGTGAAGGGATTAAGAAGTACAAATTGGTGATTACAAAATAGTCATGGGTATGTAAAATATAGCATAGGGAATAAAGTCAACAATATTGTAATAACTATGGTATCAGATGAGTACTAAACTTATTAGGTGATCACTTTATAAGTTATATAAATGTATAATTACTATCTCATACTCCTAAAACTAATATAATATTGTAGTCAACTGTAATTTAAAAGTTAAAAAGTTATTACAAGATGAGTCGTAATAAAGAAATGTACAGATAGAGAAATAAGCAGATAGAGAAATAAGCAAGGTTTCAGTACTGTGAAACAGTCACTTAAGGAGTGCAAAACTGGAACTGGAGAAATGACATTTGAGCTGAATGTCAAAGGATGATGAGAAGTGGTGTTGAGCAATGAGGAAGTTAAATGTAGGAAGATAGTGGGCAGCAGTGACGAAGGTGTTATTAACCGAAGGTGTTATTAATTGTGGGTTATTTAAGGCTGAATTCAGCAAGGCTTTCAATTGCTGCAGTGAAGAGCACACAATAATAATGCAGATGTTTGTTGATCTCATAAGGGCAAGGAATTTATATTCATTTTATCACTGATGGAATAATCTTGGGCTATAGAATAATCTTGAGAGGAAGGAATTCACATAGTTTGGAAATGGTTGAAAATTGGCAGTAAAACATGAATCTAGAAATGGACTAAGATTTAGAACTGTTAAAAAGATAGGACAGGAGTATTAAGAATTTTAAGGGCAGCGGCAGTGGAGTGCCCTATGGAGCATGTGACAGAGAGATCCTGAGAGTTGTTGCTGGTGCCCTGATGAAGATGTCAAAGACGCCAGCACTGAGAGGAAAGCAATTTCCAGACTTGTGCCTGTGGATGTCAACACAGATACCATCCCATTTAAAGATAAAATCAGAGCAAAGCGGAGGCTGAAACAGCTGGCAGCAGAGAAAAGAGAACACAGAAAATGAAGGGAGGAGAAGATTTGTAAAAAATAAAGGTTGGTTGAAGCAGAAAGCTAAAAGGGAAAAAAAGAAAATTAATTAAAAAAAGGAAAAGGGAGGTGGGTTCTGAATTTAAGAATGAAGTCGGGGAGGAAATTCTGAATAACACATGGCTAATGAAGTTTAAAAAAGGCAAAATCACTGAAGAAGAATTTGAGGAGGGGTTGCTGACGAGTGCCCAGGGGTCCATCAGGACAGCGAGTATGGGGACCTTGGATGTGGAAGGGACAGCTGATTCTGGAGCCTCAGATGAGGAGCGGGAGTGCACCCCCAGATGGCAGCTGCTTACAGCACCTTTCCCTGCGATCAGGACCTCAGCCCACGGGCTGTCCTTTCAGGCTGGGGAGATAGGAGGGTTTTCACAAAGGGATTAAGAAGTACAAATTGGTGCTTACAAAATAGTCATGGGTATGTAAAATATAGCATAGGGAATATAGTTAGCAATATTGTAATAACTATGGTGTCAGATGAGTACTAAGGATTTCACTTACAAATGTACCAGCCATGAAGGCCAACAGAAGATGTGAATTATTTGGTATAAATAATATGTCAATATTTATTTTGATGGGTTGCTTATAATTAAAGAGCTCATGTTTCTGGGCCTATTTTATACATATATATATATATTTACACACACACACACATTAAATATGTTTTTATTGATTTCAGAGAGGAAGGGGGAGGGAGAGAGAAATATCAATGATGAGAGAGAATCATTAATCAGCTGCTTCCTGTATGCCCCACACTAGAGATCAAGCCCATAACCCAGGCATGTGCCCTGACTGATTCATTGGTTAGTGCTCAACCACTGAGCCACACCAGCTGGGCTATAGTTATTTTTAATAGACAGATACTGGTGTAGACTTGATTTTAGGCTTTTTAAAGTTCCCTAGTACTCTCAGGCTCACGAGTTTCCTTCATGTCCTTGTCCCTGGACTGTGTTCTCACTGTGTAGGGCACGGGCACCAGCACAGGAGGGCGAGTAGCCCAGGGTTTTCTTTCTTTTCTAAGAACAAGTCATAGGACTCTCTTACTGAGGAGTATCTGAAAAACTGCCCTCTGTTGAATTAATTATATTTTCTTCTTTAAAAAAATAATTTTAAGAGTTTATTTGAGCCAGAAGCTATTAGAATGGAACCAGGACCCCCCTGCGCCAGAATGGCGTGAGCTGTGTCTGAAAAGGAGGTGCAGAGACGAGGCCTGAATCTGTACCAGGACGAAGAGGTAGATGTGGGAGGAGGAGTGAAAACAGAACCAGAGGTTTGGGGAAGTTAATGTACTTACCTCCTCTGGCTGTAAAATCTGGAACTGGGTGGGGATACAGAAGAGTTGGGTATTCATGCTGACATAGGAAATTTGGCATTTTGAAGATAAGAACACTTTTTGCATCAAAAATACTGCTGTGCTTCTCCTTAAAGTGCCATAGACTGTGCGCTAGAAGGAACTTGGAGGTTGACTGAAAGTGTAGAAAAGCAGAGAGAGAGAAATGAGGTCATTCGGTCTTATGGTTAGACAGGAATTTTTAGGTTAAAATAAACACCAAACTGCAGTCAGAGGTGAACGGCACCCTGGGAATGATGCATGAGGTCCTCAGGGCACCAGAAGGCACTGCTTGAAGGGAGGATGCTCTTCCTTCCAGGGGCCCTCGTAACTTATCAGGAGGGGCATTGCTGTGCTGTGCACTGAAGAGGATTAATCCGTGATAATGATGCAGAGGTCAGCCAGCTTCTACCCAAGACAGTGTAATGCCACATTGACCTCAGCACTGTGCTTACGTCAAAGCACAGCAGGAGAGATGCTGGAGGAAAAGGCCGAGGGAGAGGCTAGGGATCTGAGGAATGTTGACCTGGCGCTGACATTGAAAAGAACTGCACTTCACCCGCTCCCAGAACGCCCCCTGTGGGAGTGTGAAGGAGGTGCTCTGTAGACCAAGTGTTGGCGGTGGTGCCAGTAGGCGCTGCGGGGACCAAGGCGCTGCAGAATGCGGTGGACAGAGTGCAGCTGTGAGGTAACTGCCTGCTGGGTGTTGAGCTTGGGGCTTCTCAGGTTCAGGGCGGGGTGCTGGGCTGGTCAGGGCCAGTGACTGGGCAGGGGCAGGAAGGCTCGTGGGCTGAGGACATGGGCTGGTAGAGAACAGGAGGACTGAGTGTTGTAGGAAAAGTAGGCGGTTCTGAGGGCTGTGTTGGTTCACTCCCTGCTGCCTCTTCTTCCTCCTCCCCACATGTCCAGTAGACCCCGTGACGAGCAGTCCTGACCCCACATGCAGCCCAGTGTGACATCAAGGCCTGTGATGAGCTATTTGTTTGCAGGTTCATCTCTGCACTAGACGATGAGCCCTTTGGCAAGAGGAGTCGGGTCACAATCATCTCCAGGTCCCAGTGTCCAGTGTAGTTCCTAGTGCCGAGTGAGTGTCTGGCAGCTCTTTAAACTAAGACCATGTCTAACCATCAGACTCCATCATCCATCTTGATGACTGATTATACCTGTGTTGGCCTAGCAGTGATATAGTCATGGAAAGTAGGGCTGTGCTTGGGGTTCCCTGGATGAGACAGCAGCGCCCCTCTCATGCAGCGCTGTCTCGTGCTCAGATCCCAGAATGTATCCAGTGGCCGCTTCCTAAGGGCCACACCCCTTGGTGTTGTGAGTGAGGTGTGGGAGCCATGTTGAAATAACCATTTTAGTTGCAGAAAATCTATCCTCTTTCAAGGAAGGTGGTCCCGTTTCTGAACCATGTCTATAGTGTTTCGCAGTTTAAAATGACAGCTCCTGGTCACTGAGGCGTGCACTCGGAGAGGGAGTCTCGGGGGGCCAAGTGAAGGGAGCAGCAGCCTGGGCAGGAGCTGGGGACCCAAGCAGTAGAGGGAACAGTCCTTTGCTTTGCCTTGCTGGCCCAGATTTCCAGTCTACACAGTGTTTTATTTTTTGTTAATTCTCACCCGAGAATATTTTCCCATTGTTTTTTGTTTTTTTTTAAATATATTTTATTGATTTTTTACAGAGAGGAAGAGAGAGGGATAGAAAGTCAGAAACATTGATGAGAGAGAGACATCAATCAGCCGCCTCCTGCACGCCCCACACTGGAGATATGCCCACAAGCAAGGTACATGCCCTCGACTGGAATCGAACCTGGGACCTTTCAGTCCGCAGGCCAACACTCTATCCACTGAGCCAAACCGGTCTCGGCTTTCCATTGGTTTTTAGAGAGAGTGGAAGTGAGGGAGAAAGACACACACAGAGAGAAGCAGTGATGTGAGAGAAATAATGATTGGTTGCCAGGGATCAAGCCTGCCACCAAGGTATGTGCTCTTGATTGGAATCAAACCCAGGACCCTTCAGTCCATAGGCCGGTGCTCTGTCCATGGAGCCAAACAGGCTAGGACCTGCACAGTGTTTTAGACATCACAGTTCTCAAATAACTTGACCCTGTGCGTGTTTGTCTCTATTCTCTGCAATTACCCTTCTGTCTAATTCACTAATCACGCCCCTCGGTTTTCTTCTAATCTCCTTCCATGTGAATGAATGTCTTCGCCTGGCCCGAGTCCTCAGTCCTGCGCAGGAAGACGTGTTCTTTCCCTGGCAGGCTGAGTGCACGTCTCCACGAAAGCTGTCCCTGCTGACCTCCCATCCCCCAAGGGTACTGACTGCCCTCACCTGCATCATCTGCGCTTTCTGTCATTCTTCAGATTTTTAAGTTGGTAATCTGAGCATCCTAGTTTATACATAATATCTGGAAGTGAGTAATAAAAGCATATATTTGGGAACTAGCCACTCCACTTAACGAGCAAGGTCAGTTCCTGCACAGAGTTGCCATGAGCACTGCTGAGCGCTGCTGTGACCCCCGTGAGCCTGTCTCCCTAGCCCCCGAAGTAACTGCTGCTCTAAACTGTTTTCTGAAATCTCCTCTTTTTATAATAGTGTCACCACAAACGTGTTTCTTTGTTTTGAGTTTTATAATTTTTATTTATAGGCTTTTTAAAACTTGCACAAATGGTATTTTATAATGGGGGGCAGTATAATTTACAAATGTTTATACAATTTAAAAAATCACATTCAGACATCATAAAAGAATAATAGAAAAATATCTTCCCCTCGTGTTGATCTTCCCGGTCAGCTTGGTGGGTGGCACACTGATAGCCCTGACCTTGAAGGCTGCATTTTTCAGGTGTGGTTAGCTCAGGTGCAGGTTTGAAGTCCTGATACTCTGCCATGTTTCCTTTCAGACATAGTCCTTATCCCCCCTCTGGGACCTGCTGGAGTTCCCACTTTGGGGAAACACCCACCCCACCTACTTGATTCTCATCTTCCCAGGTTGGTCCTTTCTGAGAGATTGAGCCAGAGCCCATCTCTACTCTAGCCTCAGGCAGCATGAGCATGTGGACTTTCCCCCTCCCCGCGCCCCCCCCCCCCTTGCTCCCTTGCTGGAGGGCCAGCCTTACTGTGAGCAGCCAGTCAGGTCTTGGAAGCTCAGGATGGAGAGGCCAGTCTTCTGCTTTCCTGAGGATTCACCTTTCAGGGACAGCTCACTCTGTCCTTCGAGCCCCCTGGTCTGACCTCTGACAGATGGAGCTGAGGTCCCGGTCCGAGATGACTCACTCATGTCCGGGCCGTTTCTGAGCCCGTGTGTCTTCACTCTGCAGGCTGCATTGCTGAGGCTGGCGTGCTGGTTTTGGTTCATCCAGCCGAGGCTGTGCTTCCTCCTAGGCCTCTGCTGCTGCTCTTACTAGTATACTTCCCATCCTCCCCAGCAAAGTGGCCAGACCGGAGGCACCGGAGGAGCAGTCCTTTTCCAGGAGAGATTTGAGGCTTTGCTTAAACTCAGGATGTGGGGGGCTCTGTTATCAGCCTGCGAGCATCTGAGAGTAATCATTTTTGGAGCTACTCAACCAAAGTCCCACCTGTCGTGTTAGTCTGTTTACCTTCGGCTTTCTCTGTCGTCATCACCCCCTGGTTCCACTACACGACCGTCTGCCACGTGTGTCCTGGCATCACCTCTGCCACAGCCTCTGCAGCCTCACTTGTCAGACTCATACAAAATACCCTGTTTTGTGGCTCAGTGGTTAAATGAGGACCCTGGAACCAGAAGGTCACCAGTTCAATTCCTGGTAAGGGCACATGCCCGGGTTGTGGGCTCCATCCCCGGGGCGTGCAGGAGGCAGCTGATCGATGATGTAACTCTCATCATTCATATTTCTCTCTCTCTCTCTCTCTCTCTCTCTCTCTCTCTCTCTCTCTCTTTCTAAAAACCAATAAAAATATATTTTTAAAAAATAGTCCTGGCCTCCATAACCATCTTCCTGTTTGCATCAAAGACATGATCCCCTCTCCCGAGTTCATGCTCATTAGAGCTGTCTGTGGTAGTGTGGTGCTCCACCTGTGTTTGGTCGGAATCCTGGTTTCTTTCTTGCTGTCTTTACTCAATCAGCCATGCCCTCGTGGTTCTGTTACCTGGAGACTCTGCATGAGACTCAGGGTGCTGTGCGGGGGTCCACGTTCTCAGACTCAGCGCAATGGGAGCCTTTGATTCTCTGGAGCAGCTGTCGCCAACTGGTGGCACGTAAGGTCCCAAAGGTTGCGAAGGCTGCTCTGGAGCACTCTTCACTGGTGAATGTGCCACACTGATAGCTCATCCAAAGAGCCCCGTGGGCAGGCAATGGCACGTTGCAGGTTGGGTTCCCAGAAGAGTCATGTAGGGGGGCAGTTTGGGAAGATGGCTCTGGTCGATACTGGGTTCCCAAGCAGCCTGTGGAGCAGTGGGCAGTGGTGCTTCCTTATGCTGCTTGTCATCATGCTGTGCCAGGCAGTTGAAACTCCTTTCTGTGACTAGTTGGGACATGACTCTTCCTCTCCTCACAAGCGACCATGGCCCAGTCAGTGGGGAAGACAGACGTCTGGTGGCTGTTGGAGCAGGGGGGCTGAGTGGAACTCAAAAGTGGCTGTTTTTAAGACTGCAAATGTGGAGTCTTGTCTGCTTCCTGAATTGAACCTTGTATCATTTCCTTTGTTCTCTGTAATAATACTATTTGCTATTGTAAATAATCCCAGTTTTTTTTCTGTTTTTATCTGTCTGGTTTGTCCCTTTCATAGTTTTGCTTTCTTTTTATCAGCATCTTTATTTTGTATGAGTCTCTATCTCCTGAATTAGTCCATATGCCTGGTTCTGGTGGTTCCATATTTGGACTCTTACTTTGTGCTTTCTGATAGTCCTGGCTGTTTGTTTATTCCTGTTATTTTTCTAGCCTATTTTTGATTGATCGGGTTGGTTTCTTCTTGTATTCTCTCCTTTGCTACTTATTTGATGAGTTTTCCCTCTTATTGCTGTCTTTTGTGCTTGCCCTTGGCATCTGTGTCAAGTGTCAAGTTAGACAGACCCTGTCCATCTGCTGAGCAGTGCCGGGGTCCACACCCAGGTAGCACCTCGCCCTGGCCTCCTCTGTGTGCTCTGTTCCTTTGTTCCACATTTTGATGTTGTAAACACAATGTTTAAACATTGTAATAAGATGTTACAGTTGCTTGATTCCCACAATGTTTGTTTAGATTTTCTTTTGTGCTACCAGTTTCTTCACTTGCCTGTCCCTCCTGTATCTCAGATATCTCCTGTAGAAGTTTTATTCTTGGATGGCCCATCTTAGATGGTCTTGAGTAAAGAAAGGTCTTCATTTTTGGCCTCCCTGGCAAAGTCCAAGGAGTTTGGTGGTGCAGCTTTGCCTTGGTCCCTTGTCAGTGCATGTCCTGCCACCGCACCTGTGTCCCTCCCTGCTGTCCCTGCTGCCTGTGCTCCCCTGCTGTCCCTGCTGCCTGTGCTCCCCCTGCTATCCCTGCTACCCCTGCTGCCTGTGCTCCCCCTGCTGTCCCTGCTCCTGTGCTCCCCCTGCT
>JAAGEH010000040.1:27308536-27343694 GCA_011751065.1 Lasiurus cinereus
AGGGCAGTTGGGGATGAAATCAGGCCAGCAGGGGAGGGCATTTGGGGATAAGATCAGGCAGGCAGGGGAGGGCAGTTGGGGACGAGATCAGGCTAGCAGGAGAGAGTAATTGGAGGCTCTATCAGGCTGGCAAGGGAGCGCAATTAGGGGCGATCAGGCAGGCAGTCAGAAGGGTTAGGGGTGGATCAGGCTGGCAGGCAGGTGAGCAGTTAGAAACTAGCAGTCCCAGATGTGAGATGGATGTCGGTTGTCAGTTTAGGCCCACAGGGATCAGGCCTCAACTGGCAGTTGGACATCCCCCAAGGGGTCCCCAGTTGGAGAGGATGCAGGCTGGGCTGAGGGAACCGTCCCCATGCACGAATTTTGTGCACAAATTTCATGCACTGGGCCACTATATATATAAAAGCCTAAGTGACTGAACAACTGTGTGATTGCTGTGACGTGCACTGACAACCAGAGAGTGGATGCTCAATGCAGGAGCTGTCCCCTGGTGGTCTGTGCTCCCACAGTGGGAGCACCATTCAGCTGACTGATGGGCACCAGATGCCAGGCTCACTGCTGGTGAGTGCAGCTGTGGAGATGCAAGCCTCTCCTGCCTTCACGGAAGTGGCATGGCACTCAGCCCAGGCTCAGGCTCCTCCCCAGCTGCCTGCCACTTCGCTCACTACTACATCCCTCGGGTGATGTCGGACCGACAGATTCAGCCTAATCCCCACAGACCTGCAGGGATTGGGCCAAAACTGGCAATCTGACATCCTCTGAGGGGTCCTGGATTGCAAGAGGATGCAAGCCAGGTTCAGGGATTCTATAGGTGCATGAATCCATGCACCAGGCCTCTAGTAGGCTCATAATTGATTTTCTTCATCATGCCAGTGGCTTACTGGGGTGCCTTCCTGCAAGCATATGTCTGAGCCGTTGCTGTATGTGGAGTTCCAGCTGACCTGACCAGCTTTCTGGGGCTCAGGCCTCGCCTGCAGCATGCTCAGGGCTGGCTTCCATCCTAGTGCTCCCATCCAAGTGTTCCTGTCGGGGTGCACATGCAGGCCATTGCTCTGATTTAAACTTCTTTTTTGCTCACTGCTCACCATTTCCTCTGTTACTTCAACTCACTTTTAAGAAGTTTGGGGTTTTGTTTTGTCTTATTGGCTATTGTTATATGGGTGAGAGTAGGCTTGGTAATTTTTGAGAACATAATAGTGTTTGAAAAGTACGTTGGTTTTAATTTATCCAGGATTGATTGCATTAAAGCAGAAAGACCTTTCAAAATATCTATCTACCAGACTGCTGGAAATGGAAACCCTTCACTGTCCATTCTTTCCTCTGGTTCATGGCTTCCCCTGGTATTCTTCCGTTAACGTGCAATTGGTGCACCTGCAGGAGGTGTCATCCTGGAGCCCATTGGCTCAGCTGCAAGAGGCGTGGACTGCTAAGGTTCCAGAACTGTGACTCTGTTAATTAATCAGTTTCTCAAATAGTGAGCAGCTGTTTCTCTGGTCTTTTACACACGCAAGCATGACGTGCACATACACAGATACATAACACATGCAACTTTGAATGAGTGAAGAGGGTATAATGATTTTATAGTGTTGTCTCCCTGAATTTGGAGAAGGCTCTAAATCACCGGTTCTCAACCTGTGGGTCACGACCCCTTTGGGGGTAGAACAACACTTTCACAGGGGTCACCTAAGACCATTGGAAAACACAGATACGATTCATAACAGTTGCAAAATTACAGTTATGAAGTAGCAACAAAAATAATTTTATGGTTGGGGGTCACCACAACATGAGGAACTGTATTAAAGGGTCGTGGCATTATAAAGGTTGAGAACCATTTAGAGTCTAAATGGAGTGTGGAAAAGGCTACAAATAGGGGGAAACAAGATAGACATTAATAGTCATTAATATTTCTCCATCTTGCCCAGAGCCTTCCACTTTATTTTCAGTAGTTAAGAGTATCTGAAAGGTTAGCCTTAAAATATTTGTCATGCATTATGCAGATAAGTTAATAAGCTCTTTGATTTATCTCTTCTCTTCCTGCCAGCCCCATATCAAAGTATGTCAGTATGTTTCGGGTCTTATTTTGCTGGTCACTTCATTTTGTTCATTAGATTCCACAAATAAGTGAGATCCTGTGATATTTGTCTTTCTCAGATTGTCTTATTTCACTTGGCATAATATTTTCCGGGTCTCTCCATGTTAGTGAAGACATGGGTGTCGGGGGACACCAAGAGGCTGAGAGGAGGGAAGTAAAGGGGTAGGGGTAAATGGGAGACATCTGTAATATTATCCACAATAAAAAATATATTAATGACAAAAAATGTATTTATTTAAAAAATAAAAATTGAGGTAGAGAAGTGAAGTAGAACTTGCAAAACAGTATCTACAAAAAGAAACATGCAAGCCTTGGCCAGCGTGGCTCAGGGTTGAGCGTCATCCTGTGCACCCAAGGTCATCAGTTCGATTCTAGTCAGAGCGCATGCTTAGGTTTCGGGTACCATCCCCGGTCAAGGTACATGTGGGAGGCAAATGATGTTTTTCTCTCTCCCTCTTCCTTCCTCTAAAATCAATAAAAACATATTTAAAGAAAAAGAAAGATGCAAGATTGACTGAGGACATGACAATTAGTGCAGTTTATAGACCTGAACTCAACCCCCTGTGTGAAAATGACAACAAATGGCATTGCTGGGACAGTTGATACAATAGAATATATATTAGGTAATAGTAATATACTAGTTACATTCCTGAATTTATCATTGTCTATTATTTGAGAGAATATTTTTACTCTTAGGAAATGCACACTCAATATTAAAGGGTATGGAGCAAACTACTGAGGTGATTCAGGAACACATACATGCATAAATAATAGAATATGTCATAAATGGACAAAGGAACATGTAACCCTGGGTACTATCTCACAGTGACTCAGACATGGTTCATTGGCCATACTCACCTGTAATGCTTACAGTACTAAGTCTCAGATCTAAATGGTGGAGAGTTGACTGTATCAGCATGTGATGGGTTGACAGTATTGTATCAGCTGTGTTTTAATTGATTTGACCAGTTTTAATCATATTGAAAATTACAGTCTTTTGTTTAACACATGAATAAATTGAATTTTTTATAGGTTTAAGCCGAATTTTGGGACATGGCCACTGCTTCCCCAAGGTCTGACACTACTAATAACCACAGTGGAAGGTTACAGTTACAGGTAACTGGTAAGTTACTTTCATAATAGTGTAAAATAGTGGTTCCCAGGTGTAAATCTTTCTTTTCATCTGAATTCAGCAGGTTCATTCCATAAGGATCTTTTACTTTAGATTCATGCTATAGTGTATTTGTTGCAACAGGGGTTTGTGGTAGACACCTTCTAAAGGTGTTTTATTTGTTCAGTAAGTATTTATGGAACCTGTGCTGGATGTGGGGAAGATATGTCCTCTTTGGTAGGAGAATTTGGGTACTGGAACTAGCATCATCGAGTTGGCCCTTATATAATTATCAGTCATTGGGCAAATATTTGTTAAGTAGAGTTACACATGTGGAAACACAAGCCCATGTTCTTCAGGAATTTGTGGTGGGACAGTTACCATGCAGAGTGATCGTTATCTGGATGCAGTGAGGACCTAAAAGAAGGTGTCTTAGGTCTGCTTGGGATTGCAGGGGCCTATGGACATACAGAATGTATAAGAGAATGACTCACAGGGGGTGACACTTGAATTTCCGCAGGAGTAATCGGAGTTCATCTCCTGTTAGGTTTAGCAGGAGAGAGCATTAGAGTGAACAGCATTTGCAAGATATTGGAAGAGCCTTGGTTAGAGGGCTTCACATAATTCATTCTTGTTAGTAGGAATGCATGATCCAAGGAACAATGGTCCTTAAGCCAGCAGTTTTACTTCTAGAAGTTTATTTTGCAGACATTGATATTGCTTACATAATTATAAACATTACTTTATAATTTAGGAAGTATTATATAATTTTTATAATTATAATAATGTATAATTTATGTAATTAAGTATGTTTATATTTGATTATATAAATAATATAAATTTCTGCAAGGTTATTTCCTATGAGTAATGTATATTTAGTTTGTAATATACATGTTATATATAAATATGTATATGTATAGAGTTTTTAGCATATGTTATGTAAATATGAATATAGATTGTTTATAAATACACTATTCCATTCAGTGGAATTCTAGTCAGACAATAAAATGAAAGAAATGAGTATGTGTACCAGTAGGAGCCATGTTCTAAGAGAATATTGTTAATTAAAAGAGCAGGGCATGGAATAGTGTGTAACGAGCTACCACATGGATGTAAAACAGGAGGGGGTATGTATGTAGCTCTGTGCCTCGACCATTAGAAGATTTGCCTTAGGAGGGTGGGAGTCAGGCAGGGTAAGAAGGAGATGCCCAGTGGTTCCCATGGCACTCATTACTGTGAGGTTAGTCGTTTCTAGTTTAAAATGAACAGGTAGGAAATGCTTCTTGTTTTAGAGAGCAAAGCACAAATCCTGAGTTTGTGCTGATATCATGGTAGCAGAAAACACCCAATCCGAACGGAAAAAAATAAGAATCCAAGAAAATGAGGATAGTTCAAGGAGCCTTTGGGACAACATCAGGCATAACTACATCTGCAACAGAAGAAGAAAAGACAGAGCAAGGACTTAAGAATTTATTTGAAGAAACAATGACTGAAAAATTCTACGGCCCGGTAAAGGAAAAAGGAAGTGCAGAGATTCCTAAACAGGATGAATCCAAAGACCAAGATACATCATGATAAAATACCAAAGGTTAAAGACAAAGAAAGAATCTTAAAAGCTGCAAGAATAAAAGCAGTTTGTTACCTACAGAGAAACTCCCATAAGACTCAGTGATTTCTTAGCAGAACTTTGCAGGCCAGAAGAGAGTGGCAAGACATATTCAAACTGATGAATAGCTAGCCAGGGTACAACCAAGACTACTCTACCCAGCAAGGGTGTCGTTTAGAATTGAAGGACAGATACATAGCTTCCCAGACAAGAAAAGCTAAAGGAATTCACCACCACCAAACAACTATTATAAGAAGTGTTAAAGTCTTGAAAAAGAAGGAGGGATGAAGAGAGGAAGGGGAAGAAGAAGAATAAAAAATGTGAACAATAAAATGGTGAAGCTACACACCTATCAATAATTTCTTTAGATGTAAATAGAATGAGTACTCCAGTCAAAAAAAACATATAGTGGCTAAAAGGATAAGAATTCAAGACACTTATCTATGCTGCCTACAAGAGATCCACTTCACATTCAAAGACATACATACACAGACTGAAACTAAAGAGATGGAAAAAGGTATTTCATATAAATGGAACAAGAAAAAAACAACAACTTGAGGTAGCAATACTTCTGTCAGACAAAATAGACTGAAAAACAAAGGCTATGAGACAAGGAAGGACCCAGCAATTTCATTTCTTGGTATTTACCCGATGAAACCCAAAAAACTAATTCAAAAGACCTATGCATCCCTATATTCATTGCAGCATTTACAACAGCCAAGATATGGAAACCATGTAAATGCCCATTAATAGATGAATGGATAAGGAAGAGATGCCACATATATACAATGGGATTTGACTCAGCCATAAAGAAAGAATGAAATTTTGCATCTGTAACAGCATGGATGGATCTAGAGGATATTATGCTGAGTGAAATGGGTCAGACACAAAAGGTAAAAGCCATGTAATTTCACTTACATATGGAATCTAAAAAAACAAACTGAAGTAACAAACTCAGACACAGGTAATATTTTGATGGTTACAAGAATTCAGGCTCATTGTGGGCTAGATGAAAAGGGCGAAGGAATTAAGATGTGCAAATTGCCAGTTATAAAAAGTCATGGAGATGTAAAATATAGGGAATATGTCAATACTATTGTAATAAGTATGTATGGTGTCAGATCGGGTGATCACTTTGTAAGGTATATAAATGTGTAATTATTATGTTATACACTAATATACACTGAAACTAATATATTCTGTGTCAACTGTAACTCAAAATAAAGAAATTATTTTTTTAAAAGAAAATAGGTTACTATAGTTGACTCTTGAACAATCTGAGGGTTAGGAGTGCTAAAAATCCAAGTATAACTGTGTAGTTTTATTTAGAGAGAGAGAGACAGAGACATCAACTTGTTGTTTTACTTATGTATAGCTAGAGCCTGGTGCATGAAATTTGTGGGGTGTCCTTTAGCCCAGCCTGCACCCTCTCCAATCTGGGACCCGTCAAGGGATGTCTGACTCCCCATTTAGGCCCGATCCCACCAGTGGGGTCAGGCCTAAATGGGCAGTCGGACATCCCTCTCATAATCCAGGACTGCCAGCTTCCAACTGCTCGCCTGCCTGACTTCTTGATTGCCCCTAACTGCTTCTGCCTGCCAGCTTGATCACCCCCTAACCACTCCCCTGCAGGCCCGGTCACCCCCAACTTCCCTCCTCTGCTGGCCTGGTCACCTCTAACTTCCCTCCCCTGCAGGCTTGATTGCCCCCAACTGCTCTCCCTTGCAGGCCTGGTCCCTCCCAACTGTCCTTCCCTGCTGGCCATCTTGTGGTGCCCATCTTGTGTCCATATGGGGGCAGCCATCTTGTATGTTGGAGTGATAGTCAATCTGCATATTACTCTTTTATTAGATAGGATAGAGGCCTGGTGCATGGGTAAGGGCCAACTTGTTTTTCCTGAAGGGTGTCCTGGATCAGGGTGGGCTTCCCTTGGGGCATAAGGCAGCCTGGGTGACGGGCCTGTGGTGGTTTGCAGGCCAGCCATGCCCCTTTGCCACCCAAGTGGAGGGAGGCTCTGGTTTCTGAGATTTATTTATCTTCTACAATTGAAACTTTGTAGCCTGGAGTGGAGCCAAGCCTCCTGCTTACTCCATGGCAGCAGCCATTTCTGTTGGGATTTATTTATCTTCTATAATTGAAACTTTGTAGCCTTAAGTGGAGGCCAAGACAGGCCAGGGCTGCAGAAGTTTGGCTTCCTCTCTCACCGGGGCAACCCGAGCCTCCTACTCTCGCCAGCTCCATGGCTGCCGCCATTTTTGTTGGGATTTATTTATCTTCTGTAATTGAAACTTTGTAACCTTGAGTAGAGGCCTGGGCCTGCCAGGGTGCGTGGAAAGCTTGGCTTCCTCCAAGCCTCCCTCTTGCATGCTCCGTGGCTGCAGCCATCTTGGTTTGGGTTAATTTGCATACTTGCTCCTGATTGGCTGGTGGGTGTGGCTGGTGGGCATGGCTTGTGGGTGTAGTAGAGTGATGGTTAATTTGCATACAGAGGTACCTCGAAATACGAGTTTAATTCGTTCTGTAACCTTGAGGCGTGGGAAACTATGAGACGCTCGAGTCGAGGTAAACTGGTGGGTCGTGTGCAGCCGGCCGATCCGTGCGATTACTCCTATCTCAAATGTTGCTCATATTTCAAAGCAAAAATCGCTTGCTCATATCTCAAAAATCTTGTATGTTAGGGCACTCGTATCTCGAAGTACTACTGAATTACTCTTTTATTAGATAGGATTGGTTGATTCTTTTTTTAGATATATTTTTATTGCTCTCAGAGAGGAAGGGAGAGGGAGAGAAAGACAGAAACATCAATGATGAGAGAGAATCATTGATTGGCTGCCTCCTGCACACCACCTACTGGGGATCAAGCCCACAACCTAGGCATGTTGTCCTTGATCAGAATCGAACCTGGGAACCTTCAGTCCGCAGGCCAATTCTCTATTCACTGAGCCAAATTGGCTAGGGCCTTTGGTTGATTCTTGTATGTTCCTTGACTGGGGCTCAAACCCACAACCTTGTTGTATTGGGACAATGCTCTGAGTCAGAGTTGAGGAACCTTTTTTCTGTCAAGGGCTATTTGGATATTTATAGCATAAATCTCAGGCCATACAAAAGTATCAACTTAAAGATTAAGCTGCTATATTTGGTCAAACATTTAATTAACTCACTCCTGATGCCTTGGCAGGGCCAGATCAAATAATTTTTTAAAAATATGTTTTTGTTGATTTTAGAGAAAGCAGAAGAGCAACATAGAAACATGGTTGAAGGAGAGACATTGATCAGCTGCCTCCTGCACGCCCCTCGACTGGAGATTGAGCCTGCAACCCAGGCACTTGTCTTGACTGGGAATTGAACTAATGACCTCTCAGTTCATGGGTCTATGCTTAATCACTGAGGCACACTAGCCGGGCCTACGTATAAGTGTTGACGCCAAAAAAAACTTAACTATTAATAGCCAGTCATAGACCTGAAGGTTAACACATATTTTGTATGTTATTTGCATATATATTGTATTCTCACAATAAAGTTAGAGAAAAGACAGTTAAGAAAAGCATAAGGAAGAGAAAATACATATACAATACTGTATATATTTATTGAAAACAAACTGTAGGTGGTTGCACAACCACCATTGAATTATATGGTTGAAGTGAGTAAGCTATGGGCATGTGAAATGTATTTCAATAATGTCCAAATTCAAATGTTCTCATGCATTATCATGTTCTTGTAGTGGTTTTTTTCTTTCTGTCAATGAAAAGAGTGAGTTGCACAAGTAGCACCACTTCGTTTTCATTGATTTGTTAGTATAAATACTGCTTTCTGGCTACAGATATTCACAGTGATTATCATGTTTCTGTTAGTTTCTAGTGCCAAACTTAAAAGAAAAAAGAACTGGTTTGGAACAGCAATATATACAGAAGTAGTTGTAGATGGAGAAATTAAGAAAACAGCAAAATCCAACAGTTCTTCTAATCCAAAGTGGGATGAGCAGCTGACCGTGTAAGTACTGCATAGAAGGGACCCAGTCTTCAGAAGGAAGTGTGCTGCTTAGAATCTTAAAAATTATTATTTTGTAGGAAAGCTTCATAGTAAAGACTGCTGCGTTCCAGTATGAATAGACAATTTAAAGGGAAAATTGTGGATTAGTTTCCTTCCTTTACAAAAGAGGCATAATAATCCTTGCTTTAGCTTCATAAAGTAAAGTATTTCCATATATCCATGTTTTCTTTTCCTGTCTTGTAAAAAAAATTGAGCAGAAATCAATTATCCTTAATTTTGGCATTTTTGAAATACAATGTTATAAGTTTGTGTATTAGAACCAGTGCCATCAATTGTCTTAAATGTTGAGAAATTTGTTCAAATAGAAATATTGTGAAGTCTCAGACTCTTATTTTTGTAAATATATTTATTGATTTCAGAGAGGAAGGGAGTAGGAAAGAGAGACAGAAACATCAATCATGAGAGAGAATTATTGATTGTCTGCCTTCTGTACATCCCCTACTGGGGCTTGAGCCCGCAACCTGGGCCTGACTGGAATTGAACCTGGGACCCTTTAGTCCGCAGGCCAATGTTCTATCCACTGAGCCAAACCAGTTAGGGCAAGCCTCAGACTCTTGATGTATAGGTGGTGTTTTGGTTCGCTAAGTACATAAATTCTTATTTAGCTATTAAAGTGCTGGTGTTCTTGAAAGTAAATACTAGTTTTGTAATTCAAGTGGTTTACTGTTCCATACCGTATTGTTTCGTCAAACTGAATCCTGGCTTTAAAAAGTAATTGAGGTAAGTGATGTAATAGCCATGGGCATTCGAATGACGGCATGCCCTTGCTTTGTTTGTCCCACAGGAGTGTGAGCGCACAGAGCACACTGGAGTTCCGGGTGTGGAGCCATCACACCCTAAGGACAGATGCACTGTTGGGAAGAGCAGCTGTGGATCTGAAGCAGGCTCTGGTAACACACAACCGAAAGTGTAAGCTTTGTTCTAACCTTTGCTTCTGTAAGGTCTGTGTTAGACACTTTGAACATATCTTGAAGCTCAAAAGCTAAAAGGTAGCTTGTGTTTCTGAGGGCATCAGTCATGCCTGGAAGTGGTGTCTCTGACTTAGGAAACGCTGTCCACAGGTCACAGATGTGTGGGTGCCGACCTGCTCAGGGGAACCTGGGCCTGCAGAGCTGTGAGGCAGCACAGCATCTGAGTCCAAGGTGCTGAGTTTTGATTGGAAGTCATAGGACATTAGTAGGGCCCTATGCAGCTGGACAGATTTCACAAACACACTTAAAACTGACTAAGTCCTTGGCTGCCTCTCATTCAGCCTCTTGGCTTAGCACGTGACAATTGAGTGAGCTCCAGTTCAATTTGGGGGTATTGTGGGATTCATTTTTATTATTTTTAAATATTTTTATTTCAGAGAGAAAGGGAGAGGGAGAGAGAGTGAGAAACACAGAGAATCATTATTTCCCTGCTTCCTACACGCCCCATACTGGGTATCGAGCCCACAACCTGGACATGTGCCCTCACAGGGAATTAAATTGTGACTTCCTGGTTCATAGGTCGATGCTCAACCAACAGCCATGCTGGCTGGACAGATTTATTTTTAAAAAGCAAACTAATAAAAACTGCTTATGAATCAAATAATCCAACAAAGACATTCCTCTGACACCACAATCAAATGAGAATTCACTTACTAGCCTAGGGCAGTGGTCAGCAAACCGCAGCTCATTAGCCACATTCGGCTCTTTGGCCCCTTGAGTGTGGCTCTTCCACAAAATACCACCGCTGGGCGAGTATTTTGAAGAAGTGGCATTAGAAGAAGTTTAAGTTTTAAAAATTTGACTCTCAAAAGAAATTTTAATCATTGTACTGTAGATATTTGGCTCTGTTGATTAATGAGTCTGCCAACCACTGGCCTAGGGGAACAGGTTATTCATAACAGGGTATTATGTTTTGGAGTTGTGTTATATCCGGTAAGTGTTTGATAATCTACTTGAGAGAGTAGAGTCTGCATTCCCTGAGACTCAGGTGCAGGGCTCTGCGGCACTGTCTGCTCACACCTGCCACAGAGAACAGGTGTTCAGGGTGCAGTCGGAGAGAAGGGAACTGAGAGGAAGAAACAGAGAACAGACTTGATGCAGGTCACCCACGGAGGAGCCATAGGCCCATGTGCTGGCAGAGCCACGGGGCTTCCAGCAGGACCCTGGAAACTGGTGTGAGTGAGTGGCAGCCAGGAGTCGGTCCTCACGGGTGGGCCACATGGGGAGATGATCAGTGGAACCAGAGGAAGCACTGTGGGGCCCAGATGTTCTAGAGCAGTGGTCGGCAAACTCATTAGTCAGCAGAGCCAAATATCAACAGTACGACTGAAATTTCTTTGGAGAGCCAAAAACCGACTTCTGCGCATGGGCCATGAAGTTTCACTTGCACTGTATGTGTGCACCCGCACATGGTATTTTGTGCAAGAGCCATATTCAAGTGGCAAAGAGCCGCATGTAGCTTGTGAGCCGCAGTTTGCCAACTACTGGAATAGGGTGTAATAAACAATTCCCAAGTAAAAACATCTAGTGTAGTAACCCTCTGTAACTGAAGAGACTCCAACTATCATTCTGGAGTAGGGATGACATGTTTTCTGTAGATCATGGTCCACCTCTCTCTCATCCTGAACTATTTTTGTGTGTTGTATGGAGCTAAAATGACTCTCCTTATCTCATTCTTTCATTAGTAATGATGCTCTCTGTTAGCTGTTTGCCTTTCATTGGACATATATTTATATTAGAATCACCTAAATAAAGATGAACTACAAAGACTCAGAGAAGGCAGAGGGAGCAGCAGAGGGACCGAGTGATAACAGGTTGCACTTCCCATTGCCTCCTGTCCTGAGCAGAGCCCATGCTTCTCATCTCCCCTCCTGGGGCCAGGGTATGGCCACACTAGTCTGCTGCAGGGAGTATGTCATTCTCTCCTTCAGAGTGCGGAGCCCGCCTTGCTCGCTCATTCGGCTCTCTGGAAACGGCTGTTGAGATCCATGGTCATGGCTGTGCTGTGTCTGTGCTATGCAGGGGCGACACTAGGCACAGGCCCCAGTGAGCACTGAGCGAGGTGGGTGCAGCTAAGGAGCCAGCTCTGCATTTCACTTTGTTTAATTCATGTAAACGTCTGCAGTCCATGGGCCCGCTCCTGCCTGCCCTGTGGACCTGCAGCCCGCAACTGTTTTTATTATGTTGTGTTTCAAAACCAGAGTTCATTCCTGTTTGTTTTTAAAAAATAGATTTCCTTTATTTTTGTTTGTTTATTTTACATGGGTTTTTTTTTTTGTAGATTTTTAATTTTTTAGAGTCGGTATCAGATTGGCTTTCTTATAAGGGTCGATTCTGGAAGTTTCTTAATTCATTTTCTTAAGTGCTCGTGTGAAATCTGTATTTTGCTTTAGGAAAATTCTGAAATGTAGATGCTTCTAAATTTTTCTCCCATTGGGATCCCTGCCATTCGCTGTGCCACAGTCCTATAAGCTCATCCAAGGTCCTTGTTCATGGGTGTGCGGCATCTTGATTCTGCTCACGTGGCCTCCCTTCTGTTGGTAACTCCTGCTTTGCTACGTCCAATGTTGTTTTTAAGGTTTGATGTTTACCATTGTGTTTCTAGCTTTACTCATAGCATATATTAATCAATGCACCTTATTGCCTTTACTTAAGATTTAAAATTTTTCCATATAACTTAAGGATTTATTATTTTGACCTCTGCAAACTTTTAAATGAGACCTGAGTTGCTCTTAATTTTTTACATTTGCTAACAGCTTATCCTCCTATTTCTAGTTATTTGTGATTTTTTAAAAATAAAGCTGCCTGTGTTGTTTTGATATTCTTGATATGCTTGGTGCAAAGCTTTCCATCTTCCTTCCCAGAAGTGGCATATTCTACCTGTGGGCTCTGATAATTTGAGGAAAGTTAGAAGCCCATAAATTAATTATATTCTTACTTTCTTAGATCTAGGACTTTCCTTCGTTAAATAAGTATTTATTGAATTTAAGGAAGAAACATAGAACAAACGGAGTACACTGCTTCTGACCCCCGCCCACTTCCACTGTGATGTGAACCCAGCAGTCTCCACATCAGAATGTATTTGTCCTTGTCATGGTCATTGACCCACTTTCGATTTATGAGGCTAGTTCCTTCCTGTACTCAAGGCCTTGATATTTTGTTCTCAAACATTTTATCTTTCCACATATCCTTTCTCCGGGTGTATTGCGGCAGAGTGGGGTGGCGGGGAGGCAGACGAAGGGGATAGGTTGATTTGGTAGGTTATTTCCTGCTTTTGAGGATGCTCACCTCTTCAGCATACATGGTGTATGTGAACACAGCCACCCACAGCCTTCCGAAAGCCCATAGCTGAGCCAGTGGCAGGGTCTGTGTGTCCCGTGAGGCCCTTGCAGCTTCACCTCAACCCCAGGTCTCCAGGCCCAGGCCTCAATGGCTCCAGGGGGAACCTGGGCAGCATGCCCAAGGCCATGGCCCAGACAGAACGCTTGTGTTCTAGGTCTCGTTTTTGCCCCAATTAACCTTCCGTTGTGTGTGCAGATCATGTGAACACCAGGCTGAATGATGGAAGTTCTTTCACTGGCTCTGCAGATACATGTGGTGTTTTAGCCTTTTTTTTCATTATGTCTCAGGATGATTTCTCCCTCTCACCAGTTCTTAAATTGCAAAGGAAAATGCTTCTGTTGTCAGCGAAGACCAGAGACGGAGGGAGTTCCCATCAGCACTGTACTGCGTGGGCGGGCCAGCCTGCCTGCCTGCAGTGTGCATAGACCTGCTGCCTCAGAGGGAATGAGGGAAGGAAGGAGGAAAGGGGCGAGTGGAACCAGGAGAGGGAACTGTCAGACACATTGGTGAAAGCACTCAGGCACCTCTGACCTCCATGGACACTGGGAGACCGGGCCTGGCTTCCTGATGACTGCGTGGCCCAGGGTGGCTTTGGAGCTGGAGAAGATGCCAGGAGTAGGAGGGACACGCCCATCCCGGGCTGAGGATAACTCAGCCTCGAAGCTAAGCCCTTTTGGGAAAGCTTGAAGGAAGGGTTGCTCTGGCCTCTTGCAGGTGGGGTAGAATGAGCTTCCCCAGGCAAGCGCCTTATGGGGCTCGGTCAGGTGCTGACCACCGAGTGGCGCTGTGCGGGCTCTGTTCACTTCTCCTACTCTGGAGAGGGCTCAGATGGAAGTTCCTGCTGGGAGTGTGCAGTTCTTGTGGGCCAAGGGGATGGCTGCAGGTGGTGCTGGAGCCTGGGTCAGGAGAGTTTTTGTCAGTGTCCCTGGGTGGAGAGTGAGAGGAGTGTGGACGAGTCCCTTTCAGTCGTAGATACAGGACCACATGGCGTAGTTCAGTTTGGAGACTGACGGGCCACCGCTCTCCAGAAAGGTGGACTGATGGTGGCGTAGAACCAAGAACTTAAGATGTCAAGGAAACCATTTAGAAATCTATTAAGTTCACTTAAAGGGGAGCATTCTCTCTTACATTGAATGGCAGGGAAACAGCAGAGAAGCATGCCTTTATACTGGAGGACAGAGCGCAGTCCAAGTTAATTTTACTTAAAAATTTGCTTTTAGCCCAGCCAGTATGGCTCTGGGGGGCGGGGGGATGGTGCAGGAGGCAGCTGGTTAATGATTCTCTCTCATTTTCCCCTCTCTCTCTCTCTCTGTCTCTCTCTCTCTACCTTCCTCTCTGAAATCAATAAAAAAAATTTTTTAAAGATTTTGTTTTTAGCCTATTTACCAGCTGATACTAGTTATTTGTTGAGGTTATTAAGTCTTAAGTTCTCTTTTTTGAAACTGACCCAGTGTCAGCACAAACGAAGATACTTTAAAGCTGAGGTTTAGAACAGACAGTATTTTATATCTGGTGATATGAGTGCATTTCTGTGTTAGATTCTTAGGATTTAAATGATTAGGTCAAAGGGAATGGGCAGTTGTCAGGCTTGGGCTGTGCCTTGTCCTTCCTGTCAGGCCGCCCTCACCTGTGCACGGCATGGGGAGGCCCACACGAGTGTTTGCACCCTGACCGATAAAGGTGAAGCGTTTTCTCCTCAAAGCATTGCTCAACATTAATGAAGTCAGATGCTTGTGGTCATTTGTCTTTCATCACTCATGATTGTCTTACTCTTGGCACATTTTTCTATTGGTTTGCTGCTTTTCATTCACTAACTTATAAGAGCTCTTACTTTTTTTCCTCCCAATTAATAATTTGCCTCTTTTTTTATCCTGTTTTAATTTATAGAAGTTTAATATGTTGATCATAAAAGTTAATTCATCTTCCATTATTTTTATGCTCAGAGAATCCTTTCTAATCCTATATTTGATAGTTTTCTATTTTCCTCTTGCACATTTATTACTTCGTTTTTTCTCTAAGTTCTTTTATAAATTCTGACATTTATCTTGGTACCTAATGGGAAGGGAGCCCAATTGGCTGTGAGTTGGTGCACACTGACTAGGCCTGTGCTGGAAAGGCATGGAGTCACAGCCTGCTTTATGTTTGGGCCCTGCTGACCGCCTTGCTCGTTCTGTGTCTGCATTTATTACCCTCACATTTACATGTGTCAGCCGGCTTCCTGCTTCGGTGTCCCTTCTGCACGTGGTCTGCGTGACAAGTGGAATGTGGCTGCAGCGAGGCACAGAGCCCCTGGGGCTGGCCTGGATGATAGTGCAGCTTCTGCCGGGATCTTGAGCTCCTCACAGGCGCTTTGAAGCTGGAGCAGCTGTCCCTGCAGCACCCACCGCCCTCCCCATCCCCTGAGCACAGAAACTGAGCAATAAGAAGTGGCTAGGGTTATTTTAAGTGACTGTATTCTAGGATAATGTAATACTTAGCAATAAGTAATAGTATGCAAGCATTTTTAAAAATAGGTTCCAATGTGACTCTGAGCTAAATTTGAAGGGTGAAATGCCTAAACGATTTTTGAAGACCTTTTGTCTTCTATGGACAAAGATCTGCATGTTTTCAACAATTGCATAATTATGTGATAATGCCCTGGTCTGTGCCCAGCTCTTGGACCCCGACCGTTCCATCCTATGAACACTGAGGAGGGGTTTCTGGGAGGTCGGAGAGTAGCTCCCAGTGCCCTAAGGACTGCACTGCCTTCCTCATTTATTGTCACTCTTCATTAAGCACCTGTCTATGTCAGAGTCTGCGATGTGCCACTGACTGCTGTCCTGAGGGCTGCCATGTAGTTGAGAGGGTAGGACCTGCAGAGCCCATACCCGTGGCTTCTAGGGCTGGTGTTCCATGCAGGGAGGGAGGGATGAGTAGGAGCCCTTTCACACAGCAGGTGCTCACTGTCCATTGATGGAGAGGTCTGAGCTGGCTGATTGTACTGTAATAGACCTCTCCCCCCACCCCTACCCCCGTCCCATACCTACAGATGTAGATGGAAATTAGCACGTGATTGCCCCCAATTTTATGGTTCAAAAATGTTAGAGCTCAGTGTTCCATGTTCATGAGAGAGCAGATGATGTAAACACACACACATATACACTTACACACACACACACCATACCACCTCAACACAGCTGAGCAGTCAGGTCCTGGACTGATGAGTGTTTGTAGCAGTGGTAGTATTTGCAGAGGCCCGGTGATCTCCAAGGCTCTCCTTTCTTTAAAAAGCGGGGCAAAGACAATGGAATGCTAAGCAGTTGCAAAAAAAGAAAGATCTCTCACCCTTTGAGACAGCATGGAGGGATGGAGAGTATTATGCTAAGTGAAATAAGCCAGTCAGAGAGGGACAAGTATCACATGATCTCACTTGTATGTAGAATCTAATAAACAAAATGAATCAACCAACAAAATAAGACCCAGGGCATGGAACAGATGGACAGATCTCAGAGGGGGGATGAGAAGATATTAACCAAAGGGACTTAACTACTTACTAGACGCCTGGTGCATGAAAATCCTCAGCCCAGCCTGTACCCTCTCACAATCCGGGACCCCTAGGCCTGGCCTGAGATCAGGGCCTATCAGGGCTTTCCTTCCCGCTGCTACAGGCAACTGGCCCCACCCTGCTGCTGCCACTGTTTGCCATCTATGCAGCACTGCCCCCCTCCACTGCCATCAGTGGCCTCCCTCTACAGGCGACAGGCTGGGGTGCGATGGCTTGGCCTGGGCCTCCCTCTGCAGGGTGATCGCTGGCTGGCCGCACACCTGCCACAGCATCACTGGCCAGTGACCTTTGCCTCCCTCTTTCTTTGCTGGGGGGCGGGGCCAGCCCTGTGAGGGGCTGTCTGCCTACCTGATTTCCCCTAACCACTCTCCCTGCCTGCCTGATTTCCCCTAACTGCTAGTCTTCCTATCTGATCACCCCTAACCATTTTGCCTGCCTACTTGATCACCCCTAACTGCTTGCTTGGGGGTGGGGCCAGCCCAGTGAGGGGCTGTCTGTCTACCTGACCTCCCCTAACTGCTGGCCTGCCTGCCTGATTGCCCCTAACTGATTGCTTGGGATTAGGGCCAGCCCACGAGCAGCCATGGTGGTCTGGTCTCTGGTTGTTTTGGTCGTGACACCTCTGGCCTTTATTATATATGATATATATAGATCATGGACACGGGCAATGCGGGGGAGGGTAAAGGGGAGAAAATTGGGAGGGTCATCTATAATACTGTCAATAATAAAATATACATGTTAAAAAAACAAGAGGTAAAACAAAGCTTACACACCGGGGGAGAACTGTGGACGATGCTGGTTTGAGCATAGGTGGAAATGTGACTCTGCAGGCCCTAATTATCCCAGGCAGTGTGATCGAGAGAGCTGTGCCTGGACACATGCCAGGGACAAGCATGACACCAAAGGCAGGGGGCAGCTCCAGAGGAAAAAGGCATTTGCAGAGGTGTATAAGTTAGAATTCAGAATTGGCTGTTCCAGGAGCAGATGGTGGGGGATACCTTCATGCTTGGAGGTGCGAGTCTGGAGATGGGCTGGCAAATGCACACAGAGGCCCACACTGAGTGCTGCCCGCAGGGACTCTGAGGCTGTGCCTTGAGAGGTGGTGCAAACCAGTAAGCGTGTTGGGAACAAGAAGCTAAGTCTCCAAATTGAGAGAGATGATGAGTGAAGTAGAATGGAGCCAGTCTATGTTCTTCAGGTCTGCACGTCAGCCTAGGTAGAGCTGAGATGCCTGCTTTGTAGGTTTTTCCTTGTGTGTGTTTTAGCTTTTGTATTTTCTCGAGTTTCTCTAATAGTGTTTATTGTTGTTTGTGATGTGGAGCGTTGGTACAGATGTTTGGGGTGGATTTTCTGTAAGGTTCTCTTTTATCACTAGGTCTACATACTCTGGGATAGAAGAAGGTCCAGTGAAATGAGCTTGAGTTTCAGGAAGAATGAGGTCTCCTCATGGCAGGAAGGACAGAGGTGGCCTTGTACAGAGGAAACGTGTTGTCACTGAGGGACCCTCACTGAGCGCCTCATGTCAGGTGTGGGCCACGTGTGTTGTGTGCCCTTGCATTTGCACCTGTGACAGGTCCTTCAGTGTGATGCTCTTACTAGCTTCATTTTGCCTTGAGGAGATGGAGGCTCGAAGCAGCCTGATTGCTCACTCACCACCCAACTGGGCGCGCAGAGCCAAATCAGTGCCACACCATCCGACTTGCGCAGGGATGTGCCGTGGGCACAGGTCTGAGGCCTGGGCCGGGAGCCTGTCCAGGCAAGGCTGGCCTGTCATCCATCTGTCTCTGAGGTTCATGCCAACCACAGGGCGGCTGTGGCAGGCGAGGCAGGTGGGAGGGAGCAGCCTGGGTGGTGGGGTGGGCAAAAAGGACCCTCCCCCCATCAGTCATGCTGCATGTGCAGTTCTGGTTTCTGAAACAGTTTTGTATGCAGCAAGAGCTTTCAAATTAGGATTTTTTTTTTCTAGTGGAAAGAGTGAAAGAACAATTAAAACTTTCCTTGGAGAACAAGAACGGCGTAGTGCAAACTGGCGAGTTAACAGTGGTGCTGGATGGATTGGCAATTGAGCCAGAAAATCTGACAAGCTGCAGCTCAGCCCCAACCAGTAAGCTCCTGTGTGTCTGCAAAATTCAGGGAAATATCAGCAGGAGGTATAAAATCCAACTTCTCTCTTTCTCATTGTGTAGTAGAAATACAGCAGAATGGTGATGCCTTACGTGAGAACGGAGAGCCTTCGGCCAGGACGAGCAGGTAGAGAGCGTCTTCATGCTGCGGTAAAGTACTGGCGTTCCCCTGCCTGAAGGCATCCTGTAGCCTCCACTTAGCGTTCGCCGTGGAACTTAAAACATCATTTTGATTGACTTCCTGAGAAAGCAGTTTGGAAATCAACCGTATTGAGATACAATGCACATCCCCCAGTACCCCTCCTCAAGGGGACACCAGTGGTGCGACCGCAGAGCGGGGGCAGTCCTGTCTGATTTCACCTATACGGCGAGTGCATTTCCACAGCCCGGCAGCCTCTTCTGCTTCACATCCCCGCAGGTTGTCCTGTGTGGATATGTTATATCAGGGCAGTTATACAACACAGGACCTCTGTGTCTGATTCGCCCATGCTGTAGCGTGTCAGAGCTTCATTTTTTTCTTACTGCATGTGGGCTTTCATAGCCTGCGTGTAGGCCAGGTTATCAATAAGCAGGCTGGCCACGCGGGGAATGGGGATCTTACTGCTGTGGGAACTGCAGCTCCCATGGACCATGGAAGAGAACACAAGGTCTTTCCCCAGAAACCAGCCTGCCATTTATCCTCACATGCATTTATGTTTGATGGTAACGAAGAGAGGCTTCTCTTTGCAGTAGTCAAATAGGAATGAAAGCATGTGATAGGTGGACTATAATGGAAGGACCAGAACGAACACCTGAAGGTAGACTGGTGCCTGTGAGAGGGCCTGCTGGGAGAGGCACGTCCCAGCACAGGACCACCTCCCTCGCAGTCACAGCCTCCCTGCTCCTGCAGGCCTTGAGCAGACATGGTTTGCTTAAGTGAACGTATTTAGTGTCCATGTTACAATTTACTTGGACAAAATTAAGGATTGAAAGGGCATCACAGTTAGGTTCATTAAAATGTATTAGTGGTGTTATGGTGAGAAGTCTAGATCTCACTCCTGGTACATTGGCTTTTAAGGGGAAGGGCAGGATCTGACTTACATTTAAAAAGAAAACCAAGCTGAGGCTGTTAGAGGCACCTGTTAGCGACACCAGAGGTGATACCAGACAGGACAGCCCTCGAACCAATGGGAGAGCGCTGCCCCAACCTCCATTCTTGGTTTCTCAGGTAAATGAGTTTATACAGAGACCTTGACTGTGCTGTGAAAAGCTGAATTGTTAAAGTAATTAGAGCATGTGCCTTTATTGAAAAAACAAAGCCAGCAAACCTTTGCATCTGGCTTAGACAGGCTCTCAGCTCATCTGAAGAGCAGGTGGGGTGGAGGTCAGAGGCATTATAGACCCTCCTGTCTATAAAATTCCTTGCTGACTCTTGGTGCAGTTTAATTTGCAAGGTACCTTTTACTTTGTGGTGGCCTTCCCAGAATCAATGAGAAGCACCTGTCAACCTTATCTTGGCAAGCCTGAGACTGCAGGCTTCTCTGCTTAGGGTTGAACAGCCCTTTTTTCCTTTGGGGGGGCCCCCCTCCCTCTGTGCATTTTCTCCTTCGGGTTTTAGCCATTTGCTGTGTCCTTGGCTGGGAAGATAATGGCTTGTTAGTTATAAGCCTACTGCACATTGCCACACTGTCAGGCTTTGTTTTAACTTTCCTGCCTCAGTGTTCCATCCCCCCTGCCCTGGAATAATAGCAAGGCTGCTCTGTGGGAGTGGATGGAGGAGATGTGTAGTTGGCCTGCTCTCCTTCCAGGGCTCACAGTCACCCAGGTCCAGCCCCTGGTCTGCCAGGGAGGATCACAATATCTGCTTTCGTGGTTGTGGTTTCTGTTTGTTTCCAGTTTCTGTTCGCTTGCAGTTTTCAAATGTTGATTGTAAATTATTATTACTAAGCACTACAATTATGAGCTTTTTCTGATCAATAGAATTACAATAGTTTGAAATTGATTTTTGTTTCACAAGCATTTTGGAGATATTTCAGAGCATACACACACACACACACACACACACACACACATATATATATATGGCTAATATGCTAAGTGTCTATCTGGGTAATGACATCATGTAACAACACCTGGCTTCCTCTCCCTAGCGACTAGCCTCTGTGCAGTTTCTTCAGCCCAGGAACATGACTTGCTTTATAGTCAGGTGAAATCATTTCACACTGTAACCAAATGTCTGTGAAGCATTTTCCCATGCCTCTTCTCATTTGATCCTCACAGAAGTCCTGGAGTAGGTAAATAGGAGACTTGGTGGAATCTTATTTTCTTTTCATTAGCTAGAAAAGGGAGATTTAGAAAGCTTAGAAACTTGACCTGACTGAAAAGAAGGAAGAAATGGTGGACCTTGAAAATGACTTCAGGTTTTCTCACTGCACAGAATATCATCAAACACTGCTGTAGTTAAATATTTTACCCTTTGTTCTGTCTGTGTGATCTACAATAATAATCTGCTTCGTGTTGATATTTAATGCTGTTTCACTGATAATTACCTGTAAGAGGAGTTGGGGTGCTTCACTGGGCTGGAAAAAGTTCAGCTACATCAGAAAGCAGGTCTAATTAAGCAAGTTTATCTCTCTATATAAAGCTATTGCTCTCATTTTCAATTGTGAATTTGGTTGACACTTCTATTATAGAGAAAGGACGAATAGTGATATTAAAATATTTCTTCTAATTAATTTCCTTTTAATGTGCATGAATTTGTGCATTGGGCCAGTAGTTTAAAATAAAGATTAGTATTCTTAGACTTAAGTATTTAAAATGTACAATTTGTACATTATTTTGAGGGACAATTTATTTTGATTTAGTATAGTTGTATTTTTCAGTATAGATTTATCTGTTAGTATGGGATATGCTAAGAACCAAAAGTAATTTAAATCTTTATGTAAGAAAGAATGCCCTGTATTTGTTCAATACTCTCTCTGTCATTTTATTCAAATGTGAAGAACTCGGTAGCTGTTTCTTATGCACATTTTGAGGAGAAGTTGTTGAATGGTACTGAGTTAATTGAAGTCAGGCATCTTGCTTCTAAAGGTTGGCTGCTGAAGGTGCAGGTGGAGCAGACAGCCGAGCGCCCGCTCATGCTGTGGTGCAGAATTGCTACTCCCAGGTGGCGAATGGAGGCAGCGCACCTTCCTCTCCAGCTCCGGCTCTGGCTCCATCTCCAGGCATTGCCAGACCCCGAAACACACCAGCTCCCAGACCACGCACAGCTGAGCCCGCCAGTGACACTAGTAAGTTTGTGAGAGGGCGTGTGTGTAAGTGTGGAGACTCTGGGACACTGCCTGTGCCCACTCTCCTCTTGTTGCAGTCTTTCCTATCCTTGCCTCCATGGTAGCAATTCAGATTACAAGGCCTGAGCTTTTTGGTAATAAATTTGAATTTTCTAGATTATTTAAGGAAATACGCCAAAAATACATTAATTTAGAGATCACAGTACATTTCACTAAGCAGGTACTATGTGATAGCTAGATTTCTAGGCTTTATAAAAATATAATCCTATATCCTATATAATAAGAGAAGAATATTCTAATTATTCATTACACCAGGAGGCGTAATGACTGGATCACGGATCAACAGGAAGATGAGGCAGCGAGCTACTGGTGCACAGATTCGAGCACAGGGCTACTCTTGTAATTCATAATAGGGAATATATTTCTAAAAGAACCTAAGTGACTTCATGGACTTGATGGTAATGAATGGTTCCTGTAATGGTCTACAAATATTTTATTTCTTGGCATGTAAACTAGTAGGAAAATGTGCTGTCAGAAAGTTTTGTATTTTCCAAGAGTTAAGTGTTATGTTATAGAAGATTTCACTGATCCTGTTTTTCAGTAGAATCTGCTCTAAATTCCATGGATTCTTTTTTGTTGTTATTATCTTTATACATTAACTCTTTCAGACAAGTCTCTTAAAATGTGAACATTTTAGGACTTGGCTTAGATGACTATTGTGTGTGCTGGGCTGGAGTTGGGTCTCTTGGTCCCAGAGCCTATGTTCTGCCCTGTGTTTTCTGTTTATGGCAAGTTATTCAAAAGTAGAAGCATGTAGAGAAGCGACTCTGATTAAATGAATACAGGTTGATTTATAGATGAGACCATCTGCATTTACACTCAAAGTTGCGGGGTACTTACCATGTGTTATCCTAAAAGTTTTTGTAAACATTGGAACTGACATGAATTTTTTTTTTAATATATTTTATTGATTTTTTTACAGAGAGGAAGGGAGAGAGATAGAAAGTCAGAAACATCGATCAGCTGCCTCCTGCACGCCCCACAGTGGAGATGTGCCCGCAAGCAAGGTACATGCCCCCAACCGGAATTGAACCTGGGACCTTTCAGTCTGCAGGCCGACACTCTCTCCACTGAGCCAAATCGGTCTCGGCCTGACATGAATTTTTAAAAATTTAATTGGCCTATTAATGCTTCTCCCTTAAAAATATATAAACTTGCCCTGTCAGTGGCTCAGTCTGTTGGAGCTTTCTCCCATATACAAACAGTTTCAGTTTCAATCCCAATCAGCCAGTACAGGAGGCAACCAATTGATGTTTCTCTCCCACACTGATGTTTCTCTCTCCCCCGCCTCTCTAAAATCAGTAAAAACATCCTTAGGTGAGCATTTAAAATATATGCATGAATGAATGAACTTAAAGATCCTAGGTACCAAAATAGGTAGAACTTTTTAGTCATTAATTTCAGGTGGCTGGAAAATGAAGAGAAAATATATAGGCCCAGGGTAAAGGCAGTGAGCAGACACATTCATTTTCTGATTCTGGTCAACTTTCTAGTAAGAACATTTCTGTAGCAGAGGAGGAAAGGAAATGTCCTCTTAGATTATCCAGAATTGTCTGTAAGTGAAAAACAGCTCAGTTAAGATTGTTAACTGAGATTCCAGGTACGGATCTGAGTGAAGAACCAGGGTGAGCAGCATCCTCACTGATTTTAAGAGTAAGTGCAGCAGTTAAGTCTCCTAGACTCCGCCCCATGGCCCCATGTTATCTACCCTAATTCAATTAGTACAGGTTCTGTTTTATTTTGTTTTGTTAATTCTCACCCAAGGATATTTTTTCCATTCTTTTTTAGAGAGTGGGAAAGAGGTAGGGAAAGAATGTAGGAGGGTAGAGAGGTGGGGGGGAAGGGAGGGGGTGGGGTGGGGGAGAAACGTGGGGATCGGAATTACAACTCAGCTACAAGTCCTTGACCTGGAGTCAAACCTGCAACCTTGGTCAACACTCTATCCACTGAGCAGCACCAGCCAGGGCAAATATTACTGTTTTTATTTATTTATTTTTAAATATATTTTATTAATTTTTTACAGCAGGGAAGGGAGAGGGATAGAGAGTTAGAAACAAATGAGAGAGAGACATTGATCAGCCACCTCCTGCACGCCTCCTACTGGGGATGTGCCTGCAACCAAGATACATGCCCTTGACCAGAATCAAACCTGGGCCCTTTCAGTCTGCAGGCTGACGCCTTATCCACTGAGCCAAACCAGTTTCAGCAAATATTACTGTTTTTAAAATTGCCTGAGGACATAGCTATAGGAAGGACCACAATTTTATTTTTGAAAAATTTCGGCACATGGAAAAATGGTTTATCTTAGTACCAGAGTCCTTCACAATGAAGCATGAATCCAGGGCTTTGTGCTAGGTTTTGAGTTAGGTATCCATATTAAAAACCATGATGAGAAAAACCTAGTTATCCACCCATTAAAAATTATATTTTAAACAATGTAACTTCCTTGCAAACTCTCCAAAGAGGTTGTAAAAAATGAAAATAATGCCTGTGTAGGTCTACCCATTGTTCCCAGGAGTAATTCCAAGGCCGGGCACGCCTGCTTCCTGAAGCGGAGGGTATGAGCGCTCTCTGGGATGGCCTGACTCGCCCTTACCTGGGTGCTGAGTGTGCAGCGCGTGCTTCCTGTTGCTGCATTTGCCTCAGCCCAGTGCTACAGGGACCACTGGCCTCAGGACTGACACGTGTTGTGTGGGTACATTCAGGTGTGGGTGCCAAAGGGGCAAGCAATCTCTTCTTTACACCCAAGGGACTTCCCATTGGAAATAATTTCCCTTGAATGTCCTTGTGAGAAATCCCAAAGTGAAAATAAGACACACATGTGAGGAATTGGAATGAAGGCTTCAGCTTCAGTTCCCATTGCCAGGACTTCACAGGAAGGGGAGGAACCCAAGGCCATCCAGGTACCTGTTCTGGATGTGCGCCCCATTTTCCCACAGAACCAACAACGTAGCTGTGGGGGATACCAGTGCTGGAAGAGCTGAGACCGAGTGTGCAGCTAGGGAGGGGTACAGAGTAGCCCCCAGCTCTGCCTCCAACTGCCTCTGCAGTGTGTGCTTTCTGTCTCAGAGTTGTGCGGTTTATTTTCTATGCCTAGATGGCCTCAAACAATGTGCCATCAAGGCATAGAAGATGGATTCAGAACATGCCCAGAGACCCTCCCTTCTTCCCCTCCGCTGTGCTCTCAGGACCCACCTCCTCGATCGCACCTCTGATTATTGTTGGTGACATCTGACGGAACAGTGCACTGCATCATTCCATTGGCCAGTCTGCAAAGCTTCCAGAACCTGCTCTGTGGTAGCCACCACTGACCCATGTCTTTCCTAGTGTCTGTTATCCCTTAGTGAGAGGATGAATCCAGGTATATTTTCAGGGAATGGTTCTGTCTTTTAAGGTCTTAGTGCAAAAATTGTATTCCTCTTTTGAATGAAGGACTTTAAAAATTAGATACACTGTTGGAGTGGGGGCAGGAGTGTGCATGTTCTGTGTCTGTCACATGACAGGTTTTAATCCCTTACCGGCAACACCACAGTCCTCAAACCTTTAAAGCCGAAAGATGTGTGTTTTTGTAAACTCATTTGCTGGCAGAATGGCTAGAACTGATTTGAGAGTGTTCTGAGTTTGCCGTGCTTAGGACAAGTACTTTGTGTTTTGTGGCATTGTGGGCCCCAGGTGTGCTTGGTGTTAGTGTGGGGTGCTGAGTCATGTCACCATCCAGAGTCCACAGGGGTTTGAAGCATGGATGCCTAGGGACTGGTCTGTGCTAATAACAAGGAGCTTGAGACAAAGGGTTTCCCCAGACAGAAGGTGCATGCCGGCTCCTGCCTGGGCTCTGAGTCTTGAGTGAGGGATTGTTTGATACGTTTAGCTGCTGTGAACATTGGTCGTTGTTTTAAGCTAAATGGTAGGAGTTGTGATGTGAAGATTAGACCTGGCTTCTCACAGGATGAGGGTCAGATCCCAGCTCTGCTGCTCAACACAGTGACCAGTGTGTGTGACCGTGGACGAATTAACTTCCCCAAATCCAGTGCCTCTGTTTCTGAAAGAGGGTACACTCAAGTTACTGTTTACAGGATTCCTTCAAACGCACTCTAAAACCTCTCCCACAGTCCTTGGACAGTGGCAGACTTTAAGAGAAATACTATTTTCTTTTCTACTTCTTCCCTCTGTCCCTAGCCTATAGTGGCAGATAACTTTTTCTAATACAGAATTACTAGAGGCCCAGTGGAGTCCCTTAGCCTGGCTTGCAGGGATTGGGCCGAAACAGGCAGTCGGACATCCCCTGAGGGGTTCTGGAGTGCAAGAGGTCACTCTGCAAAGTTGCTGTCACTCAGCAGTTCCTGCATTGAGCTTCTGCCCCCTGGTGGTCAGTGCATGTCATGGCTACCGGCTAGTTAGCCAGTCGGCCAGTCACTTAGGCTTTTATATATATAGACTAGAGGCCCACTGCACAAAATTAGTGCGTGGGTAGGGTCCCTAGCGGCTGCTGGCTGGGGCCTTCTTCAATTCTGCACCTCCTCCCCTCCTGTGGTCAGCGCACGTCATAATGAGCAATTGAACTCCTAAGGGAACACTTTGCTTATTAGGCTTTTATATATAGAGAGAGAAGATTGTTTTATTAAGAAAACAGACTAGTTCAATATGGTAAGTTTTAGGGATAACTAACTGGTTTTACAAGTTTATTGGACTTCTGATTTTAGCATTTTGTTTTCCAATAATTATCAATTCACAAAAAGTCCCAGTGATGCACAGGAAGGTCTCCCACTCCTTCTGCCACCTCCCCCTGGAGCTTCTCGCAGGACTAGTGCAGCACTGGGTATGTGTGGTGTGCTGAGTCATGTCACCGTCCGGAATCCACAGAGGTATGAGGCGTGGATGCCTAAGGACTGGCCTGGGGAGGGCATGATGGGAGGTCCGATGCCAGGCTTCCGGGAAACACGGCTGTGTCTTTTGGTGTTTTTGTTCTAGTCTTACTGAATCACAGTCAAAATGTAGCCTCCTGATTGTAGAATTGGGGACTTGATTTTGGCCTTTACAAATGTCAGATTTTCCAAAAATTCTTAGTGTGTTTGGATGGAATATATATGTAGTAGAAACTCAAAACTACCTCTTCACCCTGTAATTTAGGTTAGGGTATTGATTATGTTATTAAATCCTTATATATTAATTATATTAGTATTTCTAAATTATTCTAATTACATTTCAAATATTATATTTCTACTATGCTCTGTTATCTGCATAGTTTTGAAAGAGTTGTATTTAGTTCTTTTTTGATTTGTCTTTAATTTATTGGTTCAATAAATATTTTTTGTTTGCCTATACCAGGTATTTTGTATTTATTGGGAGTATAAAAGTGAAAAAATCTGATTAACTTTTTGCACTATGCACTTTAATGAAAAATAAATAAACTCAAAGAAATAGAATATTTTACAACTGAGAAACCCACAGTATAACATGGAGTTGGTGGGGTGGGCAGTGACAGCATCGGATTGGATGCGCCAGATGCCATCCTGACTGCGCCACTGAGCAGGACTCTCCCTGAGGGGAAGCAGTAGCTGGTCCTCTGATTCTAGGGGACCGACAGCGCAGGCACAGGTCTGGGTGGGAGGGCAGGAAGGCCCCTGTGCCGTCGAGTGTGTCCATGGGGAAGGTGTGGAAGGGACCCTGGCTGGTGTAGGGGAATTCATTAGCGCATTTCCCAGGGGAGTGAAGATGGGTTAATCTGTGTCTGGAGAGTGGTTTGTAGTGGGATTAGGGCAGAGGCGGTTGCTGTAACCTTAGCAGAAATAGTGGCCGGGGAAGGTGGCACACTGAGCTATGGCTCTTGCAGGGCCACTGTCTGTTCCACAGGGGCCAGGCCCCGGGCAGTTCTTGTTCTGGGCACCATTGCTCGGGTTCCCATTTCATCTTTTCTGCTGGGAAGATGTTGCCACCTTTTCTTGTGTAGAAATGAGAGCTCACTGCTGAGGAGCACATATCAAGGAGGTGGCTCCTGAGAGCACGGCGAAGAGGGGAAGAAGGGTGTGTCTCTGGGCACGTCCCGTCTCCGTCCTCTCAGACAGTGTTAAAACCCTGACTTTGAGGGCTGTTCCTGGTCCTCTGCTGCCTGTGTCTTCTCCAAAGCTGTTCTCTCCCACACCTGGTGCAGGACCCATTGACCTGCCGATGTGCACTTAGGTCTGACTGCTGGGGAGCCTGCTCACCCCACTTCTGTCTGCAGGCCAGCCTGGCAGCCAGTCTTCTTTGGCCCTCCTATTTCAGAGCTGTGGTGTGTGATCTTCTCATCAGTTTTGATCCGCAGTCTGTTCTCTTTCCAGTTTTTATTAGACTTCCTTTTGCAGATCCTGTGGTTGAAATGGACCCAGTGCTGGGCTTAATCTCTGGAATTGGTGGGTGGGGCCCGAGCACTGGGCAGTCCCTGCAGTGCTGGCTGAGTCAGTGGCCCACACGCCTTGCCCACACCTGCCAGCCACTGTATGCAGCCACGGGTATTCCTAAAGTCTATTTATACCCATGCAGACTTTCAGAATTGATCATTTGGAGAAAAAATAATTGTTTTGTTTTAAAATATATTTTATTGATTTTTTTAATTTTTTTTTTTACAGAGAGGAAGGGAGAGGGATAGAGAGTTAGAAACATCGATGGGAGAGAAACATCAATCAGCTGCCTCCTGCACACCCCCCACTGGGGATATTGTGAATATATCACAACCAAGGTACACACCCTTGACTGGAATCGAACCTGGGACCCTTCAGTCCACATTCCGACGCTCTATCCACTGAGCCAAACTGTTTAGGGCCGGAGGAAAAATATGTTATCCTAATGTTGTTTTCTCTTTCCTTAAGGTTTTTTTGTATATAAGTACATATTTTTATCTCTAAGATGTAACAAAAGATGGAGTCTATCCTGTTTTATTTTTGTCAGTCCCTGAGGCCCCACTGTGTGCGCTGGGCTCTGCCTCATCATCTGAGTCACATAGCTTGTTCATTGCCTTTGCAGCTAATGGAGAGTCATCCTCGCAGGCACCAGCACCACCAGAGGAAGCTCCTGCCCCAGGCCAGGTGGGGTTTCCTGAGGACAGTGCCCGGGCTTCACCTGGCCCTGGACCCACTGGTGAGGAGGCCCCGGGTCTAGAAGCGCCGGTGCTCTCCGAGCATAATGGTGGCGGCATCCCAGATGGCAATTGCGATGGCGATGGCGCGGCACTTGGGGCTGGGACCTGCAACCTGGACACTGCAGCCTCTGCCGCTGGAAGCAGCTCGGCCTCAGAAGCAGCTAAGTTGCGGCAACCAGGTGGGAGTGTGGAGCCTGGGAGGAGCGCCAGCCCAGAAAGCCTGCCCTCAGGGTACGTCCCCGTCCCCTTCCCTTCCCGAGTAACAGACTTCCCAGTAATTGCTCTGCAGGTGTGAGTCAGGTTGTTCATGTGTGCAGGGCGAGTGCCTGGCAGATCAGAGCACACAGTCCCCTCCCTGAAGTAAGGGTAGAGGGCAGAGGGGCAGCTATGTTACCTGGCAGGTTCTCCTGACCCTCTGCTTGGAGTCCCTTTTCCTGGGCGTGACCGTGGTTACCCTGGTGTGGCCTCATCTCTGTAGCCTCTGCAGTCTGCCCCTGCACCCCAGCTCTAAAACAAGCAGCCTTTTTTCTGAATCCTGAGTTGGGGGGTCACCCAGCACTGACGGTGGTCAGCTCCAGACCTGGTTCTCATGACTGCTCCGTGGTTTTTGATCCTCTGCATCTCCCACGGCATGACTTTGCAGGAAAGAGTCTGCTTCCACCTGGTGTCTCCCTCCCGTGTCATTACAGCTGCTCATAGGGCTGCTTGGCTCGGAGGCTCTAACATGAACGAGTCCGTGCCTTTGCGTTTGTGACAATTTGGGGCCATAGGGTAGAAAGGGACAAGCAGGTCTCAGCTGCTCTGAGCAGCATCACCTGCTCAGAGGCTACATACAAAGCTGGAGGCAGTGGCCGGAGCCTTCACTGCTGCAGGGCATGGGCTGCATCTCCAGTTCTGTCCAGCGCACTGCAGAGGCGGCCCCTGAGTTCTGTCCAGCGCACCACGGAGGCAAACCCTGGGCTCACCGAGTTTCTGCCCATGTCCTTCCTTGGCAGTGCCAGGACCATGTTCTCCAAAACCAGGCAGAGGAGTCCCCACAGTTAGTTAGGACAAGGAGGAGGGGCAGGAGGCAGACCTGCTCCTGGCTCAGCTGCCAGGGTGGGTCTTCAGAGTCATGTGAGGAAGGGCCCTGCCCGCCTATGTGTGCAGCAGCTGGGAGGAGGGCGAGTGTTAGAGTGTGTGCGCGAGTGTGTGTGCCTATGCATTCGTCAGGGAGCAGCATCAGTAAGTGTGCGTGTTGCATGGGGAAATCAGGGAGGCCTCCCTAATCAAAAAGAAATCAAACTTAACTGGATCCTTGTGATTAAGACAAAAATACTTTCTATTCTTTCAAATTGAAAACAAGCATGTTAAACTCAGGAATGCCAGGTCTTTTTCTTGTACTAGAAGCCCAATACACAAAGATTCGTGCTTAGAATGGGCTTTCCTTTCCCTGGCTGCCGGCACCACCTTTCTACTCTGGCCCAGCCCCTTTCTGCTCAGTCCCTGGAGCTGCCTCCTCTTTCTGCCCTGCCTTCCCACGCTGCCAGAGGCCCTGAGAGACCAGGGGTGGGGCAGAAAGCCTGGCAAGTGTCCCCCCCCCTCCCCCATCACTCGGTGGCTGAGTATGCAAATTAACCACCATCTTTGTTGGGTTAATTTGCATATCACTCCTGATTGGCTTGTGGCATAGTGGAGGTACGGTCAATTTATTAGGTAAAATGTTTAAAATATTTCTTCTATATCATTATGGGAAGACTGAAGAGGAACAAGAAGGGAGGGAGCACAGAAGAGAGCATGACATAGCGCGTAGAGTCTCGAATGGAACAGGGAATACACAGGATGGTGCCTGCAGACTTCCTGGCTCCCACAGGCCAGAGCGGGACAGCTGGTTCCCGGGGAGGGCGGCCTACAGGGAGCAGGGCCCCCAGCTTCTGCAGGCAGCACCTGCTGGCAGCTTTCACATGCATGGTTTTGAAATTGCACGCAAAACTGGCTGTTACTTTCCTGACATTTGTGCCTTGGGCTTGCTATTAGATTGAAAGTTCCTCTGCCCTTGAATAAATGTCTCCTCTGACGATTTGGAACTCTGTCAATTAGTGTCTTTTTTAAAACATTACGTATTCTGCCCCAGCCAGTTTTGCTCAGTGAATAGAGCACCAGCTTGTGGACTGAAGGGTCGATTCTGGTCAAGGGCACATGCCTGGGTTGTGGGCTTTATCCTCAGTAGAGGGCATGCAGGAGGCAGCCAATCATTGATCCTCATCATTGATGTTTCTCTCTCTCTCTTCCTCTCCCTTCGTCTCTGAAATCAATAAAAATATATACATAAGAAAATAATAAAAATAAAAATATTACATATTCTGTCTTCTGCTGACTGTATTTATAGTGTTAATGGAAAGGAAAAATGTAAGAACTTAAGAGAAGCAATAATAATTGAGAAAAGAAATAGCAGTATGATACATATTTAGACTTTTAAAGTGAAAACTGTAATTCCTTGGTTACAGGTTTGTCTCATTTGTTGTCTCTTACATTTTTCTGTTTTTTAAAGGTGGGAGCAGAGGAAAGACCCTCACGGGAGAACCTATTACGTGGATCATAACACTCGAACGACCACGTGGGAGAGGCCACAGCCTTTACCCCCAGGGTAAGGTGGCAGCTTACCATCTCCAGGTGTTTTTCACATACCTGCCTTCACGTTTACTTCCTACGACAGAACTTGACTCATTCTGCAAATTGTTTCCTTTCATTGGCTTGAAGGGCTTCCTATGAGATTGTCAAACACTGGCATGAGTTACTGAGAGTCCGATGTCAGTCCTGCCTAACTGTTTAAGGAATGTTCTCGTAGATAGTGATCCAAACTGCATTACTCATGGGGCTTACTGGCAGGTAGAGGCATGGCTCCCAGTGATGGCCCAGAGGTGGTCACAGTGGCCTGTATCATGTGGTGTGGGCATCCTAGACATTTCTGTTGCCCCTTCCCCAAAGGCAATTCACACTCTTGGCCCAGTCCTTGGTTTTCTGTCTCAATTCGTGAGTACACCACCCACTAGCCAGCTCGGGTGCTAGTCAGAGTCCATACTCGGCCTGCAGCCTGCATTTCCCCTCCTCGTCTTTGCTGCTGGGAGCTCTGTCCACCAGTACAAAGTGCATCCCTGTCCTAAAAGCTCACGGCCAGGAGTACTCTTCGTTGTGAGACTGGTTGCTGTGAGGATTCGAGATCGTCCTGTAATTAGTGCCCACAGCGGGTTGCAGGTGACCTGGGGATGGGTGTGTCCAGGTGTGCAAATGGGGGAGGGCATTCTCATATGAGGGACCAGAAGGGAGTGCACGTGGCTCCATGCGGGTTCCTGAAAGGAGCGTCGGGGTGTCGGACACTGAGGCTGGAATTGGACAGGTTCATGCTGAGCTGCACCTGAGAGCTTAGCTGGTGGAAGGCGTGTCTGCAGTTCATGCAGGTCGGTGGGCAGAGAGCCCCTAAAAGCTTGGCATTCACATCCTGCTGTGGCAATGGCCATGGGCAGTTGCCAAGTGCAGTCAGCATGCAGTAGGTGAGCGCTTCCCAGAAAAGAGCCTTGATCCCTAGACAGTTCAGTCTGTGGCCCCTTTTTGAGGCCGTCCTTAGAAATCATGGGAGGTGTTTATCTAAAATAAATGGCACGTTACATGTTAATAGTTTTTCTGAGGAATATAATTTGTATTGCTTTAAAGTTATTTTATCATGGCTTGGACTTGATCATTAAATCATTTGCTTGAAGTATTAAGTGACTGCTTCCCAGTGCTTCTGCTGAGAAGCTCTATCTGTTTTTATTGTTGCTGTCCTGGCGGTAGCTGGGAGAGAAGAGTGGACGACCGGGGCCGGGTGTACTATGTGGACCACAACACCAGGACCACCACGTGGCAGCGGCCGACCCTGGAGTCTGTGCGGGATTTCGAGCAGTGGCAGTCTCAGCGCAGCCAGCTGCAGGGCGCCCTGCAGCAGTTCAATCAGCGTTACCTCTACTCGGTGAGCAGCCCAGGCCACCACCCTCCCTCCCGACGCCCACGCACCCTCCTACCTCCTTCCATTCTACCACCTTCCCTCCTGCCATGTTCTCTTCTGCCCAGTTAGAGGGCACTTAGGATTCGACCTTTAAGTGTTTCTGATACACATAACCACTTTGAGCCATTTTTTTAAAATTCCAGCTTACTAACATAACTTACAGACTCATTGTTTGTCTTTATTAAATGGTAGCTTCATAAATGCAATCTATATATATAAAAGCCTAAGCGACCATCACAACTAAAACAACTAAATGGACGGCCAAACAGGCTACATGGGGTGACCAGTAAGCTGTACCTGAGAGCTTGGCAGAGAGGTTAGTGAGGGATAACCAAATGACTGAGCAGCAGGCTGCGTGGAGTGACCAGGCCAGCAGGGGGTTAGTGAGGGATGGCCAAATGACTAAACAGAAGTGATCAGGCTGGCAGGGCAGGCAGTGAGGGGTGACCAAACGACTGAACAGCAAGCTTTGTGGGATGGTCAGGGTGGCAGAGGGGCAGTTGGGGGCGATCAGGCCAGCAGAAGGGAGCAGTTAGAGGTGACCAGAGCAGTGGGTTGGGCAGTTAGGGGTGCCCAGGCCAGCGGGCGGGGTCAGTTGGGGGCAATCAGACTGGCAGGCAGAGGTAGTTAGGGGTGATCAGGCTGGCGGGGGGGGCGCAGTTAGGGGCAGTCAGGCAGGCAGGGAGGTTAGCGGTTAGGAGCCAGCGGTCCAGGATTGTGAGAGGGATGTCCGACTCCAGAAATCGGGCTGAAACTGGCGGTTGGACATCCCCCCAGGGGTCTCAGATTGAAGAAGGTGCAGACTGGGCTGAGGAGACCCCCACCCCTCCCATGCACGAATTGTGTGCACCAGACCTCTAGTTTCTTCATAAAATACTATGTCTTTATAAATTCCCAGCCTTTTGCCTTTCCTTATAATCATTTTGCTGACATAAAAGCATGGAGCTCCTGGTTTCACTTAAGGCCAGCCTTGCCCTATACAAGCTCCTCTGGACCATTGCCAAGTTCTGAAATAGCCCTGGGCTCTCTTTGGCCCACCAGAGATATTCCTGGGGTTGGGGATACTTTTGTCCCCAAACTCTAAAGTACCTGAAACTTTGGTGATTTATTTATTGCCATAAGCAAATATTCCTAAGAGTAAAAAAATAAACTAAAAAATCTTTGTTAAATGGGTTTGGTCAGAGGAAGTAGAAAATGTAAATGTTAAGTACTGGGCATCTCTAGATAGTGTTTTCAGGCAACTTAAACACCAAATCTAGAGGCTGGTGATGGACAGGCAGTAGGAAAGACTGAATGGAAAACTTGGCCGTCAGCCTCCAGCCTCGTTCAGAGGCGACCCAGTTGTGTAGAGCCGCTTCCCTGGGCTCTGGATGGGGCCGGGTGCGTGCTGATGTGTGCTGACATGTAGTCGGACTGTAGGAAACCAGAGGTGGTGTGTGTGTGTCTGCATTTGGTGGGACTCGGTGTCACAGGAGCACCTGGGGGCAGGCTGCCTCAAGTAACAGGTGTCATCGGAACTGTGCCCCTGGCTGTGACAGGCCTGGGAACGGACAGAGGCTGGTTGTCCAAGTACAGTGCCAAGTTTGCAGGACCCCAGGCCAATCCTCACTGGCTCCTCATGCCATCCAGTCTGGCTCTGTGCCGTGGCTCCTCCCTTCCTGTTGAGTCCTGCTCCACACCCCTGGCTCCTCCCCCACAGAAAGTCCTGCTCCTCCCCCCCATGAGTCCTGCTCCTCACCCTGGCGCCTGCCCCCCATGGAGTCCTGCTCCTCACCCTGGCTCCTACCCCCATGGAGTCCTGCTCCTCACCCTGGCTCCTCCCCCCCATGGAGTCCTGCTCCTCACCCTGGCTCCT
>JAAGEH010000040.1:27343794-27419367 GCA_011751065.1 Lasiurus cinereus
CCCCCCATGGAGTCCTGCTCCTCACCCTGGCTCCTCCTCCATGGAGTCCTGCTCCTCACCCTGGCTCCTCCCCCCATGGAGTCCTGCTCCTCACCCTGGCTCCTCCCCCCATGGAGTCGTGCTCCTCACCCTGGCTCCTCCCCCCATGGAGTCCTATTCCTCACCCTGGCTCCTGCCCCCCATGGAGTCGTGCTCCTCACCCTGGCTCCTCCCTCCCATGGAGTCCTATTCCTCACCCTGGCTCCTACCCCCCATGGAGTTCTGCTCCTCAGTCTTGCTTTCCCTCCCACCTCAGGGGGTTCTGCTCCTCACCCCTGGCTCCCCCAGTCATGGAGTCCTGCTCCTCACCCTGACTCCCTCCCTCACCCCCCATGGAGTCCTGCTCCTGACCTTCATCCTGTGTCCCTGCTGCCCTGGGCCTTACTTCTCCAGTAGAGGAAGGAGGACAGAAGGACTGAGAGGGCCATGACATGGAAGGGAGATGGCTCTTTCTAGCAAGTGCTCGCTCTTTTACTTGGAAGGGAGGCTCTCGGCAGGCCTTCACCCACCTCTTCTTGGCCATGGGCCATTCCACCGTCCCTGCTGCTCGGGACCGGGGTGGAGCCGCAGCTTGCTGAGGAGCACTGAGCACATGTGGTAACGCCTGCTTGGAGCACCACAAGTTGACCAGGACGAGTGCATGCTGTCCCTGGGAAATGGCCTCTCCGGTCACCATTTCCATGTTTATCCTTCTTTTCAAACTCATGTGAGATGTTCATGTTTGCTTTAGAACTTGTTTCTGGGCTGTACTAAGGGAAGCATTAGTGCATTATGTAGGTATGAGTCTATGAAAGAATGTTCAGATAGTTTGTTTGTATAATGATGATACTGGAGTCGGCTGGGCCCTTGTTTTAAAGACAACCGGCTATCGTTCTGTTTTTTAACAAGTCCTACCGCCCTGCTAATGTCATGGCTCTGGTGCGATGTCTCTTCTGGTGCCTTTGGCCACAGGAGGGCGGGGCAAGCAGTACTGAGTCCTTGAGGAAAGTCCGAGCCGGGGACCTCTAAGCCACAGCCTTTCAGCACTCCGAGTCCTGCCTTGCTGCCTTCATACACCATCCCAACAGGCTTCAGGAAAGGGCTGGAAATGTGGTTCCACCAGTGCCTGGTCATCTCTGCTTCTGTGTTAAGACCCTGCTGTCATTTCTCTCCCGTCAGGCTTCGGTGTTGGCTGCAGAAAGCGACCCGTACGGTCCTTTGCCGCCAGGCTGGGGTAAGCTAACATGTTGTCGGTAAAAATATCTACAAGGTGTATATTGAAATGGTTATTAAATGCTATGTTTGCTCTGTTTTTAGAAAAAAGAGTAGATTCAACAGACAGAGTTTACTTCGTGAATCATAACACAAAAACCACGCAGTGGGAAGACCCAAGAACTCAAGGGTATGTCCATATCCCAGCCTACCCTCCGTCCTTTGCACCCTCTGTGGCTAGAACCAGGTGACCCCTGACCCATGTCCTCAGTGCCTGGGGGTCGCCTGATGATCCCTGTCTTTTAGCTTACAGAATGAAGAGCCCCTGCCAGAGGGCTGGGAGATCAGGTACACGCGGGAAGGCGTGCGGTACTTTGTGGACCATAACACCCGAACCACGACCTTCAAAGACCCACGCAATGGGAAGTCGTCTGTGTGAGTGGCAGCTCGGCTCTTCATGTTGTTCCTCAGGGCTCAGGGTAGCCACTGCACAGCCTTCACCTTGGGACCAAGAACCTACCAAGCAGTGCCCCCGTGTGGCTGTGCCTGGCCTTCCTGCGGCATAGAAGCCACAGCATCGCTCCGCCTGGGGCAGGCGGCAGCTCGGTTTGCAACCAGCAGGCCAGCCTCCCTCTTCCAGGGGCAGATGGGGCCCAGGAGTCCTGGCTCAGGCAGTCAGGCAGGCCGGCTGGTTTCAGAACCAGGCAGTCTGTCCCCTATCCCTGCCATGCTGTGACCTCGACCTCGGGGGAGATGCTCAGCAGGACAGTCCTGCAGATGAGGTGTCTGAAAGGCATGCGCCAGGCACCTCCTTCCTCCTGGGAGCGAGGGCTTCACATCACCCAGAACAGGAGCCGCCATGACAGGCCTTTAGCGGATTCCTACCATCACAGGATTATCTTCTCTCCTGACTCTGCCAGGGACCTGTGCCCTCCTCCCCCCACTCGGGTGCCCCGCATCACCCTCCTGTGCCACAGCACCAGCTTTCTGGCTTTCCACCTCCTCCAAGCTGTTCTCATCAACTCTGCCTTCTCCTGGATTAAAAACAAAATAGGACCCACAACTCTTCACCTTACACCCCACTCAGTAAACATTTGTTTTTATTGTTGCCCTTTCAAGGAAAAGGACCGGAAGTTGTCTCTGTATTGATGGTTCTCATTTCGGTCTAGACCGACTCTGGGATGCCCCTGCCCCTGAACTTTGCTGAGGGCACCCTGCTGCCCGTGTGGTCAGGCGGTGTCCTATCTCAGGATGCCTAGAGCGCATGACCCAGCACGTGTCTTAGGCAGCAGCAGGTGGGACTGGATATCCTGGGTCCCTGGGCCACCCTGGCCTCCAGTCCTCCACTGGCTCTGGCCTCCTCCCCTCCTAACTGCGAAGGCTGAACTCCCTCTCGCTGCCTCTCCCGCTGCTTCTCCCGCCACCCTGCTTTTCAAAAGCGTGCGTGTGCTGATGTCTCACACACCTTCATCTCACTCTGTGTTTTGCTGCCTCTGTTCAGCTGCTGCGACATTCCTGTAGCACCTGCTCCTCCAGGGGTGCTGACTGCGCCGCATCGGGGTGTGTGGGCCGGCATCTCCGAGTCCGGAGTCCTCCGTCATTCCCTGATCCTCAGTCCATCACACCTGCAGCTCCTGCACTTGCTGCTCCCAGACGCGCCTCAGGCCACCGCACACAACTGCCCTGAGACACCTGAGCCCTCTATGGGGCACCCCTTCCTATCCCCACAGCTGTGTCTTGTGTCTGGGGTCAGAGGCTTCTCAGCAGGAGATGCTCTGCTCCTTCCTCCCCTTCCCACCCCAGCAGGAGCCCTGCCCCCCTAGAAACACACACACAGCTCCTTGTCCCCTCTGTCAGCTCACGGGAGCAGCCCATGTGCTCAGTGCCTGGTGTGCTCCCTGTCCAGGAGGGGCCATTGTGCCTGCTGCCCCTCCATGTGCAGAGTGAACGCCCTTGAACCCGGCTGCGCAGACTCCCTCTGTCCCAAGTGTCCCCTTGGGCAGATGGCGAAAGCTCTCTGTGCTGGTCTCAGGCTTTCTCAGGAGAGAGCCAGGCGTGGCCCTGCCTGCTGCCCACTTGGCCCTCCCTCCCTGGCCCCTGAGCTGCCCTGCCCAGGCTCCCATCTGACTGTGCTTAATGTCTCTTTTCATCTTGGCTCTGGGTTCAGATGCAGAAGTGCCCCCTGTCTCTCTGTTCAGATCCTCTGTCCCTCAGGGTTAAGGTCACCAGTCTGTGTGGATGTGGGTGTTGCACTAACCACCTTTCTATAGAGCCTGCTCCCCACGCAGTCTCAGTCCCTGTGCAGGGTCGGGTCCTGCTTCCTGAGCCTCTGCTGGCCCAGCAAGGTCGCCGCATGCTCTCCCAGCCAGTAACGTCCTGTGCCTCCTAACCGCGTTGCTGAGGGTCAGGTCCCACCCTTGCCGCAGCTAACTCCTGCTGCTCTCTTCTCCAGAACTAAAGGTGGCCCGCAGATCGCATACGAGCGCAGCTTTCGGTGGAAGCTTGCTCACTTCCGTTACCTATGCCAGGTATGAGGGGCTAACGGGTCTCCCGTCCTACCGTTCAGTCCTCTTTTTATGCAGCGTTCTTCCGAGCTCACGTGATGCCACTGTGTTTGTTTTTAGTCCAACGCACTCCCCAGTCACGTAAAGATCAACGTGTCCCGGCAGACACTGTTCGAAGATTCCTTCCAGCAGGTAAGGCTCAATCAGAAGCCCTAGCAGGCCTGACCCTGTGGGGACAGTGGGCTTTAGACACTGTCGCATGCAGAAGGCAGCTGGCAGTGGCATTTCACTCGCCCCACACACCCTCCGCCTGATGAGCCAGGCCCAGGACTGATAGCCATTCATTCTGCCGCAGGCGAGGTGTCAGAGTGAAGTCTCAGTGGCTTCTGGGACAAGGGACATTTTGACACATAGCTAAGACCTCACTAACCAACAAGTCTTGGTCATCCTACTAAGTTAAAAATGGATGAGGAAAAGTCATTTGCATACGCCTTTCCTAATCCTGCCGCCGGTCTGTGTAAATGCCTTGCTCCTTGAGACGCCGGCTTCTGCCGGGTGGGCTGGACTGCCCCTGGGTGCCGGTGCCTGGGATGGCCGATGCATACATCACAGGTGCCAGCCAGCACATAATGAGCAGGGAAGCAGGGTAACATGTCTGCTCGCTGAGTCCTCCACAGAACATTTAAGGGTGAAGCAGTGTATCCGCTGCTCTCTTTCTGTGATGAGGCAGAGAGCTCCTCACTTAAGTCCATCCTGTCCCCCACATCCTGCCAGGACCCAGGCCTGGGCATCAGGTGCCTCCCCGCTCTCTGACCACTCACTGTGCTGGGCAGGGCTCTCCCGCAACTGCCACAGCTGGTCACTGCTTAGCAGAGGCAGAGACCTCATCCACGCCATCTGAGCTTTGGTTCGGGAAGTGTACCTCCGTGTTCAGGGGCTGCCTGTGCTCTGGGCTCACCTGGGATGGTCATAGCCTGTTGGATGTGCAGCTGCAGCTCGGGTGCCTGCTGGTGCTGGACCTGACCACGTGTGCAGCCGTGGCTCGGGTTCTGATGTGGGACAGAGTTCACCACTCTCCAGAAGGAAAGCCTATTCCCTGGAGCCTGGATCAGAAGCCAGCAGGGGTCACGCAGTCCGCTGGTGGCTGGTGGTGGTCATTAAGACTCAACGCAGAGAATGCAGGGCTCACACACCCTCCTGCTCCAGCCAACCCTTCCTCCTGAGAAGTGGAGTGGGAGCAGGACAGAGCAGGGGCTTGGCTTCTCCCTCAATGCCTCCTCCCCTCCTACAGGCCTGGGGGGGATTTGGAGGATATGAGGGAGGAATAGTCTCTAGCCTTCTGGAGGCGCTGACCAGGGGCGGGGGGGAGAGCTGAGCCATACTGGAGCAAGCCTCGTGGTCTGCAAGTGCAGGGTGTTGCTGTTACATAAGGAAGGGTGTAGCTTTGAAAATACAAATGAAATTTACGTTGCGTTGTTTTGGGTTTTTTTGTTTGTTTTGGTTTTTTTAAAAATATATTTTACTGATTTTTTTTACAGAGAGGAAGGGAGAGGGATAGAGAGGTAGAAACATCGATGAGAGAGAAACATCTATCAGCTGCCTCCTGCACACCCCCTACTGGGAATGTGCCCGCAACCAAGACACATGCCCTTGACCAGAATCGAACTGGGACCCTTGAGTCCTCAGGCCAACGCTCTGTCCATTGAGCCAAACAAGCTAGGGCATGCTGTATGGTTTTTTAAAAGAAACTTGTGCTACATATTTGTGTTTCATTGTCCCTGTTTCTTTCTAGATTATGGCATTAAAACCTTATGACTTGAGGAGGCGACTCTATGTAATATTTAGAGGAGAAGAAGGACTTGATTATGGTGGTTTAGCGAGGTAAGCTAAAGCATCTGCTTTTAATAGTGTGTCTCCATTTATGCAATGGATATGTTCTTGAAAAGCTGTGTTTTTAATAGCAACCCGGTATTATTTTAAAAATCAAAATTAAAATAGGTACACAATTCTAGAGGTAACCACTAGTATTGCTCTCATGACTCCATGTGTACATTTGTATCTGTGTGTGATGTGCTTGTGTGTGCTGTGTTTTACATTGTGACATTTCTTCTCATCCCTGTGGAGCCAGCTCTGTCCTGTAGCGCTGCCTTGGCCAGTGTTCCTCCCTGTGCAGACGCCCTCACTCACGGGGCAGTACACAAGGTTGTCCCATAGTGTTTACTGGTGTAGCAGTCAGTTTGTTTGTGGTATTAATCCAGTCTGAGTCCTGTTGGGAATTCAGTTGTCCACATTCACTCACTGTACTGCAAACAGGAGACACTTGGGAAGCTGTGGTTGGGAAATCCTTTTAGTGTTTTTCCCACAGTTGCTTTGCGCACACCTAGTTTGACAGTAATTTAGTTTTTAGCAAAATACTTTCATGAAGTCTTTCCAAAGAATTAAACTTGCTCCCATAGAGATAATTCCCTTCCTGACCACATGTTCACAGGGCCAGGACCACCAGGCACAGCATAGGGCGGGAGTGGGGGGAGGGAGGCAGCTTTGGTTAAATTAGCATATTTTCTCGTTTTAAGGTTTTTTGAAAGAGAAACCCTGCTGATCAGAGTAAGTGTTCATATTATGTCTATTGTGTTTCCCAATGTCGAAAACGCTCAGACATTGAAGAGGAAGGTGCATCTCAGAAATGAATAGGGGTGGTTTTTACAGCATCAGACTTCACGGCATTGTCAGAGCCTCTTTACCTCAACTAGTTGGGTTTAGTTTTACGGTTTGACAGTGTTACTGCAGGTAATCAACTACTCTGTACCATACTTTCCTTATCCCAAGATTCTTTGTTTGGATTGGTGTGTTGCTTTGACTTATTCAGAATTTACAAGGTGGTTGCTCCCTGCCATGTTCAGAGGGTGTGTTCTGTTGCCTTGGTGTACAAAAGACAGTTTGGCCAGATGTAGATTGCTCGCATGAAGGTCGTGTGGACGCCCCTCTTGTCCTCTGGATGTAAAGCTGCCATGTGGGCCCTCCGAGGACACGGTTTAGTCCTTGTCTTTGGCGTTCATTGATGTCAAGGTTTTATAGATAAAGGTGGTTCCAGAAGCATAGTAAGCTCTCCCTTAACGTAGGGACATTTTCTCTATTGTTGTTTGAATCCTTTTCAGTTGTGTGTCCATTTTCCTCAGGAACACCAGGCCTGGATGTGTGTGTCTCCTCTGGCCTCGGCTCTTTCTCTTGTGCTTTCCCATGTATCTTGGTGCTCCCACCGGCCCCACACCGTTCTCAGTGCTGCCTGCTGCTGCTTCTGCATTGATTTCCTTCTCAGCTCTGCTGGCTCATCTGTGCTCAAAGTTTTCAGCTCTGTGTGTCCTCAGTTGTTGGTGGGAGGAGGGGTGTGCTGAATGTTGCTCTCTCGAGTCTCCCTCTTCTCCACTAGGAAGCCAGGTCAGGTGCCAGGTACCGGCCCTCCAGATGGAGGCCCTGTTCTCAGAGCTGTGTTTGCTGACAGTGACCTGCAGCAGCAGACCTGGCTGCTCTGGGGCCCAGACCTTCTGGGCGTGACCTGGTTCCTCCTCCTCTAGGCACAGCGGGAAGTCATGGGCGCGGTTGGTGAGGGCACTTGATTTAGCTATAGGAAGTGGCTCCTATCACTTTTTAGGTGATTTTGTCTGGGACTCCTTCTTGATCCTAAAAACATTTGTCAGCGGGCTGTCAGGCTGGATCTAGCCTGCATCGGGATAGCTCCCGTTTTTATTTTAAATTTTAAAAATTGCTTAACAACATTAAAGAAAATTACTGGATTATGCTGAAGAATCAACATTTTGGGCTTCTTTTTTAAAAGCCCTAGACCTGTGGTCTGTCATCCTCATGTGGCATTGATAGGCTGAATCAGAGGCACTGCAGGGATTATATTGGGCACTCACTCCCGTACCCACTCTGCCTGTCAGAGGACTGATTATATACCCAGAAATCGTTGTTCTTTAAACTGATAAAACTTCAATGAAGAATATAGGGGGGAGTGGAGGATTGTGGCCGCCTGTGCCCACTCACCAGCCACTGGGTTGGAGCTCCTTTAGAAGAAATTGGTATTACTTTGTCATATAAATTATTAATCTTTTATGTAGCTGCATTTCACCTATTAGATTCCTATAAATGAGGCAACATAAGAGGTAATAAGTTAGAAGATGTTTATCACATTTAAAAATTCTGCCTTTTAATTTTAGTTCCATTTTAATGCATTGGCAGTAAAATAAGTGTCCCGCGGCAGCCAGGCCGCGATCAGGGTCAGCAGTAGGCCCTGCCCTACATTGTGGAGTGAGGGTCACACAAGCGGTCTACAGAGGTGGCCTTCTTGTCAGGGAACTGACAGTCTGGTAGGGGCAGGTTGTTTGCTGAAAAGAACTCTTAAGCTGCTGAGGGTGGGTCTGAGCAGGACGGAGCTGGGGTGAGGCACCCAACAGCCTGCAGACAAGGAACGTGCAGGTGGCGGCATGGCCCTGTGTTTGCAGCCAGCTGGCAGCACTGTGCGTGTTTGGTTTGCTTCAAGCCTTAGTGCGTATGGACTTGGTAGTGACTCTCCTTGTCTCCCCCAGGGAATGGTTTTTCTTGCTCTCCCACGAAGTCCTGAACCCCATGTACTGCTTATTTGAGTACGCGGGCAAGAACAACTACTGCCTGCAGATCAACCCCGCATCCACCATCAACCCGGACCACCTCTCCTATTTCTGTTTCATCGGCCGCTTCATCGCCATGGTGAGCCTGCGCCGGACTCATTTGCTCAAACACTACTTCATAAGCAGCAAATGACATGTGCTTTCCTTGGTTGTGTCTGCTCATCTGAGCATGGCATGTAGCACCACCTTCAGGGCAGAGGGGGCCCCAGGGCAGGCTCAGGGGTGCAGTTCTGACCCCCATGGCCTGGCTGGTGGCCTGGCTGGCGCCCAGAAGTGTGGATGCGGTGGGAGCCCCGGCTGATGGTGACCAGGGGAGCCCGGCTGATGGATCCAGGTCACAGTCTGGCCTCAATTTCGTTGCACAGACTTAGCTGCTGGGTAAAGAGCCTGTGGGGGGGGGGGGGGGGGGGGGGGTGGGGGGGCGGGGAGCACCAGATGAAGCAGGCAGTGCGGGGCAGGGAGGCCGAGTGACCTGTGGATAGGAGGGAGGGTGTTGAGTGAGGCCTGTGTGTCCCCTTGCAGTCGGCTTCCTAAGGTGGCAGGATCCTGTCAAGAGCAAGCCTGGGAACTGGAGCATCAGATTAGGTTTGATTTTCTGGGTTTCAGACACTGGTGGACCTCTAGGGATGAACAAGTAGCAGTAGACTGATGGCAGGGAGGGACAGCAAGGGGAGGCTGCGTGCACAACCAGGGAGCAGGTGTGGCCAGTGGAAGCCCAAGGACCTGTGTCAGGCAGACAAGCTGAGAAGGAACCAGGAAGAGCTGAGGAGGAGGGGCCGAGTCCCATGGGACTGGTGACAAGAAATGGAGAGGGAGGATTGTCCCCATCAGTGCTAAGGGCTGCGCAGCAGGTCGAGCAGGGCATGTGGTGGTGAGAGCCCGCGAGAGAGCAGAAGGGCAAGGAAATGTGCTGCGAGGATCAGAGAGGCAAGCAGTGACAGAACTGTTGTGGGGTCGAGAATGAGGGGCACCAACATCCCTCTGTTGCTTCTGATGGTGCAGAGAGAGGAGAGACGAGCAGGGCTTGGGAGCGCAGAGCAGCCTTGCAGAGCTGGGCATGAGCTGTGGGGACCCTGGTGGAGGCTGTGTCTCTGCGCCAATCCAGCGCAAGGCAGCTGCAGGCAGGCACCCTGCGTGGCCCACAGGCTGTAGGCAGGAACCAGGTGTGTGGCCAGGCACCGTTCTGCCTGTTGCACGTCGGCCATGGGCTGGAGACTGAGCACTGGGTTTCCCAGGCATTGGGTTTTGAAGGCGTGGCATCTAAGGTGAGAAAAGTCAGCAGTCCTGGGGCTTAGGACCCCGAACTGAGGTTGCTGCTGTGACTGCCACAGGTTCCAAGCTGGGTGCAGGCGGAGTGCACCAAGGCGACTAAGTAATCGCAGGGATTGCCCTCACAGCAGCCCTGGCAGGTGCTGAGAGGGTTCTCTAAGGTCAAGTCCCTGAAAGGGCCGAGAGCCGGCTCGGGAAGCTCTCCAAGTGGTGCTGGGACCCAAAAGACCTGGGTCGGGTTCTGATCTAGCTCTGAGCCCAGACAGCTGGACCACAGTCACATGCAGGGGCACTGAGCAGGGAAGGCAGGATGTGCTGGGGAGCCCTGAGCATCCCCTGGCACAGTGGGGTGAGCAGGGTTGGGGCTCCCTGGCTTAGAAAGTGCATTGGTGGGGGGAGGGGGTCCTCATCCCCCTCAGACACTTGCAGGATGGGGGCAGCTGAGCCGTGCACCCTTGGGATCTCAATTATGTGTGCTGTCAGGGAGAAAGCCTTGCACACTTCAAATAAAGGCTTTGTTTTCTTGGCAGGCGCTTTTCCATGGGAAGTTTATTGACACTGGCTTCTCCTTACCCTTCTACAAGCGCATGCTGAGTAAAAAGCTGACGATTAAGGATCTGGAATCCATCGATCCTGAGTTTTATAACTCCCTCATCTGGATAAGGTTAGAGGGTTATCTTTCACTGCAGCATTTTCTGGAAACGGTTTGTCTGACTTGTGAGTCAGAGTGTATATATGTTTCCCACCCAGAGACAATGACATTGAAGAATGTGGCTTAGAAATGTACTTTTCCGTGGACATGGAGATCCTAGGGAAAGTGACCTCGCATGACCTGAAGCTGGGCGGTGCCAGCATCCTGGTGACGGAGGACAACAAGGACGAATACATTGGGTGAGGCTCCCACAGCACCCAACCGTGCTGGCACTAACTCTGACTGCACCCCATTTCCTGGGTCCTCGGGGAGCACCCAGTCACCCCCTCGTTTTTCTTTCCTCTCTCCGTGGCACCAATAGGCATTCAGCTGGACTCGAGTTCCTCCCTGCAGTCACGCCCACCTCCTGTGTCCCTCCCCACAGGAGAGCGAGGCTTTGTGAGGGGGTGACGTGGCCACCCTGACTGACGAGCAGGGCTCATCTCCCGGGGCATCTCACCTGTCCTCACAGTCTGTCCTGTCAGGTGCTCCCACACTGTTTCAGGCTGTCCTCTTGAACTCTGGCCCCACAACTCCCCCTGCGCCACTTCCTCTCCTTGGTACTGCCCTTCCTCCCCTGGGCCGTGTCCCACCACAGCTTCTGACCCAGCTTCTTCCTTCCAGCTGCTCTCAAGGCGTCAGTTCCTGGGCTCCATGTTCTGTGTGAGTCCTCGCCCTGGAAACTGGTTCCATTTGCAGCGAGGTGAACTTAGACTTTTCCAGGGACATCCGGCCCCTGACTCTTCAGGCTGAGCCCACAGCCCGCCCACCATAGCGGCCCTGCCAGGAGCTCAGGCAGCCTGGACAGGAGAATCCCGCCCCCATGCAGCTGATATTTTTTATTGATTTCAGAGAGGTAGAGAAAGATACAAACATCAATGATGAGAGAGAATCATTGATCGGCTGCCTCAAGCCTGCAACCCAGGTATGTGCCCATGCCGCCTGAGTGCGCACAGCAACAGGCTTTCATCGGGCTTCCAGTCATGGACTATTACTCTTTTCCTAGTTTTCACCATTTTTTAAATTAAAAACATAAAGACTGTGGTAGCTCACATGCTGTACAAAAGCAGCTCACAAGCCAAATAAATGGCCCGGCACCTGCACCTCCTGGCCCACGCCCAGTGCTTTTCTCACTTCCCCTCTGCCACCTCCTGGGCCTGCTTCTAGTCCTGGCTCCAGGCCCTCCTTCCAGACATAGATTCTGGTGTCTTCCTTTTTAGATTGCTCATGTTTGGGTTTTCTTTTTAAATATATATTTGTATTGATTTCAGAGAGAGGAAGGGAGAGATAGACACATCAGTGATGAGAGAGAATCATTGATCAGCTGCCTTCTGCATGCCCTCCCCCCACTAGGGATGGAGCCCACAACCAGACATGTGTCCTGATTGGGAATCAAACCATGACCTACTGGTTCATATATTGACGCTTGGCCAGAGCCACACTTGCCAGGCCATTTTTGCTTTTTATAATTGTTTCCAAAATGGGATCATAGAATACACATTATTCTGTAGCTTGTTTTTTCCACCTCAGAGAGCTAGATTAACTTGCTTTTTTCTAATCCTCATCTGAGGACATGTTTTTATTGATTTGAGAGAGAAAGGGAGAAGGAGAAAGAAACATTGACCGACTGCCTCCTGTATATGCCCCGATGGGATCAAAACCAAAACCTGGGCATGTGCCCTGACCAGGATCGAACCCACAGCATTGTGGTGCATGGGATGACGCTCAACTAACAGAGCCCCTGGCCAGGGCTGCCTCGCTTTCTGATCGCGAGGGAAGTCGTGGTTGTGCACACTGCATTCCTCTGTGTCACTCTGATCAGGTCCAGCTCGGGCCCCTGCAGGCCAGCACGTAGGCGCAAGCCCAGCCCTGCTGGTCCAGGACTGAATAGACATGCCGTGGGCTCTCTCTTTTGACCCTGTGGTTGTTAAGGTCCTGTGTCCCCTCCTCCTGCCCCAGGTCACTCACAGGCTCCCTTCCTCTGAGCGGGCATCCCCTGAGATGACTGCTGTCCCTGTCTTGGCCTTGGAGCATCTTTGCTCAGTCACTGGAGAAGAGCAGTCAGAGCCACAGGCGCAGCTGGGCAGAGTTGAGGGCCTAGTCACAGAGGAAGGGAAGTTTGAAAACAGTCAGCCTTTCCTCCTCCAGGCACGGGAGGTGAGAAGTGGGACCAGGCTGCTTCCTGTCCTGTGGGTGTGCGCCTCTCCTGCCTCCCTCCCCAGCCGCCTGCCTCCTCCAGCACTCTGCTCCTTAGGGGTGCCGGGGTGCCGTGTCACCTCTGAATGTTCTGGACCCTCAGGCTCTCAAGGAAATCCGGTGGAACCCTTTCAAACAGGGACACACCCATCTGTCCAGCACGTGCCCTGCTGTACCTGTGGAGGGCTGTCAGAAGGAGGGGCCCTCTAGTGGCCACACCTTGAATCCCGACTCCATGCCGCCTGAAAAGCACCCTTTAAAACTGCACATGTGCTGGGCCTGATGTCAAGTGGACGCATGTTACCTCAAAAACTGCACATGTACACACGTGTGGAGAGTGTAGACAGTGTATTTAGAAAAGGCAGCCTTCTCGAAGTGCTGGAGTTCTAAGTCTCTCCCCCACACAGTGGCCCATCTGACCCGTCTCTCCGCAGCCTAATGACCGAGTGGCGCTTCTCGCGTGGCGTACAGGAGCAGACGCAGGCCTTCCTGGACGGCTTCAACGAGGTGGTGCCCCTGCAGTGGCTGCAGTACTTCGATGAGAAGGAGTTGGAGGTGAGGCTCCATGATTGTGTCCTAGGAAACTGGGAGGGCTGCTGGCTTCCACAGAAGCACGTCCACAGGTTCTAGATCCTGTGGCTCCCCGAGAGGCGGCTCTGCCAGGGTCTCCAGCTCTCCAAGTCGATAGGGCCTGGGCAGTCAACAGCCAGACGCAAGGGGCCTCCCAGTGCCTCATGGAGGCCTCCTGAAGGCCTGGTTAAGACCGAGTTGCCCAATGGTCAGATTTTATTTTTTTTATTGATTTCAGAGAGGTAGAGAAAGATAGAAACATCAATGATGAGAATCATTGATTGGCTGCCTCAAGCTTGCAACCCAGGGATATGCCCTTGACTGGAATCAAACACGGGACTCTTCAGTCCGCAAGGCAATGCTGTCCACTGAGCCAAATGGTGAGGCCTATAGGAGTTCTTTATATCAGCTGAATACCAGACTTTTGTCAGAATAACTTCTCCAATCAAGTATATTCTCACAGTTCTCTTTGCTATCCCTTAAATAAGCAGAGGCCTACATGTTTTAGAGCCTTTGCATTCTTTGTCACTCTCAGATACGCAGACCTCTCGCAGTCACTGTTCCAATGGCCATTTTTGTGAGGTATTCCTCATACATCCTGTTTGAAAGAGACACCACCCTTCTGTGTTCTCTGTATAGCATACACTATAGGACAGCTGTATTTGTTTATTGTCTTCTGTGTAAAGAATAGTACTGAACAAGATGACCCCAGCCATCCTATAATAATAAAGAGGTAATATGCAAATTGGCCATCACTCCAATACACAAGATGGCTGCCCTTATGTGGACACAAGATGGCCAGCAGCGGGGGGCAGTTGTGGGAGATCAGGCCAGCAGGGGAAGACAGTGGGAGGGACCAGGCCTGCAAGGGAGGGCAGTTGGGGGCAATCAGGCTTGGCAAGGGAGGACAGTTGGGGGCGACAGGCCAGCAGGGGAGGCAGTTGGGGTGGAGGGGACCAGGCCTGCAGGGTAGGACAGTTAGGGGTGACTAGGCCAGCAGATAAGGGCAGTTGGGGATGACCAGGCCAGCAGAGAAGGGCAGTTGGGGATGACCAGGCCAGCAGGAGAGGACAATTAGGGGCAACCAGGCTGGCAGGGGACAGTTAGGGGCGACCAGGCTGGCAGGGGAGGGCAGTTAGGGGCAATCAGGCCGGCACGGGAGCAGTTAGGTGTCTATAAGGCTGGCAGGGAAATGATTAAGGGGTGATCAAGCTGGCAGGTAGAAGCATTTAGGGGCAATCAGGCAGGCGAGTGGTTGGGAGCCAGCAGTCCCAAATTGTGAGAGGGATGTCCCAGTTTGGAGAGGGTGCAGGCTTGGCTGAGGGACACACACCAGGCCCCCCTCCCAAGTGCACAAATTTCATGCAGTGGGCCTCTAGTAAAGAATAAGTAAATACAGCTTGCTTAGAACTACCAGATACATTCAGGGATGACAAGCCAAATTGCTGAGCCTGGTACCTGAAGAGGTTGATTTCATTCATGTAGTCACAGATGAAACTCTGAATGTGGCCCCCTCCAGACCCTCCCTAAATGGCCGCAATGGAGAGCAAGAAGGAACCTGAGTCCCACTTGCCCCCAAACGGACTGTTGAATCTCAGCCAGCAGAATTGTGTGTAGTTCATCTTGACCAATGCTTTGCATAGGAAGGAAGTGGTGATGTCTCGTCCAAGACCCAATAAGGGTTAGGAACATAGCTGAGACTTCCAGCCCTCACCTTCTGACCCGGGTATCCTTTCAACCTCCCCACGAGAAGTGACGGACAGACGGAGCCTCGTCTCTCCTTCATGTCAGCTGTTGGGCCTCGAGCTGGGGAAGAAAGGTCTGCAGGAGGGCCCAAGGATCAGATTTTAAAGTCATGAGGTCCTAGCCGCCTCAGCTGCACTTAAGACTTGTTAGAAGCCTGCCGGCACATAACTCAAACTACCATCTCAGCCACTGGTTCAGTGTTCATGCACTCACAGTATACACAGCAGATAGCCAGAGCTTTCATCCTGAAAACTGACGCCCATTAATCACCTCCCTACTCCCACTCCCCAGCCCTAGCACCCCAAATATATACATTTATGATAAATATGCATTTTAAAAAAGCAGAAATTTGTTAGAACTCATCAATAACTTGGGCCCCTTAATTAGGGTGTTTATAGTAGAGGAGGTGCCCTTGTAGCATAGCTGATTGTTTTCTTAAAGTTGCTCTGGTTCAGTGAGCATGGAGAAGCTAGAACAGATGCTGCAGAATAAAATGCCCAAGGCTGTGGGAGTGGCACTGCCTGAAGGAACCTCTCCCCCAGGTGATGCTGTGTGGCATGCAGGAGGTGGACCTGTCCGACTGGCAGAGGAACACCGTGTACCGGCACTACACTCGGAACAGCAAGCAGATCATCTGGTTTTGGCAGGTAAATGCTTTTACTTTCCTAGAATAGTACTTGGGATGGTGCCTAGTGAAACAGCAGTTTAAGATGCAGCTTGCTTCAGACGTGACCATACCACCAAGCTTGCAGGTGAGAATGAGTGTGTCTCCTTTTTTTTAAAAAAAAAAAAAAGTAGTGATATGCCACTTTCTTTTTAATATATTTTATTGATTTTTTTTATAGAGAGGAAGAGAGAGGGATAGAGAGCTAGAAACATCGATGAGAGAGAGACATCTATCAGCTGCCTCTTGCATGCCCCCTACTGGGGATGTGCCCGCAACCAAGGTACATGCCCTTGACCGGAATCGAACCTGGGACCTTTCAGCCCGCAGACCGATGCTCTATCCACTGAGCCAAACCAGTTTCAGCAGTGTGTTTCCTTTAAGGAGTATCATGGAGTGAGTCACAGGTCCAGCAACTTCAAAGTCTCCTCCGGGTGCTGAGTGCAGGGGGAGGTGTGTTTTTATGAGACAGTCTAAGGGGACACTTCGGTGACACAAGGTGACCATATGCTCGGAGTTAGAGGGCTCACAGGGCAGGGGATTCTCCCCTCTCTGTCCACAGTTTTGGGCATCCATGTCCCACATACCAATCTTGAGAATAACACCACCTCCCTCTTGAGAATATGTTTTTGTTTTGTGTGTATTTCAAAATATAAAATGTCTGCACCCAAGACATACTGCACAGAATCCCCATCAGAGATTCACCGAGCCCTGGGCTGACTGGGCTGGTCTCCTGCTCCGTCTCCGGGTCCTTGTAGTACTAGAGAAAGGCTGTCCTAAGGACTTGTGTCACGTTTTACTGCAGAATATTTTGCAGACGTGACACTTCTAGAAATGGATCTTACAGATCTATTTTGATGTACCAAGTGGCACCTCCCAGAGCATTTGTTGCAGCTTGATTGGCACACTCGGGCAGAGGTGACCCTGAGGGTGTGGGGAGGCATCTGAGCAAATAAACTAACTTGTCCATTCTCAGTGCTCTGCCCTGGAGCCACTCCTCAGTACAGAGGGGGGACGGGGACACTGGAGACCATGTGCACAGAGCCTGGGAGGGAGGGTGGTGGTATTTGGCTCAAAGGATCCTTCAGGCAGAGGAGCCTCGGGATAGGAGCAGACCGCTAAGGCTGATTGGGGTGGGGGGGGGAAGAAGCTGCCCTTGCCACCTGTGACCTCTGCCCTGAATGCCAGGGCACCCTCCTCCTGTCCCTCAGCTTATTCCAGCCCATGGGTTTGCACATGTCTAAGCCTGAGGAGCTGAGCCCAGGCCTCCCTAAGGCCCGTGACTGTTTCCTGGATGTTGGGGACAGTGGCAAGGTTTGCGCCAGAGCAGCTCAGTGATTCCTTATCTGACAATGTATCAGCCACACAGCTGTGCACGGCCACGTACAGGCTGGAATGGCACATGCTCAGCCCTCCTGTTAAAACACATGTCTGCTCCCACCAACCTCTGGTAAGACCAGATTCTGTGAAGTCTGTCCTGGGTGCAGCTCAGAGGGGTGGTTGCTAAACTAGATCACCTGAGAAACATGCTCTGGGTTTCCAAGTCTGAAGAGCAAAGGGGGAGCGGTGTTGGAAGTTGTTTAGGGCCCAGCAGGGTCCTGGTTCAGAGGTTACTCCTGTCCCTTCCTGGCGTTGGAGGAGGACACATCATTTTGCCTCTGGGCCTTGTCTTCTGGCAAGTGCAGTGGGGAGGCTAAAGGAAGGACCCGCCTCCCAGAATTGAGGGGGCTCACTCCCAACAGCACGTGGCGCTGTGGCAGGACCCTCCTCCAGAGGGCACAGTTGTGACACGCCCTGTTCCTTCAGTGGAAAGACCTGGGTCCAGTGAGGACGTTTCTAAGCTTCCACACCTCTCTAGTGTTCTAGGCACAGCGCCAATCCTAATTAGCTGTAAATATTGCAACTGCTTTTATCACTTATCTTCTGAACCAACTTGTTACATTTCTTATTCTTGGGAGTTCATTTAAAAAAAACATTGTGAAATATATTTTTACTGATTCTGAGAGGGAGAGAAACATCCATGAAAGGGAATCACTGATTGGCTGCCCCTGCACACCCCACACCGGGATGGAGCCTGCAACCAAGGATGTGTCCTGACCAGGAACCGAGAACCCTGACCTTCTAGTTCATTGGTCCACACTCAATCACTGGCTGGGCTTGAAGTTCAATGCAATTCAGGAATAATTTTAAGTATCTACTACTTTCATTAAGATAATCTGGAATTTATATTAACTTTGACCTGTTACAGTTTGTGAAGGAGACAGACAATGAGGTGAGGATGCGCCTGCTGCAGTTTGTCACGGGTACCTGCCGCCTGCCCCTGGGAGGCTTTGCCGAACTCATGGGTGAGTGTCACCCAGCGGTCGCTGTGGTCACAGGGCAGGGCGTGCCAGCGGGGAGGAAGTTGCGGGCCTCTAGATCCTGGTCTGTGTGCAGATGCGACGCTTGTTGTGCCCACTGCACTCGCTCCATCATCCGTATGACTGCGTGGCATGTTCTCGTAGGTAACTAGCTGTCAACACCAAAAGGTTTGAAGGACTAGTATATTTTGTCTTATTTTTCTGGTTTAGGAAGTAATGGGCCTCAAAAGTTTTGCATTGAAAAAGTTGGAAAAGACACTTGGTTACCAAGAAGCCACACGTGGTAAGTAGAATCCTAAATGGAAGGTGGAAGCCATGTTGTGCTGTTTTAAATGTAAGACCCGTTATCGTTGCTAATTCATTAGCATAGGTAGAAGTCAGTTTTGAGAATAGACTGGGATACGCAGCAAGCACCTCTGCTGGTCCTGACTGATCCAGCTGAGTGACTGCAAAGCATGGCCCTGCCTGAGCCAGCGGCCAGCAGCCCTTGCAGCACAAACAAGGCTTCTGGGCTCCACCTCTCGCTCCCGGGAAGGGCGCACAGACCACAGCCAGACAGCAGAGCTGGGGAGGCAGTGGCAGCTGGCCCGGCAGGACCCTCGTAAGGGCCTTGCCACAGTTTGATGGACAGTGGGCTGTGGAGATGCAGGAAGCATATGTTTTGTACAGGGCTGTTTGCAAATCCCTAAAGTAAGCCAATGCATACAGTGAGGTGACCTGGGAGCGGGATGGGGCAGAGGGGGAAGGCCAGAAATGCAGGCAGGTCCATTGTAGGGCTGGCCTATGTGGTCTGGAGGGGAATAGACTGCTGTCGGAAGAGTGTCAGTGTTAACATATGAAGGTCGGTGCTGTAACACTTCTCCACCCGTCCTTTTTCTAATGTGCTTCAAGGATACTGTACTAGACCCTCAGTTCACTTGACTGAATAATCTGATTCTGTTTGTCCAGTTTCAATCGTTTGGACTTGCCACCATATAAGAGTTACGAGCAACTGAAGGAAAAGCTGCTTTTTGCCATAGAAGAGACCGAGGGGTTTGGACAAGAATAGAGGAACTGTGGCCGGAGGCTCTGCGTCTGCACCTCCGCAAATATAAATGGTTCCTTTTTCACAGAATATGCAAAAGAACTCTTCCTTTTCTACTTTATTTATTGTTCCCTTGAACTGATCGGCCAGGAAAATGATCTCCCTTAAATTTGGAAGTGAGAGACTTTATTAGAAATGAGTATCTACGTCAGCAGGCCGCAGTGGCTCTAGTTTTATAGAGCTGCTCGGCAACACACCCCAGCTCCAGCCCAGATGTGGATGCTCCTCCTCAGCTCTGCCTGCCCTCCTCCCCTGCTCCTCCCCCGTGACATCTCCACATGGGTGTGTTGTTCAGGAAGGTACTGAGGCCAAGCTCAGATCTAACTGAGGATGTGAACTGCGCTGCTGGCTGTGCTGGAGCCCATTGGTCTGTTCTAATTAAATGCAAGACTTGAGAGTGCTCACTACGCTGCTACGCAGGGTGTGAGTGACAGCACACTTGGACGGAGTCCCCTGACCAGACCCAGCACCCCATCTGGCCCAGCGCCTGGGCCTGGAGGTGTGTGTGTGCTCCTCTAGGTGCTAGCATCTGTGGGCCTAAGGAAGCAGGCACACCTGCACTATTTTTAAAAATGTGATGGACTTTAAACTTAATTCATAATAAATTGATGCAATTTGATACTGAGAGACATATAAAAGGTAATGTGAACTTTTCCACTTTTGTGTTCAAAGTTTTAGTTCCTAAAACCAGATGGATGGAAGAATTCGTGAGCATCTGACTTCAAACTAAGGAGTCTAATGATTTCCTATTAGTGTCTTTATATCTCCATTCCTTGAAAATTCATGAAAAATTCTATGTATCTGAATTATAAAGCATATAAAAAGTCTTTTGTCCTTCCCCCCTTTCTATATAGATCATTATTTTTGTCCTAAGTAAATACTTTTTAATTATTTTTCATTATCAAGAGCATTTGCTGAACTACAAATATGTATAACAAATTAAAATCTGAGGTGATGACATTAATGCTACTTTAGCAAACGGGGGCTTCCTTATTAATACAAAAATTTAAATTTGTATTATTTCAATATGCACTGTAAATTAACTTAAAATTTTTTATAACCACGGAAGTGACACCTTAGAAGGTTAATATATTTCACTGCTGAGTACATATGAAAAATATTAGTATACAATTTAATTTCCCTAAAGTTTGTTTTGCCAAAATTTTATTTTTCTATGTATATTAGATATTGTGTTCTGCATTTTCTCAAAACTCACAGTAAAAATGCAATAAAGGCAGTGATCCATGTGGCTGAATAGACTCCTTTCCCAGCCCTCATCATGACAGTGTGCACGGCAGAGGGGGCCCATCCTCAAGCGCTGCTCCTTATGTAACCCACTGTGCCCACTGCTCTTACGTCACCCAGCTTACAACCAACCCCAAGGCCCTTGGGGATGTGGCCTGTCCAGACCCAGCAGAGGCCCCTCGGGAGGCTCCTCTGGACAAGCTGCCCCTCTTCCGTCAGACAGCTCCCGCCAAGCGAAGGACATACGTCACGTGAACCCATGGCCCTCGCCAAAGTCCAGTGATGCCCCAGCACAAGGCCAACACAGGGCTAACGTGACACCAAAACAACATGTGCAAAGGCAGAGTCTCCTACATTGCAACTCTCCTCACCCCGATGCTAGCCCAGGAGCTCAGACAACAATGGCACTGAAGTACTCACCGAGACCAGCTCCTTCCTCCTCAGCTCCACGAGCTGGGGTTTTCTGTTTCCTCTTGTAATGACGCCCTTGCTTTAGAGAAAGAGGGAGTCTGAGACAGATTCCTACAGCATTCGCTCTATGATCACCAGGAAGGAAACCTTGCTAACGAAGTTAATTGAGACTTTGAGGTTCTCACAGAACTGCAGACCCTTTGCAAGTTCAGATTTCTTGTCACTTCAAAAGAAGGTAAGTCTGCAGGGAGGTCACTAACCACCACCCAGATGGAACACTGTCCTGTGCACATGCGAGTGGGGAAGGAGCCCGAGGCAGGGCGACCCAGGGAGGACATCTGGGTCCTGAAGCAGGGAGAGGTCTGACCTAAGGGAAGGGTGGGCATCAGGCTCCTCAGAGTCAAAAAGAGACTGAGCCCGGGAAAGTGCCTCATCCTGGGGGAGGGAACCCTGAGTCCCAGGGGAGGAAACAGCTCTGGCTCCGCAGGGCTCAGCAAAGCACAACTGAGCTCTATCCCAGAGCCATGTGGGTCCCTAAAGTTCACCGCACAAAGGCACGCATGGCCTGATACCTTCACGGGATTAGGTTAAATGCACAGGAACAACCAGACAGTGAAATACAGTCAACAAAAGGAGACTGATCTCAAGGAAGTTGAGAGAACAAAGCCAATCTCCTGAAATGACAAAATGAGAGCACAGGTCGGGGAGCGGGTGGGTGGGACTCAGGGACGCACCAGGGAGCAGGGAGCTCTGTGAGTGCAGGCAAGTGGTCTCCCTGGGAGAGGATCATACTGCTCATGCGCACTCAGTGCCTGGCGGGCAGACTCATTGCTACAGTTACCACTGGGCACGCCAAGCAGATGCACAAATAAAAGCAACAGTTAAAGCTCTACAGAGTATCAGCAGACAGACTTCCTGCAGCAAAAGACTTTATTATTGATGGATACCTCACTTCCCAGAGACCACTCAGCAGAGGGCAGTTTGCTCACACCTCACCTCCCACTGTTCACCTGCTAATCCCACACAAGGGCTCATCTCCAGAAAACGGCCTCAGAGTCACCCCAATGAAAGTATAAGCATAAAGTTAGGTATGGAAGATCCAACATACGTAACCAACTAGGCCGTTAAGGGCACGGGGCCACTGGTTCTCAAAATGGGTTCCGTAAGGCCCATTGAACAAGGGACAATTTAAGACTGCTGGCCTGGCCCCTTCACACAGTCACTGCTAAGAAGAAAAGATGGGGAGTGTTTCAGACTCCACAAAATGAAGGTAGGAAACCAAATGCAAGATGTGACATTTGCATCTTGGTTTTAAAAAGTGTAAGACATAATTGTGACATTTGAGGAAACAAAGGACTGGGTATCAGATGGGGGGATTGGGTTACGGTTCTAGCTGTGGTATGGACTGTGAAGGAGGTCTGTATTCTGAAATAATGAAGTATTTGGGATGAACTACACAGTCTGCACTTAATTCAAGGTTCAGGAATATATGCATAGAGAAGCAGAATCTACGTGTGACCACACACACAGGCAGAATCTACATGTGACCACTCACGGAGAGAAGCAGTCCACTTTGTTTCCCTTCATGATGGACAGCACACATGAGAAACCGCATGCCTGTCACGGAGACACCACACCTAACCCTCTGGGGAGTACACTCACCCATGTGTACTTAAGTGTTACATCAATAACTCTGTGTATTTAAGTGTTACATGGTCACATCATTGGCACTGACAGCCGAGAACAGTCATCATCACACCCATGGACATGCACTCAAGATACTCCTTTTCACAAACAGCAGACAGTGCCGGGGCACCAGCCCTAGGACCCAGCATTGTCTGCCTGCTTAAAACATGTCCCATTCCTCCCTCCAGTTCTGTGTTCTTTTTTTTTTTTTTTAATATATTTTATTGATTTTTTACAGAGAGGAAGGGAGAGGGATAGAAAGTCAGAAACATAGATGAGAGAGAGACATCGATCAGCCGCCTCCTGCACACCCCCTACTGGAGTTGTGCCTGCAAGCAAGGTACATGCCCCCAGCCGGAATCGAACCTGGGACCTTTCAGTCCGCAGGCCAACGCTCTATCCACTGAGCTAAACCAGTCTCGGCCAGTTCTGTGTTCTTTTTGCCCCATCAGGGAACAGAACTCGGGCTCTGTCCTGTCACAGACCAAGCTCTTGTGAGACAAAGTCCCACCATGCAGAAACCCACCTGGGCTCCCTCCCCACAGCCTGGCTCCCTCCGATACACCATTGATGCCCAGCACCCCAACTCCCAACCTCCTCACCCCACTGCCCCTTCTCTGCAGGGTCTCAGCTGGAGCCGTCCAACTGGAAAGGTGCCCCACGTGCCCTCCTCACGGCATTGCTTCCTGCTCTCCTCCATTCTATTGATAGGTTCTCAAATGCAATACCTGCACAGTAACCACCCCCCCCGCCCCCCACCCCGCCACAGGGACACCGCCACCACCTCACAGCAGTCATTGCTTCTGCCTTGTTATTTGTGAAGAACTCTGTGTATTTAAGTGTTACATGGTCACATCATTGGCACTGACAGCCGAGAACAGTCATCATCACACACTGCAGTTGGGAAGGCAGCTCCCTAGGTTCCGTGCGCTACGTCTCTGAAACGTTTAGTTCTTGCCGTTGAACCCTGCAAGCAACTGTGCAGCTTCTCTCTGTATCTACAACGAAAAGACAGATGGTACAGCAGAGATCAGCTTGTGGAATGCAAGTCACCCATGGGCTCCGGTTTCTAAGTGTCCACACCCAGGACAGCAGGTCGTCGGGACAGTCTTCAGCAGTGCTTGGGGAGGCACTCAGACTTCCACACAGAACACCCCCACACCCGTTTGAGTAACTCAGTACTGCAGTAAGGAATTCACAACATGCTAATAGTAACTAAACATTTTCTGTGCAGAACTTAGCACAAATGTCAGTACTTCATGTTTGAAATGTGCACCACTGCTTCCAACAAGCTGCATCACACAGCATGGCTAGACCTCCCTAGGCTACAGGTGTACCTGTCTGTCCTCCTCGGTGCGGGCCGGATAGTCCTTGGCCTTCAGCAGCCAGAACGCAGCAAGCTTTTTGTTCTGCAGCTTCAAGTATGTCTTTCCTAAGAGAAGCAAGTTTTTGCTGTAGAAGTTTGGATCCACTGTTCATAAGAAAAAAAATTTATCTCAGGTGAAATTGTATTGCTCTTATTTTTAAAGGCTTCCTTTTGGGGCCTGAATTCCAATCATCTGTCTGGTGAATAAATGACTATCCCTCTTGTTCATCTGTTCCTACCTCCAGATCATGTCACAGCTAACCGGGAGCACCTGTAGGTGCAGCTGCTGCTGCGCACTCTTCCTCACAGCCTTTTCTACGCAGGCACTCGTCTAGGCTCCCAGAACATGGCCTTCCCCCAGCGCCTGCTCCCTGCTCAACCTATAGGCTAGAACCTAACATGCACTCAGCACACGTAAGCCATGATGCCATACACACACACACACACACACACAGTACACCACACCATGCCAGACCAGCTCGTGCTGGGTGGGGCTACCCTTAAGCACAGATCAAACAAAAGCTCTGCTCTTTGGGGATTTATAATGAAAAGGCAAGAGAAATGTAAGCACGATGAACGTGCTGTGAGCAGGGAAAAAGGCTCCAACAGGTGTGTGTTTTAGGGTACAAGGAGACCCCAGGAGGAGCCACACACTCGCAGAGGCTGGAGGCTGCATGGCTGCAGCAGAGCAGGGCTGCGCAGGAAAAGGAGACCGTCCTATTGAGGGAATCCCAGCACATGTCTACCAACGAAAGCTGGGATTTCTTCCTTACAGGTTCCCTCTCAGCTGGGTCCTCAATGCTCACACCCCACTCCTTCCTGGTGGCTGACCTCTGGCTGCTCCTTATCCTGCTGTCCTACAGACTTAGAAGCATCTACTGCTGGCTTTGCTCATTTCCTCCCATGACCCACACTCCTTCCTTCCTCTTTCTTCCTCTCTCATTCAGCAAAGTGGCTCAGAACAGGCCAGCCAGCCCCACTTCCCTGCAGGTAGCCTCAGATCCATGGAGGAGCACTCCTGCTGCAGGACAGGACCTTGGCAGGGGAAGTTCAAGTACCAAGAGAGAAGGAACTTCCAGCCTAGACATGTCCAGGAGGAAAGGCTGCCTACATGGACTTCCAGGTAAAATGCGCAGAAAGCCACTCCTGGGAGTTATTTTAGCTCCGGGAGAGCCAGCCCATGGTTTCCTGTGCCCACAAACCTCCCCTCTAACACCCTTCAGGAAACTTCACTCCTACACCCCCATACAGAGACAGAAAAGTCCATGAGGAGGTCGACAGAAGGTGATAACCAAGTCAGAGTAGCTGTGTCACAGAGATGGAGACATTCAGACAATTGTTCAGAAATGGTGCCTTCCTAATGCTTTGCTGTCATGAAAGCCTTTGGACAAATCCTGCCGAGCAGGCTCTCAAACTTAATTTTCTGATGAAGTGTTACAGAAATACAGTTGCATTTTTGGGTGTATTTGGTAACAAACTTAAGTCCCTAACTTCTGTGGTTTAAACTTAGACGGCGAGGGGAGAGGAAGAGAGCAGGGTGGAGGGGGCCTATGGGGGACAAAGAAGGGGACATTTGTAATTCTTTCAACAAAAAAATACATTAACAAAAAAAGATAGCCGAGACCGGTTTGGCTCAGTGGATAGAGCATCAGCCTGTGGACTGAAAGGTCCCAGGTTCGATTCCGGTCGGGGGCATGTACCTTGCTTGCGGGCACATCTCCACAGTGGGGCGTGCAGGAGGCGACTGATTGATGTCTCTCTCTCATCATTGTTTCTGACTTCCTATCTCTCTCCCTTCCTCTCTGTAAAAAATCAATAAATTAAAAAAAAAAGATAAACATAGGACGGAAGGGCAGTGTTGAGTGTGAAGGCTGCATTTCCTCAGATCAAGAGAGGCACGAAACGCAAGGGTGGCCAGGATGAAACTCTGGTTAACCCAGATGGCCAAGTCAGGCATGCAGCTCAGAGCCTCTGAACCAGCAGCAGGGCCACTCCAGAGTGCAGGCGCAGCCCACTCCTTATTTCATTTGTAAATCCTCACTTGAGGATTTGTTTCTTATTGACTTTAGAGAAAGCAAGGAGGAGAGAGGGAGGGAGAGGTAAAGGAAGAGATCAATTGGTTATCTCCCTTACACGCCCTGACCAGGGAATTAAACCGGCAACCTGGGCACGGCCCCTGACAGGGAATCCAAGCTGCCACCTTTTGGTGCATAGAGCATGACCAAGGCAGAGAGGGGCCTACTCCTTACTCCAGTGAATAAAACCTTTAAGGACTGTTTGATAATGCCTAGCACAAAGGTGTGTCAGGATACAGTATCTTTGTTTTAAAATTCCTATCTATATAATAAAAGCCTAAGCGACTTACAGCGGAACAACCAGAATGACTGGTCTCTATGATGCGCACTGACCACCAGGGGGCAGACATTCAACCCAGGAGCTGCCCCCTGGTGGTCAGTGTGCTCCCACAGGGAGAGCACTGCTCAGTCAGAAGCCAGGCTCACAGCTGGTGAGCGCAGCAGCTGTGGCGGGAGCCTCCCACCTCTGCGGCAGTGTTAAGGAGTAGCAAGCCAAGCACTAAGGAGTAGCAAGCAGGAAGGTGGTAAGGAGGTAGAGTTCCTGGACTGCGAGAGGGATGTCCAACTGCTGGCTTAGGGCCAAATCCCTGCAGGTAGCAGGCCTAAGCCAGAGACAAACTGCCCCCCCCAGTGCATAAATTTCATTCACCAGGCCTCTAGTTATATATAATACAGTCACATAATTTTAACTGTATTTAGTATCTGAAATAAAAAATATTTTACCTTGCTCTGCCTTTTGAAAGTAGCCTAAGGCCTGTAAAACACAAAGAATGCAAACATATGAAAGGATTAAAATAGATTCAGTATTTAAAAATTTTCTCAAACTCTATTCCTATATTACATACAAGTGAGGAAGTCAATGAAAACCCCTTAAAATAATGGCCCATTCATCAACAGTGAGCATAACACAGCACTCAAGGCCCTGAGCACAGAGCACATGGACTCGGCCAGCCACAGTCCTGGCTCAGCCTCACGCAGGGGAAGGAGGCCACAGGCAGCTCACTCTTCTCTCTCTTCTTCAGTCCCATCAGGGACCACCCTGAAAACTAAGCAAAATCGAAAGCTGCATTTCCTTGGTGACACACTGGTTGTACCAGGGACTTTTTACAGTACTTTATTATTGAAACTAGGGGCCTGATATATGAAATTCGTGCACAGGTTGGGGGTGTCCCTCAGCCTGACCTGTACCCTCTCCAATCTGGGACCCCCTCAGGGGATGTCCGACTGCCACTTTAGGGATCGGGCCTAAATCGGCATTTGGACATCCCTTTTGCAATCTGGGACTGCTGGCTCCTAACCACTCATCTGCCTGCCTACCCTCCTGCTTGCTCCCAACTGCTTCCCTGCAATGACCTTCTTGCCCCCAACTGCCCTCCCCACCTGGCCTGATCACCCCTAACTGCCTCTGCCTTGGCCCTGCCACCATAGCTTTGTCCAGAAGGTCTCCCAGTCTAATTAGCATATTACCCTTTTATTAGTGTAGACAGATTGACTGATTTCAGAGAGGAAGGGAGAGGGGGAGAAACATCAGTGATAATCATGGATCGACTGCCTCCTACATGCCTCCTACTGGGGATCAAGCCCGCAACCCGGGCATATACCCTTGACCAGAATTGAACTTGGGACCCTGCAGCCTGAAGGCTGACGCTTTATCTACGGAGCCAAACAAGCCTGAGCACCACCAGTCATTTTTAGAACGTTGTATGGCTTTGAGAAGAAACCCTATGCCACTCTCCCCATCTAACTGCCTGCCCCACCCAGCCATCTGCACACACTGCTGTTTCAGACATTTCATGGGAATGGGACCATACACAATGGCGTTTGGTGACCGGTTGCTTCCCTTGGGTGTATTCCTCGGAGTGGCAGATTGCAGGGTCCTATGTGGCTGATATTAATCATTTGAGAAGCGTCCGCACCATTTCCAATCCAACAGCAGTGTGTGAGGGCTCGGGTTTGTCCACATCCTTGCCAACACTTGCTATCATGTAACTTTTGGTTCTAGCCTCCAAGGTGACCTCGGGGTCCCACCGAAGCGTTGCTCTCTAGAGCAACAATCTATGCTTTTCAATTCAGTTTTAAAAGTGAAAGTTGTTTAAAATGTCTACACAAACATCCCTATTGGTAAGTTCTTGCTGGTCAGGATCCACTGAGGCCAATCTCACCTCCTTGCTGGCTGGTCATGTTTACTCCTGGGGAGAGCGCTGGGGGCATCAACCAGCCTCTGCAGGGCTGGTCACAGGCTGTGTTGGGCTTGGGGAGCCAAGGGAGGAAGAGTGAGGTTCAGGAGCAGCTTTGGGGCCATGCCTGTCATGGTGACTACGCTGCTCCCCACAGACCAAGGTGAGGGGTGCCCCGGGGGTTGGGGGGAGTGTCTTCTCTGAATGAAGCTATCGGAGGAGCTCTTGGGTGTCCATCCTCGAGCTCTACACCTCAGAAGGCAAAAGTCCGATCAACAAAAATGAAAACTTTAAAGAGGTGATGTGGGCTCCGCCTCCGAATGGCTCAGACATGGTTCACAGTCCCACATGGGACTACAGACACCAGGGTGTGTGGCCAGTGGCCATGAGGGCCCAGCATGGCCCTCTGGGCCCAAGTGCAGGGAGGAGCCAGAGCTTCGTTGGGAGAGAAAGTTCACGGGACTGAAGGCTTCCCTCTTCAAACACTGATTGCTAGTCACAGTTTGGCCCCCAACTCCCATGCACAGGGGCCCTCCTCACGGAGTAGAGTGCCAGGTGAGGCCTCTTCCTGGCCGTCCCCACAGACCCTTTGGCTCTCCTGAGTCTGTGGGGACACAGTGTGGGGCTCGCCACTGGGCAGCGCAGCCACAGCTGCAGCCCTGAGGACAGGCTCTGGACTCAGAGCAGGGGTCCCCAGTATCGCAGCCCCCCAATCTACAGCCCCCTGATCTGCAGTCCCCCTGACCTGTAGGCCCCCTGGTTGGCAGCCCCCCTAGTCCATAGCCTTCACTGATCTGCAGCCCCCCAATCTGTAGTCCACCTGATCTGCAGCTCCCCTCAATCTGTAAATGTGCCTCCCATCCACAGCTCTCCGGATCTACAGCCCATCACCCCCATGCAGTGACTCTGGACTCATTGTGAATTCATCATTATTCCAAGTCCGAGGGTGTGCTGACACATGGGGGAGGGTGGCGCTGGGAGCCTGCAGCTGCTCAGGTCCCTGCTGTTCGGTTGTCATGTTACAGCATCTGGGCTAATTTGCGTATTTCTCTCTTTTATATATAAGATAGATAGATAATAGATAGATAGATAGACAGATAGATATTCCTACATAAAATGCTACTGTGAGTCTAAAAGGGCTAATTCTTTATGAGTCACTTAGTTTTTATAATAAACTTCCTGCCAATTGATTTCTTAGAAACAACTGGTCTGTTAGAACAGAGTATCTTTTCTCTCAGAATGCACTGTTTTTAATAACAAGAGGCATATCTCAGCTGTGCAATTACATACCTCTGTGCACCTTACATTGGAACTCACCACAGCTGTCCAGAAAGAAGCAGGCCCTCACTATGACTAGGATTCAGAAAGCCATTTCATGGCCTGTTTCCTCACTCTGAACATTTTTTGACAAACAAACCCAAAATGTTTGCCCAGCCCTAATTGGTTCGACTCAGTAGATAGAGCATCAGCCTGCTGACTGAAGGGTCCCGGGTTTGATTCCAGTCAAGGGCATGTACCTTGGTTATGGGCACATCCCCAGTAGGGGGCATGCAGAAGGAAGCTGCTTGATATTTTTCTCTCATCCATGTTTCTAACTCTCTATTCCTCTCCCTCCCCTCTCTGTAAAAAATCAATAAAATAGCCTAAACCGGTTTGGCTCCATGGATAGAGCGTCAGCCTGCAGACTGAAAGGTCCCAGGTTCGATTCTGGTCAAGGGCACGTACCTTGGTTGTGGGCACATCTCCAGTGGGGGACATGCAGGAAGCAGCTGGATCGATGTCTCTCTCTCATCGATGTTTCTAACTCTCTGTCACTCTCCCTTCTCTCTGTAAAAAAAATCAATAATATATATATTTTTTTAAAAAAATCAATGATATATTTAAAAAAAAAACACACACCAAAATAAATAAATAAATAAATTTGAGAATGCTATGCTATTAACCTTAAAAAAAAAGTTTGTCCAGAAATCCCCCTCAACATCCTTTCAACAGCACTTAAAAAAAAAAGTTATGGAGCCCCGCTACTGTGACTCAATGGATTAAGCATCAACCTATGAGCCAGAAGGTCATGGTTTGGTTCCCAGTCACGGCACATGCCCAGGTTATGGGCTCGATCCCCAGTGGGGGGCATGCAGGAGGCAGACCATCAATGATGCTCTCTCATCATGAAGTTTCTATCTCTCCTTATCCTTCCTCTCTGAAATCAATAAAAAATACATATTTTTAAAAAGTTATCGATGCCAAGTTACACTTTCTTTGGCCTGGCAGGGAAAGGATATATGGGGACTATGTCCCCACAGCTTGCTGAGGAGCAGGCGCTGTGCTTCCTGCCCTGTTTGGGATTCATGCGGCGTAAGTTTCAAACAGAAAACGGGCAGCTGTTTGTCGCGGACGTCACGAGCCTCCACTAGAGAAATCGATCCGGAGTCTCGGAAACAGTGAAGGCCATGTGGCCACCCCGACGAGTCCTGAGGGAGCCCTGCAAGTGCCTCCCTCGTTCCCCGCCCCCCCCACCCCCCTGTAAGTACTTACCTCCTCGTAGGTGGAGCTGGGAGGGGCTGCAAACAGCATGTTGGCAATTCTTCTCTGATACCAAGGCATTTCAGCAAACGTGTAGCACCTGGGGCAATAGAAACATTCATGCATCAAAATGCACTTATTTTCTCTTCAAGACAATCAAGCATCTTAACAGATGCACAAGAACTCCTGTGCTGTCTGTTTAAGCAGTGTGTACTGGACATAACCTTAGAGGCTCACATCCACACCCAGTTATGCAGGGACTGACTGACACGGCTCCATCAACTGGGATGGACTTGTGATCACATGTAAACAGTGGTGACTATTGGTAACAGCACTAGGAAGCTGTGGGAGCTGCCTCGGGTGAGAAGGCATGTGCAGGAACGAAGGGCACATACTCAGGGCTAGGCACTACCTGTGATGTCAGGCAGCCTCTGGGGCCCTAGATGTGTGCCCCGTGGATGAGAGGGGACCACTGCACCAGTTGCTAAATGATCTGAATAGTAACATCTAATAAGATCACAATCAAATTTATATTTTCTATCTACATGTACAGCTGCTGGTTGATTTAATAGAGTAAGCACTTCTGACTGCTAAGTAGCATTTTAAAATAGCTTACATCTTGATTTTTTATACACTACAAAATAAGATCATACTATATACCACTGAAATATTTATTCAGAGAAATTTTCTTACCAAATACCCATTAGGTGAATCGAGGTAGCATCTTTAGGGTTCAATTCAATTGCTTTCTAACAAGAAATGAGAAAATCAATCACTTGTTTTCTAAACAGCAGTAAGAATTTTACTTGTTTACTGAGGAAGCATAAGGAGCTTTGTTGACAATGACTTTAACGAAATTACTCTTTTTATACTTTATTTTGTTGGAAACTTCTAAGGAAATTTCAGAGGTTGATGTAGTACCATTAAAAATAAAAGACCTTTTTTAAAAGCGGGGACTTCCTAGCATATGCTTTTCTGCACACCCACACTGTCGCTTTCAGTTAGGGGTGTGTGAGACACACATTTTCAAATCTTTGCACTGTGACCAGTATGGGCTCTGAAGCCAGACTACCAGGTTCCAACCACAGCTCATGCCTCCTAATCTCTTGGCCTTGGGATGTTTCTACATTTCCACCAGGTTTGCTCTTTCAGAGAATTGAGACAATAATACATCTCCCAATAGGGCTGTGGTGACAATGACATGAGCAAGTCACAGGAGGCGCTTGGCACAGCAGTGTCTCCCATCGCCACTGTTTCCTTTCCTTAGGTCCAGCATCATTTCTCACAGCGCATCACGGCAGCAGCAGAGGTCCCAGAACAAGGCTAACAAGTGTGAGCTGGCAGTACTCTGGCTAAATATGGTAAGCAGCAGCACTGACTGAAAATTTGCTTTCCCATAAACACAATGATATGTTATAGCAAAACACAGTTGGGAGTCTATACAACTTCTACCCCAAGTTCTTTCCCTGTCTGAGTCCCACTAGAAAACCAAGCCCTACAAAAACCAGGTTAGTCACTGTCTTCTCATCCTGCCAAGAGCCGTGGAGGTCTAGCAAGAAGTCAGCCTCCCGTTCCTGTGCCCTTGGCACTAGAGCTCAGCCTCTCATAGGAAGCAGATGGGTTTCTCCCAGCAAACCCTCCAGTTTAAGTGTCCTCGAAACACCCTAACAATGGCACTCTAGCTGACTGAGGAAAATACAGAATCTGAAATAATAGTACAAATGGTAAACAATAAACACTGTCATTTTAAAACACATTTAACAAATACATTTGAAAGCTTATATAAAACAATGAAATTTAAAATATTATAGCCTGCATGTTCAAAGTTTAGAATAAAGGCTACATTAATATCTTTTGTATGCATTTTCACTATTCACATTGGCAGTTACCTGTCATGTGTTTCTACACCCCAAGGCAAAGTAACTGAGATGTACCATTAGGCAAGATGCCATAGTCATTGAATCGAAGATACAATCAGATCTACAACATCACATTATCTTACATCCCACTAAGACTACAAAGCAAGTATAAGATACCACTGACTACACAATGCAGTCTGATTTCAAAGACGTAAAATGTGAAAAAAAAGACCTATTAAATTGAAATGCATACACACGTATATGCACATGTGCTCACACATACTACTGATGCCTCAAGAAGCTGGGTCTCCTGACTTCCCATCCAATGTTCTTGTCAACTAGTCATTAGAGAATCTAGAAGCTAAGTCTATCACCATAAATTTCAGAAACCTGTTCCTCAGCCTACCAGCATTATTCCTGTACATGTTTCCCCCGCCCATGCCTCCTTTGTATCTCTGAGATGGTCTAGAACAGTGGTTAGCAAATTGCAGCTCACGAGCCACATGCAGCTTTACAAGCCACGGTTTGCCACTCTGTTTACTGATGAGTTTGCCAACCACTGACCTAGACTCTCGATTCCGATAATTATAGACTGTTGTTGTTCCTTGTGATTAAGCTCCTATCCCAGTGGTTGGCAAACTCATTAGTAAACAGAGTAGCAAACCGTGGCTTGCGAGCCACAGTTTGCTGATCACTGGTCTAGAATACCACTCGAGAGAGATGAACATGCTGGTAACAGGGCCCGTGTCGGGAGAGGGCAATGGGGTCGCACATGTGCACAGAGGAACAGATGCATGGAGAACCCATGGCAGCCGAGGAAGCACTTACAATGATCCATGCACTAACTTCAGAGAGATATGACCACACCCAGAGGTTATAGGGTACACGGTGCTGTCCCTATGCAGAGGCTGCAATGCTGGACTGTCAGTAGAGACCACACCTCCCACAGACTCTGGCCTTGGCCACAAGACTTGTGTGGTTCGATATGGTTTACCAGGTGTAAGGCAGGTTTGCACACGGACTTTCTCCCTGGGCCGCCCATTCTTGGAAGCCAGCAGTCACGCAGTAAAGTAACAAAAACTAATGGACACAGAGGCCACCTGCGCACCTGTCCCTACATGGGCAGGTGAGCGCAGCCTGCAGGAGCTTCGCTGCACCCCCAGCACACAGTACGGTTCTGCCCACAGACCTGAGGCCACTGATTCTCCGAGGCCTGCAAGTCTCATCAGCTGCCAGGACAGTGAACCAACCACCCAGAAAGCCCACACCTGCCCAGTTCACTGGTACCTCAAAATGCTCCTTGATAATGTAGGCATTTGCGATTTTAGCCTTGATGCCTTCGTAATCTCCAACGTCACTAATGCAGATGGCATACCACTAAAAACAGAAAACAGGTGAAAGGATAACAACACTTAATACTGGTCCATGTGAGAACCAAGATGGCGGTATAAGGTATACACCTATACGTGCTGCCTCTCACAACCACACCAAAAATACAACTAAAAGACAAAATGACTATCCCCCAGAACCATGGGAAAGCTGGCAGAGTGGAAGTTCTACCACTAGAAGGAAAGAAAAAAGTGCATTGAGACCTGGTAGGACGTGCAGAGGCTCAGAAAGGCAGAGGTACGGAGACTTGCGCAAATCAGGCTGGCATGCACTGTTTTTTTTTTTTTTTCAACTGGGAGGGAGTTACAAGTTCCCAACTCTCTGAACTCCAGTTTCTGGTGAGATTCTGGAGACCCAGACTCATACAGGGAGAAACTGGAGTGTCTGCCATTGGGTCAGAAAGGAAGGGTAGCTCTCTCGCAGAGGTGTGCACAGTAATCATTGTTTACTATGCTGGAGCTCGGGACTCAGGATATGGGGACAAGATGCAGAGAGGGCTGTTGGGCAGCCATTGCCATTTGCCACGCCCTAGCCTAGAGACTCCCTGAGACCCAACCCCACCCAATTTACAAACCCACCTAGCTGTGTGCTCAGTGGCTTTTGTATATGAATGGCCTGCCCTCTAGCAGCTTGACCTAATAAATTGCAACTGGGTCAGACAACTCCAAAACTTCCAAGCTCCAAGCAAAGAGGGATAATCTGCATAATCTCCCTATAGCTCCTGCTGGGTGGCCTCAGACATTAGCTGACTTGCACCTCCTTGGAGATCCAGGAACCAGTGTACCTAGAGGTCAGTGTGAGATGACATGAGATTTCAACTCCTCACATCCATAAGTGACACACTCAAGAGGCAGACTCGGTGAGCACCAAAACCCCACTGAAGCAAGTTCTGCCCCATAGGGCAGTTCTTCCATTAATAGACACAGCTAATCTTCACAGTCAATTGGCCTGGAGGTCAATTCCTCCCAGTCTATCAATAGCAATCAAGGCTTAACTACAATAAGACTGAGTACCCACAAAAGGGTTGCACCAAGAGTGTCCACTTCAGGTGACTGAGGAGGCAGAGCTACTGGGCCATAAGACAACTCCATCAACACAAAGCCACTCCATCAACACACAGAAGCAGCCAAAATATGGAGACAAAGAAACAGGTCCCAAATGAAAGAAATGGAGGAAAGCAAACTACTGGACATACAGTTCAAAACCACATTTATTACTCAAGAATCTTCTACAAACTGCGGAGAAAGTTAGTGAGACCTCTGAGAAACTTAATGAGACCTTCAAGAATCTTATTGAGAATGCTACAAAAATGGAAAAGGACCAGCAGAAATTAAGCACACATTGTCTGAAATAAAGAATAATATACAGAAATCCAACAGCAGACTAGAGGACCCCCCAAGAATCAAACCAAAGATCTGAAATATGAGGAAGCAAAAATCACCCAAACACAAAAACAAAAAGAAAAAAGAATCCAAAAATGTGCAAATAGTGTAAGGAGCCTCTGGGTCAATTTCAAGCATACCAACATCAGAATTCTAGGGGTGCCAGAAGAAGAGAGAGAGCAAGATACGAAAAATTTATTTGAAGAAATAATGACTGAAAACTTTCTCTACCTGGTTAAAGAAATGGACTTACAAGTCCAGGAAGCGCACAGAACCCCAAACAAAAGAAATCCAAAAAGGACCACACCAAGACACATCATAATTAAAATGTCAAGGGCAAAAGACAAAGAGAGAATCTTGAAAGCAGCAAGAGAAAAACAGTTACCTACAAGGGAGTCCCCTACGACTGTCACCTGATTTCTCAACAGACACTATATAAGCCAGAAGGGAGTGGCAGGAAATATTCAAAGTGATGAATAGCAAGAACCTACAACCAAGAGTGCTCTACCCAGCAAAGCTATCATTCAGAATTGAAGGTCAGATAAAGAGCTTCACAGATAAGAAAAAGCTAAAGGAGTTCATCACCACCAAACCAGGATTATATGAAATGCTGAAGAGTATTCTTTAAGAAGAGGAAGAAGAAGAAAAAGCTAAAGATAAAAATTATGAACAACAAAGTGATAATAAATACATACCTATCAACAAGTGAATCTAAAAATCAAGTGAATAAAAAATTCAATGAACAGAATAAACTGGTGAATAAAATAGAATTAGGGGCATAGAAAGAGGCTGGACTGACAATTCTTGGGGGGCAGGGGGTGTGAGGGGTGCGGGAAGAGATTGGACAAAAATCTTACATCTGTGGATGAGGACAGTAGCGAGGGGTAAGGACATGGGGTGGGGGGTTGGGGGATCAGGTGGAGGGGAGCTATAGGGGGAAATAAAGGAACATCTGTAATAAACTGAACAATAGAGATTTATTTTTAAAAAAAATACTGGTCCATGCAACACAGGGTAAAACTGAGTATTTATTCCTTATTCAAGAAATGTTGCTATGCATCAAGCAACCAAGATGGTGGCACAACAATTTCAAAACTACAACTAAAAGACAGAATGGACACCATTCAGAACCACAGGAAAGCTGGCTGAGTGAAAATTCTACAACTAGAAGAGAGGGACTCACGAAGACTCAGAGGAGCTGTAAAATGCTGAGGTACGCAGTCAGGCTCGTGGAGAGGTCAGGCGGAGGAGGCTCTGGCTGGCTTCCTCTAGCAGGAGGGAAACGGAAAATCCCAACTGCACTGAACTCCAGCTCCAGGCGAGACTCATAGGGGGAGTCTGAACTGTTGTGAAAAGGAAGGAGTGCAAGGAAACTTAGGGGAGCCGCGAAAGACAGAAGTCTGGGGGCTCGCAAAAGTGCATGGGAAAGTGAGCGCTGCTGATTATGCCTGGCTTCCTCTAGAAGGAGGAAAACAGAACCTCATAGTAGTACTGAAATCCAGGTCCAACTGCACTGACCCAAGTTTGGGGCAAGACCCTGGGGACCCAGAGTCATACAGGTCCCTAGAGCGCACAGAAACTCAGGGAAACTAAAAGGCTGAGTTCCGGAACCTCAAGCGCGTGCGAAAAGCAGAGGTCTGGAGGCAAGCCTGGATGAGCAGACACAACTGATCCTCACAACCAATTGGCTTGGAGGTCAATCCCCCCCCCGCCCCCCGCCCCGTGATACCAGTATCAATCAAGAATTAACTACAACAAGACTGTACACACAGTTCACAAAGGGCTGCACCAAGAGTGTTCACCTCAGGTAACTGGGGAGGTAGAGCTACTGGGCCACATGGGAGAGCTAGCACACAAACCTACTCTACCAACTCAGTGAAGCAGCAAAATATGCAGAGACTAAAAAACAGATCACAAATTAAAGAAATGGAGGAAAATAAATGACTGGATATAGAGTTTAAAACCATGGTTAAAAGGTTTTTTAAGAATTTCCTAGCCAAGGCCGGTTTGGCTGAGTGGATAGAGCTTCGGCCTGTGGACTGAAGGGCCCCAGGGTTCAGTTCCGGTCAAGGGCATGTATCTTGGTTGCAGGCACATCCCCAGTAGGGGGAGTGCAGGAGGCGGCTGATCGATGTCTCTCTCTCATCAATGTTTCTAACTCTCTATCCCTCTCCCTTCTTCTCTGTAAAAAAAATCAATAAAATATATACTATATATATATAAAGAATTTCCTAGAAAAAAATAAATAAATTTAGCGAGACCCAAGAGGAGATGAAAAAGAACCAACTAGAAATTAAACATACACTGACTGAAATAAAAAATATTATACAGAAACCTAACAGCAGATTAGAGGATCGCAAGAATCAAGTCAATGATTTGAAATACAAAGAAGCAAAACATACTCTACTGGAAAAACAAAAAGAAAAGAGAATTAAAAAAATGTGAAGATAGTATAAGGAGCCTCTTGGATAACTTCAAGCGTACCAACATCAGATTACTGGGTGCCAGAAGAAGAGAGAGAGCAAGATACTGAAAACCTATTTAAAGAAATGATGACTGAAAACCTCCCCCACCTGGTGAAAGAAATAGACTTACAAGTCCAGGAAGCGCACAGAACCCCAAACAAAAGGAATCCAAAGAGGATCACACCAAGACACATCATAATTAAAATAGCAAGAGCAAAAGACAAAGAGAGAATATTAAAAGCAGCAAGAGAAAAACAGTTAATTACCTACAGGAGAGCACTCAGTCAACAGTCAGCTGATTTCTCAACAGAAACTATGCAGGCCAGACGGGAATGGCAAGAAGTATTCAATGTGATGAATAGCAAGAACCTATAACCAAGATTACTCTACCCAGCAAAGCTATCTTTCAGAATTGATGGGCAGATAAAGAGCTTCACAGATAAAAAACTAAAAGAGTTCATCAATACCAAACCAGTATTATATGAAATGCTGAAAGGTATTCTTTCAGAAGAGGAAGAAGAAAATGGTAAAGGTAAAAATTCTGAACAACAAATACATACCTATCAACACATGAATCTAAAATTCAAGTGAACTGAAAATCTGATTAACAAAATAAACTGGTGAATATAATAGAATTAGGGGCATATAAAGGGAGCGGACTGCTCATTCTCAGGGGGAAAGGGGTGAGCGGGGTACAGGAAGAGACTGGACAAAAATCATATACGGATGGATGAGGATAACAGGAGGGAGATAAGGGCAGAGGGAGGGGTGGGAACCAGGTGGAGGGGAGATATGGGGGGGAAAAAGAGGAACAATTGTAATAATCTGAACAATAAAGAATTATTAAAATTAATTTTAAAAAGTTATGCACATCAACACTGTACTAGGTACACTGGAACAGACAGAGAAGTGGACGGGCCTTAGGGGCTCAAGGAGAAACTGGCCCTGTGTGTCCTGGACTAAGTCACAAGACAGAGAGCAGCAATTCTCCGGGATGGTCGACAACACAACACTGTAGTGATTCACGGCAATGGTCTGAGTTATGAATTTCACAAAATCCGAGATCAATTATCATCTTACTTCCTCAACCTTTGTTCTGGGCACTGCTTCCTCTCACATCTGCATGGTCCTGTCATAAGAGCACTCCTGCCAACCATGAGTCCCCACATCAGGCTTGGAGAACAGAACCAGACGCAACAACCGGAGCATCTTCCCAGGAGAGAGATCCACAACACCCACACTCTACACCCAGTGACATGGGGTCACAGACTCAACCTGCAGTGAACCATGTCAAGGGCTGGTGGCAGAGGAGCCGCAACCTCGGAGCCATCAAGCCCATGTTTCCTGCAGCCTAAACACCCCTGCCTCAGGTCTGTAGAATACAACAGGTTCCTATAATAAACACCCTGTTCCTGTTTGAGCTTATTTCTGTGGGATTTTAATAATTTTAACTGGAAAGATTTTAATGCTCAAACTTCTGTTTAGAATTATTCTCCACCAAAATATTTTGTGTATTTCAATGCTTACTAAGAATAAAAAAGTATTGTTTAAAACACACACACACACACAATAAACAGACTGAAATCCAGTTGACTAGAGGATCATGCAGGATCTCACCTTCTGCTCTCACTTGCTTCCAGGCTGTGTGCTCAAAACACAACCCCCTTCTCTAAGGCACCCACTGTCACCTACTTGCACAGCAAACCTCCTCCCCGGTGAGGCTGCATCTTATGACTCACAGTGAATTATCCATTAGCAAGAGCTGATGGCAGGAGGTATGATCTTGGCGATTTTATTTCTATATTTGTACTCTTTTTCTTAAAAAAAATTATTTTTAAATACATTTTATTGATTTTTCACAGAGAGGAAGGGAGAAGGATTGAGAGTTAGAAAAATCGATGAGAGAGAGACATTGATCAGCGGCCTTCTGCACGCCCCCCACTGGGGATGTGCCCGCAACCAGGATACATGCCCTTGACCGGAATTGAACCTGGAACTCTTCAGTCCGCAGACCAATGCTCTATCCACTGAGCCAAACCGGTTTCAGCTTAAAATTTTTTTATTAGTTTCAGAAAGTAAGGGAGAGGAAGAAATAGAAACATCAATGATGAGGAGAAAAATCATTGATCAGCTGCCCCTGTGTACCTCTACTGGGGATCGAGCTCGCAACCTGGGCATGTGCCATGACTGGGAATCAAACCATGATCTCCTGGTTCATAGGTCGATGCTTAACCACTGAGCAACACCAGCCGGGCTATATTCTTTTTTAAATTTCCAAAATGTCTATTGTCTATATTGAGTTTACATTATTTAAAAAAAAACAAAAACTTTTAAATGGATATTCTAGCCAAGGAGTAATATTTACCTTCTTGCCTGAAGTAAAAAACAAAAACAGACAAAATATAAGAAATAATGACTCTCAAGATACCACACAGTAGGCAACAGAGAACCAAAGAGACAAGGGAGCCTCCTGGCTTCCCACAGTCAGGAGCAAGGGCAGTGTGCGGGAGCTCTGGCCAGGGAAACCAGGCAAGACAGAAAAATGAAAGGAAGAGCATAACTCTCTCCCTAGATGACAGGACCCTATACAAAAACCCTTAAGAATCTCCAATAAATAAGTTTAGCAAACCTACAGGATATAAAATCAATATACAAACACCAACTGCATTCCTATACACTAGCAAGGAACAATATGAAAGTGATACTCAGAAAAGAATTCCAATTATAGCAACATCAAAAAGATATGGAAGCCTGACCAATGTGGTTTCGTGGTTGAGTTTCGACCTATGAAGCAGGAGGTCACTGGTTCAATTCTTGGTCAGGGCACATGCCCAGGTTGTGGGTTCAGTCCCCAGTGGGGAGTGTGCATGAGACGGTTAATCAATGATTCTCTCTCTCTCCCTCTCCCTTCCTCTCTAGGAAATCAGTAAAAAAAAAATACATTAAAAAAGAGAGATATGGAAGCAACCTAAGTGTCCAACAATAGACAGAAATAGATAAGAGAAAAGGTTGTATAGAATATGACTCAGCCATAAAAAGAATGACATCTTATTTGTAAGATGGGTGGACTGGTTCTGGGCCAAAAAAGAAGTCTCAACAAATTTTAAGTATTTATATCTGTTTTACTCTGAATATAAACCTGTGTGTGTGTGTGTGTGTGTGTGTGTGTGTGTGTGTGTGTGTGTATGCATGCATGGGGAGGTGAGGGGGGGGGAGGGCGAGGATGGAGAGACAGGAGGAGGCACTGGGAAATGGGTCACAATGGATTGTGGCTCCACTGGGACAGCCTGATGTGATCAAGAGACATCCCAACGCCTAGTGACCCCACTGTCACTGGAAGCCTCTGCTGGGGGAAATTCAGAGCTTGCGGAGTCCCATGTGAAAAGCGGCCCAGATAGAAATAGGAAATGAGAAAAAGTCTTTCAGGTGCTTGCACTCCTGGGAGCTGAGATTCAGGGAACCCATGGAACTGCTTTCATGGTGCCCACAGTGCACACTCTCGGGGAGGAGGTGCTCAAGAATGGAAGGAAAAGCTTGTCAGTCCCTCTCTCCTACTGTACAGTGGAGATGGTTCTTTCCTGTGTAAATCAGGGACAAGAGTAAGCAGACAGCGGAGACTCAGGATGAGGCAGCTGTTGTGACCTCAGGTGCCTCACCTTATGCGCCGCAAAGCTCGTTTCGTTCTTCTCCAGTGCCTGCTTCGAGTACTCCAGGGCTTCGTACACCAGAGCCTTCTTCTCCTCCACTGAGGTTCCGCTAAGCTGAGCTAGGTCCCGGGATGCCCTCGCCAGGCGCCAAAGCAACTCTGCATTTTCACTAATTTGAAGTAAATATAAAACCACCATTTTATTGATTTTAGAGAGAAACATCGATTACCTCCTCTATGCACCCCAAGTGGGGACCAAACCCACAACCTAGGCATGTGCCCTGACTTAAGAATAGAACCCATGACCTTTAGGAGTTTGGGACGATGATCCAACAAACCGAGCCACCCAGCCAGGATAAAACCACCATTTCAGCTCGCATTTTGAAAATGGTCAAAGGTCACATCACTAAGGAATACACTGATCTTTCAGTTCAGTGAGGGTACAGCCAGCAGTACATATCAAATGCCATTATTCATAACATAGCATTTGTTATTCTCTCACATGACTTTCTTTGCTACAATTTCCTAACAAAATACCCAGTATCACACATAGATGTTTACTTACCTGTTATATCTAATTACACACCTTCCTCTGAACACCTGCCCATGAAATGCAGCCTGCGACCGGGGTTGGACTGCAAGCTGGCGCTCACACAGAATAGGCACGGTGGCCTGACACACATCTGGTTAGGATACAACCTGCTGAGCCCGCCCCAGGGTCCCTCATACAACAGGCACTGATCTGTTCATATCAATGAATGATTGAGGACAACAGAATCTCCAAATAAACCGTGTCTGAATAAGGGAGCCATCCACGCCATGAGATGTGGCATTTCTCAAATGAGGGAACTCAACTCCTTAAAGAACGGCCGCTTAAATAGAATGATGTAAATTAAGAAATGGTTACTAAACATAAGAATAACTGCAATTAAGAGCAGAAATTGTTTTAAAACCTTAAATTCTTTTTTATTAAAATGTCTACCTTTAAGTTTACCTTACAGTTGCTTATATGGTAAATAATATAATAATTATAATACAAGAATATACTGTGTTACCTGTAGGAACAACTCTGAACCTACTTTTGCCCCATCTGTGTTTTTTGGGTTTTTTTGGTTAATCCTTGCCCAGGGATATTTTGATTTAGACAGAGTAGAAAGGAGGAAGACAGAAAAAGAGAAAGAGAAAACATCACTGTGAAAGAGACACATCAGCTTGTTGCCTCCACACATGCCCTAGCCAGGGCCAATGATTTGAGCCTACAACTGAGGTACATGCCCTTTAGGAGAATCGAACCTATGAACCTTCAGTATGCAAGCGAACCCTCTAAAAACTGAGCCAAACCAGCTAGCATTATTTCTTCTTTTTAAATAAATAAATTTATTTATTTGTTTGTTTGTTTAATTAGAGAAGGTGCGAGAGAAACACTGATGTGAGAGCAGAACATAGAGCAACTGCCTCCTACCAGGGATCCAGCCCAAAACCTAGGCATGTGCCCTGACTGAGAATCAAACCCACAATTTTTTTATGAAAAGGACGACAGCCAACCAACTGAGCCACACTGGCCAGGGCTCGCCCTGTATTAAACAAAAATGGTACTAATAAAATTTTATTTATTTGTTTTTTTTGGGGGGTATTTTATTTTATTGTTTTTAATCACATCAAATTAAAACTTTATTATTCAGATTATTACATTTGTTTCTTTTTTCCTCTCCATAGCTCCCCTCCACCCGGCTCCCACCCCTCCCTCTACCCTTACCTCCCTCCTGTTGACCTCATCCACAGGTGTATGATTTTTGTCCAGTCTCTCCCTGTACAACCCTCACCCCTTTTCCCCTGAGAATTATCAGTCCACTCCATTTCTGTGCTCCTGATTCTATTATATTCACCAGTTTATTCTGTTGATCAAATTTTTAATTCACTTAATTTTTAGACTCACTTTTTGATAGATATACATTTGTTCATAATTTTTATCTTTTACCTTTTTCTTCTTCCTCTTCTGAAAGAGTACCTTTCAGCATTTCATATAATACTGATTTGGAGTTGATGAACTCCTTTAGCTTTTTCTTATCTGTGAAGCTCTTTATCTGCCCTTCAATTCTGAATGATAACTTTGCTGGATAGAGTATTCTTGGTTGTAGGTTCTTGCTATTCATCACATTGAATATTTCTTGCCATTCCCATCTGGCCTGCATCGTTTCTGTTGAGAAATCAGCTGACAGTCGTATGTTTTTCTCTTGCTGCTTCTAATATTCTTTGTCCTTTGCTCTTGGTATTTTAATTATGATGTGTCTTAGAGTAGTCCTCTTTGGATTCCTTTAATATGGGGTCTGTGTGCTTCCTGGACTTGTAAGTCTATTTTTTTTACCAGATGTGGGAAGTTTTCAGTCATTATTTCTTTAAATAGGTTTTCAGTATCTTGCTCTCTCTCTTCTTCTGACACCCCTACAATTCTGATGGTACGCTTGAAGCTGTCCCAGAGGCTCCTTACATTATCTTCACATTTTTGGATTCTTTTTTCTTCTTGCTTTTCCAGTTGAGAGTTTTCTGATTGTTTATATTTCAAATTTTTGACTTGGTTCTTGCCTTCCTCTAGTCTGCTGTTACCTCTCTGTATAATATTTTTTATTTCAGTCAGTGTATGTTTAATTCCTAGTTGGTCCTTTTCCATCTCTAGTAGGTCCTTTTCCATCTCTAGTTGGTTCTTTTTCATCTCCTCTTGAGTCTCGATAACTTTATCCATCTTTTCTAGGATATTCTTGAAAAACCTTATAACTGTGGTTTTGAACTCTATATCCAGTCGTTTGTTTTCCTCCATTTCTTTTGTTTGTGATCTCTTCCTTTGTCTCCCTCCACATTTTCACTATGCCTGGAGAACTTCTGTGTTGGATTCAGCCTTATGACACAAGACTTGCAAAACTGCAAAAGCTTGGGATAGGTGGAGTCTCAGGGCTTAAAGGACCGCCTTGCCTTCCAGTCAGCCTCGCCCTCCACAGCCCCTGAGTCTCAAGTGACTGGGTAATCACTGGAGCAGTCCCTGTGCACATGCACATGCTCTCGCAGTGCCTCTAGACTGCTGCCTTTCCGGCTCCCCTGCGTTCTGGGACCATATGAGTCTGGGTCCCCAGGGTTTTGTGTGAAACTGGGGTTTAGTGGAGTTAGAAGTGGCACAGTTGGGAGGCTCTGTCTCCCGCCCACTTGTGAAAGCCAGTGGCACAATCAGCAGTCTGTCTTCTACACGCAGTGCTGTGCACACCACCAGATTTCTGCCCTTTCACAACTCCCCTAAATTTCCATGCACTTCTCCATTTTCACAGTCCAAACTCCCTCCGTATGAGTTTCAGCTGGACCTGGGATTTAGTGTCGTAGGATAAGGGGTTCAATGCAGTTGGGAGTCTCCGTTTGCCTCCCACCAGAGAAAGTCAGCCAGGTACTCCGGCACCTGCTCTCTCCTCGTGTGCGTCTCCATACCTCAGCTTTTTGCAGCTCCTCTGGATCTCTGTGAGCCCCTATCTTTCCTTCTAGTTGTAGAATTTCCACTCAGCCAGCTTTCCTGTGGTTCTGGATGATGTCTGTTCTTTTAGTTGTAGTTTTGAAATTGTTGTGCGAGGCAGCAGTGGATTCTCCTAATCGGTACTAATAAAATTTTAAACTGCAGAAAGTGACAGCATGTTTATAATTCAATGGCTATGGAGTAAAACCTAACAGCTCACTTTTCAAGTAATTACTGAAGTGAGTATACAATGCCAAACCAGCCACCTTAAGTTACTGAGGGACAGTGGAAGGAGACGTGTCCTGTAGATACTTAGGAAGTAAAATGATCAGTCATGGGAATCCAAGAAAAGCAGTAGAAAATGACTCTATATCTTTAGTAAGGATATGAGGTTGACCAATGACCTGGAAATATTCTGACTTAACTTTATGGTCTGAATCTACTCGACCTCTATCCACCCCACAAAAAGTATACACTGATACTCTAGACTAAACATGTACTCTACTTTATATTTTATATTTTTAAAAGTTGATTTGAGCGAGAGAGAGAAACATTGATATGAAAGAGAAACATCTATCAGTTGCCTCTTCAACCAGGAATTGAACCTGCAATCTTATATGTGCCCTGACCAGGAAATCCAACAGGTGACCTTTTTGTGCCTGGGACAACCAACTGAGCCACACTGGCAAGGACAAGCACTCTATTTTTTAAAAAGGAGGTATTTTTTTTTGCCCTAACTGGTTTGGCTCAGTGGTCAGAGCATCGGACTGTGGACTGAAAGGTCCCACGTTCGATTCCAGTCAAGGGCATGTACCTTGGTTGTGTGTGCACATCCCCAGTAGGAGGTGTGCAGGAGGCAGCTGATGGATGTTTCTATCTCTCTATCCATCTCCCTTCCTCTCTCTAAAAAATCAATAAAATATATTTAAAAAAAATAAAATAAAATAAAAAGGAGGTATTTTTAGTTTCTCTAAAAAACTGTACTTCCAAAATGACACACTGATACCACCCAGCGGAGGCATGCAACTAGTATCCCAATTCACTTAAATCTTATACCACTCAGATACTAATTTAAAGAAATGATAAATACACAATAGAGATGACACATATTCAGCAACTTACCTTTATGATCCAAAACAAAATCATAAAATGGACAAAGTATTTCAAATTTCTACTAGAATAAGTTGAATAACCTCTGCTAAATCGTAGAATTCTGAAATCATTTAATGTAAGAAAGAAATAGCTATAAATAAAACTAAGAAATGTTATTCTGAGTAAAAAACTTTAAAGAACTATGAAAACTTCTGGCACCAAGACTCCCATTGAGTGCTGAGTTTAACAGGAGAATGTTGAGCCAGCCACCACCCCAGGCCCACGGCACTGCTCACCTTTCCTTGTACTCAGTCAGCAACTGATAGAGCTTCTCTGTTTCTCCACTTTCATAGAGGTAGTCTGCTTGCTGGAGGATTTCTTCAACTCGGAAGCCTACAAAAAAAAACACAGTAAGTAGGTCTTCCCAAACCAGATGGCAACAATGCTAAGCAGCACTTTCATATACAAACAAAGAAAATTAGAAAGACTTTGATGTATCTAAATGTATAAGCATGAAACTATCGAAGTGATTTACTAAAATCATGGAAAAAATATTAGAACACTTATTCTGCTCCTAAATATGATGCATTTTTAAAAGGAGAAAGGAACCTCCTATAAGAAATTAAGGTGCCTCCTCACCCTCCAGTCTTCACTATTCTGCTGCTCAGTACCAGCCACTGTAGACCATGACAGAACACCCAGTTCCATTAACCACCTGCGGGACTGACCCACACTGTTCTATTCGGTTCTCTTTACCACCTGGCTCATACCTACATGTCACAGGAAATAAAGAGGCAAATGTGTCAACAAAAACTTAGATGAAATTAACATCAGAGTACCTGAAACATACTTCAGTGCTCCAACCAACTCATCGACTGGTCTAGACACCCTCTTCAACACCTAACCCTTACCCACAGTGCAACACCCTGAAAATGACTAGTGGCTGAACTCAGGATTTCCCCAGTATTACTAGGAACAGACCCCGAATCTTGTCTTCTGTCAGGGTGCTTACTACTCAGTCCTATGAACAACCTTCCATTCCAATGTGTCCAGCCACTTTATTATTCATTTTGGAATGCTTTGATTAATCACAGGTTAGAGTTTTTGAAATACTAAAACCTAGATCATCAAAAAAGGAAAAAAAAACCTCATGAATTTATGACACACTGTGAAATACTTTTTGAGTTAACATCATGATGTAATCATACTAAAACACAGGCAGGTTTCATTACAATCTGGTTCTCTGGCTGAGTGCACCCTGGACTGTGTCAGAGGTCCGTGGACAGGGATGGAGCCCCCTCTAAGCTGGGAACAGCTCTATTTCTGAGGTTTCTCCATAAAAGAACTTAGGAAGCTCTGAAGGTCATCAGTAGAGAAGAAGATAAGTGAAGAGAGGCTGGAAGTGCTCAGCAGGCCCTTTCAAGCATGCCCACATGGCCAGCACACACAGGAGCACTGCGCATGTGCTACACACCAGGAGGGGCTTTTGAGTTGCCCACTGGACGGCAATAAAAAACATTCTCCTGGAATGCTTTGATTACTGCTGGCCAATAGGTATCTGGTACAATTGTGTGGTCAATAGAGATGTTGCCATTAAACAATGAGTCCCACAACCCTCTCCACTGGAATGCCAGAAGCATACATGTCCTTAGATTAACTTCTAAAAATGTCACACTGGAAAAAAAAAAGTCTCCCTGCAGAATGCAATTCCATTCCAGTAAATGGAGAAAATTTTAACCGGTTTCAATGAGCAAGAAGCAGATCTAAATAGAATTAAACAAAAGCTCTCAAGTGAAATTATTTGAAGACTAATTTCAAAAAAATATGAAAAATAAGAACCACAGCACAACGAAGTGAAAGGAAAGGACCAAGGAAAGCCTGAGAGGACCAATGAAGCCACATTTTCACACAAACATGGGTGGTTTTCCATATTATAAAAACATGGCTTATTTTATCAACAACTGATGTCTTCTCAGGGGCTACATCCTAGTCTCATAAACAAATTACATGAACATGGCAATCAACTGATTATACAGGGAGGTTTTGTTTAAGAAAACAAAGCTAAAGAAAACGAAGGGAGGCTAAATATACTAGTACATCCACGTTCTGTTTTCGGCACTGTCAAGTGCTCTAAATACGCTTGAAAATAGAGAAAGGTTCTAAAATATAGGCAGGTTTCATTATGATCTGCAATAAAAACAGTGAATTCAGTTTTCAGAATAAGTTATACCTCAAAATATTAAAATGTGGCTTTTTCAAGGTGTGATCTGGTGCTAGGACTGGCACTACATCTAGAGTTATTGCATGAATGTGCACTTCTACTTTCACATGGCAGAAGTGGGACTCTTGACCAGCACATCTGTGTGCATAGGGGGAAGCCAGTGAAGAGAAAGAATCAGTACACACTGAGTAAAAAGGATAAGGACTCCTGTAACATAACACACATCCATCACACACACCGTGGTCACAGAACAGCTACACGCACAGCAGGAAAGCACTGCACATCAGAAGTCCCAGCGCATCTTGGCGCAGTCAATCAGGAGCTGTAGAAAGTAGGTCCATCCTGGAGCTTAGCAGACACGTTGGAGAGTTCAGGCATGCTATCCCATTTTCCTTTCCAACTCGTACAAATTCAAGTTCAGTCAAATGGTTGGTGTATAATCCTGTACAACTGTCTCCTCAGTAAGTTCAAAACAATAAGTTTAAATAACATTCAATCTGAGCTCCTTCAGGATTTCCCCAAGTTTCTGTACTTTTTCAGAGGAGCCTCCTGGCCAGGGTCAGCGTCATCTTTCTGAGATGGGGCCAAAGTACCATTCTCTCCCAAGACACACTTACTCTCAGTGGAAGCCCCATGCACTCTCCTACAATCTTCCAGCACTGAGCTTGAGGGGCTGACAGACCACTTAGGGTGCCTTTCATTTCCACCCCCAGCCTCAGGGAGAACTTCTGGTGTACATGCCCCACTACTTAGGATCTCTTTCCTTTCCTGTAACCGAACTCAGATCCTTCAGAAGAATGCCAGCAACATTTACGCCATTGCACACTGTGCTCTGAGTCTCGTTCCCTCCCTGGATCCTTCCACAACAGATGTCAAGTGGGTGCCAAACCGCTACCAATAAGAAATGGACATGGGAACTCTCCAGATTACACCACTTCAGTGACACAATGTTTGGGAACACACCCCAGGCTACATGCATGAAAATATCCCCAAATGGAAACAACGCAGAGTGTGCAGTAAGGATGTAAAGATGGACACGTGCCTGACCACATCAAGCATGTGTCTCCTCCTCTGGGCATGTACCTGCTGCAATGATCTTTAGGCTGGAGTCTGCAGGGACAAGGTCACCTCTGCTGGAAATAGGAAAGGCTGTCTGGCTGAACACCCACTGGGCACCCTGCTTTCTGCGTAATCCAGCTATCGCCAACCTTTCGGACCTCACAGACCACCAGTTAGCCACCGCTGCTCCAAATGTTTCCTTAAATTGGTGGTCACCAACCTCTCAGACCTCCCGGACCACCAGTCGTCCGGACCACTGGTTGGCGACTGCTGGCGTAATCAATATCGCAAAGCCAAGTGCACCACTCGAGCATATCATAAGGTGCTGAAGACCCAGGTCAGGACGCACGACCTGGTCCTACAATGGAGAGCTCACTACGGTGAATGGTGTCCTCTACAGGGAATGCCTCAGCTTGCTCACATTTGTCAGGTGCCATTAGGTTGGGTATTGCTTACAGGGACAGGGAGCCACCAAGGATGGGAACCCTCAGCTGGTCCACAGGAGTCCAGGGAATTGGGAGCAGCCCTAGTAAGTTTGGCTCAGTGGATAGAGCATCAGCCTGTAGACTGGAGGGTTCCGGGTTTGATTCCAGTCAAGGGCATATGCCTGGGTTGCAGGCTTGATCCCCAATAGGGGGCATGTAGGAGGCAGCTGATCAATGATCCTCTCTCATCATGGATGTTTCTGTCTCTCTCTCCCTCCTTCTCCCTTCCACTTTCTCTAGAAATCAATGGAAATATCCTTGAATGAGGATTTACAAAAAAATAAAAGCTGATTTATTCTACTAGTATTTGCCAAAGATGTTGTTGAGCCAGCGACAAAACCAAGTCCTCCATCTTGTCCTTCATGAAAAAGGTACTTTACAAAAAAGATAAAAAACACACAGTAGACAAACCAAGATGGCGACATAGGTAAATACCTGAACTTGCTGTCTTGCACAACCGCTTTAAAACTACAACTAAAAGACAAACATCATCATCCAGAACACAGGAAGGCTGGCTGAGTGGAAATTCTACAACTAGAAGGGAAGAGAAAAACTCACTGAGATTCACAGGAGCTGCGGAAAAGAGGTCCGGTCCGGAGGCATGTGCGGAGAGGGCTGGCTAATGAGTACACAGCTGGCTCTTTCAAGCCAGTGGGAGACACAAGCTCCTGACTACTCTGAACTCCAGTTCTAGGAGAGATTCTAGGGGAAAAACTGGACTGTCTGGCAGTGGGTGGAATTCAAGGGTGGCTTTATCTCAGAGGTGCTTGCAGCAATTACCAAAGGACACTGAGACCTGGGGGCCTCTTAAGGGCAGGGCTGATGGGAAGCCATTGCTATTTGCTCTGCCCTGAGACTCCACCCCATCCAAGCTGTGTGCAGAGGCTTTTGCACATGAATGGTTTAGCCCTTTGAAATCTAAACTTACCTATCAAACTGAAGCTGAGTCAGGGAGACCCAGAACATCCAAAAGAAGGCCTCATCTGGGCAACTTAACTAAATTTAATTTTTAAAATATGGAAACTCTAAATATATGCTTACTTATCTACAGTATGCCAAATAACAAATTTGATGTATTTTTTTTACTTTTTAACCAGTTATTTGATATTTAGTACCAAATTGCATTCTGTTTATAAGTCAAATACTTTCATCTCAAAGTACCTGGGCCTTTGGTAACTATACCAGGAAGAGGGTACCACAGCAGTATAAGGGAACAAATGAATCACTGTGTTGTTATAAAGCAAGAATTGACATCACATTCTCTACCAACCCAGAGAGCAACCCCTGTCAGGTTTTGGGTCATATATGGCTTCTGTGGGTTATTATCTTTTCCTTCCACAATCCTTCAGCACTTTAAAAATATATAAAATACTTTTACCCCAAGGATCCTACAGAATTGTAACATACTAGAGGCTTTGCTCACAATTACATCACGCGCATATAGGGTCTCCTAAGTCTAGCCTACCATCAGGGCCATGTCTCCTGCCCCGAGAAGCCTTGCATGCTCTGTAGATGCTGCCAGTGCCCAGTGATGCTCCAGAAGTCCCGCCCACCACCATGGCCTCTGTGGAACCCAGAAGTCCCACCTGTCCACCGCAGGACCCATCAATGCACCTCCTGGTGAGTCCGGTTGTTGGTTGTGACACCATGATGGCATCACAACCACAGGCCTTTTATGATATAGATTGATAGGATATTTCTCATGGAAGGAGCTATAGTTATTAGAAGAATATATGTCAGATCTACATGTAAAGGAAAGCAGAAAATAATCTAGCTTATAATAATATTAGTTGCAATATTTACTAAAAAATAACTAAGCTATTAACTCAAAAATGACACACATAAATCACTAAGTGTTCCTGATGATTAGCTGACTTACCTTTGGCTGTAGCATGAACCACAGCAGCTGGAGAAAGGAGCTGATAAGTTTCAAATCCCAAGTAAGACAAGGCTGAGAACATAAGGCTTCTTTTGAAAGTTCCTGGGTTTCCCATCACCTGTGAAAACATCAAACAGAAAATGTGAAGCAACTGCTACAGTAAGCAAAGATTATATCCCTCTTCTCCCATTCCAAAGCAATCAATCCTAAGAATACTGGAAGCTTAAAATTCACCTCATCAAATTCTTCAGTAAAACTATTTCACATTACTGCTTTATAGGGAGAGCATATCCTGTTAAGAAAAATTTATAACAACTTCTAAGGGTGGCAGCTTATCTAAAACTCAGTCACATTCACTGATAAGTGCTGGAGTGAGGTCAGTCCCCTCAGCCTCTGCCTCTGCTGCCCTCTGCCAGCGCTCTGGCACCACTCAGCAGGTGGTCACAGCGGGAGGGAGCCAGGCTGTGGGCAGCCAGGCGGGCAACTGATGGGGGCAGCCTGAGGTCCTGCATGCCCTCAGTGGTGGCTGCGGTTCCATGGGGTCTGTGTGAGGTGACTGGAGTTCAAGGCATTCCCACTGCTGCAAAAAGAGGACCCGTCTCCCATAAACTGAGAGTTCCTAGAGAGCCATGTCTGAACAGCTGGCAATAATTTCCTAAGTCCCATCTCTTCATTTTCCTTTGTGTAGCGTTTTGGAACATCCAGAAACCATGAACATGAACATCGTTAGTAATGAAGAGTTTGACTGCATTTTCTCGATGAGGGCTTTACCGCCAAGGACATCCTGGAGCAGAAAATTAATGAAGTCTCCTCTTCAAACGATAAGGATACCTTCTATGTCTCGGACTTTGGAGGCATTCTAAAGAAACACCTGCGGTGGCTAAAAGCTTTTCCTAGGGTCACCCCCTTTTTATGCAGTCAAATGCAATGACAGCAGGACCATGGTGAAGACCCTGGCTGCCATCAGGACGGGGTTTAACTGTGCCAGCAAGACTGATACAGTTGGTGCAGTCTTGGAGTGCCTCCAGAGAGGATCATCTATGCAAACCCTTGTAAACAAGTGTCTCAGATTAAATATGTCACCAGTAACAGAGTCCAGAGGATGACTTTTGATAGCGAAGTCGAACTGATGCAAGTTCCCAGAACACATCCAAAGGCAAAGCTGGTTTTGCGGATTGCCACCGATGACTCCAAAGCAGTGTGTCGGCTCAGTGTTAAATTTGGTGCCACACTCAAGACCAGCAGGCTGCTTTTGGAATGGACTAAGGAGTTAAACATCGATGTGAGCTTTCACGTGGGCAGTAGCTGTACTGACCCTGAGACCATTGTGCAGGCCATCTCCGATGCCCGCTGTGTCTTCGACATGGGGGCTGAGGTTGGTTTCAACATGTACCTGCTGGATACTGGTGGTGGCTTTCCTGGATCTGAGGATGCAAAGCTTAAATTTGAGATCACAAGTGTAATCAACCCAGTCCTAGACAAGTATTTTTTTTTTAAATATATTTTATTGATTTTTTACAGAGAGAAAGGGAGAGGGATAGAGAGTTAGAAACATCGATCAGCTGCCTCCTGCACACCCCCTACTGGGGATGTGCCTGCAACCAAGGTATATGCCCTTGACCGGAATCGAACCTGGGACCTTTCAGTCCCCAGGCTGGAGCTCTATCCATTGAGCCAAACTGGTTTCGGCATAGACAAGTATTTTCCATTAGACTCAGGAGTGATACTCATAGCTGAGCCAGGCAGATAATATGTTGCATCAGCTTTCACGCTTGAAGTTAATATCATTGCCAAAAAACTGGTTTAAAGAAACAAACAGGAGAATCCAAGATGGCGGCATAGGTAAACACCTATACTGCTGCCTCGCACAACAATTTCAAAGCTACAACTAAAAGACAGAACGGACATCATCCAGAACCACAGGAAAGCTGGCTGAGTGGAAGTTCTACAACTAGAGGGAAAGAGAGGGGCTCACGGAGACCCAGAGGAGCTGCAAAAAGCTGAGGTACGGAGACGTGCGCAGAGAGAGCGGGTGCCGGAGTACCTGGCTGGCTTTCTCTGGCGGGAGGGAAACGGAGACTCCCAACGGCATTGAACCCCTTATCTTACGACACTAAACCCCAGATCCAGCCGAAACTCATACGGGGGGAGTTTGGACTGTGAAAAGGGAGAAGTGCACGGAAATTTAGGGGAGTTGCAAAGGATCGGAGGTCTGGTCGCGCATGGCACCACGCACGGAGGACGGATTGCTGATTGTGCTGCTGGCTTTCGCGAGTGGGCGGGAGACAGACCCTCCCAACTGCGCCACTTCTGAGTCCACTGGGCCCCTGTTTTGGGCGAAACCCTGGGGACCTGGACTCGTGTGGTCCTGGTTCGCAGGGGAGCCGGAAAGGCAGTGGTTGGAGGCGCTGCGGGTGCGCGAGCGCACAAGGACCGCTCCAGCAATTACCCAGTCACGTGAGACTCAGGGGCCGTGGAGGGCGGGGCCGACTGGAAGGCAAGGCGGTCCCTTAAGCCCTGAGACTCCACCCTCCCAAGCTCAGCAGAGGCTTCTTCGGCTCAATCCAGCACAGAAGTTTCCCCGGCACAGTGAAAATGCCGAGACAAGGGAAGGGATTACAAGCAAAAGAAATGGAGGAAAAAAAACGACTGGATATAGAGTTCAAAACCACGCTTATAAGGTTTTGCAAGAATATGCTAGAAAAGATGGATAAATTTAGTGAGACCCAAGAGAAGATGATAAAGACACTGACTGAAATGAAAACTATTATGCAGAGTACTAACAGCAGACTAGAGAAAGGCAAGGATCAAGTCAAAAATTTGAAATATAAAGAAGCAGAAAACATTCAACTGGAAAAGCAAGAAGAGAAAAGAATCCAAAAATGTGAAGATAATGTAAGGAGCCTCTGGGACAGCTTCAAGCATACCAACATCAGAATTGTGGGGGTGCCAGAAGAAGAGAGAGAGCAAGATACTGAAAACCTGTTTAAAGAAATAATGACTGAAAACTTCCCACATCTGGTAAAAGAAATAGACTTACAAGTCGAGGAAGCACACAGAACCCCAAAGAAAAGGAACCCAAAGAGGACTACACCAAGACACATCATAATTAAAATGCCAAGAGCAAAAGAGAAAGAGAGAATATTAAAAGCAGCAAGAGAAAAACAGTTTATTACCTACAAGGGAGCACCCATACGACTGTCAGCTGATTTCTCAACAGAAACGATGCAGGCCAGACGGGAGTGGCAAGAAATATTCAACGTGATGAACAACAAGAACCTACAACCAAGAATAATCTATCCAGCAAAGCTATCATTCAGAATTGAAGGGCAGATAAAGACCTTCACAGAGAAGAAAAAGCTAAAGGAGTTCATCAACTCCAAACCAGTATTATATGAAATGCTGAAAGGTACCCTTTTAGAAGAGAAAGAAGAAAAAGGTAAAAGACAAAAAATTATGAACAACAAATACACATCTGTCAACAAGTGAATCTAAAAATTAAGTGAATTAAAAATCTGATCAACAGAATAAACTGGTGAATATAATAGAATCAGGAGCACAGAAAGGGAGTAGACTGATAATTCTCAGGAGGACAAAAATCATAAAGCATCAAACAGACTGTGAAATTATAGCAGAAAGATTAAAGTTAGGCGAGGTAAATAAGTGATCAAAGGACTTGTATGCATGCTTATAAACATAACCAATGATCACAGACACTGGGGGGGTCGGGGTACGCCTGGGGGGGGAGCAATGGGGAGATATGTATAAAAATTAATAAAAATTAATAAAAAAAAAGAAAAAAGAAACAAACAGGCTCTGATGATGATGAGTCGAGTGAGAAGACCTTCACGTATTACGTGAATGATGGAGTATATGAGTCCTTTAACTGCATTCTCTACGATCGTGCGCACGTGAAGCCCCTTCTGCAGAAGAGACCCAAACCATATAAGTACTACTCATCCAGCATCTGGGGACTGACCTGTGACGGCCTCCATCACATTGTGGAGCACTGTGGCTTGCCCGAGATGCACGTGGGGGACTGGATGCTCTTTGAAAACATGGGTGCTTACACCATGGCTGCTGCTTCTACTTTCAATGGGTTCCAGAGGACGACAAACTACTACATGATGTCGGGGCTGACATGGCAACTGATACAGCAAGTCCAGAACCCTGACTTTCCACCCGCGGTGGAAGAGGACGATGACGCACTGCTTGTGTCCTGTGCCTGGGAGAGTGGGATGAGCTCCTCCCAGCAGACTGCGCATCATCCCAAGTTAACATGTAGACACCATTCCTGTAGTTGTTACAGGAGCGTAGCTTGACTTAAGGATTTGGAGGGACCACTTAACTTAATCATTGCTAGATTGAAATGTCTTTGTAAGTTGGGATAGCCCAGATGGAACAAGGTGGAAGGCCTAGGCGACGGGGTCACATTTATGTGTGTTCCTATGGAAACTATTTGAATATTTGTTTTATATGGATTTTTTTCAATTCTCAAACATGCTACTGCAGAGCACCCCTCAGCTGCCAGGCAAGCATTTGTAGCTTGTGTGTTGGCAGAACCAGCCCAAGGCCAAGTGCTGTGACCTGTTTTATCAATAAAGTACCTTGGAAATTGGAGAGAAAAAAAAGTGCTGGAGTGAGGAAGCCAAGATATTCTAATGGTATGGCTTAATACACAAGACAGTCCTTTTTTAGAAACTAATTCTTCCTTTTTACTGATTTTAGAGAGAGGGAAGAGAGAGAAACATCAGTTTCTTGTTCCACTTACTTATACACTCATTGGTCGATTCTTGCATGTGCCCTGACCGGGGATTGAACTCACAACCTTGGCATATCAGAACAGTGCTCTAACCAACTGAGCTACTCGGCCCCACTTTTTAATCATAATATCAGTCAAGACCACACAAAATGAAAAATATTATATCTGATAATTATGCACATAAAGGTGTAAATGGCTTTCAGTAAAGATTCTTCAAAAGTAACCCTCAGCTCTGGCCAGTGTGACACAGCTGGGTGAGCATCTTCCTGTGCACCAAGGCTCCGGTTCAATTCCTGATCAGGGTACAATCCCTGCTTGAGGGATGCCCAGCTGATTGCTTGAGCTCGTGCACCCTCTCTCTCCCTCCCTTCCCCCCCGTCTTTCTCTCTCTTTCTCTCTCTCTCTCTCTCTCTCTCTCTCTCTCTCTCGTGCCCTTCCTCCCCTTCCTCTCTCAAAGCAATAAAAACATATTTAAAAAAAAACTAAAACAGTGGCATGACATTAAAAAAAGTGATCCACAAACCCACAGTTTTCAGTAAACAATGAATAAAATGAAGAGTGTATCCAAGATATAGAAATGACTTTTCATAACTCTAACCAAAAGCCCCAGGACCCCCAAAAAAGGTGGCATGTGTGGGTTTCCCGTCCCCAGGGAAGTGACATCACCATATCCCCTCCTGCTGGTTCAGTCCATCCTATGGAACAAGCCCTGCCCTTTTGTAAACTGGGCGCTCCCTCTCCTTAGGGCAAAGAGCAAATAGCTATCTCCTGACTTCACCTCTCCCCTATCTCGCTTTCCAACTTCTCTTTTCAAAACTCCAGAAAGTCCTCTGCATTCTTACCCCTCGCCCACTCTCTTGAGCTCACACACACCACACCTGTACTCACACTGCACTGCAAGTACCTGGCTCTTAGGCAAGGGCATGCCACTGCCTGTGCCATTCTCAAGTCTCCTCTTACTTGCCCAGCAACAGCATTGGACAGCGGCTCCCTCCCTTCCATTTTTTTTCTTAAATCATGAATGAATGCTAGATTTTTAAAAACAAGATATGTGACATACAATAAATAGCACATACATAACGTGCATCATTAAGACACTGTACAAACCTATAACACCATCACCATCTCGGTCACGACCATGATCTGCTCCCCTGGAACCATCTAGCCTGGTTTCTGACAAACCCTCCCAAGGTTTTGGAAATACTCCTCTTGAATTCCCTTCCGTTGCAACAATGGCTCCTTCTCTTTTGTTGGGTCCTCATCTCCAATATCCGCCTGCCCAGTGTGTCCTGAGCACAGCCACAGGCCTCCTTTTCCCTGTTTGTTTCATTGTAGTAATCATACTTCATTCCATGCCTTTAACCACCACCAACATGCCAAAAGCCTGCCTGTGACCGAAGCCAGGATGTCTCCCGTAAACCTCGGAATCCTATATGCAGCTGCCTAATCCACACCTTTCTCCACATAAAGGATGATAGGAACCTCAAGACCATTAGCCATGGCAGCTATGGTCCCTGAAACCACTCCTCCGTTTTCCCTTTCATGGCAAATGACAACAGATTCTCTTGGTTGTGCAGCTTAACCAAACACATACCCTGCAGTGGTTCCACCTTGCTCTCTCCCTGATGCACCTAATCCACATAACTTCTCATGAGTGCCTACAATGGGAATGAGGAACCAGCACACTGCAGCTGCTGAAAGCTTTATTTACTTGCTTGAGCATGAGTATTTGGGATATCACACAACTGGATTCAAAACACATCAACACCACTCTAGCTGTTTTGGTGCAGTGGTTACAATATCAGCCCACAGACTGCAGGGTCAAGGGTATGTACCTCGGTTGCAGGCTCAACATAGGCACATGCGGGAGGCAACCAATGGCTGTGTCTCTTTCATTTCGACGTTTCTGTTGTTATACCTCCCTTCCACTCTCAGGTGAAGGAATGGAAAAAATATCCTCAGTTGAGGATTAACAAAATAAACACATAAACAGCCAAGCAAGAAAACTAAATTTGATGTACTCAATTTTTTTAAAAATACATTTTATTGATTTTTTTAGAGAGGAAGGGAGAGGGAGAGTTAGAAACATTGATGAGAGATATCTATCAGCCGCCTCCTGCATGCCCCCTACTGGGGATGTGCCCTTGACCAGAATCGAACCTAGGACCTTTCAATCCGCAGGCTGACGCTCTATCCACTGAGCTAAACTGGTTTCGGCTACTCAAATTTTTAACACTGAATTTTCTGAGTTTATTTGTGTTTAACCAAGAGAAGCAAGATGGGCTGGGGCAGAGGAGGGATGTGTGTGTGGGGGGGGGGGGGGGGGGGCGAAGGGCTGGGATGATGGTACCTAGAAAAAAAGAGGAAAACAACTAAGATTTTATCAGTATCTCCTACCTCCCCAGCTCTGGCAGGTAGATCGATCACATAGCAGAAAAGGCTGCACAGACTTGAGGAAACTACACCTTAGGTGTTGGGCTTCCTGCTGACATCATGTTCAATAGACTACACTCTGGCTTTCTCACAGGGAGAAATGCATGGTTGGGCAGCTGATATTTGTGCGTCTTATTGTAATTAATGCAGTTAGACTCTTACCCGTGTGGTTAATGCAAAGCACCTTTCTGCTCATCTCTGGGAAAGTAGATACAATCTTGTTTCTGGAACTAAAATCAATTAAGAGAATTAGGACTCAGTGACATTCCAAGAGCTAAAAATGTATGAGTCTAATACAGCAAAGTGTACCTTTCTCCTTGTGCCCCCCAGCACAATGTCTTGCACAAATGAATTCTCAAAAGACATTTTCTGAATAATAGAAGCAAGAAGCCTCTTAGACAAGTGTTTCTTTCTTACTTATACTAAGTTCTAGCTAGCTATAAAGACTTCAAAAACACAAGTCACTAGATTAAAAAAAAAGGAAGGTGGCATTACCATCTCCTAACTGCCCACCAGCTCCTCCTCCTCGTCAATGTGGCTGGTACCAGGCCTTCTTTGGGTCTCATATTACCATGGCGTTCCTTACTGAAGTCTCCAGAATCTTATCTACAGCCCAAGCCTCAGAAGATAAACTCCAGACCTGTGTCCAACTACTGTCTATTCTATATCCCCTTGGCCACTTCCTCACAGTCACCTTAAATAGCCCAAACATAATTCACCTCCTCCCTGAGCCAGATCACCTTCTGCAGTCTGATCCCAGGAAACTGCGGCACCACCACCCTGTGCTAGAGCCAGAAACCTAACTCTTCCTTGGCCCCTTTCTTCTATCCCACTCACCAAACCTGTCTTTGGAAGTCTTAAGCTTACCTCCGTAATCGACTCCGAGTACGTCCACAGATTTCCAGGTCCACCGCCACAGCTCAAAGGACCACTCTGCTCACCTGTCCCACCACACTGCTCACCTGTCACACCACACTGCTTACTGTCCCACCACACTGCTCACTGTCCCCCAGCAACCATCTCCTACCTGGTCTCCAGCACCCATTAGCCCATCTCATTAAAAAAAAAAAATGTTCAAAACTCTTCCATGGTTTCCTAAAGCCTTCAGAATAAAATCAGGTGTACAAGGTTTTCAGAACCTGGCTGTGGTTGGCAGCCTCCACAGTGGCCCCAACAGGTTCCCATTGAAGAGAGCAATGGAGGAGTATCCTGAACATACCTCCTCCCATAGACACACCAAATCTACACTACAAACAATAATTTCCTCTGAAAGAAACCAATATCTAGGCAAGTGACTCCTTTACATCAAGAAAGTAAGGGGAAAACCCATATTGAAAGAGATGGGGGAGGCTGAGATACAGTCTTCCCATAATCCCACCCTTGACAAGCAACCTTCTCTCCGAGGAGCAAAGGATTTGAACCCCACACTGGGCACCACAACTTTTAGACCCACACCTGAGAGACAAGCCCTTAAAACATCATGCTTGGAAAACCAATGAGGCTTGCAACCATGAAACCCACAAGACCATAGCAAACTGAGAAACCATCCTTAGATTTCCCCAGCCTGGCCAGGTAGCTCAGCTAGTTAGAGCGTCATCCCGATACACCAGGGTTATGGGTTTGATCCCTGGTCGAGGCACTATACAAGAATCAATCAATACATGCATAAATAGAACAACAAATCAATGTTTCTTTCTCTCTCTCTTTCAGGGAAAAAATAAACTTTCTTAGATTTATCCACCCTAGAGCTCAGTGCAGAGGCAGCAACTGAAAAGGGCCTGAAAGAGGTTTATTTGCTTAGCTTAAAGCTTCAGCCTAAAGGGCAGGCATCTAATGTAACACACGATGAAGGGCCAACACCGACCCTCTCCAGGCACTGCAGAGGTGGGCACTATCACTAGCTCTCCTCCCTCTGCTGGACTCCATGTCACTAGTATTACATCTGGTGCCAGTTTTTGCAGCTGCTGCCCAGGGAACACCCTTGATCTGGTTCTGGTGGCGAACAAGACCTCTGTTCATGGCTCCCAAGGACCAATGGAATAGTTCTAACCAATCAACCGCCCTTCAACTCCCCCCCAAAAGGGCTCAGCACAGGGAAGCATAAGATGAGCCTTCAAATGAGACTCTGCAGCTGAACAGCTTGATTTAACCTCATGAGACCTTCAGCCCAAGCCCAGCTATGCCTCGCCTGGACTCCTCCCCGAGACTACTTGTTGCTTTAAGCCATTAAGTTCTGTGATTTCTGTACAAACTGCATGTGCTGACTTTTCAGCCTTGATTCATTTCAGTTCACTGTTCTACTCGACTTCAGTCCCTTTCAGGTCCTTAAAAAGACCCTTTTCTCCAGCTTCAAGCCTTATCGTATGTTCTCTTTCCTGAAATACTATTGTACTCACCTTCTCTTTGCCTGGTTAACCCCTGATGCCCTCTCATTGTTCACACCGTCCCCTTCCTTCACGATCAGGTTAGGTTAACTCTGCTGCTCTTTTCCCAATGCCCAACACCCATCACATTTACTCAAGGGGCCACCATTCCTGCTAACCTGTAAGATAAACGAGAAGAGATTTGTCTCATGTTCCCTATACCCTCAGCTTGGAATTGAGCTGTGTACAACTCAGTACAAATTTGTTGAAAATTAAATGTGTCCAAAATGGGTGTTTTGTACTATAGATAGAAACAGAAGCCCTCGCTGGTTTGGCTAGTGGATAGAGCGTCAGCCTGAGGACTGAAGGGTCCTGGGTTCCATTCCTGTCAAAAGCACATGCCCAAGTTGTGGGTTTGGAAGCCAGTAGGGGACGTGCAAGCAACAGCTAACCAATGATTCTCTCATCATTGATGTCTCTCCCTTCCTCTCTCAAGTCAATCAAAAATATATTTAAAAAGAAACAGAAATTACTTACAGAGAAGACAAATATAATGTCTTCTCATCCCCTCAGAAGTAGCCTCCATTCTCTGCAAACTCCTGGGAAATAAATAGCTCCACTCAACTTACTGGTATTATGCTTAGAAACAAAAACTATTAAAAGAAAAACTGGTCAAAACCGGTTTCGCTCAGTGGATAGTGTCGGCATGTGGACTGAAAGGTCCCAGGTTCGATTCCAGTCAGGGGCATGTACCTAGGTTGTGTGCACATCCCCAGTAGGGGATATGGAGAAGGCAGCTGATAGATGTGTCTTTCACATCGATGTTTCTAACTCTCTATCCCTCTCCTTTCCTCTCTGTAAAAAATCAATAAAAATATATTTGAAAAACAAAAACAAAAAACTGAAATTATGAAGGCTTGAAAACACACGAATACCTGGAAAACTGTTCATCATACAAAGTTCCAACTCCCTAAAATCCAACAGATCAGGGGAGAAGAGTTTTCATTACTGCCTTTGGCTTAGAGTGGAGTTCCACTACTAGCAGCTTTCCAGCACAGTGGCTACAAGCAGCTCATGGGCTCTGGAGGTCTACCTGCCCAAACCCAACATCTTTCCAGCTGTGAGACGGGTTACATTACTCAACCGCATTTCAGTTTCTTCTTTAAAAAAAAAAAGCTATTTAGTTTTTTAGAGAGAAGGGAAGGGAGAAGGATGGACAGATAGAAACATCAATGAGAAATATCATCATGGATTGCCTCCTACACGCTCCCTTCTGGGGATCGAGCGCAACCTGGCAGGTGCCCAGACTGTGATCTCCTGGGTCCATAGGTGGAGGCTCAACCACTGAGCAACTCTGGCTGAACTCAAGTTTTTTCTTTTAAAAAATGGTTAAGTGACAGTTCTTACTTGCTCCGGAAGATGGGAATGAAGATTAAATAAAAAACCCTGAAGACAATGCATGCTTAGAGCAAGCCTTCAATCAATGTCAGATATCGCTGTCCTCTAGAATTTTAACTTCCGCGCTCTGCCTCGAACCCCTGAGGCTGGGCAGTTCCATACTTAGTGCTCAGTCTCCTCCCAGTCTGCCCAGATCACCCACCGGCCCACCTGGCTGCAAGCTTTTCGAAGATGGAGCCTTTCTGTCCTCACACCACCCACTCCAGTAATGAACACAGCAGATGGATAAACCTTGAGGCACGGTGCTAAGTGACATTCAAAAGGGGTATCGGAGAGCTTAAAATAAAACTTCCAGGTCAGATGCCATGTGTCACGGTCACTACGGCTCCCCTCACCAATCCGCCTCCAGAAATAAACCAAGAAACGCCAGAACCGGCCACTCCAACATTCGCCCGCATCGTCCTCGACATTATGCAGGTAAAACGCGCCTCTGCAGCCTCGAGGGCGCGGGGCGGGGCCCCTTTTCCAGGCGCAGAGCGGCTTACAAAGCGGGAGCCTGCAGGCAGGGGGGCGCCTACCTCAGAGCCGCGGCCTCGCCCAGGCCCGCCCGCGCCGCCCCTGCCGGCTGTGCCCGCCGAGGGCTGCGGTCCCGGAGCTCGTCTCGCGGGGAGAAAGCGCCACAGGCGCGCGGCCAGCGCCATAACCCCCTCGGGCCCTAGCCCTCCGCCGTCGGCGCCGGCGCAGAGCGACTCAGGAAGGGAGGAAAAGCGCCTTCGCCCTCGGTCTCTTCTTCCGGCGCACAAGTTCCGGCCGCGGATTCCGGTTCCTGGGCTTGTGGGCGGGGTATGCCCGAGTGGATGGGGCTTAGCGCCCTCCGCGGTGGCACTGGAGCCTGGAGAATCCCCCTGGCCTCTGGCTCGGTTGTGCCCTTATTCGGTGGGTCTGTCAGGGGTTGGACACAGAGCTGGGTCATCGGAAGACGAGAGACAGAGCTTGTTATTCCCAGCTCTGCCGCCCCAAAGGGACGCACACGGTGTTGGGGTCCTGGGCACAGATGCCAAGAGAAAAAAAAGAGCCAGGCCCGCAAGCCGATACCTGGAGCTGGGGGGCTGGGTGACTCCGTTCCCTGCAGACCCTTCACCGCAGGAACCTCTGGTCCTGAGCCTGCTTCAGAGCCCAGGCCTGCAAACGCAGGGCTTGTTAGCTGAGGCACAGGAAAACCTTTTTGGGCGAGGAGGCAAGACAAGGTTTTAGAAATTAAGTTGTATTTATGTAGTCCTTTTACTACTATTCTGACCATAATAAATTAACTCATGCTCTTATTTCACTTCATTCTCCCCCGACCTGCTGGTCTGAAGACTGGAATCCATGAGTCTAATGTTGCATCCCTGTGATGGCTGCCTTCCCCATGTCCCTGCAAATCAGCCACATTGCTTTAGGATTCATCAGTGATTCACTACTTAATTTGTCTTTAAAATGTGTTTTAAAAATATATAAACACTCTCTTCCCAACATTTACTAAACCTAGTCTTTTTTCACAGAAGGAACCAGTTTACGTATTGCTACTGGTAGCTACCTCAGAGTTGCTAAATAATAGGCTTATGCCACTGGATGCCACCAAAATCCTGAAATCGAGTTTCTGATATTTCAGTAAGAAGGAAATTTTAATTAAACTTTTTATTTTGAAAAAGAAATAGACTCTTAGAAAAGTTGCAGGAACTCTAGATTCAGCCATTGTTAATGTTTTGTCACACTTGTTTTATCTTTCTTTACACATATTGCATAAGATATCACATAATAGTCCTACTATTTTCTGTTGTTGAATCTTTTGAGAGTATATTACACATATGATTGCCTAGAAACAAAGGTGTTCTCTTTTAGTCCCCATACAATGGTAAATTTCAGGAAATTGACAGAATACTATCCTATGTAATAAAAGGCTAATATGCAAATCAACCAAAAGGCAAACGAACTGACCACCAGGGAGCACTCAACTGCGCTGCTCAGCCAGAATCCTGGTTCATGGATACTAAGTCCAACGGTGGTGGTGGTAGCCTCTCCCACCTCCGCAGCAGCACTAATGATGTCCAACTGCCTGGTTAGGCCCACTCCCACTGGACATCCCCTGATTAGGTTGTTGGATATCCCGCAAGGGCTCCTAGACTGAAAGGGCACAGGCCGGGCTGAGGGGTCATGCACCAGGCCTCTAGTATTTAATATATATCTCAAAGCTGCCCTTTATAGCAACTATTTTTTCTCAACTCAGAGTCATATCCTGATTACATATTGCATTTGATTGTCATGTGTCTTTAGTCTCTTTAAGTCTGCAGTATTTTTATCTTGGCTCCAGGCAAACTATCTTTTCTTTCCTCCAAGGAATCTTGGCCCTTCCTTGTCAGAATTCCTTTCCATCCTTCACCTTGCTCTATTATTGCTTACCTAGCTAATTTCTCTTCATGTTTCACTCAGCCCAAATGTCACTCCTTCAGAGATGCTTTTCTTAATTCCCCAAATACAGTTTCATTTCTTTTATGGTGCTGATCATGTTTTGTGATTTCATTTTTATACTGTGATTATCTATTAATCTGGTATATTTTGGAGCTGCAGTTGATAATGTGTGCCTTTGCTATACTGTAAATTCAATGACATGTGTAATTTTTGTCTTATAACAAGTCCTGGCACCATTTCTTCATTCATTCAGCAAATGTTTATTGCATAATATACCTGCTACTCTTCTAGATGTGAATGAACAATTCTTATGGAGTATACATTCTGGTTGGGGAAATATAGTAAGCAATATAAATGATAAAAAATATGAAAGATGGTGATAAATCTTAAAGTGGAAGATAAAGCAGGAAGAAGTAGGATGCATTCCTGTTTTGGCATTGCAGCGTTAGCCAGGTGGTGGCCACAGAAGGCTTCACTGGAGAGACCCAAAGTAGAGGGAGTGAATCCTGAAGAAACCTGGGGGCAGAGCGTTTCATGTGCAGGGAAAATGCAAAGGCCTGAACTGGGAAGACAAGTGGCATTTTCCATGAACAGAAAATCCACTCTAGATAGGATTCATTGAGCAAAGGCCAATTGATCAAAGGTAAGAGGGAGAAGGTCAGAGAGGTGTTGGGAATTAAGTACTAGAGTACCTGCTAGGCAATTTGTTAGGAAGTTGGATTTTCCTATTATGATTGTGTGTGACATAAGCTAATTAAAATTGACTGAAGGGGAACAAGTAGCAATGCAGTTACTAGGGTATTGGAATCATCTGGAAAGAAATCGTGGTGACTTGGACTAGGCTGGAAGATATGAGTGGTCAGAGTCTGGATGTATATAAAGGTAGAAGTGACAGAATTAGCTGACAAACTAGACCAGATGGGGATGAGGTATGAGAGGAGAGAGTCGGAGTCAAAGATGACTCCACTCATTTTGACCCAAACAACTGGGAGAATGCTTTGCCATTATGTGAGATAGAGAAGACTGGGGGGACAACTCTGGAAAGATTAGGTTTTATTTGTACATTTAGATTCAAAGCCCTCATTAGACATCTGTGATTAATTAGAAAGCAGTGATTGTTTCCTCTTAAGTTTACCTCTTTGTAGAACCCCTCCCACAGGGTGGTCTCTTGGCCAATAGAAGATGGCAAAGGTGATGACCTCTGACTTCTGAGGTTAAGTCATGAAAGTCATAGACCTTCTGCCTTGATTTTTTGAAATTTTACCCTAGAGGAAGCCAGCAGACATGCCCTCAGGACACTCAAGCCCTATTGAGAGGACCACATGGAGAGAATCTGAGGTCTCCCATCAACACACAGCACCCCTGTGACTTGCAAGCAGGCCACCTTGGGGGTGGGGATCCTCCACCCTGTTCCCTGTGGGATACCTAACTGCAACGCCATCAGATTGATGTGTCTGAAACACCTGCTAAGCCACTCCTAAACCCCTGAACACAGACGTTATGAGAGATAATATGACTGTTAGTTTTAAGCCACAAAATTTGCTATAATTAGTTGATTTTATGAACATGTCATTAATTTTAACATCCATGAAACCTCCACCAGATGTTGAGTCCATACATATTTGTTCTTTGTTTCTTGCACCTTGTTATACCTGACATAATATGCATTCAATACATGTTGAATAAATGGATGAATGAACAAGAATTCAAGTACAAGAGAATTGAGACTATAGCTTGAGCAGAAGAGATAAATGTACTTAAACGAGATTGCTTAAATACACAACCATTTCCTTTTCCATACTTCCTCCTACTTTAGTGGAGACAGAGGTCATAAAGGTCATGAAGGTTAGGTTTGAAAATTATATATTTTGGAAATTTTGAAAATTACAGTTAAATTAGTGGTGCCTGGGGACCTCCATTTAAATGTAAAAGCATAATCAAGAATGAAACAAAAGGTTGTTTTTATCAAACTTTAGTATTAGTAAAATGAAGCACATCTTCCTCTCCACTATGTTGCAATCACAAAGGCCTGTGTCTACCCCTGCAACCTGCCAGGTCTGCTGCTGCCTTGGCCCTGCCATCATGCTATGGCCCTTAGATCTTTGCATAACTGGCTCTACCTTATTTTTTAGGTCTCAAATTTCGCCACCTTAGAAATTCCCGTATCCCTGGTCTAAATAAGCTCCCATTATCCCCAAATCACACTTTGTACTTTCCCCATGGTCATTATGGCTACCTGAAATCATCTCATTTGTTTGTAATAGCCAGTTATTATTTGTCCTCCCTCTAGGTTGTCACTAGTTTATCAGAAATCTAGAACCCTGCGTGGCACATCCAGGACGTGATGAATCCTCACTTGTACTGATATGATTCATTTTCTGGATTAAAAGTAAAGTTTTTAGTTATGAAAGTCTACACCTCTTCATTTGTTTCATTTTTCCATTTCTTCTGTAATTGAAAAAATTATCCTTTGCCCAGTTTTCTTTTTTTTTAATATATTTTATTGATTTTTTTACAGAGAGTAAGGGAGAGGGGTAGAGAGTCAGGAACATTGATGAGAGAGAGACATCGATCAGCTGCCTCTTGCACGCCCCCTATTAGGGATGTGCCCGCAACCAAGGTACATGCCCTTGACCGGAATCGAACCCAGCACCCCTGAGTCCGCAGTCCGACACTCTGTCCACTGAGCCAAACCGGTTAGGGCAAGTTTTCTATTTTTAAAAAATCCATTTAGGCTTAAGATATCAATCCTTTCCTGGACTATCAGAGTTTATGGCAAATATTTTCCCCAGTGTGTTTGCCTATTGATTTTGTCCCTGTTTTCCTTGGACAGAAGTTCTAATTCAAGTGGAGCAGTATTTTCAACAGTGGTTTCGTTGAGCAGGGCCTTTGGGGTTAGTTTACTTAGAAATGAGACTTTGGGCAAGGAGGCCAATGACTTAGCGAGCAAAACTCAAGTTTCACAATCGTATTTTTTTCTTTTACGAAATGGGGATAATGCATACGTCACAAAACTGTGAGGATAAATGAAACAAAGGATGTACAATGGCTCAGGCAAGGTGCACACTGGAAGTGCTGAGTAAGAATGGCCATGCTGATTCTTCGTGGTTCAGGTGGGGGTAGAATTTTCTCACATATTTCGATCCTTTTATCCTCCAGGAATTAATTTTAGTGCACCAAACAACTGAGTTTAACGCCCAAACTGAACTTGGGGTTTTCAGCGAGCAAGCTATTTTCTGAGTGCTTGGAAGCATCAGCCCACTAGTGGCTGGAGCAGGTCCTCCTGAGAGAGGGCTGGGCGGACCCGTGGCGGGCGGGCCTGCGCCTAGGCCCCGCCCCTTTTCAGCACTCAGCCACGCCCCTGACGGTCTGACCCGCCCCTCCCTTTGCCCAATTGGCTCCGCCCTGCCACGCCCGGCCCGGCCCGTCCCGGCCCTGCCCTACCCGGCCCGACCCGACCTGCCTGGTTCCGGTGACGCCGCGGCCCGCCGACTGTGGACTTGCTTCCTGGTGCCACGGCTGGACCGCAGGTGAGCGCGGCCTGTGCGCTTGACGGTGCAGCAGCCCGCGGAGGAGGGCGGTCGGGTCCGCGTCCGGAGAGCCCCGGCCGCGCGGCGGGGGCGACGCCGGGAAGAGTGAGGAGGGCGCGGGCCGTGCTGTGGGGCCTGCAGCGCGGGGAGGAAGTGCGGGGACCCCAGCCACCGAGCCCGCATCGCGCCCGCGCGCTGGACCTCGGTCCGCCGCGCGGGCCCTTCCCCGCATCGCGGCCTCTGCACTGGCCCGCCGACCGGGGGCGGACGGGGGGACCTGCGGTGGCGACTTCAGCGGCCCCAGCGCCTCGGACAGGGCTGAGCGCGTTCGCCCCTCCAGTGCCTACAGGCACCAGCGCACGTGCTGTGGTTAGCCGGGTTCTCGCTGAAGGAAACTCAGACTCATTCCCCCTCAAGTTGGAATGCAGGTCTCTAGGTTTCAGAGCACAGGCATGGGGCTTAAGGAAAGGGCCTTCATTACTCTTTGGGTGAAGACAGGTACTGATGCCTCAGGTGTGTTTTGAGATGTGTTAGCTGGGTGACCTTGCCCGCTAAGGGGAGATCAGAGACCTCCTGGGTCACTGTTAGGAAGTTTCAATGAAGTGATATTTGTACCACAGGAAAGCGACTCCTGATCAGACAACAGGTATCCTGCTGCGGCCACTAACGCGTCAACACACTCCAGCCCTGAGCCACAGCCAGGGTCAGACAAAACTTGTGCAGGCCAGAGCTCAGATCAGGGATGAAGCCTTGGATAAGAAAATAAAGAGCAGTTATTGCCACACCAGTACAATCATCTGGGGTGCCCAGGTCCATTTTTCTCACATTGTGAGAATTTTTCAAAAGGCATTGGATAAATGCTTTTCACTCTGGGCTGAAACAATGCAGCGGCCAGTCTCGGACTGGATACGCTGAAGCTCGGAGGAGAGGAGTCTGCTGGTTTAGGACTTCTCAGATCCAGCCCCTAAGCCATGGGACGGACCAGAACCTGAGGCATGAGGACAGGGACAAGAGCAGTCTAATGACTGGACATGTCTCCTAATTTCACCTATAACTGTGAATACTTTGTAAACCTGGCATGTCAAACTCACGGGCTGCATGCCTTGTTTATTTGGCCCGTGTTAGCCTTTGAGTTTGACATGCTTGTTATAGACAATGACCTTCACCTCCTCATAACTTTAAGCAAAATTAATCTAAGGATTACACATAGGCTCTAGGATGCTGGCATTGCTGTTTGGAACGTTTCCTCCGTTTTGTCTGTTCCCATACCCAGTTCCTGCTGAGCTCAGCCTATCAGTTCTTGGCCCTGTAGCTTTAGAAAATAAAAGCTGTGCTTTTTTCTCTACTGTTAGAGTTTTCTGTTGCAAAACTTTCTTCAGTCATTGAATTTCTTTTTTAAAACAAATGTTTGTTTGTTTTTTATTGATTTGAGAGAGGGGGGAATAGAGAGGGATAGAGAGATAGAAACATCAATGAAAAACAAATATCAATTGACTGTCTCCTGCACTACAACCCCAAGCATGTGCCCTGACCAGGAATTGAGCCGTGACCTCTTGGTTCATGGGTCAACGCTCTACCACTGAGCAACCCTGGCGGGGCAATCATTGATTTCTTATGCCTGAAAGTCAGCAAACTAAGAAGGTTAGCACTGGATGTAAAACACGATTAACTAACATTTTGACTTTCAAGGAGTTGTAATGCTTGTGGAAAGCGTGAACTTTCAGGTGGATTCCCTGAGGGAGGATCAGTGCCACTCCCAAGTCTGAGGATTCCAAATGTAGGCATTCCTTTAATGTGCCCACTGTTGCCTCTTACCTGCAGGCTCGCTTCCTGCCCACCACTGTTTTCCTTTCATCTCTTCGCTGTCTCAGAAGGATTGCTAATCAGGTTAAAATCCAAACCTGTAAGATACTTACTAGAAGATTCCTTGAAAGATTAGCTGAGAAGGAGGTTTAAATTAGCTATAAATAAAGCATCATACATTCTATTTAATTACATTATTTAAGTTTCTGATATGAAAATCAAAAGCAGACATTATGCATACATTTTTATAACATTCTGATAACAATTGTGCTGGCTTCATTATTTGAAGAAGTTGGGTGGGTGGAGTGGAGTGTTGGATTCTCCGGGAGAAGGAGAGAGGTTATTTATTCTTTTAACACAGCAGCTTACCAGTTTGAACTTTTAAAAAGACATTAAAATTAGCTCTAGCTGGTTTGTTCCGTGGGTACAGCGTCAGCCTGCAGACTGAAGAGTCCTTGGTTCAATTCCAGTCAAGGGCACGTCCCTGGTCGGGTTGTGTGCAGGAGACAACCAATCAATGTGTTTTTTTCTGTCTTTCTCTCGCTCTGAAAATCAATGGAAAAATATCCTCGGGTGAGGATTAAAAAAAAAAAAGACATTAAAATTAATATAATTGTCAAGATCACCAATATAATTTAGCTGGATAGCATATGAGTACTTTCCCCATGAAAATAAAAGGAAACATGGCATATTCATTTTCGCAAATCATTTTGAAATGTCCTCTTACCAAGTGGATGTATTATGTCTGGTTCCTGTGAAAATTACCAAAGCAACAATGTGGTAATAGGCGTTGTCTTCAGGCTCCTTTAGTTTTCTGAGGTTAGTGGACCCTGCTTTAGACTGTGGTGATCGGCATGTTAAAATAGATCCCTGCAACCATAGAGAAGAACTTGTCCATCCATTTTTCTTCTATTTAGGGGCCAGGAAGCGAAAATCAAAACAAGTATTTCCCAATGGTGTTGTCACAATAATTTATAATGTGTCTAAAATTGCCCCCCCCCCAACCTTCAGACATTTTGCTTCCTTTCTCTGCTGTATTTTTCTCTTAAGCACTTTCTACCACCTTCTTATACTACATACTCACTGTCTCTCTCCAGTGTAACTGCAGGGGCCGGATGTCTGTCTGATATCTTGTCTCCCAGAACCTTAACCAGTGCCTGGCACAGCAGGCCATCTGGAAGGCTGTGCAGAAAGGTGCTGAGTGCATAGGTAGGACCCTTCAATAGCTCCTGACCAGGAAGTATGAGGGTTTTGTCAAGAGCTGGAAACAGCTGAAATAGAGAGCTAAGCAACCAGACAAGGCCTATTCTTATCTATATATATAAAAGGCTAAGTGACCAACTATACATCTGTCTGACCAACTGGCCAATACCTAGGATGTGCACTGGCAATTTAAAAATAAAGCTTGACTCAGGCCAAGTAACTATACATCTGTCTGACCAACGGCTGGTACCTAGGATGGCACTGGCAATTTAAAAATAAAAGTTGACTTACGCATGTGCGATACATATAAATCTCTTGCTGGTGCCAATTGCACACGTGTGTTTCAATCTGTAATTGTCGATTGTGAATTTGCTTTTGTTGACATTCTGAAGCTGAAAGAAAATTGCGTTGGCGTCAGAATATGTCTAAAGACCAATTATTGGCACAACGTACCTCTGAAGCCAAAAGAAGCCAGCATTGTTGACAGAATGTATCTGAAGACCAACTATTGGCATAACATACCATTTGAGTGATAGTTCCATCCATTCAACTGATGATGTTGAAAAGGGAAAGTTTCCCACAGCATTTCTTAATAGTATTGCTCCTTCGGGAATGCCATTCATAAATTAAAATTGAAAGTGGGGTGCAGTCATCATGCTACTGAGAAATCTTAGTAGTAAGTGGGGTCTTTGGAATGGTACTAGATTTATTATCAAAAGATTGCAGCCTAACATAATCGAAGCTGAAGTATTAATAGGATCTGTGGAAGGAGAAGTTGTTCTGATTCCAATAATTGATTTGTCCCCATCTGACACTGGTTTCCCATTTAAATTAATTTGAAGACAGTTTCCTGTGATGCCAGCATTTATGATGACTATTAATAAATCACAAGGATAAACTCCTACCTAAATATTCCTACTCTATCGGACATGGTCAGTTATATGCTGCTTTCTCTCAAGTTTTAATAGGGTGTGATGTTAAAGTCGTAAATACTTCATCACAAGGGAAATAAGTCAAGCACTGAAAGTGTTTTTACTCTTACTGTGGTATGCAGGGAGATATTAGAATAAGTTCAATCAATTTATTAGTCATTGTATCAATGTTTTTATGTCGTTTTTGTTGTTTTTATATCGTATTTTGTTGTTTTTATATCATGTCTTTGTTCTTATATAATGTTATTGTTTATTTACTAATCAATTTATATATTATTTTCATATATATTTTACTCATTTTTTTTCATCTCTGACACTTCTATTATGGAGAAAGGGCAAGTAGTGATATTAAAATATTTCTTCTAATTTCCTTTCACTGTGCACAAATGCGTGCACCAGCCACTAGTGCATTTATAAACATCTTGCTCAACACAGACACTTTCCAGTGTGGAGAACAAAGCCGTCATAGTTGCTTCAGCTTTGAAGTGAGAAATTTCATATCCTTGCTCATCAGGACTAGAGAGAAGCACGTAATGACAAATGCAAAATGCCCATCCTGCCAATTAAGTACATGTGCCTGCTGAGAAGAGGAGGGAGGTAGGTTTAGAGTTGGGCAAAGCTGGATGAGAAACAGGCAGGTGAGAAGTTCTGCTTTCTGGTCCCACATCTAGAAGGGGAATGAGGAACCCAAGGGACTTCCGTCTCTGAGGTGGACAAGCCGCATTGACACCCCACCTGCCTGAGGCTCAGCTGGCAGAAGCTACAGGAGCCCTTGTGATGTTAAAAGGAGGCACTGTCACTGGCCCGGGCCCCTCCCTGGGCACCGGCTATTCGGTAGCTGAGAAATGCAGCTCTGTTTATTATCAAGGCAGGCTCTGGCAAAAGATGATTCACTGGGGAGATGGGCCCTTGTAGCTGGCTGCCAGAACCGTGGTGATAAATTGCAGCAATACTAATGCCGTCATTGGTATCTCACTCGGAACCCATGGAGAACTCTTCATTCCACAGGCTGGAAAACAGAACCATGCCATTTCTGAAATGTATATGCCCCCATACCCCAGGGATCAGAAAAGGTGTGTAACCTGGTCCATGGCAGGGATCAAAAAAATGTGGATTTCTTCCTTTCTTCCTTTCTTTCTTTCTAAATCCTCACTCGATATTTTTCCTTTGATTTTTAGAAAGAGTGGAAGGCAGGGGGAGAGACACAGAGAGAAACATCAATGTGAGAGAGACACATCAATTGGTTGCTTTCTGCAGGCACCTGACCAGGGCCAGGGATCGAGCCTGCATCCAAGGTATGTGCTCTTGATTGGAATCGAAACCGGGACCCTTCACTCTGTACAGGCCGATACGAACACTGTCTCAAACTGGCCAGGGCAGGCACCGTTTTCTTACTTGTACAGGACAAGCCCAGTGTAAGCTTTCCACTTGGCCGCCCAGCAGCGCCTCTAGGAAGGCGAGGTGCTGGGGCCCCTGTAGATGGGATATGAACCCGGCAGGAGGAAGCGCTTTCTGTGCCCTAAGGAACCACAGTCTGATGGGCTGTCTTGACTTGCTGAGAGGTAGACACCAACCCTCAGCTCCTGTTATTGGCGGTGGGCACTGACTTCCCTCCCGACTGTTTTGGGACAAATAATGAGGCACTGTTACTGGCCCGGGCCCCTCCCTGAGCACCGGCTATGCGGTAGCTCAGATAAGCATGCTCTTCTGAGGGGTTAGGAAAATTGGCACCCTGAGGTCCTCAAGGCTGTCTACCTGGGCAAATTAATTTTGTGTAAATCCCAGAGATTCTTTTATTAATCTTTCAAGTTCTTCTTAAATAAGAGTGAGAAGGGTGCTTGTGTCTTACTATTTAATAAGCCATCAACACCAAGGCATTCCATTCAATATTGGAGGAGTTAATGAAATAATAATTGTTACAGTTCATAGCATGTGTCTGATACACGCTGAGCATGCTGCACACCTACATTATCGGTTAATTTTTATAATCCCCTTTTATGGAATCGAAGTTCAAGTACAGAACCTGGCAAAGCAGATGCACTCTGATACATCGCGGGAGAGAAATACACACGATGCAAAGGGGCTCCGGAGTGACTCTTCTTTCTGCCACACAACCTGAGCCCTTGGTGAAGGGCTGAGCAGCCTCGCCTGTGCTCGGCATTTGCTCCAGGGGGTAGCCGGGCTGCCCCTAGGAAGGAGCTGTCACTCAAAGTGGACCTGGAAGACCTGGGGTGGGCAGGGGGAGCTGCTGGCCAAGGTTGGCTGGGCAGGTAGAGCAGAGCAGGAAGTCCCAGGCAGCCAGGGATGTTGTTGGGGTGGGAGTTGGGGGGAGGAAAGGGCTTCAGGGTTTCCGCCGAGGGCCTGGGAGAGGCCCTGGCCTTAATTCACATGCCAGGCCCTTCAGATATCAGTTCTTGATGTTCAGTGCCTTTGCATTGTCTCTGTCATGTAATGCTGACTTGGGAAAGTTGGGGTGATTGGGAGCACTGACTTGTTTGGGATTTCTGTGTTACCTGCATTTTAGAGGCAGGTCTCTGCCTCTCTTTCCTGTCTTCGTCCTGCCCACTTCTTCGTACCTCTGACCTTCTTTGCCGTACTTTCCTTTCTCAAACCCAAGTAGGAGAGGATGGTGATTATGGTCACAGGGCACCCGGTGCCCGCTGCTATCGGAACAGCTCGCCTCCTGACCTGGGTGATGCGAAGACAAGCTAACTTTGGTCCTAACCCGGCATCCTGTTGCTGGAACCAGAGGCCTTGCTGGAACCTGTCAGTAACCTGACTCCCAGGCTCCCTAGAGCAGATTTGACACAAAGACCTCTGAAATGAGCATTTCTTCTTCTGTTTGAGGCCTTGGAGTGGCACCATTTGCCCACCCACTGAGCCCCTGGCTCTCAGGTCCCTGGCCTCTCGCCTGTCCTGCCCCATGTGGCCCTGGATGCGCCCTCTGTGCTCCTTGAGTAGTGTGCTGTGCCCCTTGGCATCGGCTCTCCAGTACCATGCGATTCCCTTTCACCTGCTTATGATCCTCCAGGTCAGCACTGCCAGCCTTCTTCAGCTCTCCCTGCCATCCTGGGCCAGCACAGTCCCCTGACCTTGGGGTCCAGGTACTACTCCTCGGGGCCTTGATGCACATCTCACTGTGCATTTAAGTGGGAAAGCCTGACTCAAGTGAAGGCCTTGCAATTTCCAGTTCACTGCAGCTTCGGCTAGACACCAGAGAGGCACAGGGGCCTGTGCGTTGTCCCACATGAGGAGTGACTCCCAGGAGGCACGGGG
>JAAGEH010000040.1:27434367-27454776 GCA_011751065.1 Lasiurus cinereus
GGATGCACGGGTGGCTGTGCGTGTTGTCACACGTGAGGAATGACTCCCAGGAGGCACGAAGGCCTGTGTACGTGTTGTCCCACGTGAGGAGTGACTCCCAGGAGGCACGGGTGTCTGTGTGTGCGCGTTGTCTCACGTGAAGAGTGACTCCCCAGAGGCACGGGTGTCTGTGTGTGCGCGTTGTCCCACGTGAGGAGTGACTTCTGGGAGGGTGGGTGGGCCGTTGCGCGTTGTCTCACGTGAAGAGTGACTCTCCCAGGAGGCAAGGGGTGTCTGTGTGCTTGTTGTCCCACGTCAGGAGTGACTCTCCTGGGAGACGGGTACACCTCGCTGCTCTTCACAGGCTCCTCTGGAATTAGAACCGCAAAGCCTGCCTCCTTGTTCTGTGTTCGGGAACTTAAGCGTCCTCCATGCCAGCACTGACTTCTGACTTGCAAGCACCCCATGTCTTGCTGGAGGCGGCTCAGTGGGAGGAGGGGATGCAATCTGTCTCTCTTCCCCTGAGTATGGTCACCTCTCAAGGCCAGCCCTAAGGCCTCCACTGTCCCAGCCCCCAGGCCTCTGCTGTCCCCAGGCCTCTTCCTCCCTTGCCTGGAGGTGGGGTCAGTGTGACAAGCTTGGTGTTTCTGGTGGGTCTGCAGGGTGAGTGAGCCCAGGCCCTGAGCAGGAAGCTCTGAAAAACGCTACTCTCCACCTCGTGTGTGAGTTAGACCCAGCCCAGCAGCAGAGGCCAGACAGGCCCCTAAACCCGTCCTCTCTGTGTGATACCCCGCATCAGGTGTGAGAATCGGTGCTTCTCTGCAGCAGCCAATTGAGAGCTGCCCTGTAATATGGGCGGGGCATATGTGGGACCTTTTATTCCCCAGGTTTGATTTTTAGCTGAAATTCTTTGAAAACAGAAAGTATCTCCTTTAGCATCTTGTTAAATGAACAATTTATAATTAAGGTTGTAGTTTTACGTGTTTCATTTCATAGCTAAACACTTCTTGGAGTTTTTCTGAGTGGTAAAATTTATAGTGAAGTGAAAAGACAACATTTTTTAAAAATATATATTTTTATTGATTTCAGAGTGGAAGGGAGAGAGAGAGTGAGAGAGAAACATTAATGATGAGAGAGAATCATTGATCGCTGCCTCCTGCAAGTCCCACAGCAGGGATTGAGTCTGCAACCTGGGCATGTGCCCTGACTGGGAATCTAACTGTGACTTTCTGGTTCATAGGTCGACACTCAACCACTGAGCCACGCCGGCCGGGTGATTAAGTCTCAGTTGCCGCCTTAGAAACTGCATTTCTGTCTCAGTAAGTGAGTTCTGTCCCAGCGAGAGTCCAAGCATACAGTCCCTCCCAGTCTCTCCTGGTCCCTCCCAGGCCCCCTGGTCCCTCTAGGCTCCCCTAATCTGCCCTAATCCCTCTTATTCTCCCCTGACCACCCCTGGTCCCCCTTGTCCCTTTGGTCCCTTCCAGGCCCCCTGATCCCTGCTTATTCCTCCTGGGCTCCCTGATCCCCCTGAGCTCCTGTAATCCACCTGATCCCTCTCAGTCCTCCCTGATTTCCTCTGGTGCCCTTTGTCCCTCTAGTCCCCCTGGTCCTTCCTGATCTCCCTTGTCCCTCTGGTCCCCCTGATCTCCCCTGGCCTCCCCTGTCCCTCTTCATCCCCCCTGGTCCCTCTGATCCTCCCTAACCCCCCTGGTATCCCCTGGTCCCTCTGGTCGCTTTCAGTCCCTCCTAATCCCCTTGGTCTCCCTGGGCCCCCTGCCCCCTCTGGTGTGACAGGGGTTCTGGGAGCTCTGTGGCTTCCTGGGAACATGGCTTCTCAAGGCCTCTTTCAAATTGTTGCTTTTCATAGCTCCAGAGATGGCCGCCCAGTGCGTGACGAAGGTGGAACTGAACGTGTCTTGTGACAATCTTCTAGACAGTGACATTGGGTCCAAGTCGGACCCTTTGTGCGTGTTATTTCTGAACTCGAGCGGACAGCAGTGGTATGAGGTAATGTTAACACTACGTGAAAAGCGAGCTAGATGTTTATTGTCAACATGAAGAGCTTAAACACGTTATAGTCATGAAACCACCATATCTAGTAGTGCAGTTTGGGGGCAGGTCTGTCCTTGACTTGAATCTTTTACACCCAGACAGGAACCTCCTTAGCTGTCAGGCCCACCCTGAGTTCAGTGTGGCCCATAGAGATATTGAGATGCGAGTCGCTTTTGATCTGAAGCGCCTTTTGTTCTGGGGTGGGCATAGGCCGAGCGCACGGAGAGGATTAAGAACTGCCTGAATCCCACGTTCTCCAAGACATTCATTATTGACTACTACTTTGAAGTGGTTCAGAAATTGAAGTTCGGGATTTATGACATCGACAACAAGACCATTGAGCTGAGTGACGACGACTTCCTGGGAGAATGTGAATGCACCCTGGGACAGGTGGGTGTGTGGCCAGGCTGGTCTGGATGGCAGCCAGAGAGCTGGGCCTTCACAGAGTATTTTGCATTTTTCTATTAGAGTTGGCATATTACTTTGTCCTGGTTCAGTTGCAAGGTGAAGAGTCAGACAGGCATGTGCTTTCCGGAGACTCCCTGTCCCACCCCGCCTCACCTCAGGCGTGGTATCACAGTGTTGCCAACTGTTCCCTGTTCTGTGCTGTCCATTTTCACTTGTGCTCATTAGTTTAATTTTGAAAGTTGGAAACCATGGACCACCTTACGGACAGAGCTGACACACTGGTGTGGTCGTGTAAGGGAGGCAGAACCCCTTGCTTTTTCCTAGAGCAGGGAGCTTGTGTTTGCAAGGCCTGTCAGTCTTCGGAGTCAGGTTGCTTGTCCAACATTTCAGGAAGTGAACCCTGCTGCAGCCCCTCTGGCGTGCAGCCCCAGCTCAGTCCATCGCAGCAACAGCAGCTCTGATGGTCCAGCTGGCAGGACTGGCCCCGACGCCTACACCACGCCACCCAGCATGCTGCTCCTCAGCCAGGCTCATCCCTGTAAACCCAGAGTCTGGGGCCTCCTGTGCCCACCAGGTGCGGTGCTCTTTCCTGCCTCTCCCTGAGCTTCCCCTGTTTATCCTTGTTGTCTAGATACGTCTTCCCGATGCAGGACAAGCTTGGTCAGGGGAGGGGTGTGTCTGGGCTCTGAGCCAACTTCCCAGAAGAGGTTCTGGCTGTGTGTCCAGATTGGGGTCACCTCCAGGAAGGACTCAGGTTCAGTGTTGGGGGATCGCCGCTTTGCTGTTATCTTGGATAACATGGAGCTGATCAATTTTCTAAAACGTTGATAAATAGCATCCAAGGAAAAGTTAAAGTTTGTTTTTTTTAAAAGCCAATGTAGCTAACATTAAAATGAATTTGAGAAATTATGGCTGATAGAGAGGACCTGAGTCTACTGTATTATCTTAATCAGTGTATTTGGTGGGATTATATGTTAGGGTTACATGTCAGTGGACACATTGAATCCTGTTTGCTGAGAGTATTGAGGCCAGGCCTGCCTTTCAGTGAGTTTCAACTCCATGATTTGTGAGAGATAAGGTCCGGCCTCCCTCTCCATCACGTGTAAGAAACTCTAGTTTGAAGGAGTTGGTGGGCGGGAGCAGGGGAGGTCACATCTCTTGGAAATGGTTTCTGTGGGTTTCCAATGGGTCCATTTATTTCAGAATCACTACATCCTTATAGGATGGGCTTAATGTTTCCATTTCTAATGATCCTTTTTATTCGTTTTTTAAAAATATATTTTTATTAATTTCAGAGAGGAAGGGAGAGGAAAAGAGAAACATTAATGATGAGAGAGAATCATCGATCGGCTGCCTCCTGCACACCCCCCGCTGGGGATTGAGCATGCAACCTAGGCATGTGCCCCAACCGGGAATTGAACCATGGCCTGGTTCATAGGGCAATACTCAACCATTGAGCCACACCAGCTGGGCCTAATGACCTGTTTTGTCTTTTTTTTTTAAATTTAATAAACCTTTTATTGTTCAGATTATTACAATTGTTCTTTTTTTGTTCCCTCCATAGCTCTCCTCCACCCAGCTCCCACCCCTTCCTTTGCCCTTACCTTTCCCCCCACATTTTCCTCATCCATAGGTGTATGACTTTTGTCCAGTCTCTCCCTGCACCCCCCTCACCCCTTTCCCCCTGAGGATTGTAAGTTCTCTCCCTTTCTATGCCCCTGATTCTATTATATTCACCAGTTTATTCTGTTCATCCAATTTTTAATTCACTTGATTTTTAGATTCACTTGTTGATAGATATGTATTTGTTGTTCATAATTTTTATCTTTACCTTTTCCTTCTTCCTCTTCTTAAAGAGTACTTTCAGCATTTCATATAATACTGGTTTGGTGTTGATGAACTCCTTTATTTTTTTCTTATCTGTGAAGCTCTTTATCTGACCCTCAATTCTGAATGATAGCTTTGCTGGGTAGAGTAATCTTGGTTGTAGATTCTTGCTATTCATCACATTGAATATTTCTTGTCACTCCCATCTGGCCTGCATAGTTTCTGTTGAGAAATCAGCTGATAGTCAAATGGGTGCTCCACTGTAGGTAATTAACTATTTTTCTCTTGTTGCTTTTAATATTCTCTTTGTCCTTTGCTCTTGGTATTTTAATTATGATGTATCTTGGTGTGGTTCTTTTTGGATTCCTTTTGTTTGGGGTTCTGTGCGCTTCCTGGACTTGTAAGTCTATTTCTTTCACCAGGTGGGGGAAGTTTTTAGTCATTATTTCTTCAAATAGGTTTTCAGTATCTTGTTCTCTTTCTTCTTCTGGCACCCCCATAATTCTGAGGTTGGTACGCTTGAGGTTGTCCCAGAGGCTCCTTACACTATCTTCACATTTTTGGATTCCTTTTGCTTTTCCAGTTGAGTGTTTTCTGCTTCTTTGTATTTCACATCTTTGACTTAATTTTTGTGTTCCTCTAGTCTGCTGTTAGGTCTCTGTATAATATTTTTTTATTTCAGTCAGTATATGTTTAATTTCTAGTTGGTCCTTTTTCATCTCCGATTGGGTCTTGCTAAATTTATCCATCTTTTCTAGGAAATTCTTGAAAAACCTTGTAACCATGGTCTTGAACTCTATTTCCAGTTTTTTGTTTTCCTCCATTTCTTTTGTTTTCCTCCATTTCTTTTGTTTGTGATATGTTTTTTAGTCTCTGCATATTTCGCTGCTTTCCTGAATTTGTAGAGTAGCTTTGTGTGCTAGCTGTCCTATATGGCCCAGTAGCTCTGCCTCCCAGTTACCTGAGGTGGACTCTCTTGGTGCACCCCTTTGTGGAGTGTGCGTACAGCCTTATTGTAGTTAAGTCTTAATTGTTGTTGGTATCACTGGGGGGAATTGATCTCTAAGCCAATTGGTTGTGAGGATCAGCTGTGTCTATGCCAGGAGAACTTCTGTGCTGGAGTCAGCCTTATGATACAAGATTGCAAAATTACAAAAGCCTCTGTGTTCAGCTTGGATAGGGTAGAATCTCAGGGCTGAGCAGACAGCCTTGGCTTCCCATCAGCCCTACCCTATGCAGCCCCTGGGTCTCAGTGTTCCTTGGTAATCACTGCAGCCCTTTCTGTGTGCATTCTTGCTCGCATGCCTCCAGACCTCTACCTTTCCGGCACCCCTGAGTTTCCGTGTGCTCTGGGGACCCATATGAGTGTGTCCCCAGGGTCTCATCCAAAAGTGGGGTTCAGTGCAGTCGGAACTGGATCTCAGTGCAGTTGGAAGGTTCTGTCTTTCTCCTGCTAGAGAAAGCCAGCAGCACAATCAGCAGTCAGTCCTCTCTGTGTGCACTTGGGCATGCCTCCAGACCTCTGCCTTTCATGGCTCCCTGAGTTTCCGTGCACTCCTCACTTTTCCTGACAATCCAGACTCACCCTGTATGAGTCTCACCTGGAACTGGGGTTTTGTGCAGTCAGAACTGGGGTTCAGTGCAGTGGGGAGTTTTTGTCTCCCTCCTGCCAGCTAGAGGAAGCCAGCCAGGCATTCCGCTGCTCGTCCTCTCCACACTTGTGTCTTCGTACTTCAGCATTTTGCAGCTCCTCTGAGTCTCCATGAGCCCTTCTCTTTCGTTCTAGTTGTAGAATTTCCATTCAGCCAGCTTTCCTGTGGTCCTGTCTTTTAGCTGTAGTTTTGAAATTGTGTGAGGCAGCAGCTTAGGTGTTCACCTATGCCACCATCTTGGTTTTTCTCCTAATGACCTTTTAAATGAAATTTATACTCAACTTCTTTTTTAAAACCATTCAGTTGACAGTTGGCCAGATGAAGTTGAAAAGCTCTCTGTGTCACCTTCTGCTTTTAACAGATTGTATCCAGTAAGAAGCTGACACGCCCCCTGGTGCTGAGGAACGGCAGGCCCGCAGGGAAGGGCAGCATCACGGTAATGAGACCTTGCCTTTTCCTCAAAGGTGAGGGGGGCACGTGAGGCTTCAGGCAGGTGCCCACAAGCCTGATCATGCCAATCTGGTGGCACCCCTCCTTCTCTCTTGGGCAGCTATCACGGACCCGTGTGGGATGTGTTTCAAAAAAGAAAGAAAAACTCACCCATGAATCCCTTTGCATTTTACGTTGTCCAAGGGGTCAGGGCCCCTCATGGTGCTTTCTTGCCCCAGGAGTCCCCCTTCTCCACTTAGACCTGACGTCATTGGACGGATCTTGGGCTCTGCAAGGCAGAGTCATCCCCTCGGGACAGACCCTGTCCAGGACGGCTTCATTTCCACTGGGTCTCACATGGCAGGGCCTCACCTCTAGCGCCCGCACCCTGCTGCCTGCCCTCCCGCTGGCCCCGGGCCAGTGACTCTACATGCCCCGCATCAGAGCCCAACACACAATGCCCACTCCTCAGGCTCTCCTTCTGGAGCTTGCATCCCAGCAGTGGCTTCCAGAGCCGTGGTTCTGACTTGAGCTGGCAGAAGGTGGGCTCCCGAGCCTCTTTGGAGGGCTGCTGCTGTGATACCCTGAGTAGCTGGTCTGCTCCAGGTTAAACTTCTTAAAGCACAAGAATGATCGTCTGCTGGGAGTGACTTGTGGCACAGAGAACACTGTCTGTAGTCACCTTTATTGCTCCCAGGCCTTGGCAGCCGGGTTGTGAGCAGAGTGACCAGTGAAATTGTATGAAATTGTATGATAAACAGTGATTTCAGCTGCGAGTGTTGCTGAGGTGTGATATGTTCCCGAGGCTCGGGGTTTGCAGAGCTTCAGCTGGTGTGTGCCCAGGGCCATGGTTTTTCATGGGATTGGGAAGATGCTGCTGGGGCCACAACATCTGAAAAGGAAGGTGCCGAATACAGGTTTAGCCTGAAGGGACAGTGCCGAACGCAGGTTTAGCCTAAAGAGGAAGGTGCCGAACGCAGGTTTAGCAGGTTTGGGCACATGCTTATCGCACATGTATGAAAGCTAAAATGAAAAATCTCTCAATTGCACCGTTTTAGTGATCATTGTATAGATACAGAGTTTATATTGTTAGGTAATAGAGTATCAGTACTTCTGAGTGTGTCAGAATTCCTAAATCACTCTTTCACTTACCTGATCTCGTAGATTTCAGCTGAAGAAATAAAGGATAACAGAGTGGTCTTGTTTGAAATGGAAGCAAGAAAACTGGACAATAAGGTGGGTAGGGGATACAGATTTCAACAGGACGTGCCTCCCATTGATCTTGTTTGAGAAAGGAGGGATGCAGCTAACGTGAGCGCCTCCTTGTGCAGCCTGGAGCATTAGTTCCTTCCAGTCTCATTGTCCTGGGGGTGTGTGTCTGTGAGAGCCTGTGTGTGTGAGAGTGTATGTGTCTGCCTCTGTGAGTGTCTGTGAGATCTGTGAATCTGTGTGTCTGTCTGTCTGTGAATGTCTGTGTCTCTGTGTATGTAAGTGTGAGGTCTGTGTGTGTGTGTGTGTGTAAGGGTCTGTATGTATCTATGTGTTTGTGTATGTGTCTCTGTATTTGTATGTATCTGTGTGTGTCTATGAGTACCTCTGTGTGTGTATGAGTGTGTGTATCTGTGCGTGCATGTATGAGTACCTCTGTGTGTGTCTGTGAGTATGTGTGAGTGTGAGTACCTGTGTGTGTATCTATGAGTATACCTCTGAGTGTCAGTGAGTGTGTGTATCTGTGTGTGTGTGTGCATGCGCGCGCACACACACACACACTAAGGGTGTGGGAAGGGCAGCTCTGAGCACGTGGGCTGCTGTACACTGCATAGATGCTGTGGGGAACTAAGAGGAAAAGAAGGACTCTAACTGTGAGGTAACCCTGGCTTCTCCACATACTTGCCCCTGCTCCCTGGCGAGTGGGATTGGACACTGAGGATAGATGTAGAGTCAAGACTCAGGCCTATCAGCAATCAGATGTGACCCTTGCACACCTGAGCCCTCTGTGTCCATCTTGTCACTTGTCCCTCAGAGTTAGCGTGCCTGGTGTTGGCATGCTGCTTCCTCAGAACGTGCCAGTGCTGTGTGATTGAACAGTGTTAGGCATGGGACCAGCACAGAACATGTTTGTTGATGGGTGCATTGATCACTGTTTTAAAGCATCATGTGTTTTGAGAAGTAAGGGTGTGCTACACAGAGTTAGGGCTTTCATCAGAAATGCTCGGTTCTGCTGGGAGATGGGGCAAGTTCGTGTGGAGGAGAGGGCTTGTGTCCCTGTGGTGTTAGCGTACTACAGGCAGAGTGGTGTCGAGAAGGATCACTTTCTCCCTTTGATGTAGGATCTGTTTGGCAAGTCAGACCCTTACTTGGAGTTCCACAAGCAGACGTCGGACGGAACCTGGCTTCTGGTGCACCGAACAGAGGTGAGCGTCTGAGGTTGAGAGACAGGGTTGAGGTTTCCCGGGGGATTGTAGTAATCTGAATTTTTAAAAAATTATGTTCCTATAAAATTAGCAATCTGAGTTTGGACATATATAACCAGACACACAAGGTCAGCATGCTCATTTTTTCTTTTATTAGTGAAGTTTCCCTGTACATTCGGTCTGCACATGTGTGCTCCTTCTCTCTCTCTGTCTCACACACACACACACACACACAGACTTGCACATCTGCACACATACATGGGACTCACATCTGCACATATAAATAGACTTGCACACATACACACCTGCACGCGCGCGTACACACACACACACACACACACAGGAGCTCACAGACCTGAACACACACAGGGACTCACACACCTGTATACATACACATATATTCGCACCCCTGCACACGCACAGGGACTCACACACCTGCACACAGGTAGTTCACTCTTGCAGAGCCTTTCTGGTGAGGCTGCAGATGTGATTCTCCACCTTTGCACAGCAGAGCAGGGATTTACCAGAACAAGGACATTCTCCTGCCCAGCCGCACCTTAAGTGTTGGTGTGGTTTATAGCATCGTGTTCAGGTCTCCCCAGCATCCTGCATGCTGTAAGCATGTTGTTTTTTGTTGTTTTTCAGTCAAGGTTCATATGTGGCATTTGGCTGTTCTTACATCCTGTCCATGTAAAACTCTTCTCCTTGCCTCCCTAGCCTTTCTGCCATCGAATCTCTCGAATCATCAAGCTCCATATGCCCATACTCTGGAGTCTTGCCTCACAGCCAAGTCCAGTTCGGATCCCTGTTGTGAGGAATAGGTGGTCTGTGGTGCAGCCCCTGGAGACTGTTCTCCCACAGTTCACCCTGTTTTACTTCTACTGGCCATTTGTGCCTTAGTTGTCACTTACTACCATTATGTTGAGGTTATACATAGTATTATTTTCTACATCTTCCGTCCCTTCAGAGATGAGCAGATGCTCACTCTCATTTCTCCCTTTTTATCTTCAGGGGCATGGTGGGCTCATGGGTGGTTGGAGCACAGTGTGCTCATTTTTATCATTTGTTACTATTCAGAGTACAGTGGGACCTAATTTCTCAAACGCCTCCCATTTCAAACAACTCGCTGCTCAGCCTATAGCTCTTTCCTGCTGACACCGTATGATGTCACGCGTCTCTCAGGCAACAAATAAAGGAATCAGTTTCCCCTCTTTTAACATCTCAGGATCTTGTGCTGTGAATATTTTTGTGTTCTTTTTTTGCTTTTGTTGCTGCTTATAATTATTGTTAAATTTTCATTTTTTACTGTACATTTCCTTTTTGTTACATTTTCATGTCCTTTTTGTTTTTAAAGTGTTTATTTATAGATTAAATAGTACAATAGACATGCACTGTGTATAAGAAAGGTTAAAACGGGATTATTTAGGATTCTGGAATGGATTAATTCCATATACATTATTTCTAATGGGAGAAGATGATGCAATTTTCAAACAGCCTTCTGGAACAAATTAAGTTTGCGAAGCGAGGTTTCACGGTATCTGGATTTGATGGGGTGTACCTTCAAATGGCTCCTGACTTCTGACATGAGCTCTAGGACCTCACATTGTATTTTGCAACTCAGCTCACCCTGTGCTTATTGGAGCCAGACTGGGATGACCCATTTCTTTGAGGCGACCCTAGTCTCTGAGAGGTGGAGGTATTCAGATGCCAAGATCTAAGTGCTCATGCTGCTGGGCCCCTTCAGTGGACACAACTGGAAACTGTACATTTGCTTGTATCTGCCTATGATATATTGAAATTATGAATGTAAGACTATTTCTTTAATTCAGATCTAACCCAGCACGGTTCTTTCTTGGACATCCTGATTACAGGTCTGAGTCCTCTGCCGCATTGGAAACCCTGGTTTCTAAGGGCGCCGTGGGGTGGGAGCCCTTCCTAATGTGCTTCCCTCGAAGCACATGTGCCGACCAGAGAGTCTGTCACGTTTTATGGACCAGCTAGTGTCAGTGGAACAGGTGACAGGCTGGAGAGGTTGTAGCACCACCCGAACCTGGAAAAGGCGAGAGCAGAACACAGTGTACTTGGTGCTTCTTAACTTTTCTCTGCATCTCCATTTTCTAGGTTATTAAAAACAACCTGAATCCTGTTTGGAGACCTTTTAAAATCTCTCTTAACTCCCTGTGCTATGGAGATATGGATAAGACTATTAAGGTAATTTGAAATTACATATACAGACAAATTCACCTCTTTTATAAACTTAATTAGTAGGTAATTTTAAAGAAAGAAAGGGATGGGACGAGGTCTGTGGGACTCCCTTTTGCTGGATCTGGGAACTCTGAAACGGGGTGTCTGGAAGGTAAATAATTTGAAGAATCAACATGTTTAACTGATGGTTCACCCAATGCTGAATCCAACATTGTGATTTTTATTTCACACTTTATTTTTTAAAATAAAATGTCCAATTTAAATGTTTCTTCCTTTTAAAAGGATCCCTTTGCTCTATGAATAGAAGCCTTTAGCTCCCTCTGTGCCATTGGCATGTCCTTGCGGATAAAAGCAGACATTTCTTTAACTAGAGTCAGTGCTGTCTCCCACCTGTGGAGAGAACGAGTGTGGCTTTTCTCTCTTGTTTTCAGAGTAAAGTGCAGCCACTGAAGACTGTGGGTGGCTTCTTGTCGAGGTCCGAGAGCAGAGTGGCAGCAGGGAGTCACAGCAGGTGTCTAAGAATCTTTAAACGTTCTTATTTATCATGTCTCATCAGAAATCTAACTTTAAAGACATTTTTATACTAGAGCCACTTGTTGGCATAGATTCCAGAGAGAAGCCTTTTCCTGTGTCCTGATGCCAGCAAACAGATGGGTTCTTGCTGGTTTTGTAAGGGATGGGTGAAGACCTGGAACAAGCATCGGGTGTAGAGTCAGACCACAGTCTGAGTCTTGATTCCACTTTTCAAGCAGCGAAGGGACCTTGAGCAGGTCATCCATCATCTCCACTTTTATAGTAGAGAAAATATGTCTACACTACAAGAAAGGGTTAAATTGGTGAAAAGGGAAGTCTTACTGTTAAAGACAGCACAAGTGCTGTTATGGTTGAAAGCCTCATTTCCTAGGTCCATCTATTTGTCCTCAGTGTGGAGAATTTAAGATTAATACCACTGTGAGTGTGTGCCACCCCAGCAGCAATGAAGTGCAGGTTAGTGGGTGGGGGTTGGGAACAAGCTTTCCTCTCCCCTCAGGGTCTTCCTCCTGGTCTAATATTCAAGTAGACACAAGATAAATCAGCAAGAGGAACTGGCCAGACTTAATTACGTGCTTACGTAGGGGAGTGCCCCCTGCATCAGAGCCAGAGCCACAAAAGGAAACTGAGGTCTAGAAGACACTTGGAGCAGGACAGCAAGTGTAAGACCCCTGCAGGCTTCAGGAGGCATTGCAAGGAGAACGTGTGAGGAGATGTTGTTAGTCACCCTACGAAATGGACAGGTACACTCACGCTGGTGATGACGCCTAAGTTAGGTCGGGCTCCTAATTTAAATTCCTCTACACAGTTAAGGGGGAGCGGAAGTCTCTCTTGAGCTCCAGATCTCGGTCGTCTTTAGCTCACAGTAATCGCATACTACTGAGGCAAGTACGAACAAAATAAATAGTAGGAAGAAGCTTTGAAAATAACTTTTGAGAGTATGTAAAATCTTGCTCGCTGGCATAGATCCTCTGGAAAGCACATAGACTCCTATAACAATTCAAAAAATGTTACTTTTCAGTGTTATACTAAATGTAGAGCTTTTGCTCTTCACATTAAAAGTAGTAAGTTGAAGCTTCAAATGGATCTGAGAAGCAAGAGAAGCTTAAAAAAAACTTGCCTAAGTCAATACAACTTAATTGTGTGTAATAATGTGTTTACAATGAAACAATGTTTTTAAACTTCCTGCACACAGAGCTCATTTATTGTAGTAAGTAAACTGATTTCCCGAGCTCACCCTGATGAATGCCTTCCATTTTTAAAAGTTTGTTTTAATGACACAGATGTGCTCCGCCACATTGTCACTGTCTCTGTTTCTCTGTGACATCAGAAAGCCGTGCATCTGTGCTTCTCCTGGGGTTTGGCATTGCTTAGAGTGTGAGGAGTCAGCAGAGGGTGGAGTTGGTGGCAGCAGCTTCTCTGCCACAGTGTGGATGTGCAGCTGGTCCTTCCGTTATGGACTGTTATCCATAACATCCAGTGAATGGAAAATTGCTGTGCATGCTGCCCTGCCTCACCCAGGAATGCCTAGTGGATGTGATGTGGTATGGTGTGTGTTCTCATATGCACACATGTGTGTTCGCATACACATGCATGTGTGCACTCTCACATACATGTGCATGCATGCGCACAAACATTCATACATGTGCACAGGTGTGTGGCATATGCACTCACATGTATACATGTGCACCAGTATATGTATGTATGTTTCAGTTCCACAAGCACCACTGTTACTGTTGTATAAAGTGGACCATAGTCCTAGTTTTTGAATTCTTGAGAAATTAAATGACACAGTCATTATATCATGTTCCCCCAAACTGTATCTGAATCTGTGCCAGCATTATAAATGTTATGTTTTTCTTTAGCACCAAACATTTGCCTGCAATGGGGCAATGTAGTGAGTTATCAGAAATTACAGTTGGAAACTATTTTTTTACATTCCCTGAAGTTTCAGGCAGACTGATATTTGCTCTTCATCAGCTCTGTTTAAATAAAATCTAGGCATTATCAAAGCTTGATTTTGCCTTAGGTATAAATTATAGTTTCCGGAATGCAAATCTAATAATGTAGAATTTTTTTGTCAATAATTAAAAAAACTATTTAAATAAAATTACTAAAATGTTAAGATTGTTTTTAACTTCATTTTAATTTTAGTCCAACCAGAAAGTTATTAAGATCATTCATTTTCTTCCCCTTGACACTTGGGAGTCCCATGGAGAGCTTGGGGTTTAAACTGCATGTCACATACACAGGGCAGGAGTTGAGCTGTCTGGCTCGTCCACGAGCAAAGAGCTCCAACAAGTGGACACTCCTGACAGTCCTTGGAATTGCGGTTCTGGACCTTGTTTGTGTTTATTAATTGATCGACATTTCATCTTCCTGGTTAAAATGGGAATAAAGTACGGAATGCAATACTTCCTGTTACCATTGTACGTAACTCACTGGAGCTGAGCAGGTACAGGCCCTCTGCCAGTGAGATGTTGCCCCTCAAGTGAAGGGAGTTGGTGACAAGTGATGTTCATGCTCAGTACTGTGGGCACCTTGCTTGTTGTGATGGACTGCGGGGGTGGCAGCAGGTGGCAAGGCGGGCCTGAGCTCAGTCATGGCTCCTTTAACTGTTCAGAGCCACACAAGACGCCGTTGTCCAAAGCCCTTTAACCCTCTGCCTACTCACCAGCCTGGGTAGCCACTGGGTGCAGCACACGAGTGTTTGAAGAGTGAGATGCTGCTTTGAAGTGATAAAGCTGGTGAAGACAGTGCTTCGTCGGTGGCCCCTCTGCTTGCTGACAGCGCACACCTCAGTCTCGCTGAGGCGAATGGCCAGGCATTCTTGTGACTCTGTTCTCCGCTCCGCTGTCCTCTTGGCACCATACTGCAGGCAAACCAGCTCAGCTCTGCCCTCAGCTTGGAGACAGCAAGCACAGAGTGAGAGCCTGCCTGAGCCGCACCTTGCCTGCAGGGCAGCAGGGACTTCACAGGGTCCAATGCTTTCCCTAGAGGGCTCCTCCTTATAGGAGCTGCGATCCTCAGAATGCTGTGCTCTGGCTTCATGTCTGGCGCTGGCGAAGGCCTTGCCCCAGTGGCAGGGGACTCGCCGTGTCCGTAACAAAATAATCTAAATCATTGCACAGATACCAGTCCTCCCTTCCTCCTGACAGCCTTCAGCTGCCGCATGATTACAGCTGAAGTGGGCGAGGCACCAGCCAGGGACGGGTGGGGAACGGAAGCTGTTCAGTGGAGGTCGAGTGGTCTGTGTTCATCTATCTGCTGGGCTCCAACCAGGAGCGACTGCTGGTGGCGAGGGGGGCGGGAGGGGAGGCGGCAGCACCAGTGATTCCTGCCAGGAAGCAGCTTCTATCTGTCGGGGAACTGCACACAATACGGCACTTACTCCAGTGCCAAGGGTGCTTCTGGGTCAGCCCACATTGCTGCAGCCCTGGGTTGCGTAGGCCCACCGGCCTGACCTCTGTCTGTGCTGCTTCCAGGTGGAGTGCTACGACTATGACAGTGATGGCTCCCACGACCTCATCGGGGTGTTCCAGACCACCATGACACAGCTGAAGGGGGCCTCCCGGAGCTCACCTGTGAGTTGTATCTCTTGTTTGGTTCTGCCCTTGGCACAGCATATAGACCAGGATTTGCTCTGGGCTGTAGGGTGCTCAGGGACCAGGGGGGTAGTAATAGATGACCCGGAATCCAGGCTTGCGGTGTGAGTTTATAGGAACACTCAGAGGCTTGGTTTTCTAGGCTACAGACAGCATCCGTGGTTTGATGGGAAACCCATTGTTTTGAAGTGTATGGCATGTCTTGAGTCATGGTAATCAGTGCTCACAGCAGGGCAGATGCTCGGTTGATCTGTGCACTCTTACTGCCCCCCTCGGTCCTTCCTAAGGCCTTACCCAGGGGAAGGATGAAGCATGGTGATGAGACTTGAAGTTAGAGAATCGTAGCTAAATGAATACTGAAACCAATGGACCGTTTGGTTTAGCTAATTGGGTTTTAAACAAATAAGGGGCTGGAGTTTCCAGGGGCCCCTGCAGGCCCTGTGTGTCCCACTCCTGGTCACAGCCCATCCTTGCATTCGACAGAAGCGCTGGTGGGATAGAGGAGGCTTTCCAACCCTCTACGACCTAAATGCAAACGGTGACTTGGCATTGAGCTGACAGACTTTGGATTAAAATAGCAGCAAAATTCAGTGGCAAAGGCAAATATTCTTTTAATATATATATATTTTTAATTGATTTTTTTTACAGAGAGGAAGGGAGAGGGATAGAGAGTTAGAAACATCGATCAGCTGCCTCCTGCACACCTCCTACTAGGAATGTATCCGCCACCAAGGTACATGCCCTTGACCAGAATCGAACCTTTCAGTCCACAGGCCGACACTCTATCCACTGAGCCAAACCGTTAGGGCCAAAGGCAAATATTCTACATCACGATGGTTTTCTAAGGCAGAGCTAACGGATCACATAGGCACTTGATCATAGGCAATACAGCTGCTGGCTCAGCAGGAGGGCTGGTGGTGGTTTCGTGGTTTCAGCTCCTTGTGTCCAGAGCAGTGAATGCTTGCTTTTAGACGAGAATGAGACACCCTGCGTACCTCCTGCAGGTTCCCTGAGCCCTGAATTCGGATGGGCCAGGCTTCTCTGGACCCCGGCAGGCTTGCTCAGTCCTGCTCTTCCAAGGAGTCTTGTCGTCTGCTCTCAGTGCCCTGGCGGCACGGGGAGAGTGAGGGATGCGGCCTTTGCCGGGAGTTGGTGCCTCCTCACTGGAAACGCTTAATGATGAGTGTTCACAGTGGTGATGGAGACTCAGGAGGACCCAGAGCCCTCAGAAGGTTAGCAGGATTTTCTTTTACATCATTTGTCAAAAGTACCTTTTCATGCTTGATTCTTAGAAAACCAGTAACAACTGGTGGGCACAGCGTCGCTCTCTAAGAACCTGAAGAGCTGGCTATCAGATGCATCGAGCTCCTGTGCTGTAGTGTTAGGAGCAGCAGTGAGAACTGAAGGTATCACTTGGAGGTGTCACCCCCTCGCTGTGAAAAAGGGAATGAATGAAACAAGTGAGAACCCTGCGAAGTATGTAGGTCAACTTTGTGTGGCTGCAGACGTTTAAGGCTGGTGCAGATCGGAGAGGGCCAGATGATGACTGACACCACGGCGAAGACAGAGGAGGGGGCAGGCAGGGAGAAGGAGGCAGTGCACTGAGGCACCGTTAGACGGTTTCTGACCTTCCCAGAGGAAGGGGTGCTGTATTTCACGTAGGATTGGGCCTCACCTCTGTGTTACGATGGTAGGTTTTTTTCTTTTCTAAGCAGCATATTTTTTGTTCTCTCTGAGGGTAAACCTGGGAGTTACATTTACTTCCTTTGTTGTGAAGAAGAAAGGTTATGCTTAGAGAGTTTGCCAGGAAATTTATATTTATGAGCTATTTAAAAGGCACCTTCTAGGCGTGCATTGGGAACATCAGTGATGATTGTTTGAGTTACCTAGTCATTACATCATTGCCTCAGAGGTGCTGGCAGTAGACCTCCGTCAGAGGGGGTTTGATTCCAGAAGGCAGTCATCACTTACATTCCACTGGTCTTTCTGATGCACTGGTGACCCGCACTGTCCCCCCACAGGTGGAGTTTGAGTGCATCAATGAGAAGAAGAGACAGAAGAAGAAAAGTTACAAGAACTCTGGCATCATCAGCGTGAAGCAGTGCGAGGTCCGTAACCTGACCGCCTCTTGGGCAGTGCTTACACCCCTGCTCCTTGTCATTGTGGAAGTCACATGCGTGTACGGGTACAGCTGCAATCTCCCTCTCTTTGTCAGTGTGGGGGTCACACACGTGCACGGGGAAGCTGGAATCTCCCTCTCCCCATCTGTATGGAGGTCACACGCTTGCACAGGGCAGCTGGAATCCCCCTATCCCTGTCACATGAGAGACTGGGCTCTTTAGGGAAGAGGACAGAGTAGGAAAGAGCAAAGAAGTCTTTCAAGTGTCTACTTCCAGGGTTTGGCAGCGCCTCTGCAGAGCTCCAGGTCATAGGTTCTTGTGTCTTAGGAAGTGGGAGGCCCGAGGCATCCCACTGCGTTGGCGGTGGGATGTTGTGAGTGGGGGGAAATCCAAGAGATTTTTTACAACAACCAACTAGGTTTTTAAAAAATCTTGATTATATGCCTATTAAAGCTCTCTACATATTCAATTCATTATTAGTTTCTTAAAACATAAAGTGAGGGTATATCATGGATGGCTATTGTTATTCTAATCTCAGTGTGGCTGGAATCATCTCAAGGGAGACTCTCCCAGACGCAGGCCCAGGTGGTGCCACGTGTCCCAATGTCTGTTCAGTCGTGAAGTGTTAGCTCGTCTACAGGGAGCTCAGCGAGTCTGAGCCGAGCCGTCTCTGTCTCTGCTTTCAGATCATGGTGGAGTGCACCTTCCTGGATTACATCATGGGCGGATGCCAACTGAACTTCACCGTGAGTAACTTGGAGCTCCGCTTCCCTGTATAGTCCCGGTGCAGTCCCAGTGCAGTCCTGATGTAGTACCAGCATGTCAAACTTGCACCATCAGGCCTTGTTTGACATGTTTGGCAGTAATTCATGTTTAAGCATCTGGCAGACAGAGTGCATGCTGTCTGGGCTGTGGCTTGTGTAACTGATGGGACACTCCTGTGATCCCAAGTGTTTGAAAGGACACGGGGGACGGGCTCCGGGCGAGGACCCATCTCTTGCAGTTCTCCCCACACCAGTGCAGATGCCCTGCTTCTCAAGTAAGGGCTGCGATTGTCACCTGCAGGTGGGTGTGGACTTCACCGGCTCCAATGGGGACCCACAGTCCCCCGACTCCCTTCATTACATCAGCCCCAGTGGTGTGAACGAGTACCTGACTGCCATCTGGTCCGTGGGGGTGGTTGTTCAGGACTACGATGCGTGAGTATTGCCTGTGTCCTTACCCCAGGAGATGTGTCTTGTCTCCTGCGTGTTCTCTGATTGCGTGGGATAGGCTGCTGCAATGTCTTCTGATCTTGTCTTTCTCTTTGAGGCAGTCTCATTGTTGACTTTGACCTCTGACCCCACTCTGCACGTGCTTGTTGAGAGCCACCAGCTGTGGCAAGCCCTGGTTTCCAGGGGTTACTCAGGGAAAGGTGTCGGAGGGGCTGAGGTCCAGGATGCACAGCCTCAAACACACTGACACTGGTTCTAACACGGCTGTTTCCTAGATAGCCGTAAAGTCTTCTTCTTCACATGACTTTGAACAAGTGATCACGAATAACGTGACCCAATTGCTGTAAAAGATTTTGAACAAATTCTCAATGGATGGATTTAAATAGGTCCTTTTGGAGATTTGCTAAGCAACAGGGAAAAAAACGTGCATTCTAAGTTCTGTTAGGGCCAGTATAAAATGTCACCCGTTCTTCACATAAAGCTCTCACTTGCTGATGGAGCTTTCATTAACCTTTTATGGCATTTAAAGAGATGGATTTTTCAGGCAAATGCAAGCAAACCGGAAGCAAAGATGGCTATGGCAGAACCCATACCAGCAGTAGAAGACTCCTTGTAGAACACTTATTACATAATTCAAAGTGGGACTATAATTGGGACATGTGAATAGCAGAGTGTCAGAGTGTTTCCATTGAAAACAACTGAAAGTCACCTGAAAAGTCAGTCTCAAGTTCTCATGGGGCTCAGCACAGAGTGAGACCTCAGCAGGCGGCCTCAGGCTCGGCCCTGGAAGGCTGTCAGAGGGGCAACAGGAGGCCTTCCCTGTGGGAATGAGGAGTGTTAGGTGGCTCTTGGGTTGGAGCAGATACTGCGGGCCCCATAGGGCTCAGAGGTAAGAGAGGACTGAGCATGTGGCCGCAGACAGGAGAATTTCTGGTTTACCTGCTTTTATTTTCCAACAAGAACTGCATATAAGCGAGCTGTATGCAACAGAATAAAACTAAAGGACCGGAGGGGAAACACAGACATCGTAGTAATAGAAGGTCCAGTTGGACACCCTAAGGCACTTCCTACAGAACGCTCACCTGACAGGGCCGAAGGAGGTAGGGGCTGTTGCCTGCTCTGAGGCCTTGGGAAGCCCTGCTCTCTGAGCGAAGTTGAACGTGCTCCTTCCTGACCCAGGGCCCTCGGGAAGTCCTGCCAAAGCCGCCCTGTTGCTGAGTTAGGGGGAGGGGTGATCCTTTGCGAGTTCAACGAAACTGAGGCAGAGCTTCGCCAGCACTGACCCCCATGGAAGAGAAAAATCTTAGGACATTAGTAATGCGACCAAGATTGTAGGCACAAATTCAGAAAAAAACGTTAAAATTTATATGTTGACTCTCTAAAACTGGTGTTACATTAGAGAGTCTGCATTGAAGGTGCCTTTTAGGAAGCTTAACTCACCAGAGTTGGCTCAGAATGCAGGGCGGAATGGGCAGCACGCCTCACAGAGGCCTCTTGGACCTCAGTCCCCTGCTCCAGCCCCTGTCCCCTTCGGCTCCTGTACTCTCTGTTCCCTCTGGCCTCTCTGTCCCCTCTTCCTTCTGTTCCCTCTGTCCCCTCTGTTCCCTCTGTCCCCTCTGTCCCCTCTGTCCTCTCTGTCCCCTCTGTCTCCTCTGGCCTCTCTGTCCCCTCTGTCTCCTCTGTCCTCTCTGTCCCCTCTGTTCCCTCTGTTCCTCTGTCCTCTCTGTCCCCTCTGTTCCTCTGTCCTCTCTGTTAACTCTGTCCCTCTGTTCCCTCTGTCCCCTCTGTTCCCTCTGTCCCCTCTGTTCCTCTGTCCCCTCTGTTCCTCTGTCTTCTCTGTCCCCTCTGTCCCTACTGTTCCTCTGTCCTCTCTGTTCCCTCTGTCCCCTCTGTCCTCTCTGTTCCCTCTGTCCCCTCTGTCCCCTCTGTTCCCTCTGTCCCCTCTGTTCTCTCTCTTCCCTGTGTCCCCTCTG
>JAAGEH010000040.1:27454876-27500957 GCA_011751065.1 Lasiurus cinereus
TGTCCTTTCGGTTCCTCCTGTTCCCTCTGTCCCTTCTGTCCTTTCTGTTCCCTCTGTCCTCTCTGTTCCCTCTGTGCTCTCTGTTCCCTCTGTCCTTTCTGTTCCCTCTCTTCCCTCTGTCCCTTTTGTCCTCTCTGTTCCCTCTGTCCTCTCTGTTCCCTCTGTTCCCTCTGTTCCCTCTGTCCTCTCTGTTCCCTCTGTCCCTCTGTTCCCTCTGTCCCCTCTGTCCCCTCTGTCCTCTCTGGCCCCTCTAGCCCCTGGCCCCTCCAGCATACCTGGAGGACGCGTTCACACCTTGGAATCCACGGGAGGGAGGGAGACTTCAGGAATTGGTGAGTTACCACATAAAATAAAATAAAAATCAGCGATTTCTCACTAGTCAGCAATTACTCACTCAAGAAGTTTTGGATAGAAAACCACAATTCAGAATGTAATAAAAAGTGAGAATGAAGTGAAGGTCTAGGATCATTACTAAGGGAATAACTACAAAATTGTACTGAGGGACAAAGAAGGAAATTTATTTAAATGGAGAAATATACCACAATTCTAGATAGATGTCATAATGATGTAAGATATAAAAATATCTTCCTAAATTAATTGATTTTAATAAAAATTCAACAGAATCCTGACAAAATAATTCTTAAAATGTCCCAGAAGGAAAGGTGAATCAGAGTAGCTGGGACATTTTCAAAGAAAGGAGCAGGAGTTGGTCCTCGCAGGCAGTGGAGCATTCAGAGGCCCAGATCTAAGACTGCAGGAGACAGTCTGACAGCAAGGAAGCAGGAGAGTAGGAGTGGGAGCAGCCCAGTGTGTGCGCTCAGCCTGGGGCAGAGATGCTCTCAGGCAGGACTGAGTTCAGTGAGGCCCGTTCTGTATTAATTACAGACAAAACTGAAAATCAGACCTCCACACAAAGGAGTTTGGGCCAAGTAGAGGCCTGTTCCCTGTGATGCTCGTGGGGGACACGTCTTACATAGGCACCTCAACCCACAGCATCCCCCTGGGCCGGGCAGCACCCCCCACCGCCTGAGCCAGGCAGCACCCCCCTGGGCCAGGCAGCACCCCCCTGGGCCAGGCAGAGTCCCCCTGAGCCAGGCACTGTTGGCAGTGGACATGGAGAGCACTGGGGGGGGGGGGTGCGGCCGTCCAGTGCAGGTGGCTTCTGTTCCCACTGCCTGGCCAAGGAGCAGGTGGAGCTGTAGGGCTCAGGCTGAGGGCACCCCTGTGGGGACCAGCAGCTTCTTCCATCGGCTCCAGAACATTTTCAGATGGACCAGATGTTTCGGTTACACACCCCTGAACGTTCCGCAGAACTATGCGTGGATTGTTGACAGTCTGACAGTGAGGAACCAGAAATCCTGAAATAACTTTTATTCACATTAATTAATATTAAAAACTAAAAGATACTGTAGACAAAGTTAAAGACAGATTGTAAGCAGGGAGAGAAGGGTTTGGCATGTGTGACACAGGTTCTATCCTCAGTGCCAGAGCCAATATGAGTGCCCATGGAGGAGGATGTCCTGATGGGAAATTACCATGTTCATTCGGGGTTCACGGAGAATGTCCTGAGGGGAAATTAGAGTTTTTTATGTGGCATTTGTACCATGTTTCTGTGGCCAGTGTATGAATATTCATATTATGTGGCTGTAAGTAACCTCATGTCAGTTGAGCACGTTTGACTGCTAGATGAGTTTGTCATAAACTATGAAAAGAGTTGTGGTTTTTAGGGCTTTGTGAATCTAGCTATCATATTTACTCAATGGAATATACAGTATGTAAGTAGGAAAGAATGTTAGAAATAGGAATATAAACTCCATTTTTATAAATATACATGGAGACATTTCTCTCCCTCAAAGCATATAAAAATATAACATTCTTTTCCTCTGGGAATTATGAGTAATCTTTTATCTTTATCTTTTTTAAGATTTAAACATTTTAAAAACTAAGCTTATATTGGTTTTATTATGAGTAAAGATAAAACTCTGTGTTGGAAAAATGATCTCCTCTTCAAATTTCCTTTTAGGGATAAGATGTTCCCAGCATTTGGGTTTGGAGCTCAGATTCCACCTCAGTGGCAGGTGAGAGGGGCCCGCCCTGCAGTTTTGCCTCTTGGGGGAGTGACCCCAACTCATCAGCCCCCTTTCTCTGCAGGTGTCGCATGAGTTCCCCATGAACTTCAGTCCGTCCAACCCCTACTGCAAAGGTGAGTGGGACGCACATGCACTGCCATCGAGGCCTCCCTGTGCCCAATTCTCTTCTGTGGTGGGGACTCCCCACGTCCCCTCGGCCTTTGACCAACTCGCCCTGTCTCAGAGGCAGGAGCGGCTTTGCTGGGGAGGGTAGGGGGGATGGCATCACTGCCAGCCACATTCTCTTGCCTTAAAGGATTAACAGAACAGAAGAATCCTCTGTCTTGAGACTTGGTCAATAAATAGAATCGTATTTCTTTCATGCATAAGTTGATTTTAGAATAAATCTTCTGTGAAATGAGCAGTCAGTCCATGGGTCTCTAAAGCCCTCGGAGGAGTGGGCACTGTGCAGGGAGGTGGCTCACACCGGAACGTGGATGCAGGTGGTCTTTGTGGTGCGGGTGGTTCTGGGCAGCTTCCCTCCGCGGGAGGCCACCGTGTGGTTCGAGCTTCCCTGGGACATCCCGTATCCAGGTGCTTACCTGCCATCCCCTGAGAACTCACCTGACATGCCCAGTCTTCCAGAACACGGTATAAGTTTAGAGGAGAAAGGAGGTGGAGCAGAGGCATAGACTGTGGACAGCGAGCTGACTTTCTGCAGCAACAGGTGTGTGGGTTCCGACAGAGAAGCCCATCCTCTGGTCCGCACAGGAGGAGCCGTAGAGGCGGTGTTAGAAGAGCTGCCCGGGCGCCTCCTTCTCTGAAACGTTTCACACTGACCCAGGCCTGTGTGCACGTTGGGGCCTGGCGTGGCCTTCTTGCCCGTCACCCATGTTCCAGGCTTGTGAGGAAGTGGGAATGGAAGGATCTCAGGAGCTGAGTGCGATGGCTCACTTGGGCACTCGTTCCGTTCACTCACTCCGAGCACCAGGAGCCTCTCTGGGCTGCCGTCAGTGCAGCTGTTCTTTGTCAGTCTCCATCTGGAACAGTCCATGGGTTTCAGACAAAGCAGATGCTGTGCAGGAGAGACAACCTGTCCCAGTGGTTCCTGCCCAGTTACTGGTGCACTTGCCCAGAAATCATACATCTCGCTGTCCCAGAAGGCCCAGGAAGGCTTCAGCGTAGTTCCGTGTTCATGGAGGGACTGTGGGCAGTATTGGTGAGGAAGTGTCATTGATTGCTGTGCGCTTCAGACTGCGAGCAAGCAGAGAGGGGAAATGGAAGGAGGTTTTGCGGTGGTTAAGGACACATTTTGCACAGCCCCTGCTGCTGCCTGTGATGGTGTGGTCTTTGTTACTGGTGGATGACTTGCCACTGGTTACAGCCTCACCTTTGCACCTTAAATACCCTTCGTGTGAGTGTTTGTTCTCAGGTGCTAACGAAGCCATTCCTTCCCAAGTGCCAAGGGCCTCGAGGAGTTCATGGGGACCTGCCGTTACGGGCGGCCAGGCCTCTAAAGCCTTTAACTACGTCCCGCTTCTCATGGCTCGCTGTTCTGCTGGATATTTTAAAGCCAGAAACCTGTTTGGGTTTTACACTGACCGCTTTCTGAGGCTGATTCCTTGATGATTTTAGCAAGTGTTGTGGGGGTTTCTAGAGAATTCCCGTCTCTTCCGAGCGTCTGACTCAATGCTGGGCAGGTGGAGCAGGTGTGTGTGGGGCCCAGGCATGCATCAGTGGTGCTGTGGCCAGGGCCTCGAGGCTGTCCCAGGCTGCCACCGCCATCAGGTCTCAGGTCTCAGTGACCTGCCCTGGTTCCCCGGCTCAGCCCTGCTGTTTCTCCTCCACCTGGGGCTCGTCAGGGATACAGCTGCCCAGGTGTGCTGCCCTGAGGCCAGGGGTGGGAGAAGGCCTGCCAGTCCCAGCGCCCAGGAACACCCAGGACCTGCAGGCAACACGACCCTGGTCCGGGAGTGACTGTGGGCTCTGCAGCCCCCTGCATGTTTAGCCTCCACATCACCTATGTCCAACCTTCCTCATAGCACATGTAAACCAATTCGGAAAGTTCTGCAGTATACCAAACAATATACCTTTTGCAAATCTGACCAAAAAAAAAAATTGTATTTTGAGTCATTTACACCAGATGGCTCTTGTCCTATTTTTATTTGATAACCTAAGGGAAAAGGGGTCAGTGACCCTGACTAAATAGGTTCTGCTTGTGTTAGCAGTTCTTGCAGCGCATGGTTGAGACCCGATGCTAAGTCAGCGAGGAGACCCTAGACAAGAGCACCAGTGGCACAGAGCCGCAGGCCCGTTTGTGTGCCTCTGGTCACATGTGCAGGCGCTTTCCGACAGACCCACCTGAGAATTCCCAGCACTGCCTCCTCACCTCAAAATGTCGAGTGATGGCTCAGCCTCTGTCACAGTCCTTTTCCCTGAGTCTTGTTCCTAGCAGCAAAGCTAAGCACCCTAACAGTCCTGTGGACTAGTGAGTAATTCACTCAGCTGAAAATACATGTTCTCCTGGGTCAGGAGAGTTATAGGACTTGATATGGAGGTGTATGCTGCACAGGGTGGGTGAAAGTGGGCTTATAGTGGTTCGTACGGAAAATGATACATGAGTAAGTACTAATACAAGAATAGACTCTTTTTCACTTCCGTATGACCGGAACATGTCCACCCTTATAGCTCAGAGGAGTCTGGGTATAGACCTGGCTGTCTGAAGGACTGTGTTGTGTATACGATCACATCGGTGGGGGAGGTGCTGGGCTTGGTATTGGGCCTAAAAACTCCTAATGCTCTTCTTTCTGTCCAGGGATTCAGGGCATTGTGGAGGCCTATCGGGCCTGCTTGCCTCAGATAAAGCTCTACGGACCGACGAATTTCTCCCCGATCATCAACCACGTGGCCAGGTTTGCTGCTGCAGCCACACAGCAACAGACGGCTTCTGTAAGTGTCAGTCCCTGGAACTGAGGTGAAGGCCCACTCTGTTCCGAGCCACTGTCTGCCGTGACCATCGAGGTTCCAAGGCAGAGCTTGAAGTGCAGGCACTGTCGCTCTCGGTGGGGGCGGCATCTAGTGATCTTTATAAATAGGCAGGACCAAAGCTGCCCACCCACAAGTTTTGTCTCTGAGACTTGCACTGGGTGCTGTGGCAGATCCCTCGCTGATTCTCGGGTTGAGACGGGACGAGGACGTACACAGTGAGGGAAGAGTGAATAGGGGGATTCACGTCACATGCCCAGGGCCTGGGCCGTGTGGACACTTAGCATCTGAGCTGCTGTTACAACAAATCTGACTCCCAGTCTAGATGCAAAGGACCCAGACGATGCTTTATGTGACATTGCCACTCGCTGAGCAATTTATCAGATAACGGTGTGGAGAGAACCCCCACCATGTCCATGTCATCGTGTTCTTTAGTTTATAAACAGTCCTCCCTCTTCTGCTGGAGTAGGCACTCGCTGCCTTGGCAGATGCTCCGACGGGGACGACGGCTTTACCACTTCAGTTAAGTGAAGTGTTTATGCCTGTGCCTATTGGGCATTTACCCATAGGCATTTCCATGCCTTGCTCCCGTGGACTTTGGCTGGCCTGTTTCATGCCCTGTCACCCTTTAATGGATGTGCAGTGTTTCCGTGCGAAGCCCCTATCATCCCAGATGTCAGGCTCTTGTAGCAGGTGGTCCTCAAGATGCAGGTGTCGGTGCTGCCTGTGTCACAGGAGCTCGAGTTGCTCATGGGACGTGCTTTCTCTTTGGCAGCAATATTTTGTCCTCCTGATCATCACCGACGGTGTGATCACAGACCTGGACGAGACCAGGCAGGCCATCGTCAATGCCGCCAAACTGCCCATGTCCATCATTATCGTCGGAGTGGGGGGCGCTGACTTCAGCGCCATGGAGTTCCTGGACAGTGACAGCGGGGCCCTGCGCTCCCCCTCGGGTGAGGTGGCCAATAGAGACATTGTGCAGTTCGTGCCTTTCAGACAGTTCCAGAACGTGAGTACCTCTGCACCTCGCCCATTTGACCCGGTGGCGGGATAAGTGCTGGATGGGTTTGCTTCAGGCTGTGGACCTGCATGCCTCCCACGGTGTGTGGCCAGTTAAACCAGTCATCAGGGATAGCTCATCTTTACCTGCCTGACAACCGGTCTCTGCACACATGTGTGATGAATTGACCACCTAGAGGCTGATTTGCTGAGTCTCTCAGGAGACTACCATTTTCCTCCAATGATAGCATCTCATAGAGTGGCACATTGCTACCAGCCTGGTCCCTCCCACAGACCCGCCCAGTTGCATCCGTCATAGCCACTCCCATCCCCTCCCACCTTCATCCCTCCTTATCCCTGGCAGCCACTAGTTTGGTCTCCACTTCTTGATTTTTATCATCTTGAAACTTTATAAACAGAATCTCACAGCAGTAGCCTTTGGGGCTGGCCTTTTCTCCATGATTCCTCACAGGCTGCGAGCCACTGCATGTCTCTGTGCCGCAAACGGGGCTCCGTGCTGCTGAGCGGGACTCCGTGCCACCCAGCGGGGCTCCATGCTGTGGACACTTGATTGGAGGGCACCTGCAGCTGCTTCCAGCTGTGCCTCGTGCCCACTGGCCGCTGTTAACATCACGCACAGGCTGTGTGAATGCCTCTCGGGGGAAGTACACAGAAGTGCAGCTGCATGTTCAGTTAGCCAAGCCTGTGAACTTCCCTGAGTGGCTGTGCTATCTCCCACCCAGTGACAGGGGCAGGACCTTGCTGGGTGCGGTTAAGGAGCAAGCAGCCCATGCGGGTCTTTGTGGTGATGAGACAGCTGTGTATCTTTTTTTTTTTTTAATATATTTTATTGATTTTTTTTACACAGAGGAAGGGAGAGGAATAGAGAGTTAGAAACATTGATGAGAGAGAAACATGGATCAGCTGCCTCCTGTACACCCCCTACTGGGGATGTGCCCGCAACCAAGGTACATTCCCTTGACCGGAATCGAACCTGAGACCTTTCAGTTTTCAGGCCAACGGAGACAGCTGTGTATCTTGATTGTGACCACACAGAGCTGCTTGTAGGTCAGCACCCTCAGCATGGTTCAGCACCCTCAGCTCATCCCCTGCTGTCAGACTGACCCTGAGATTGGATGCAAGCGCAGGGGTGGGACTGTGCGGAATCCCGGTATTTATCAAAGTACTAGAGGCCTGGTGCATGAAATTCGTGCACAGAGGTGGGGGTTGGCCCTCAGCCCAGCCTGCACCCTCTCCAATCTGGGATCCCTTGAGGGATGTCCGACTGCCCTGTTTAGGCCCGATCCCACCGGGCAGTCGGACATCCCTCTCACAATCCAGGACTGCTGGCTCCCAGCTGCTCGCCTGCCTCTGCCTGATCGCCCCTAACCACTCCCCTGTCAGCCTGATCGACACCTAACTGCTTCCCTGCCGGCCCACTTACCCTTAACTACCCTCCCCTGCCAGTCTGGTCACCCCTACTGCCCTCCCCTGCAGGCCTGACACCCCCCCCACTGCCTCCCCTGCAGGCCTGGTCCCCCCCAACTGCTCTCCCTTGCCAGCCTGGTCACCCCTAACTGCCCTCCTCTGCTGGTCTGGTCTCCCCCAACTGCCCTCCTCTGTAGGCCATCTTGTGGTGGCCATCTTGTGTCTACATGAGGCCAGCCATTTTTGACCACATGAGGATGGCCATCTTGTGTCTTAGAGTGACAGTCAATTTGCATATTATTTTAGTAGTTAGGATAGCGAAGCCCTGGCCAGAGTCACTCAGTGGTTAGAGTGTCACCTGTGTACCAAAGAGTCTCAGGTTCAATTCCCTGTCAAGGGCACATACTTGGGTTGCAGGTTTGATCCCTGGCCCTGGTTGGGGTACATGCAGGAGGCAACCAATTGATGTGTCTCTCTCATATTGATGTTTCTCTCTCCCCCTCTTTCTCTCCTTTCCACTCTCTAAAAATCAATGGGAAAGATATCCTTGGATGAGAATTAACTAAAAGCGGCAGGGGTGGGGTGTGGGGAGCAGTGAAAATGTGGTTGCTCATGAAGTCATTGGTTGTGTTCTCTAGGCTCCCAAGGAGGCGCTGGCCCAGTGTGTCCTGGCCGAAATCCCCCAGCAGGTAGTGGGCTACTTCAACACCTACAAGCTGCTTCCCCCCAAGAACCCTGCGACCACCAAGTGAAGGTCTGCCTCCCGAATGTAACCAGCCCTGGCGCTTGCTGTCACCCGGCATTCATGCTATAAACCTAGTTCTGTACGGGTTATTTCTACTTAAAGCTTTTTTTATACTTTCTGGAGGAAAAGTGCTAAGTTAATCTTTACCAATCAATTCAGCATTTGCTGCTGACCCAGGGGCTGCAGTGAGGCTGTCTGGAGGAGACACTCCCAAGAAACATGGTTTGTTGTTGTGACTGTACTTTCATAGGAGGAGCTGCTATTTCCAATGGTTCCCAGTAGGAAGAATGGAGCCTGTTGGGCTGTGTGATTCCAGGTTTCTGTGTAACAAGCTCCACCTCAGTGACAAGGCTTCTCAGAGTAGATGACACTGGAGCTGTTCCTGTAACAGTTCAATGCTTTTCCAGGGTTAATCTTGGCACATTCCAGCCAAGCCTGCTGCAGACGCTGAGCGACAGGCCACACACCATCCCTCTGGCACAGCCAGTGACTTGAGCCTTGTGCCAGCAGCTATGCCTGTCACTGCCCAGACTGCTCCGCCTGCGGACACTGTCTGTGAGCCCAGGGTTTTCATGTGTGTGCCAAGGCTTGTCCTGGAATACCCGTTGTTAGAGCGTTTTCCCAGGAGAAGGAGCACTGAGCTGCTCTGTTGGGAGCTATGGGACCAAACCAGCACTTTATTCCTCCTGCGGATTGGCTGCTGCACCATCGGGAGGACGATGTCAGACCTTGCTTGCTGATTTGTATGTATTCCCTTAGACATTTTCCCCTTATTTTGAGTAACATTTTTAGTCTGATTTTTAAACTCATGATAATCAAAATCACACTTCTCATTAATAATGTGCTATGCACTAAGCCCAGGATGTACTTACTATATTAAGCATAAAACCTGTTGTAACTAAAGAAAAAAAATCTAGCTTCTGCCTTTGGATACAGTGGACTTTACATGCTTTTTTAAAAGCAGAATTTTCCCTGAATTTTACCATTTAGAACATTATTTAACAAACATGGTTCCATCAGAATAGGTTTGTCAGCATTTCAAGGACCTGTGTGCCCAAGACCACACGTGCCCTTAGATTGCAATCATCTTTAACTTCAGCATTAAAACTATGTGTGGATCACAATTCTTGGGAGGCTGGCTGTGTTGACAGGTCAGCACGTGTCCCCGGTTCTCAGATATGTTGTAGGACATGACCCCCAGCAGGGAGCAGCCCTGTCCTTGTTCTGGTTGCAGTTCCGTGTGCTTAGAAGCAGCACAGAGATGTTGCTGGCTTTGTTTCCTTTTAAACCCCTGTGGCTCCTCTTAACTCCTGGAACCTAAGTTTCTCCTGCAGCACCAGCACCACCTGCAGGGGATGCTGGGGTCACCAGAGTGAGGGCTCATTGGTTGCACGCTTATCACAATCCTTACACCATGGCCAGCTGCCTTGGGGCTCACAATTTCATATTCAGGTTTTAAACACAATGTTTCCTTTTAAAATTAGATTTTTAGTATTCATTCTTGACCAGGTTCATCACTAGATACTGTTTCTGATAAGAACTGCCATTCCAGCAGATTAGGGAAATGGATGCCTTTTTGCAATTTTGAATAAAAGCTGTTATAATTTCTAAGTTACTTTATAAAGTCCTTACAATTCCTACATGTCAACTCATTGCATATGACTTGTTTTATATTAAACTAGAGGCCCGATGCACAAAATTCATGTGTGCGTAGAGTCCCTGGGGCTGGCCAGTGATTAGGGCCTATCTGTGGAGTGACCAGCAAGGCAATCTGGGGACCCTACTGGCACCCACCTTGGTTGGCCAGGGCCTGCAGGCTGGGGTCAGATCTTGCGTTGGGTGTCTGCCCCATGGTTGTCAGTGGGCATCATAGCGACCGGTTGTTCTGCCATTCAGTTGATTTACATATTAGGCTTTTATTATATAGGATACTCCCTTTACCCCTTATATAGGATACTCCCTTTATTGTGCCACCATTCATTCCAGTGCCACTAGTTCTCAAAGTGCATTTAGAGACACTGTAATTGAGTCAATGGTCACACCCCTTCACCCAACGTGTTTCCTGGAAACCCGTCTTCATTCATCTCGCCTGATGCAGCTGACAGTCACGACATCTAGCAAGAAGTCTGGCTATGACTGCGAGAACTCTTGTGCCTTTTGGGTGTCATCCTTACAACGAATGTGTAAGTTCAGAATTTATGAACTGATGTTGAGTATATCTTCCACATAAATTTTCTTTGGATAAAGTTATTTCTCAATGTGCTACAATAGTGCCTTGTCTTCATTCTTATTCTCTAAATGTTGTCAAAACCAGTAGAAAAGTTTGAAATAAAGTGAATGTAGTATATTAGATGGCCTGTGATCCATATTTTGTGGAATAAAAGAGTTTGGGGGATGTTGTTATTTTGTGGGGTTTGTTAATTTAAAAGAAATTGACTGCATTCAAATTGGTGCAATAAGGGAAGGGTTATCAGTTTACTGCTCATGTCCTTTTCTTTTTTTAAAATACATTTTTATTGATTTCAGAGAGAAAAGGAGAGAGTGAAATATCGATGAGAGTCATCAATTGGCTTCCTCCTACACACCCCTACTGGGGATCAAGCTGCGCATGTGCCCTGACCCAAATCGAATCAGTGACCTTCTGGTTCATAGGTCAATGCTCAACCATTGAGCCCCACCAGCCAAGCACTGCTCATATCTTATAGGTGGTAAGGTCACATCTTGGGCCCTTGGGGACTCAAAAGGGAGCCCAGACTTGGGCTAAGGGTCATGGATGCCACTGAATGCATTTACTATCTCCACTGGGCATGGAGGAGGTAAGTGCCCATTCTCTTCCAGGTAGCATTTGCCTCTGAGAACCTCCAGCTTTGATTCTATCATCAGAATACGCATGCTCAATTCCTCCTGGTGATCATCTTGTTCCTCACCTCTTCTCAGCCCACCTGCGGTCATACGCTGGTCCTCCATGTTATCCCTAACATGCCCCTTGGATCTCAACATCAAGTTCCCGCTCTCCCACTAACAACTCATATTCCATATTCCAGCTTACTCCCTCTAGTCCTCGACAGCTTCCCCTAGTGGCCAATTATTCTTCACCAGCACCTTCATTCCACGAATGCTGCCATCTTTTCCATGTGCCCTTGCTCCTTCTCCAGACTTCACCTGTCATCTCAGCCTGGCCCTGCAGCTCCAGCTACATGGCTTCTTTGCTCTGAGGTGATGTGCCTACTATACTCCCAGTTCTTCCTGCAGATTGCTTGGGTCACTTGGCAGCCCCAGTCCCTCACTCCTGCAGGTCCTCGTGAGTGTCATAGCCCCATATTTAAAATTGTACCTCAGGAAGTCCCAGCACAGAAACAATGACCCCTGTGAGCATCTTTGTCTGGAAGAAAGCCACCCCCATGTTCCTGCCCTGAAGGGACACCACCCAGTTCCATATATGTGTCTGGGTATCCAAGAACCTCACCCTGGTGCTGGAGCTCAGAGAAGGTGCTACCATGTTAAGTTTAGTTCATGAGCTGGCCCTTTATAAGGAACACCTGGAGAGATTAAAAAAATGGTGACAGAATAAGTGGATGTTGCATGGACACACTCACAGGACCAAACTGGAATTACAACTAAAATACAGAAAAACTTCCTGAAAAATCAAATGAAGACTTGCTGGAGAGCACCCTGATAACCAAGGACTGAAAGTGGAGATCACACAGAGACCAGTAGGAATAGAGCCATGAAAGGGCTGGCCAGGATCCCACAGACAGCAACTGAAGTTCTGGAGAGAGATCTCAGCTGTAGGGGGGTGCCACTGAGAACTCAGGTCTAAGCCCCAACCTGGGACCCCTCCCAGTAGAGAGCATCAGACCTGGCTGTGAAAAGTGGCAAGGTTGCTGTCTGCCAGGGAGAGATGGCTAGAAATGTAGGGACATGCTTAAAGAGCCAGTGCATAAAATTCCCTGTGCAGTAACCCACCTGTGCTTTCTTTTCCCCTCAATTGATTTTACCTTTTTAATTACTACAATTTTGTTTTCAACTAGTATTATTACTAATATTATTTTAACTTTTGGGGGAAAAAAGTGTCATTTTTTCTCTTTATTTTACTTTGGGATTAGAGTTCTACATTCTATTTTCATCTTTCCTTTACCATATTTTTACTCAATCTCGACTCTACCTCTTTGTCAACACTCCCTTCCTAACTTTCCCCATTTTATTGTCTTGTTTCTCTTTCCATTTTCCAACTTTAAATTCTCCTTATTCTTTCTCTTGACCTGGTTCAAATTTTCCCCACTTATATATCTAATTTCAAATCCCCTATGCCAAGTCCATACAAACCTCTCTCTTCTTGTCTTCACTATCCAAAAAGTTGTTTTTCTCTATGTCCTTTCTTTGCTGTTTGCCTGAACGGTGATTATATCGATTTTTTGTACTTTTTTGTGGCATTGTTTTTGCTTATTCTAATTGTTTTATTTTGCTTTTTGTTTGCTTTGTTTTGGTTTGTTTTTTACCTATCTTTTCCCTTGCCTCCCTTGATATTAGTTGTTATTTATAGTTTGTATTAATCTCCAGGTACTTGTGCCGGCATTTGTTGGCATTAGTAGCTGTTCTATTGGAGTTTTCTCCTCACATTTATAATTTGTTCCCCTTTTCTCTCTTATTCCCTTTCTTTTCTCTCTGACTTTTTCTCTCTTTTCTTCTTTTTCTTGTTTTTATTTTATTATTTTATTTTATTATTTATTTATTTATATATTTTCTCCCTTCTCCCAACTGGATTTTGGCACTTCATTCTTTTTTTCCCCCCTCATTTTCCTCTTCTTCTTTCTCTACTTACCCCTAATTTGTCTTTCATTGGTTGTCACTTTATTTGTGGTTATTAACATCGTGAATACATTTCTGTTCAGTGCCTTGTGTGTTGTACCTGGACGTGTTATAGTTTGTGCCTTTGAATCAATGTAGCAGAGAGAACTACATAACCAGACACCAGGAGAAGAAAGACCATGGGAGACAAAGAAACAGCCCGTATATGATAGAAAGACAGGTATCACCAAAAAAGGAAGTAAACGAAATAGAAGTAGAAATAAGTCTGATAGAGAAAGAGTTCAGAGAAGTGATCATAAGGTGGCTGAAAATAATGGAAGACAAAATCGACAATATGAGTAAGAGCCAAGAGGAAATGAAGAAGCAGCAAGAATAAATGAAGAATAATAAAGAAGAAATGAAAAATGACATCACTGCTATAAAGAACTCAAAAGAAAGCATCAAAAGTAGACTGGAAGAAGCAGAGGACCGCATCAGTGAGCTAGAAGACAAGGTAGAAAAAAATACCCAAGTACAGGAGCTTCTAGAAAAAAAAATTAAAAAGCAAGAGGAGAGCCTAAGGGAACTTTGGGATAACATGAAACAAAACATCCACATAATTGGGCTTCCAGAAAGAGTGGAAACTGACCAAGGAATAGAAAACCTGTTTGAAGAAATAATGACAGAAAAGTTCCCTAATATAGGAAAGAATAAACCCACACAAATCCAAGAAACTCACAGAGTTCCAAGTAAAATGAACCCCAAAAAACCGACACCAAGGCATGTTATAATTAAATTGGCAAACACCAATGACAAAGTAAGAATCTTAAAAGCGGCCAGAGAGAAACAGAAAGTTACCTACAAAGGAACCCCCATAAGACTAGCAACTGATTTCTCAACAGAGATTCATCAGGCCAGAAGGGAATGGAATGAAATATACAAAGTCATGCAAAGGAAGGTTCTGAATCCAAGAATACTGTACCCTGAAAGGCTTTCAATCAAAATTGAAGGTGAAATCAGAAGCTTCACAGACAAAAAAGAACTAAGAGAATATATTACCACCAAACCAGCAATGCAAGAAATGTTAAAGGGTCTGCTGTAAAAAAAAGAAATAGGATGCAAAGAAGGAACTCAGGGGTAAAGACTAAAAATGGCGCCAGATAAGTACCTATCAATAATAACTTTAAATGTAAATGGATTAAATGCTCCAATCAAAAGACATAGGGTAACAGATTGGATAAGAAAACATGATCCATATATCTGCTGTCTACAAGAAACCCACCTCAGAAAAACAGATGGACACAGATTGAGGGTGAAGGGATGGAAGATAGTATTTCAGGCAAATGGAAATGAAAAAAAAGCTACGGTTGCAATACTTATATCTGACAAATTAGATATTAAAGTGAAGGACATAACAAGAGATAAAGAAGGCCAGTTCAAAATAGTAAAGAGAACAATCCAACAAGAAGAAAAAACTCTGGTAAACATATACTCACCCAATACATAAAAAAAAAACTCCTGGAGAATATTAAGGGGGGGTTTGACAGCAATACAATCATAGTAGGAGACTTTAATACCCCACTGTCACCACTGGACAAATCCTCTAAACAAAAAATCAGCAAAGAGCTGAAACTGGTTTGGCTCAGTTGATAGAGCATCGGCCTGTGGACTCAAGGGTCCCAGGTTTGATTTCGGTCAGGGGCATCTATCTTGGTTTTGGGCACATCCGCAGTGTGGGACGTGCAGCAGGTGGCTGATCGATGTCTGTTAGCATCGATGTTTCTAACTCTCTGTCCCTATCCCTTCCTCTCTGAAAAAAATCAATAAAATATTTTTAAAAATCAGCAAAGAAATATCAATCCTAAATGACTCACTAGACCAGATGGAATTAATTGACATCTTCAGAACATTTCACCCCAAAGCCACAGAATATACATTCTTTTCCAGTGCACATGGGTCATTTTAAAAGATAGACCATATGTTGGGTCATAAGAAAAGTCTCTTCAAATTCAAGAAGATAGAAATCATATCAAGCATTTCTCAGATCACAGTGGCATAAAACTGCAAATCAACTACAATAAAAACAATATAAAGAAATTAAACACATGGAGAGTAAACAGCATGCTATGAAACAAAGACTGGGTAACCATAGTGAAATAAAAAACATCATGGCAACAAATGACAATGACAACACAACAATACAAAATTTATGGAACACAGTGAAAGCAGTCTTGAGAGGGAAGTTCATAGGTCTACAAGCCTATTGCAAAAAAACACACAAGAAACAAACAGGAAACAATGGTAATACATTTCCTAACCCTACAACTCAAAGAGCTAGAAAGAGAGCTACAACAATAGCCCAGTGTAAGCAGAAGGAAGGAAATAGTAAAGATAAGAGTGGAGATAAAAAAAACTTGGAGACCAAAGAAACAATTCAAAAGATCAACAAAACCAAGAGCTGGTTCTTTGAAAGGATAAACAAGATTGATAGACCTCTAGCCAGGCTCACAAAGAAGCAAAGAGAGAAGACCCAAATAAACAAAATCAGAAATGAAAGAGGAGAAATAACAACAGACCCCTGTGAAATACAAAGGATTGTTAAAAACCACTATCACCAACTCTATTCCAACAAATTGCACAACCTGCAAGAAATGGACATATTCCTAGAAAAATATAACCTTCCAAAAATCTATCAGGAAGAATCTAAACATCTCAGTAGTACAATAACTAGGGAAGAAATTGAAGCAGTCATCAAAAAGCTTCTAGCAAACAAAAGCCTGGGACCAGATGGCTACACAGGAGAGTTTTACCATACATTCAAGGAAAAATTAAAACCTATCCTCCTCACGCTATTCAAAAATATTCAAGACGAAGGAACACTTCCAAACACCTTCAATAAAGCCAGCATCACCCTAATACCAAAACCAGATAAAGACAACACAAGGCCAATATCTCTCATGAACACAGATGCCAAAATCCTCAACAAAATTCTAGCAAATCGGATCCAGCAGTACATCAGAGAGATCATACACCATGACCAAGTAGGATTCATCCCAGAAATTCAAGGATGGTACAATATCCACAAATCAATAAACATGATACATCACATAAACAAATTGAGAGATAAAAATCACATACTCATATCAATTGATGCAGAAAAAGCATTTGACAAAATCCAACACACTTTCTTGATAAAAACTCTCAGCAAGGTGGGAATAGAAGGATCATATTTCAACATCATAAAAGCCATATATGATAAATCCACAGCTAACATCATACTCAATGGGCAAAAACTAAAACCATTTCCCCTAAGAACAGGAACAAGACAGGGATGCCCACTCTCACTTCTGTTCCACATAGTACTGGAATAGTACTGGAAGTATTAGCCATTGCAATTAGACAAGAAGAAGAAATAAAAGGCATCCAAATTGGAAAAGACAAATTAAAGCTGTCCTTATTTGCAGATGACATGATACTGTACATAAAAAACCCAAAGCACTCCATCCCAAAACTAATTGACTTAATAAATGAATTCGGCAATATAGCAAGATGCAAAATTAATGCCAAGAAATCTTTGGCATTTCTATACACTAATAGTGAAATTACAGAAAGAGAGACTTAAAAAACAATCCCGTTTACCTTTGCACCAAAAATATTAAGATACCTGGGAACAAATCTAACTAAGGAGGTGAAAGACCTATATGTAGAAAACTATAGGACACTGAAAAAAGAGATAGAGGAAGACGTAAGCAGATGGAAGAGCATACCATGCTCATGGATTGGGAGAATCAATGTCATTAAAATGTCCATACTACCCAAAGCAATCTATAGATTCAATGCACTACCCATTAAAATACCAACAACATATTTCACAGACCTAGAAAGAATTCTTCAAAGATTCATCTGGAACAAAAAAAGACCATGAATAGCCACAGCAATCCTGAGAAAGAAGAATAAAGTAGTTGGGATCTCAATACCAGATTTCAAGCTATATTACAAATAACCATTCTCAAAACAGCCTGGTACTGGCACAAGAACAGACATATAGACCAATGGAATAGAATAGAGAATCCAGATATCCACCCAAAGCACTATGCTCAATTAATATTTGACAGAGGAGGCATGAACATACACTGGAGCCAAGACAGTCTCTTCAATAAATGGTGTTGGGAAAATTGGACAGATACATGCAAAAAAATGAAAGTGGACCACCAACTTACACCATACACAAAAATAAACTCCAAATGGATACAGGACTTAAACATTAGATGGGAAACCATAAAAATACTAGAGAAATCCATAGGCATCACAATCGCAGACATATGCTGAAAGAACTTGTTCACTGATACTGCTCCAAGGGCAATGGAAGCTAAAGAAAAAATAAACAAATGGGACTACATCAAAATAAAAAGCTTTTGCACAGCAAAAGAAACCATCAACAAAACAATAAGAAAGACCACTGTATGGGAGAACATATTTGCAAATGTTATCACTGATAAAGTTTTAATCTCCAACATCTACAGCCAACTTATACAACTTAATAAAAGGAAGATAAACGATCCAATACAAAAATGGGCAACGGACCTAAATAGAACCTTTTCGAAAGATGACAGAAGGAAGGCCAAGAGACACAGGAAAACATGTCCAAAGTCAATAATTATTCGAGAGATGCAAATCAAAACGACAATGTGATATCATCTTACACTTGTCAGAATGGCAATCATCAACAAATCAACAAACGACAAGTGTTGGTAAGGATGCAGAGAAAAAGGAACCCTTGTGCACTGTTGGTGGGAATGCAGACTGGTGCAGCCACTGTGGAGAACAGTATGGAGTTTCCTCAAATAACTAAAAGTGGATCTTCCATCTGACCCAGCAATCCCACTCTGAGGAATATATTCTAAGAAACTAGAAACACCAATCAGAAAGGATTTATTATGCACCCCTATGTTCATAGCAGCACAATTTATAATAGGTACAATTTGGAAACAACCTAGGTGCCCGTCAGCAGAGTGGATCAGACAACTATGGTACATCTACACAATGGAATTCTATGCTGCCATTAAAAAGAAGGAATTCTTACCATTTGCAGCAACCTGGGTGGAACTGGAGAGCATTATGCTAAGTAAAATAAGCCAGTCAATGAGGGAAAAACACCACATGATCTCACTCATTTGTGGATAATAAAGGACATTATAAACTGATGAACAAAAAGATAGATACAGAAGCAGTAGAGCATCAAATAGACTGTCAAATTACAGCAGGAAGGTTCAGGAGAGGTGGGGTAGATAATAGGTCAACCAAGGGACTTGTATGATGCATATAAGCATAGCTAATGAACACAAGACACTGGGAAGTTGGGGTATGCCTGGGAGGAGGAGTGGGGCAATGGGGAGATGTGTATATATGTAACACAATAAAAAATTTTAAAAAATTAAAAAGAAAAGAAAGAAATGATATAGAGACTAAAAAACAAAAGAAAAAATTCAGTGAAACCAAGAGCTGATTCATTGAAAGGATAAATAAGGTTGTTAAACCATTAGCCAGGTTCATCAAGAAACAGAACACAAATAAAATCAGAATGAAAGCAGAGAAGTAACCATTGACACCACAGAAATTCAAAGAATCTTAAGGAAATACTATTTCCCCGAAAATAAGACAGTGCCTTATATTAATCTTTGCTCCCAAAGATGTGCTAGGTCTTATTTTCAGGGGATGTCATTTTTCCATGAAGAATACGATACACATTTATCTTTCAACAAAAAGAAAAGAAAGAAAGAAAGAAAGAAAGAAAGAAAGAAAGGAAGGAAGGAAGGAAGGAAGGAAGGAAGGAAAAATTTATTGTAGACAGTATGGTAGTAGTTGTCATCACAAAGCAGCTCACTGATTGACCGCAGATCAGCAGAAGCTGTTCAGGCAGTGAGAGATCTCTTTAAATCAGGAGTCAGACACCTTATGGTAGCTTCAGGGGCCTTATATTCTGGGGAAGCCTTATGTTTGGGGGAGGTCTTATTATCATGGAGGTTTATTTTTGGGGGGATGCCTTATATTACAGCGAGAAGCAAAACTGGAAGTAGGTCTTATTTTAGGGGGATGTCCTACTTTCGGGGAAATGGTATTAACTATATGCTAACAAACTGGACAACTTGGGAAAAATGGACAAATTCCTATAAAAATACAATCTTCCAAAACTGAATTAGAAAACCTGAATAGGCCAATAACAATTGATGAAATAGAATCAGCAATAAAAAAAACTCCCAACAAACAAAAGTCCAGATCTTGACAGCTTCACAAGTGAGTTTTACCAAATATTCAAAGAACTAACACTTATAACTCCTTAAAATATTCCAAAAAATCCAAGAGGAAGGAACACTTCCAAGCTCTTTTTATCAGGCCAGTATTATCCCAATTCTAAAACCAGATAAAGACACTACAAAGAGAATTAAAGCCAATATCCTTGATGAACACAGATGCTGAAATCCTCAACAAATTATTAGCAAATCAGACCCAGCAATATGTTAAAAAGATCATACATCATGACCAAGTGGGATTTATTCCAGGGATGCAAGGCTGATACAATATTTGCAAATCAATAAGTGTGATACATCATGTAAACAAATTGAAAGATAAAAATCATATGATTGTGTCAATAGATGCAGAACAAGCGTTCAACAAAATCCAGTACCTATTTTTTTATAAAAACTCTTAGCAAAGTGGGAATAGAGGGAGCATATCTCAACATGATATAGGCCATATGACAAATATAGAGTGAAATTATACTCAATTGGCAAAAACTAAAACCATTTCCCTTAAGAGCAGGAACAAGATAGGGATGTCTGCTTTCACCACTCTTATTCAACACTAGGGCTCCAGTGCAGGAATTCCTGCCACTTGAAAGGAACTGTGGGCCGTGGGGCTGCAATGGGCACAGGGATGGATAACAGCTCATCCTCTGTGTTCCCACCCAGGCCCTCCCACCAAAACCCCTGGTTCCCTGTCTGCAGGCAGCCCCACTTCCACCATTGCTGCTCTCACACACTGACAGCATTGGCTCCACTCACACCAGCTGATAGCGTGGAGTGACTGTGGCTGGTGTCAGCAGCGGTTGTGAGTGGGGCTGGCACTGTCAGCAGGTGCGAGTGGCGGCTGCTTCTCTGATCGCCCATCAGGAATGGGGAGGCGATGAAGCCCTCAGCAGTTACTGGGGGTGGCAGCCACCACTCACACACAGATGCCAGCAATGGGTGTGAGCAGGGCCATTGCCGGCAGCAGGTGCAAGAAGTGGAGATAGAGAAGCCCTGAGGAGTGATTGGGCTGACAGCCACTGCTCACATCTGCTGATGATGCTGAGCAATTGGGGCTGGTGCTGGGCATCAACAGTGGTTACTGCCAGGAGCTCTGGTGCTGGCAGCGGGTGTGAGCAGGGCCAGCACCAGCAGCAGGTACTTGGGATTGCAGCATGTGGAGCAAGAATTTTCAGTAACCACTAGAGGCTCGTCCTGATGATAGAGACCAGCGCCCTGCCTTGTTCTGACACCCCCACTCACCTGCTCCACCATCCTGCCATAACCAACACTCACCATGTTGCATGCTCTGCCGCCTCTGGCCAACCATGTTCCACATGTACTCCCTGGTGGTCAGCGCACATCATAGCGACCATTTGTTTGGTTGTTCGATTGTTTTACCATTCAGTCTATTTGCTCATTAGGGTTTTTTATATATACTAGGGGCCTGGTGCACATTAGGTTGTGCCCCAAGGGGTCCGGAAAAAGGGAAGTTACAAGCTACCCAGACATTTCAAAGGTATATTATCATAGATGCAAAAAGACAGATAGGCTCAGTTAAGGTAAAGATTGAAGATACTGGCCTAGGACTACCTACCATAACTGCTTTTAGTTACAGTTTAATTTAGACTTTCCCTGAGCTTGTCAGGTTAGCATGTGGCTCCTTTCATCCAAGGTGATTGTTAAAGCTGGATGCAGGAATCTGCGTCAGAGCCTGGCTAACAAGCCTCTGGGGTGAATCCTGTGTCATCCAGCTGGCAGCAGAACAGGGTCCCTGCCCCTCTGCATCCCTGCGTGCAGAGTGATAAGGAGTGCAGCAGCACCAGGGGCTGTGCTCTCTCAAGGCTTCACTGTCCTCACATGTACTCCCTGGTGGTCAGTGCACCTCATAGCAACCATTTGTTTGGTTGTTCGATTGTTTTGCCTGAAAACATCAGGCTGTATTGCATGCTTAATGATGCACGCTTATTTGACCTTTGCATCATTGCTTGTAGTTACAAAAGTGATAGTAGAAAAATACAGCCAGTCATAAAGCTCCAGAGCAGTGGTTTTCAATCTTCCTAATGCCGCGACCCTTTAAGACAGCTCCTCATGTGGTGGTGACCCCCAACCATAAAATTATTTCCATTGCTACTTCATAACTATAATTTTGCTACTGTTATGAACTGTAATGTAAATATCTGATATGCAGGATGTATTTTCATTGTTACAAATTGAACATATTTAATTAAAGCATAGTGATTAATCACAAAAAACAATATGTAATTATATATTGTGAAATATTTATTTCTAATTACAAATAAATGAAATTTTGTCTTGAAATGTGGTGTAGCATGGTAACAGTCTTAATATGACAACAGTAAACTACATTGCTACATTTTGCTACACTGAAGAGCGGTGTGTTGGTTCCTAAGACCATGGGAAATAGGTGTTTTCCAATAGTCTTAGGCGACCCCTGTGAAAGGGTCTTTCAACCCCCAAAGGAGTCGCGACCCACAGGTTGAGAACCGCTGCTCTAGAGGAAAACCAATTTTACTACAGTGCATGGGAAGGTACTTAAAAGATGAATGGCAGGTACCTTTGGTCTTATTCAAGGTAAAATATTCCAGAGCAACAATGATAAAATTCCTCATAGGAAGACAAGGGATTTATTATAAACTAGAGGCCCAGTGAATGAAATTTGTGCACGGGTGGGAGGGTGTCCTTCAGCCCAGCCTGCTCACTCTCCAATCTGGTAAGATCGGGCCTAAATGGGCAGACAGATATCTCTTTCACAATCCAGGATTACTGGCTCCCAACTGCTCACCTGCCTGCCTTCCTAATTTTCCTTAATCTCTTCTGCCTGTCAGCCTGATCACAGCCTAACCACTGCCCTGCCAGGCTGATTGAATGCCTAACTGCTCCCCTGCCAGCCTGTTTGCCCCTAAATGCCCTCCTCTGTGGGCTTGGTCACCCCTATCTGCCCTCCCCTGCTGGCCTTCTTGTGGTGGCCATCTTGTGTCCACAGGGGGGCAGGATCTTTTGACCACATGGGGACAGTTACCTTGTGTGTTGGAGTGATGGTCAATCTGCAGATTACTCTTTTATTAGATAGGATAGAGGCCTGGTGCATGGGTGGGGGCCAGCTGGTTTGAAGGGTGTCCTAGATCAGGGTGGGGTTTCCCTTAGGGCGTGAGGTGGCTTGGGGCCTGTGGTGGTTTGCAGGCTGGCCACACCCTCCAGCGACCCAAGTGGAGGCCCTGGTATCTGGGATTTATTTATCTTCTACAATTGAATCTTTGTAACCTGGAGCAAAGCCATGCCTTCTGCTCACACAGCCATTGAAACTTTTTTGCCTTAAGTACTGGCCAGGGTTTGTAGAAATCTTGGCTTCCTCCATTGCCAAGGGCAACCCAAGCCTCCCTCCTGCTCTGTAGCCATAGCCATCTTGGTTGAGTTAATTTGCATACTCGCTCTGATTGACTGGTGGGAATGGCTTGTTGGGGTAGCAGAGGTATGTTCAATTTGCATATTACTTTTTTATTAGATAGAATAAAGAACTGGCCCAGTGTAGGAAGCGAGGAATGTCCTTATATGAGTAAGGACATCCAGAGGTGCCTGGGTTGAACCTTAAACTCTGGCTTAGATTTTTGCCCTGTGCTCTATGTGGAGTGTCGCACCTGAGGACAGTGCTGAGCAGAGCTGTCTGCTGTGGTCACTTCATGGCATCTAACACTGACGTCCAGCCAAAGACTTTTCCCAGAATTTGGAGCAGGGCCAAGCTCCTCCTTTCCCAGTGGTTCTGAGTGCTATTTATTTATTTTAAAAATATTTTTATTGATTTCAGAGAGAAAGGGAGGAGATAGAAAGATCAATGATGAGAGAGAATTATTGATTGGCTGCCTCTTGCAGGCCCCCTACTGAGGATTGAGCCCACAACCTGAGCATGTGATCTTGACCAGAATTGAACCGGGACTCTTCAGTCCACAGGCCAACACTCTATCCACTGAGCCAAAAACAGCTAATGCCCGAGCACTTTTTAGCACATCTAATACCACACTTGGTGTAGTTGACACTTTAAAAGTAATTTCAAGTTCAAAGTGACCTCTTTAGAAAAAGGTTTTGCTTTTTTTTACATGGTCTGTGTGTGGGGTTGCCAAATTTAGCAAACAAAATCCCAGGACATCAAATTAAAATGGAATTCATATAAACTGAACAAAGTTTAGCGCAAGCATGCGCTAAATAAGGCTGGGGACATACCTATACTAAACAGTTATCCACTACCTGGTGCCTTGCAGCCCTCCTGTCAGGAGGTGGGTCTCATTTCTCCACCCCTGAACCTGGGCTGGTCCTGGCACTGACTTTGCTAACAGAACGAGGTACAGTAATGATGATGCACAGATTCTGAGCCTGGCCTTGAGGCCTCACTCACTCCGGCTTTGTCTCTGAGGGAGCCCTGTGCAGCTGCCACGCCCAGCTAGCCTTTTGGAGGAAGGGAGACCACATGGATTGGAGACAAGCTGTCCCTCTGAGACTTCCTCAACCCCTAAACCCCAGATTTAGCTAAGACCGGAAGAACCGCCAGCTGAATCCAGCCCACTGGCAACGTGCAGACTCATGGTTGTGATTCTGAGTCCCTGAGTTCTAGCGTGCAAAGGCTGGTCAATGCAGTGTGAGGATGGAAGCAGAGCTGGCTAGCTCTTACTAAAACTAGAGAACAACTTAAAAGTTGGGCTGAGTTTTGAAGGCTGCATATGAAAGTAACAGAAAAGGTCGTTTTGTAATAATTTCTGAGCACATAGCACTTGGGGGTGGCTTCAGAGTCAGAAGAAATTGCTGGGTGGATAAACACTTGGGCCCACAGAAGAATATTCACTTCTATAAAGAGAAGTTGTTTTACTTCATTTGTTGTGAAGCGCAGAACCTCGGCTGAGAGATACTTTGCTTTCTTTTTCCTTCTGGCGGTCTTCTCAGGGCACCTCCCTTTTAGCCAGCCCACGGGCAACACAGCTCTAGGCCAACTCCTGACTCAGGTCCCAGGGAGGTGGGAAGAGCTGCCAGAGATTCCTGCACCATAGGAAACCTGTTGACAAGGCACGTGGCTGGTGACCATGGACTGTGGGGTCCAGAGAAGAGAGGGCGGGGTTAATGGTGGGAAAGTAGGAGGAAGGACACTCAGTCTTTGTCTCCAGGGACCCTGGACCTCTGGGCCAAAATAAGGGTGGTGGGACTTATGATGTGGTGCTTCATGTGCAAAACTCTGGCCTAACTGGTGTGGCACAATGGTTGAGTGCCCAACTATGAACCCTTAGATTTCTGGTCCTGGGTTGTGGGCTCGGTCCCCAGTAGGGGGCATGTAGGAGGCAGCCAATCAATGATTCTCTCTCATCACTGATGTTTCTATCACTCCCTCTCCCTCTCTCTGAAATCAGTAAAAAACCATAATTAAAGTGCTAAACTCTAGTGACCCCCAGAAGGCTTATAGTGTCCTCACTGGGTGGTGGCTTCCTTGCGTGCTTCCAGGGGTACAGGACCCCTGGGAAATCTGTGTTCTCTGCAGCGGCTGCAGGTGGGCGCCTCAGGGAGCTGCCACTCCTCAGCTGAGAGGAGTGAAGAGAGATGGAGGATGAGACCTGGCCACTGCACTGGGAAGCAGATTCTCTCAGCAGAACCTCAGCAATGACGCAGGACCTGGTGGACGCTGGAGGCGGACACAGAGCCGGTCCTGCTCTACTCACGTTGCAGTTGGAGGTTCCCCTCGCTGAGCTAATTTATGAGCACAGCAGGCTAGTGATGCTGACCTGGAAAAAACACAAACCCACCTTTAAAACATGTTTTTAATCAGAAAATGTTTTTTAATTAAAGGAACATGTCTTCCCACCCACGTTTTACCATGTCCTATCCCTGTATACTTCTCATCTTTACGCCGCCTTGGAACCAACATCAAGCATGGGTTTGGCCTGGTGAATTGGGAACCAGAGGTAAGACCTGGGCCTCGTGAGAAGAGAGCATTTATTGAGACCTGGTGGGAGCAGCATCGTCAGTGACTCTGGAGCTTACGGGAACAGCTGCTGTCCTACGGGAGGCCTGTGCCCTAGGCCCTCGGGCTGGGCTCACTATCCCTCACAGCTGCTCCCTGTCCTACTGCAGCCACTTGGATCCTTCCACGTCTCCTTGTCCCTTCCTGTCCCTCTGTCCTTTTCTCCCACCAGCGGGTTCCCAGCATATCCACGAAGCTGAGCACCTTGGCCTGCTAGCGCAGCCCTAACTGGGTGCCAACAGCAGTGCAGCCTTTTGGGGTGCAGCAGTGCAGCACGGCCAATCTGGGTGATTGATTTTCTTACACCTGGAGGCTGGTGGGGCAGAACAGGGTGCTGAAGCGCTGGCCTCCAAGACCCTCCAGGGCTGGCAGGCGGTCCTCTCCATCCTCACAGGCCTCTTCTCTGTGTGCACAGCCTGTGTCCCTCCCGGTGCAGAGGCAGAGGGCCAGCCTCCCCCCTTGCCCTTTCTCTCCCACGGTGGGGACTTCTCTGTGGCTGTGTCTGAGGCAGCACTGAATCCCAAGGTGTCGGGCCAGGATGGGTGCCCCAACACATACTTGCTGCTATTATCTGCTTTCAGAAATCCTCTCATATGGTGGATAGAGGCAGTTCTATTCTTCTGTGTCCTGAGATGTGTTTGTTGAGCAAGGAAGTCAGCATCTCTTCCATGTGGATTACCTGTTTATTTGCATCCATGAATTCCTATCAATATTCTCACTCCTTTTAAAAACATCTGGGTTCTCTGTTTCTATGCAAATAAGGTGTAAGAGCTCGCCTTTGCCTTGCTATACTTTACAATTATGCAGAAATCAGAGGACAGTGGAGCTGTGTGGGATGGCACCTCCTGAACTGCAGAGACAGCCTCTGAGATGGGACCCATCGTGCTGGATGTTTGTGGAAAACAGGGAAGAGGCAAGTGATAGTGGAGAGATGATGCCCCAACTGCACCAGGCCACAGGATGAGTGCCAGGGAAAGAAAGGTAGATGGCAGCTCTGGGAAAGTAAGAAGACCCACTTTCATGGGGGCTCTGTTTGGGAGTATGGTAATTAATTTGAATAAATAAGATTTAATCAATAGAAGGCCCTGAGCAGAGAAATCCCATGATCCAGGGTTGGCTGTGGTTAGAATGCTGGTGCCTCCTCCCCAATTCATGCACTGAAATCCTAGCCCCCAGAGAGAACAGTCTTGGGCAGCGTTCGGTCCTGCTGGGGGGAGGAGGGGTCAGCGCCCTCAAGGAAGCTGCTTCCAGTGCATGAAGCTCAGTGAGCAGGAGCTGCCTGGAAACAGGGAGAGGGCCCTCTCTCCACTCCCTCCCCGTGGGGCCAGCATCCAGACAGCAGCCCTAGAGCTACAAGAAGTCAGCTCTGTGGTACTAAGCCACCTGCTGGTGGTACTGAACCAGCTGCCCAAATGGATGGACAGTGGTGTGTAAGGAAGATCAAATTTTCCCATGGCAACGCGGTTGAGATGCTAAAACACTGATTAGCACAGAGTGTAGGTGAAAGCAAATGTATACTTGAGCAAAAAATACAGAGTAAGGTGTTAGCATTAGAATTGAGAAGTAATGGATAGATAGAAAGATGTAAGAAAAAAAAGGATTGGGGCACTGTGTAAACAAAAGAAGAGGTGCTGATTACTTTCAGGTCTGAATCTGAGAGATTGGGAATGGAGATGATGTATCTGAAATAGGGTATTTAGAGGAGAAATAAGCAACAGAAAGAGCATAAAATTGCAATAGTATTCTATTTTAATTTATTCACAGAGTAAAGGATTCTTTCCTTTGTTTTTTCCTATTATTAGACCTTTCCCTCGTTGTCATGGGAAAATCTGATCTTCCTTTTTTTCACATTTTCTTTTTCTTTTTTAAAATATTTATCACTGAGAGTATTACAGAAGTACCACTCCTCACCCATTGCCCCTTCCACCTTGTTCCTGATCTGCCCCAGGCTTCACCTCCCTATTGTCTGAGACCATAGATAATGCATATATGCATATAAATTCTTTGGTTAATCTCTTCCCACCACCTCCCCTCCTTTCCTTCTGAGATTCATCAGTCAGTTGCACGTTTCCATACTTCTGGTTCTATTTTATACATCAGTTTATTTTGTTCATTTATTTTGATTTTTAGATTCAATTGTTGATATATATTTATTGATATTTTTTAATTTTTTAAATTAAATCTTTATTATTCAGATTATTACATTTGTTTCTTTTTTCCCCTCCATAGCACCCCTCCACCCAGCTCCCACCCCTCCCTCTGCCCTTAGCTCCCTCCCATTGATCTCATCCATAGGTGTATGATTTTTGTCCAGTCTCTCCCTGTACACCCCTCATCCCTTCCCCCCTGAGAATTATCAGTCCATTCCCTTTCTGTGCTCCTAATTTTATTATATTCACCAGTTTATTCTGTTGATCAAATTTTTAATTCACTTAATTTTTAGATTCACTTGTTGATAGATATGTATTTGTTATTCATAATTTTTTGGCTTTTACCTTTTTCTTCTTCCTCTTCTAAAAGAGTACCTTTCAGCATTTCATATAATACTGGTTTGGAGTTGATGAACTCCTTTAGCTTTTTCTTCTCTGTGAAGCTCTTTATCTGCCCTTCAATTCTGAATGTTAGCTTTGCTGGATAGATTATTCTTGGTTGTAGGCCCTTGCTATTCATCACGTTGAATATTTCTTGCCACTCCCGTCTGGCCTGCATCGTTTCTGTTGAGAAATCAGCCGACAGTCGTATGGGTGCTCCCTTGTAGGTAATAAACTGTTTTTCTCTTGCTGCTTTCAATATTCTCTCTTTCTCTTTTGCTCTTGGTATTTTAATTATGATGTGTCTTGGTGTGGTCCTCTTTGGATTCCTTTTATACGGGGTTCTGTGTGTTTCCTGGACTTGTAAGTCTATTTCTTTTACCAGATGTGGGAAGTTTTCAGTCATTATTTCTTTAAATAGGTTTTCAGTATCTTGCTCTCTCTCTTCTTCTGGCACCCCCACAATTCTGATGTTGGTACACTTAAAGCTGTCCCAGAGTCTCCTTACATTATGTTCACATTTTTGGATTCTTTTCTCTTCTTGCTTTTCCAGTTGAATGTTGTCTGCTTCTTTATATTTCAAATTTTTTACTTGATTCTTGCCTTTCTCTAGTCTGCTGTTAGGACTCTGTATAATATTTTTTATTTCAGTCAGTGTATGTTTAATTTCTATTTGGTCCTTTATCATCTTTAGTTGGACCTTTTCCATCTCTAGTTGGTCCTTTTTCATCTCCTCTTGGGTCTCACTAAATTTATCCAACTTTTCTAGCATATTCTTGAAAAACCTTATAAGCGTGGTTTTGAACTCTATATCCAGTCATTTTTTTTCCCTCTATTTCTTTTGTTTGTGATCCCTTCCCTTGTCTCAGCATTTTCACTATGCCGGGGAAACTTCTGTGTTGAATTCAGCCTTATGATACCAGACGCTAAACCGAAGAAGCTTCTATTGAGCTTGGGATGGGTGGAGTCTCAGGGCTTAAGGGACCGCCTTGCCTTCCAGTCGGCCCCGCCCTCCACGGCCCCTGAGTCTCACGTGACTGGGTAATTGCTGGAGCGGTCCTTGTGCGCGCGCCCGCAGTGCCTCTAACTGCTGCCTTTCCAGCTCCCCTGCACACCAGGACCACAGGAGTCTAGGTCCCCAGGGTTTCGCCCAAAACAGGGGCCCAGTGGACTTAGAAGTGGCACAGTTCGGAGGGTCTGTCTCCCGCCCACTCGCGAAAGCCAGCAGCACTATTGCAGTCTTTCCTCCGCACGTGCGAGACGGGACCTGATCTTCTGCGACTCCCCTAAATTTCCGTGCACCTCTCCCTTTTCACAGTCCAAACTCGCCCCGTATGAGTTTCGGCTGGATCTGGGGTTTAGGGTCGTAAGATAAGGGGTTCAATGCCCTTGGGAGTCTCCGTTTCCCTCCCGCCAGAGAAAGCCAGCCAGGTACTCTGGCACCCGCTCTCTCAGCGTGCGCGTCTCCGCGCTTTTTGCAGCTCCTCTGGGTTTCTGTGAGCCCCTCTCTTTCCTTCTAGCTGTAGAACTTCCACTCAGCCAGCTTTCCTGTGGTTCTGGATGATGTCTGTTCTGTCTTTTAGTTGTAGTTTTGAAATTGTTGTGCGAGGCAGCAGTGTAAGTGTTTACCTATGCTGCCATCTTGGATTCTCCTCCTATTGACATTTTATTGTTCATATTTTTTCTTCTTTCTCCTCTACTTCCTCCTCCCTTCTTCCTCCTCTTTTCCTTCCTCCTCCTCCTCCTTCTTCAAGAATACCATTCAACATTTTATGTAATACTGGTTTGGTGGTGATGAACTCCTTTATCTTTTTCTTGTCTATAAAGCTCTTTATCTGACCTTCAATTTTACATGATAGTTTTTCTGGGTAGAGTAAGCTTGGTTGCAGGTCCTTACCATTCATCATTTTGAATATTTCTTGCAATTTCCTTCTGGCCTGCAAAGTTTCTGTTGAGAAATCAGCTGACAGTCATATGGATGCTCCCTTGTAGGTAACTAACTGCTTTTTTCCTGTTACTTTTAAAATTCTCTCTTTAACACTTGCCATTTTAATTATGATGTGTCTTGGTGTGGGTCTCTTTGAGTTCCTATTGTTTGAGACTCTTTGTGCTTCCTGGACTTGTAAGTCTATTTCTTTGACCTGGTAGGGGAAATTTTCTGTCAGTAGGTGTTCACTATCTTGCTCTCTCTCTTCTCCTTCTGGCACTCCCATAATGTGGATGTTAGTACACTTGAAGTTGTCCCTGAGGCTTTTTACACTAGCTTCATATTTTTGGATTTTTTCTTTTTGCTCTTATGATTAGGTGTTTTTTGCTTCCTCATATTCCAAATTCTTGATTTAATTCTCAGAATCCTCTACTCTTGCTGTTGAATCCCTATAAATTATTCTTTATTTCAGTTAGTGTATGCTTAATTTCTGACTGGTCCTTTTTATGTCTTTGAAATTCTCATGAAGATCCTTGAAAGTCTAAGTTCCCTGAAGCTCTCATTAAGATCCTTGAGCAACCTTGCAACCATTGTTTTGAACTCTGTATCCAGAAGTTTGCTTGCTTCCATTTCTTTCATTTGTGACATTTTGACCACTTCCCTGTGTTTGTTTCTATGTAGTAGATAGAGCTGTTATGTCTCCTGGAATTGGTAGAGTGGCCTTGTTTAGTAGGTGTCCTTTAGGGCCCAGTGGTTCAGCCCCTCCAGCCCCAGTCACCTGAGCTGGGCTCTCTAGGTGTGCCCCTGTGTGTGCTCTGTACACTGTCTTTTATAGTTGAGCCTTGATTGCTGTTGGCATCACTGGGAGGAACTGACCTCCAGGCCAATTGCCTGTGAGGACTAGTTACAAACTACAGTGGGAGAGCTGCTGTGCAGGAGACATCTCTATGGAGCAGGACTTGCGTTAGTCGGGCTTTGATGCTGAATCTGTCCCTTTAGTGAGTTGCTTGAGGATGTGTAGAATTGTAATCTGTTATGGCCTGAAGCTATCCACTGAGTGCATGGGTTCTGGGCCCCCCCAGGGTTACCCAGCAGGAGCTACAGAGAGATCTGCAGATGACTGCTACTTGTATTAGTCTTGGAATTGGCCAGGCAAGGCCCAACTGTGAAGCAAGGCAGGCAATTATTGATAGGTTTGGGGCATGCTGATGCCAGCTGCTGTTTGAGAGAATTTAGGAACAGACCATTCACATGGAAAAGCAGCTGCAAACAGCTTGGGTGGGGCTGCAAATTGGATAAGATGGGGTCTCAGGGAATCACTAGGGTGAAGCAAACAATGTGGACCAGGTTGATGGAAACTCAGATATGGCTGCCAGTCAGCTCTGTGACAAAGGGAGGTCCCAGCACAAGAACAATAACCCCTTGGAACATCGCAGTCTGGGAAAAGCTGCCCTATGTTCCCCACATGTCCTTGGATCCCCCAAAGCTACCACCTGGTGCTGGAGTTCAGAGGAAGGGAGATTTTGTGTAAGTTTGTCCCACTGGCCCTTTAAGAGTATCTGCCTGGGTCTCTGGCTGACTCTGTGTCACTCAGCCACAATCTCTGCTGGTTTTTATAGCCCGAAGTTACTGGGACTTCTCTTACCAGCACTGGGGAGGCTAGAGTGTCGGGCTGATGTTGGAGTTAGAAACACATACAAATTTTTACTCTAATGAATGTCATGAGTGTCTAAGGTTAGGTTCTGCATAATAGCCCAGAAGATGGTCACTGCAGCAGCACTGTGCTGAGAGGATTTGACAATGCTATCAGCCAAAACACCCACCACCCAGATGCACCCAGCCAACCATAGATAAAAATCACTGGGATAAAGTGTAGAATTTGGTAGTCACTGTTTTTTAATCCAATGTTAGAGTATCCTAAAACTAAAGTCAATGCTAGGGCCTTGCCTGGCCAATTCCAAGACCAATACAAGTAGCAGCCATCTGCAGATCTCTCTGTAGAGATCCGACTCCTTGCTTCTCATGGGAGGCCTCATGCAGCTCCTGACAGCAGAGAATAGCACTTGTTTCTTACTAATATTATTGTCACTGTGTAAAGTCACACGCTTGGGGAGTCCTAGCAACAAAGCCCCCCAAATCATATATAATAAAGAGCTAATATGCCACTGGTCATCACACCTTCACACCCTCGTGCCTTCATGCCGGATCAGGGGACCTGACGCCATGCCCTCACCTGGCAGGGCTTGATGGGGAACCTGAGGCCAAGTCCCCTGCCCTGGCACCAGAACCATGCCCCCGCTCTGGAACTGTGGTTGGGGTACCTGAGGCTGTGCCCCCTGCCTTTCAGGGATTGATGGGGGTGGGGCCAGCCAGGTCTGGGTCTTACACAATTTCGAGGTACGCATAGGTGGGTGGGGACTTGACTCTGGGTCCCACGATGTGCCCCATACTTTTACAGGAGGAAGATTTTCATATACATTTTACTAATTTTCTTTCATCTCTGACACTTCTATTATAGAGAAAGGGAAAATAACAATATTAAAATATTTCCTCTAATTAATTCCCTTTTAATGTGTACAAATTTTGTGCACTGGGCCACTAATTTAATAATAATAATAATAATAATAATAATAATAAATAATAGAGAAATGAAGCTCTGATTGGCCTGTGGCTTCTCAGGGCCTGGTGAGGTCTTCCCCCTTGTGAGTGGAAGCCACAATCTTGGAGACAGTGTCTTTGGGAACCAATGAGGGTGCATCTAAGGTTCTCTGACACTCATTCAGAGCCCTTTCCCCAACTGCCATGGTCAGCACCTCCTCTTCACCCCACTGGAGCTGCGGGGATGGTGCAGGAGAGGTGGGCAGCTCAGCTGGGTGATGCTGCCCTTCTGATTGATGGGAGCCTGTCCTTTGTGGGACAGTGTCTGCTCCATGTCCAGACCTGACCAGTGGTCCCCCTAGCTCTTTCTCATCTTCACACCCGCATCCTCTATCCTCTCCTCCTGTGGAGGACCTGCTGTTTTCCTGGAAGAAGCAATTATAAAGAGCTGGTATTGAAATCATAACCAAGGACACTGCAGTGGAATCTAAGGATGGCCACTGGGCAGGGCTGATCCGGATGCAGCTGAATGGGGTGCCACACTGGCCCAGAGTGTGATGGCTGAGCTGCGGGCACAGGGAGTGGGCAGTACAGACTGGGCCAGCTTTCTCTACCCTAGCATCCTCTTCCTCACTCTTTAAGTTAGGTGCCAAAGGCTCCTTGCTTCACTTTTAAAATATTTACTTACTTTATGATGATAGCATTTTAAATATCCTATATAATAAAAGCCTAATATGCTAAGTGTCCAATAATCTGGTCATCAGTTCAACCAATCAAAGCATAATATACTAATGATATGCTAAGGCTGCTCAACCATTCACTATGATATGCACTGACCACTAGGAGGCAGACGCTCTGACTGGTGGGTTAGCTTGCTTCTGGGGTCCAGCTGATAAGGACATGCCCTGGAGCCCTCCTGCAGTCCCTCCCTGGCTGGCCAATCTCCCACATTGCTCCTCAGCCTGGTGGTGTTCCTCGGCCTGGACTGTGCCCTCTTGAAATCCGGGATCCCTTGGAGGATGTTGGAGAGCCAGTTTCAGCCCAATCCTGCTCAACATAGGAGCTGTCCTCTGGTGGTCAGTGCGCTCCCATGGGGAGCACTGCTAAGCCAGAAGCTGGGCTCACAGCTGGCGAGTGCAGCAGTGGTGGTGGGAGCTAACGATGGTATAGTCCCCCTTCCCACTGGGAACAGCCAGCAGTTGAACATCCTCCGAGAGCTCCAGGACTGCAAGAGGGTGTAGGCCGGGCTGAGTGCACACCCACTCCTCAGTGCACAAATTTTGTGCATGGGGTCTTTAGTTTTTAAATAAAAAGTACTAACTTAACTCCATAAAAATACTATAGAAAGTGTGGTTTTCCTTCAAAAGCTTGTGGGGGAGCCTCAAGGAGAAATTGGAGTCTCTCTTCTCCAACAAACTCCTCTGAACCAGTAAGTGGGAGCTGGATATGTGGGAGCTGAGTAGGTGGAGGAGCACTGGGCCAGATCTCCCTGGGCCACATCTCCTGCTCACCTGCGCAGTTTGCTCTCTGTAGTCTGAGCAGCCATGCGGGCCGGCTCTCCTGCTCCTGGTAGAGTCCGCAAGACTCAGGTGTCTGGTCTTGATGGGAAGAAGGAGGCAAGTCCTTGTGTCAGAGAGGTCACTGCTGAGGCTGGAGTCCTCTTCTGGAGCAGCGTCTTGTGGGGAGGCGTGTGAGGGTGGGTAAGGTTGGGGGCAACCTCATGGCCTTGCTCCGCTCCTGGTGCTATGCACAGCCCGCAGCATTGCTTCCTGTGCCTCACGGACAAGGCTGCTGCCCTCCCCCTCAGGGATGTAGAGCGATGCCTCTAGGAGGGCAGGGGGCGCACCTGGCTTTCTCCAAAAGGAGCTTTTCCGAATCCAGGTAATGCGCCAGGGTTTCTCGGAGGGCCTTCCTGTCCAGGGCGAGAAGGTGGGAGAAGCCTTGGGCCATAACACTGGCAGTTCAGTGACTTCCTGTAGCTGCCAGGAGGCAAAGAGAGAAAGAGAGAGAGGGATACGGTGGGGGCAGTCTTCCTTTTTCCCCACCAAAATCTTAAAAATAAACCCTAACCATCCTCTGCTGCAGAGACGGTTCCCTGTTGATGAGAGCTCAGCCCACTGAGTCCCTAGCCTCCGAAGGTTGCCCTGCTCAGCCTCCCATCAGAGACTGGGCCCCTCAGCGTTTGTGGGACTCTTCCAGGTCCCAGTCTAGACTGTCCCCTCCACTTTGTTTTTCTGGACCCACTTTCCACCCTCCATTCCCCCTTTGCACTGGGAAGCTGACCCCTGTGGGCGTGCCTCTGCTTTGTGGGCCCTGCCAGGGAGGACAGCCAGAATAAGTGGGGCGGGCAGCAGCGGGTGGGGCTGCAGCATTTCTCCCAGCCTTCCCCTCAAGACCTGGTTAGAAGGCAGTTCCCCACCAGATCCAAGCTCCTGAGCCTCCTGGCCTAACAGGCCCTCAGGGTTCTGGTGACTGCCCACCCCTGTCCCATCCCAGCATGGAAATGCTCTTAGATTCTCCTTCCCTCCTGTCCCTCTTCCCTTTACTAAAGGCTTCCAGTTACCTGGCTGGAGTGCACATTCTGTTTTCTTCCAGGCTTTGACTGTGCAGTCATAAAATCTCAGTGATGCCTGGTTATATCAGGTGAATCCCATGTCTCCCCATCCTAACCTCCCAGATCACCTCATTTCTCAGTATCCCAACTGCTCTGTAGTCAAGTCACTCACATACAATGTCCCACTCGAGTGTCACTGAATTCTGGAATTTATGTTGTTCAGAGACATAGCTAAGAGTTTTGCATTCGGGAAGTAACCAACAGAGTGAATAAATGAATAAAACAGGTGAACAGCCATCCCCCACCTCATCCCTTCCCCAAAACACACACACACACACACACACACACACACACACACACACAACCCAAAACCAAAACAACACAACAAAAACACCAAAAAACACACACCAGGTGAACAAAAATACTGTCATTCACCAGTAACTTGGAAAATAAGGCTTGGTATTTGAAACCAAGGCAAGAAAAAATATATCTCAAATGTTTAGAAACAAACACCACTGCTGGCTATGCAGTGAGACCATTAACACAGACTGAATGTCTCGGAGTGAACCAATCAGACACAGAGAAAGAAGGCCACACAAATAAACAGTCTGGGGCGGGGGTGGGGAGGGCAGGAGAGAGGAGCTGCATGATGCTTAGTCTGAGGGTTGACTGTAGACAACATGCCCTCCTCCAGCTGCTGCCACAGACAGGGAGCATCCCAACTGGCTGTTAACTGTGAACAAACTAGTAAAGCACTGTGGGACCTTCAGAATTTTCCTGTGGTCTGTATATAAGCAAACACCATTCTCTAATATTAAAGAAATACATGAAGTAATGATGGCAAACAAGTTTCCAAAATTAATGACAGACACCAGACCACAGATCCAGAAAACTCAGGGATTACTGAGCATAAAGACTACCTAAGAAACTCTATCACTAGATATATGATATTAAAAGGGTAATAAACCAAAAACAAAGAAAACCTTGAAAAGAGCTGGAGGAACAAAGATAATAACTACAGCAGCAGACTTTTTATCCCAAACTGTGCAAGTGAGAAGAGAGTTGGATGATCATCCACCAGAATTCTTTGTGCAGTGAAACTGTCCTTTGAAAGTGAAGGAGACACCAAGATTTTGTCAGGAAAAAACAAAAATGAGGAATGTCAACATTAGCAGAACCACTCTGCAAGAAATGTTGAAGGAAGTTCTTCACAAAGAAGGAAAATTGATACAGGTTAGAAATGCAGGTCTTCGTAAAGAATGGAAGAATATGGAGAAGGAGCAAATGGAGGTAAAATAACACTAAAATATTTTATTTCTCTTAATCTTAATTGATCTAAAAGGTAACTCCAGCACTTGGGTAATGGCAAGGACTACCCCATGTCCTGAGGCTGGACACGTGTAAGCGGTCCAGTGTTATGTGAAGGGAGACTTAACTCCATTTAAAAATGTGTACTGCAAACTCTAGGGCCACCACCAAACGCTTTTGAAAGGAGTATAATTCCTATGCTAAGGGAGGAGAGAAGATGGGATCATAAAGAATGCTCCATTAAAGCCCAAGGAGGCAGAAAAGGGGAAAATCTAATGCTAGGCCCCCTTGAGGCCCAGACAGGGCCTCTACCTGCACTGCACACTGCATGTGGTGCAGGCCCAGCCAGGCTGCTCCAGAATGAAGTTACTCTTCCAACACAGAAACTGTATACTTGAAGCTATACATGTTGGCCATGTTAGCACCTACCTCTTTTGCTCAGTTCCACATTTTAAACATATCGCTCCATGACAAAAACATGGACATTTTAGTCCTTTCCTGAGGTTCTCCCCAAGACAATCTCTTCCCTCACCTTTTTTTTTTGGAAGCAAAATAAATTTTTCTATATCTATATCTATATCTATCTATATCTATATCTATAATCTATATATCATCCATTAATCAATATATTAGCTATTTATCTATTTACTTACCTATTTATTATCCATTAATCAATCTCTATATAACACCCACCAATCTATTAGTTATTTACCTATCTTTCTATTTACTTACCTACATATCATCCATTAATCAATCTTTCTATTATCTATCATTATCTATTATTTACCTATCTATCATCTATCACCACAATCATCTATTCAGTCATGCATCTACCTAACTTCCTATCTATCTCCCTGCCTTTCTCTCTGTGGAATGGATGTTAATATTTGAAGACTCTATGCTTGGATGAGCCTATTTCATTCCCACCTGTCACCTTGGTCAGACAGAGCTAGGTGGCCATGGGGAGCTTAATTTGGACCCGAGAGTGTCTTTGTGCTGTCAGATTATGACAACAGAATGGAAATTACATGTTTAAATGCCAGGTTATTTTTAGGTTTCTCTAGCTTTAATTAACCTTGCCTACTGGTTATTCATTTGCAGTGCTTGATGAGTTTTTGAACAAAGTAATTGCCAAATGTATTTTGCCTACACTCTCTCCGCACTGTTTAAAATATCACCTCCCTCCACAAACAAGTCTCCAGCATTCCACGATAGAAAGCTTCACTCAGTTTAGTAAGAGAGATCCCACACAGTTTCGGAAGGAGCACTGCTGGTGACACCTGGGACTAGTGATTAGTGTCCAGGAAATAAGGACTGGCTCCAATTCTAGTTCCTCCTCTGTATGCTGGGACCGCAGACACAAACCTAAGTACCTTTTTGATTTTCATGCCCATCATGCAGCCACATGTTGTCAGCACAGTGAGGCTGGGCAAGAGGGGAATTCCTAGGGCACGTTGCAGTTTTCTGGAAAGGACACAGGGTTTGGGAGGAGATACCACCATTTATTAGCTGCGCCTCTGAGCAGTTTCTTCATCTCTCTTTTAGGAAGCAAGGCCACTTGTGAGCGCCTGCTATTAAGTATCTGATTATCTTTAGATAGACATAGTGTTTATGGACTCCTGATATTCAATTATGAAAATGGTATTACTAGGTAAATTTCTGGCTGAGAACTTTTGAACCTGAATTTGTGTTATGTAATTAACATGCAACAAGTGTACTAACTTTGTACAGGAGGAAGGTACACGTGTGTATATAATGTAAACCGGCTCCCAGAAGTTGGGAGCATGTACTCTGCTATAAGCAGGCTAAGGGCCCAGGAAAGCTGATGCACAACAGCCTGAGCCAGAGGCCCGACTGAGGAGGGGAGAATGGAGCTTGTGGGCTAAGTCAGGTCTGGGTTTAAGAGCCCAAGAACCAGGAGTGCTTATGGCTGATGTCCAAGGGCAGAGAAGGGGGATGTCTCAGCTTGGGCAGCAAGCATGCACTCCACCCTCGTTGCTCTGCCTTCTTGGTCTTTCAGGCCTCAGCAGACGTAGGGTCCCACCTTGCTGTGAGAACCACCCGAACTCAGTCTACTGATCCAAATGCTCATCTGTCCCCAAACCCTCACAGCTACCCCCAGATGTCATGTTTCATCAGCCAGGGAGGCACTTTGCACCTGGCCGAGCTAACCTGAGGTGAACGATCCCAGCATGGTGTGCATAGGTGGGTGGCTCAATGGGAGCAGAGTACAATGGCAGGAAGAGGTATATTCAATGTGAGAGGACCTGCGTGTGCAAAGTTCTGTACACATCTGGAATAAGAGCAACATGAAAATTGTGTGTGTGAATATATATGAACTATTGCAAGGCAGACACATGTTCACCTGGGACACCCTCCTCTGTTTGTTTGAGGAAAATCTCCATACCTGGATTTCTGTCGAGTTAGAGAGCTTAGACTTCAAGGCACAAAACATGTAGACCTTTCCCCACAGCAGGTCCTGATTTTAGACTTAAATTGGCCTAAGAGCAAGGGGATGAACAAAGAAGAATCTAGGTGAAAAGTATAAGGAAGAACAAGAAGAATAATATGTCATTGTATCATTTTCATCCCTCCAGATGTCCTGAGGAATACTCTGCTATGATCCTCTGGCTAGAAAACACTATGTCAAACAAACAAATAACTATGTAACTGTTTGCCTGCAGTCAAAATAGCTAACAATGTCCTACATTAATGACCAAGACAATCTGGACAGGTAGATTCTTACCTGTACTCTCTGCCATGGACACTGAGGTCCAGCATCAGTAAAGGGGCTTATTCAAGAGCAAATGCCTATGAGTCTTGTTGAAAATAAAATCCAAGACCATACCTGACTTTAAGTCAAAGTATCTTTCCTTTATACCCTAAGTCTATGGCCACTGATGATATCATTGCTATGGCTTCAACAATACAGATTGTCCCTGGATGTTGGGAAAGTGGGGAGGAGAGGAGGCCAGCCCGGCTGGTGCGATGTGTGGTGCTGAGGCCCACTGCTCTTTGCTCTTTGATGGTGGGAGAGAGCTCAGCTTTTCATAGAAGGAGAGACTCTGGGTGAGGTTACTTTAGGGGGAGTCCCGAGAGCATCTGAACACTGATATTAGAGTTGCTCACAGAAATATGGTGAGACTTCAATGCAGTTTGCTGTTTGCTCTAAGCAAAAAGGTACCACACAATCTCTGACTGTATACAGAGCCTGCAGTGATGATACAGACATGTAAACACAGACAGTGTTCACAGGTTTGAAATAGGAGGAAATGTAAATGAGGAGTTTCCTGCTTCAATATTAACCAGTCTCCTGTCTTCCTTCCTCTGTGTCTCTTATTTCTTCTTCTAGGAAAGGCAGGGGTGGGGCGGGAAGGAATAGCAGCATTATTCTGATAAAAAGTGAGATTTTGGACTTAAAATAGTCCAAAAAAACAGAAATCTCCCTTGGTACTCCTGTTTTAAAAACCTAGTGTTGAGGAGAGATAGGCAAACATTGTTTGGAGGGAGAAAAGAGGTTTAAAATTACTTTTCAAAATACTTGGCTTAGCCCTAACTGGTTTGGCTCAGTGTATAGAGTCACAGGTTCAATTCTGGTCCAGGGCATGTACCTTGGTTGGGGGCACATTCCCAGTAGAGGGTGTGCAGGAGGCAGCTACTTGATGTTTCTCTCCCATCAATGTTTCTAACTCTATCCCTCTCCCTTCTTCTCTGTAGGGAATCAATAAAATATATTAAAAACAACAACAACAAAATATTTGGCCTTTTCATAATGATACAAAGTAAATATAAAAAAGTCCACAGAATGAACTATTTGACCAATATGACCAGTGAAAAGTCAGAAGTTAAATATTTTAAATGAAAACCAGACAATCTAAAAACACACATCAATGCCTAAATTGTACTCAACAGCTTGTTATATAGACAAAGAAGGATGCCAACAAACAAATGCAGAAGGCACATGATCACATTTGTGCAAATAAACAGGCCCATAGAAAATTATTTCATTTGGGAAACATTTAAAGAGGACCTATGATTTTCTGGGCACTATTTAGAGCCGTGCAAATGAAACAGCCTATTGAATGCAAACCCAATGGAATAAGGAGGTCATGCCAGGACACCAAGGAACACCAGCTCCACACGGTAGCCTGCATATACATTGGTCCCATTTTTCTGGAAAATAGTTTGCCCACAGATTACGAGAGTTATCAAAATATTTCTACCTTTTGACCTAGTTATTTTGCTTTTGGGACTAAGCCTCAAAGAAATAAAAGCAAAGCAAAGTAACTTTACAAAGATAAACACGGTGACGCTGCTCTTGATGATGAAACAGAGGAAGGGCAGGCAGCTCAGTGGCAACCAGGACAGAGCGAGTGTGGTCAGGGTATCTGCAGAGGTGGGACGATAACTGCGTTCACTCACTCACTGTGTACCAGGCCCTCCCTAAGTGAGCCGCGAACCACTTAGGTTGGGAACCTTGTTCCGGACAAACTGAACATGGGTGCCAGGGCCCCTGGGAGCTGAGTCTGCGCAGAACAGAAAAACGTAGCCCTTCTGGGCACATGCAGTCCTGTGGGTGCGAAGCTGGCAAGAAAAATGTTCCTTTTGCAAAGCCATGGCAGCTGCACATGGAGTGGGCACAGTGCAGGGCTTAGAGACCAGCCCCCACCCTCAGTGTTGGGGTCAGGAACCCACGAGGCCAAGGGGTAAGGGATTATGAATTTATTAGGTCATCTGGCTACCAGCTGAGCTCAGCCCCCAACGGCGCCAGCACCCAGGACCTAGCGGGCCAGGATGGAAGCTCTGACTGCGAGCCTCTGCACAGTGAGGGCTCAGGCTCTGCGGGCTCAGGCTCCCACTCCAGCCTCTGCCTCATGGAAGGCCACTGCATTGGCTTTAGGGCCCCCCCAGATGGCCTGGAAAGGCTCACCTGAGAGCCTGGGCTTAATGACATCTGCAAAGACCCCCCTCCCATTCACAGGTTCCAGGGGCCGGGCATGGACATATCTGTTCAAGCCGTGACAAGCATCAGGTGGACAGCCTGCTCTAGGCCCCAGAGCGGGGTTGGCACTGGCCCATGTGCACACGTCCCTGTCTGCATACACTATCTGAGGGGCCCTGGAAGTCTGCGCCAGGTCTCAAATGCCCCGAGGAAACTGCCAAATCCCAGGGACATGCTAATCCGCCGCCACATGAGGCATGTGCTCCATAGTGGACACAATGCACACACTGTGCTGTTGTTGCTCAGCTCACTTACCTGGCAGTGTGGACACAGCACCTAGGAGTGATCCGTACATTTACCCGCCTACCGCAGAACCCCGCTCCTGCCATGCCTGGTCTCTTCGAGGCACTTCACACATACAGTTTTTGTTCCTTTTAGCTAATCACCATGGACTATTCAATTAAAAATTGCTGAGTACTCCAGCAAATCGTTTTTGGAGTCGAGATAAAATAAAACCAGCACTAACTAAGTTTCTGGTGCTGCTGGCTGCACAGAGGCAAGTTCTGGTGCAATGGTCAGTGTGCTGGGAGAAGCCACCTGAACAAAACTTATGAGCTGGCGGTAACTCCTGTGCCCAAGTCCGAGTGAAAGGCTGTGGGACCAGACAGACCGAGTCGCTGCTCTGGGGTGGGTGGTCAGCAATGGCCTCTAAGCTGAGTCTTGAAGGGGGAGCACCACAGGTTCAAGAGGACCCTCATGAGGGAGCCCACCAGGTCTAAGCAAGGAGAAAAATCAACAGGAGAAGCCACCTTGTCAACAAGGAAAGCACGCTTCAGCTTCCTAAGAAAACCCTTTAGGGAGATGGTGTCTCAGCAGCTGTGGATGGGAGGACCAAGGCCTCTTCTACAGCCTCGTGGAAAGATGTGTGAGCCCGACCCACGCCTTGGGTGGGAACGGCGCTCCTTGGTCTGGTTGGCGATGTCCAGCCAGGGTTGTCTCCTCCTGTTTCCAGCTGCCCCACTAGCACATGGGCCCCCGCATCTGACCTCGCGCCTTCTCCCGTCATTCTTGCCCCCCACTCTCTCTTCCCACAGGTTTGGTAGGGGCGACTTTTCAAATCACAATTTCGATCACGTTGTGCTCTTACCTGCAACCCTCCCCTGGCATCCATTTTTGTTGAGTAGAATACAGTTTCCTTCCCAGAAGGCCCTGGATCAGTTGACGTTGCTCACCTCTTTGGTCTTATCTTGCACAGCCTCTTGCTCAGTGGACTCGACCACACAGAGCTGTCCGTCTTGCCCCAGACAAGCCTGCTTCACCCCAGGCCCTGCACTGGCCTCTCCGTCACTGGGGGCTGCTCCCCATTCCCGATGGCTCCCCACCTCCTCTTTCAGTTCAGTCACTTTCCCACAAGTTTTACTAGAACTTCAGGGGCCCGATGTGGACTGACTTCCTCCAGTTGTGTATTGCCAGTCCCCCCACACGATCTCAACCCTGTGAGGGCAGCACCTTATTTTCCATGTTTACAGTCTATTTCCAAGTTTGGGGCAATGCTTGATAATCTAGCATGTACTGGGCATGCAGTAGATATATGTTGGATGAATAAATGAGTACATTCAAATACAATAATGTGTATGGAAGTATCTAACCTACAAAATGCTTAGATTTTCTTTCTTGGGGATGTACTTGTAGGATAAACTTGTCCTGTCAATAGTAAATAATAATAACAATATTTATTGAACTCTTAATAAATGCTGGACAGCCTCCCAACACTGACAGCGGTGAGCTCTCACACCCTCTCACTGTTGATTCATTCCTCCTTTCAGCACCTGCTCAGCCTCCACCCTGCAAGCATGACCCAGGCCTCTGCACTACAGGGCTGCCCGCCAGGTCTGTGGGGGATGTCAGGGCCACCTGGGCATGCACCAAGTCCTCGCCTTCCCAAAGCCCTCACAAATCAGACCTTTAATACAGCGAAGCGGGAACCTTCCACGTTTTATGACCTAAGATTTCTCTTTTATGGCAAATGGCAGGCTTTGAAGGTTGAGGTGCCTTCAGGTTCCTGATTTCTCCAAACACTGTCCCAGCTTTCAGAGTGACCAGAAGTTGAGCAGCATTGGTGCCTCCGAGAACCCGTTCTTGCCCCTGCTTCACGATGTACATTTCCTTGCCAGTCTCTACCTGTGGCCAAACAGAGAGATGAACTTTACTCCTGGCAGCTACTCCCCAAAGGAAGAAACAGAAACTCTTCTGGAGGAAAACATGTGGAAGGAGGAGGAGGAAACACCAATGGAAAAGCAATCGCCCAGAGACCTGAGGTGACGCAGACACTGGATGGACACAGCGCATGGAAGAAAGCTATTAGGACCTGTGAGCAGGGATGCCTTGTAGGCATTTGGGGACAGCTCAGCCAGCACTGCTCTGGGAGCGGACATGGCAAGGGAGAACTGGCTGTCCGTATGGTCACACCATGCCGGGAGCACTGCTTTGCTTTGGAGAAGGAGTCTAGTCTGCCCGAAGCACCTGGGCTGCAACCATGATGCATCAACCTGATGTTTCTGCCTACAGCACCAGGTCTGGCTTTAGAAACTGGGCATGGGGCTGTTTGCGCTGCCATCCTTCTCCATGCCAAGGGAAAGTTGGAGTGTGGCAGGAAGCTCATCCCGGAGCTCTTGGAGGCAGGGAAAGGACTCGAGTGCAGCCTGCATGCTCCTACGGCCCCAGAGGGAATGCCATTATTTTGGGTGCCTGAGGCACAGGGGCAGGACGTACCTGCTGTCAGTGCTGTTTAACAGAAGGAAAGAGTTGTGAGGTATACTTGATATCTACTTTGGAGTCTAAACCATGGTTGGTCCTGTAGCTGTGTGACCAACCTCATTTAAGAACAATAAAATGGTAATAAATACATAGCTATCAACAATTGAATCTAAAAAAACAAATTAACCAGCAGAACAAAAACCATGTCTGGGGCCAAGTGGGTACTAGACTTAGAGGATGATGGCTTTGTAAGTTATACCTGTCTAACCACAATGTTGTACACCTGAAACTAATACAAAATTGTATGTCAACTGTAATGGAAAATAACAACTGACTTAAAAACCCTGCAATGGATCCTAACATGCAGATGGGCTTCCCTCTGTGGAGATATTTTGCTCTGTGTCCACTGCCTGCAGCTGGAGAAGCCCACCCGGCTCCTTCTTGGAAGGAGGGCCCAGGAAGCCTGCTCCTGATTTCCAAGCCTTTGCCTGTGCCTGTCTTTTTCCTGATGTCCCTGCACATGCGCATTGCTGCAATAACTCCTTAGCCATAATGATAACTTCATGTTGACTCATACGAGTTGCCACACCAGTGGGTGGTGTGGGACCCTCGGGATGTTCCTCCTCACTCCAAGAGGCAGGAAGGATGACTGTGTCTTACAAGAGACCTAAGTAGCATCTGGGCCATGAACAGCTGTTCAACTCCAAACGAACCAGCTTGCACAATCCTAGCAACTATCTGGATGACAGTACCTCGATATTGTCAAAAGGTGAGAAGCATTAACCTTAACTCAGGATGAAACAGCAGGGATTTGAGCTTATGCTCTGCGATGGCGGTGATGATGTGTGCCATGTGCCAGGGCAGAGAGAGGGCTTGTGAGACAGCCACTCATTTATGAATGAGGGAGACAACTCAACCACTCTCTAGGGAGTTTTGAAGTTTGTCAACACCAGGGGCTGTTATCCAGAACATGGATTACTGTTGTGTCATAATTACTGGTACACTCTACCTCTTAGGTAACCTCTGTAAAGTTGAAATTCTCATTTCCTCTCCCCATTAACTTTATGAGGAAGGGAGAGTAAGTATTATTTCCATTTCATAGAAAGGAAAGGCACACATGGGCTTAGCTGACTCACCAAAGCCCCATGACAGGCACCGGAAGCAGAAAAAGCCCAGAAAACACCTCCCCTGACCAAGAGAGCAGGAAGTGTGCTTAGGATTTCCCTGGGCAGGATGTTAAGCAGGCATTTATTCTCATGTATATATCAAAGCAAATTTCCAATGCAGATGGATCTTATGGGGGTTATTTCCATGATCTTAATGCCAATAAAAATATCCTGCATTTGCATAATACTTTTAAAAATCATAATATCTGGTAGTTATATTGCTCCTTGTTTTAATTCCTATGCCCATTCTATCACAACATCCTACTTTATAATTACAAAACACTTTCATAAACTCTAACTCATTTCTTTCTTTTATCCCCCTTTATACATGTTTCAGGTACACAATTCCACAACACATCACCTGTACACTGTACCATCTGAACTCAAGTCCCAGCCCATCACCATTTATTCCCCCTTCCCTGCTGCAATTCATTACTTCTTTTTTTTAAATCTTTATTGTTCAGATTATTACATTTGTTTCTCTTTTTCCCCCACATAGCTCCCCTCCACCGGCTCCCACCCCTCCCTCTACCTTACCTCCCCCCACATTGTCCTCATCCGTAGGTGTATGATAATTGTCCAGTCTCTCCCTGTACCCTCCTCACCCCTTTCCTGTGCTATTATATTCACCAGTTTATTCTGTTCATCAGATTTTTTTTAAATTAATTTTTTATTAATTTTTTATACATATCTCCTCATTGCCCCCCTCCCTCCCAGGCGTACCCCGACCCCCCAGTGTCTGTGATCATTGGTTATGTTTATAAGCATGCATACAAGTCCTTTGATCGATCACTTATTTACCTCACCTAACTTTAATCTTTCTGCTATAATTTCACAGTCTGTTTGATGCTTTATGATTTTTGTCCTCCTGAGAATTATCAGTCTACTCCCTTTCTGTGCTCCTGATTCTATTATATTCACCAGTTTATTCTGTTGATCAGATTTTTAATTCACTTAATTTTTAGATTCACTTGTTGA
>JAAGEH010000040.1:27500967-27591718 GCA_011751065.1 Lasiurus cinereus
TTTCAGTATCTTGCTCTCTCTCTTCTTCTGGCACCCCCACAATTCTGATGTTGGTACGCTTGAAGCTGTCCCAGAGGCTCCTTACATTATCTTCACATTTTTGGATTCTTTTCTCTTCTTGCTTTTCCAGTTGAATGTTTTCTGCTTCTTTATATTTCAAATTTTTGACTTGATCCTTGCCTTTCTCTAGTCTGCTGTTAGTACTCTGTATAATAGTTTTTATTTCAGTCAGTGTATTTATCATCTCCTCTTGGGTCTCACTAAATTTATCCATCTTTTCTAGCATATTCTTGAAAAACCTTATAAGCGTGGTTTTGAACTCTATATCCAGTCGTTTTTTTTCCTCCATTTCTTTTGCTTGTAATCCCTTCCCTTGTCTCGGCATTTTCACTGTGCCAGGGAAACTTCTGTGCTGGATTCAGCCGAAGAAGCCTCTGTTGAGCTTGGGAGGGGTGGAGTTTCAGGGCTTAAGGGACCGCCTTGCTTTCCAGTCGGCCCCGCCCTCCACGGCCCCTGAGTCTCACGTGACTGGGTAATGGCTGGAGTGGTCCTTGAGCGCGCGCACACCCGCAGTGCCTCTAACCGCTGCCTTTCCGGCTCCCCTGCGAACCAGGACCACACGAGTCTAGGTCTCCAGGGTTTCGCCCAAAACAGAGGCTTAGTGGAGTCAGAAGTGGCACAGTTCGGAGGGTCTGTCTCCCGCCCACTCGCAAAAGCCAGCGGCACAATCAGCAATCTGTCCTCCGATCCTTTGCAACTCCCCTAAATTTCCGTGCACTTCTCCCTTTTCACAGTCCAAACTCCCCCCGTATGAGTTTCAGCTGGATCTGGGGTTTAGTGTCGCCGGACAAGGGGTTCAATGCCTTTGAGAGTCTCCGTCTCCCTCCCGCCAGAGAAAGCCAGCCAGGTACTCCGGCACCCGCTCTCTCCTCGCGCGCGTCTCCGTACCTCAGCTTTTTGCAGCTCCTCTGGGTCTCTGTGAGCCCCTCTCTTTCCCTCTAGTTGTATAACTTCCACTCAGCCAGCTTTCCTGTGGTTCTGGATGATGTCCGTTCTGTCTTTTAGTTGTAGTTTTGAAATTGTTGTGCGAGGCAGCAGTATAGGTGCTTACCTATGCCACCATCTTGGATTTCTCTCTGTTCATCAGATTTTTAATTCACTTTTTAGATTCACTTGTTGATAGATATGTATTTGTTGTTCATGATTTTTATCTTTACCTTTTACATCTTCCACTTCCTAAAGAGAACCTTTCAGCATTTCATATAATACTGGTTTGGTGTTGATGAACTCCTTTAGCTTTTTCTTATCTGTGAAGCTCTTTATCTGCCCTTCAATTCTGAATGATAGCTTTGCTGGGTAGAGTACTCTTGGTTGTAGGTTCTTGCTATTCATCATGTTGAATATTTCTTGCCACTCTCATCTGGCCTGCATAGTTTCTGTTGAGAAATCAGCTGACAGTCGTATGTGTGCTCCCTTGTAGGTAATTAACTGTTTTTCTCTTGGTACTTTTAATATTCTCTCTTTGTCTTTTGCTCTTGGTATTTTAATTATGATGTGTCTTGGTGTGGTCCTCTTTGGATTCCTTTTATATGGGGTTCTGTGTGCTTCCTGTACTTGTAAATATCTTTCTTTCACCAGCTGAGGGAAGTTTTCAGTCATTATTTCTTCAAATAGGTTTTTAGTATCTTGCCCTCTCTCTTCTTCTGGCACCCCCACAATTCTGATGTTGGTACACTTGAAGTTGTCCCAGAGGCTCCTTACACTATCTTCACATTTTTGGATTCTTTTTGCTTTTTGCTTTTCCAGTTGAGTGTTTTCTGCTTCTTTGTATTTCACATCTTTGACTTGATTATTGCGATCCTCTAGTCTGCTGTTAGGCTTTTGTATAATATTTTTTATTTCAGTCAGTGTATTTTTAATTTCTAGTTGGTTCTTTTTCATCTTCTCTTGGGTCTCACTAAATTTATCCATCTTTTCTAGGAAATTCTTAAAAAACTTTATAAGCATGGTTTTGAACTCTATATCCAGTTGTTTGTTTTCCTCCATTTCTTTTGTTTGTGATCTGTTCCTTTGTTTCTGAATTTTCACTATGCCGGGAGAACTTCTGTGCTGGAATCAGCCTTATGATGCAAGACTTGCAAAACTGCAAAAGCCTCTCTGTTCAGCTTGGGTGGGGTGGAGTCTCAGGGCTGAGCAGAGACAGCCTTGGCTTCCAGTCAGCCCCGCCCTACTCGGCCCCTGGGTCTCAAATGTCAGTAATTTGAGATTAATTGCTGCAGCCCTTTCTGTGCGCACGTGTGGGTGCATCCAGACCTCTGCCTTTCCGGTTCCCTTGCGCTCTGGGATCTGTATGAGTCTGGGTCCCCAGGGTCTTGCCTGACACTGGGGTTCAATGCAGTTAGAAGTGGCACAGTTGGGAGGCTCTGTCTGCCACCCACCAGAGAGAGCCTGTGGCACAATCAGTAGTCCATTCTCTCTGCTCACATTGGTTTGCACGCCCCAGACTTCTGCCCTTTTGCGGCTCCTCTAAATTTCTGTACACTCTTCCCTTTTCACAGTCTAGACTCCCCCTGTATGAGTCTTGCCCAGAGCTGGGTTTCAATGTCATAGGATAAGGGGTTCCATGCAGTTGGGAGTTTCTGTCTCCCTCCTGCCAGAGGAAGTCAGCCAGGCACACTGCCGCCCGCTCTCTCCATGCACGCGTCTCTGTACCTCAGCTTTTGCAGCTTCTCTGAGTCTCTGTGAGCCCCTCTCTTTCCTTCTAGTTGTAGATTTTCCACTCAGCCAACTTTCCTGTGGTGCTGGATGATATCCATTCTGTCTTTTAGTTGTAGTTTTGAAATTGTTGTGCAGCAGCAGTTTAGGTGATTACCTATGCCGCCATCTTGGTTTCCCCTCCTGCAACTCATTACTTCTTGCAGTAATCCCAGTGAGACCAAATCGGAGAGAAATATTGTTATTTAAAAACTGGTGGTAGAGGCTTGAACACTGGTGTTTGAGCAACCACACAAGGCTGGCAGCTGAGGGCATTGGCAGGAGAGTGCCATGTCACTGGACTCTAACCCACACAGCTAGACACACCCTACAACACCTCCAATACCAAGACCAATCTCTTAGAAACCAACAAAACAGCTATGAATTATTTTTACAAGTACCTGAAAATTAGTTTTCCAAGAGACACTCGGGAAAGCAATGAATAGAACAGGGTCCGATTCTTTACTCTCTGCCTGGAGTGAGGCTCGAGTTGCTAGAGTGATTTTTCAAAGGCAGTCATTACAGCTTACAGGAGGCAGAAGTATATAATGGGTGCTTAAATATAGTTCAGCACTTTTAATTATTTTTTAACGATCATTTCAATAATTTTCCAAGGAGATTTGGCGTAATCAATGAACCAAAACTTGCAAAGTTGCTTGAATATTTCTAGGCTAATGTAAGCCTTTCCTGCAAGTGTAATTAGCTTTCAAGTGAAGTAGACAGTCTCAGAGCACAGGGTTGGAGAGCATGTGCAAAGCAGGCTGGTGTGCTAATGAGGAGGAAGTGTGGCAACCCTCATGTTTTCAGGTCCCAGGAAGCTACTTGCATGGCTACTGGGAGCACTGTGACACCCAAAATAATCCTGCCACTTGTGCCTGGGAAAACTCCCAGCTGCACTGTGAAGCAGTCTCCACTCCCACTTGGTCAGGGAGGGCCCCCTCAGCCCCTCACCAAGGATTAGGCAGGTCAGCAAACTCTGAGCCCTGGCGTTTCTTCCATTACTCAGGCAACCTCCACAGAGCAGAGCCTTTTTCTTTCCTAATGCTGCAGTGGTTTGTGGAAACGATAAGCAAAAACTAGGCGGAATTCAGATTTCTAAAATCTGGTCAAGTGACAAGCATTCATCTCTGTCATTATCAACTATGACTCAACCCCTCTCTTCAAAACCGAACAAAGAAGCACAGCGGAGGCCTCTGTCTTTTCCTTTCAGCTTTCTGGGCCTAGTTCTGTTCTCCCCACATCTGTGCTCACCCTTCTGCTGAGTGACAGGTGCGACCTGGGGGAGAAACCAGCCAAAGTGGCATGAGAGTCCTGCCTCCGCCGCCTGCAGTCCTGCTGCCAGGGAACCAGGGGCAAGTCATTCCAGGCGCCTCTGCCCAAAAGGGTCCTTGAGCTGGGCTGCTTGTATTTCCATTTTAATGCGCGTGGTTTCCTATTACCAAGCTGCCTGCTTTCGGGGAATGGGTTGAGGGGATTGTATGTTTGCGGTTTCCATCACAGCACCACCTCTGACAGCTCCTATACGCTCTTCTCCCATTCTCCCCTGAACTCCAGAAACACTGGCGCTTCTGGCGTGGCATCGGTCCTCTTCCCTGACCTTTTCTTGGATTTCCATGAAGTCAGCTTCCATGATGCTCTGCTCCCAAAGACTGACCTCCACTTCCCTCCTCTCTCCTGTACGAGACTGGTTTTCACCGCCTCCCCCAGGCTGCCCTGGTGTGCCCAGGACTCAAATGGAAGTTGCCTACACCATTTGCCCAGCAGGCCACTGGAATATGCCAGGCTCTGTCTTGCCTCAGCTCCAAGTCTTCATGTGTCATTAAGAGTTTTTGAAGGTCATGCTAACCGCCTGCCAACCTGTGCCTCTCCATTGCCCACCCTCCTGGCCTTCATTTCCCCTTTGGAGAGATAGCACATTTTGGAGTTATGCATTTGTCGTTTCATTTATTGATTTTTTAATTTTTTAAAATTTATAATACATCTTTATTGTTCAGATTATTATAATTGTTCCTATTCCCCCCCCATTGCTTCCCTCACGACTCCCACCCCAATCTCTGCCCTTACCTTCCCCCCATTGTCCTCATCTATAGGTGTATGATTTTTGTCCAGTCTCTCCCTACACACCCCCTCACCTCTTTCCCCTGAGAATTATCAGTCCACTCCCTTTCTATGCCCCTGATTCTATTATATTCAACAGTTTATTCTGTTAATTAGATTTTCAACTCACTTGATTTTTAGATTCACTTGTTGATAGATATGTATTTGTTGTTCATAATTTTTATCTTTACCTTTTTCTTCTTCTTCCTCTTCTTAAAGAATATCCTTCAGCATTTCTTGTAATATTGGTTTGGTTTTGATGAACTCCTTTAGTTTTTTTTTTTTTTATCTGTGAAGCTCTTTATCTGCCCTTCAATTCTGAATGATAGCTTTGATGGGTAGAGTATTCTTGGTTGTAGATTTTTGCTATTCATCACTTTGAATATTTTTTGCCACTCCCATCTGGCCTACATAGTTTCTGTTGAGAAATCAGCTGACAATTGTATGTATGCTCCCTTGTAGGTAATTAACTGTTTTTCTCTTGCTGCTTTTATTTTTTATTTCATTTTATTGTTTTTCTTTTATTTTTATTAATTAAATTTTTTTAAATTAATGTATTACATGTATACATATCTTCCCATTGGCCCCCCAAGCACCCTCCCAGGCATACCCTAACCCCCAGTTTCTTGTGTTCATTGGTTATGCTTATATGCATGCATACAAGTCCTTTGGTTGATCGCTTATCTACCCCACCTTTCCTTAACCTTCCTGCTGTAATTTGACAATCTGTTTGATGCTTTACTGCCTCTGTATCCATCTTTTTGTTCATCAGTTTATAATGTTCTTTATTACCCACAAAAGAGTAAGATCATGTGGTGTTTCTCCTTCATTGACTGGCTTATTTCACTTAGTATAATGCTCTCCAGTTCCATACAGGTTGCTGCAAATGGTAAGAATTACTTCTTTCTTATGGCAGCATAGAATTCCAATGTGTAGATATACCATAGTTTTCTGATCTACTTATTTGCTGACAGGCACTAGGCTGTTTCCAAATTGTACCTACTGTAAATTGTGCTGCTATGAACATAGGGGTGCATAAATCCTTTCTGATTGGTGTTTCTAGTTCCTTAGGATTTATTCCTAGGAGTGGGATTGCTGGGTCAAATGGCAGTTCCATTTTTAGTTTTTTTTTTGAGGAAACTCCATACTGTTCTCCACAGTGGCTGTACCAGTCTGCATTCCCACCAGCAGTGCACCAGGGTTCCTTTTTCTCCACATCCTTGCTAACACTTGTCCTTTATTGATTTGTTGATGATTGCCATTCTGACAGGTGTGAGATGGTATTGCATTGTCGTTTTGATTTGCATCTCTCGAATAATTAGTGATTTTGAACATGTTTTCCTGTGTCTCTTGGTCTTCCTTCTGTCTTCTTTCAAAAACGTTCTATTTAGGACCATTGCCATTTTTTTTATTGGATCATTTATCTTTCTTTTATTAGGTTGTTTAAGTTGGCTGTACATGTTGAAGATTAAACCTTTATAAGTGATAACATTTGCAAATATGTTCTCCCATATAGTGGGATTTTTGGTTGTTTTGTTGATGGTTTCTTTTGCTCTGCAAATCCTTTTTATTTTGATGTAGTCCCATTTGTTTATTTTTTCTTTAGCTTCCATTGTCCTTGGAGCAGTATCAGTGAAGAAGTTCCTTTGGCATATGTCTGAGATTGTGCTGCCTGTGGATTCCTCTAGTATTTTTATGGTTTCCCTTCTAATGTGTAAGTCCTGTATCCATTTTGAGTTTATTTTTGTGTATGGTGTAAGTTGGTGGTCCAGTTTCATTTTTTTGCATGTATCTGTCCAATTTTCCCAACACCATTTTTTGAAGAGGCTATCTTGACTCCATTGTATGTTCATGCCTCTTTTGTCAAATATTAATTGAGCATAGTGTTTTGGGTGGATATCTGGATTCTCTATTCTATTCCATTGGTCTATATGTCTGTTCTTGTGCCAGTACCAGGCTGTTTTGAGAACAGTTGCTTTGTAATATAGCTTGAAATCTGGTATTGAGATCCCACCTACTTTATTCTTCTTTCTCAGGATTGCTGAGGCTATTTGGGGTCTTTTTTTTTATTCCAGATGAATCTTTGGAGAGTTTTTTCTAGGACTGTGAAATATGTTGGTATTTTAATGGGTAGTGCATTGAATCTATAGATTGCTTTGGGTAGTATGGACATTTTAATGATGTTGATTCTCCCAATCCATGAGCATGGTATGCTCTTCCATCTGTTTACGTCTTCCTCTATCTCTTTTTTCAGTGTCCTGTAGTTTTCTGCATATAGGTCTTTTACCTCATTAGTTAGGTTTATTCCTAGGTATCATAATTTTTTTGGTGTGATGGTAAATGGGATTGCTTTTTTATTCTCTCTTTCTGTAACTTCACTATTAGTGTATAGAAATGCCATAGATTTCTTGACATTAATTTTGTATCCTGCTACATTGTCAAATTCATTTATTAAGTCTATTAGTTTTTGGATGGAGTCCTTCGGGATTTTTATGTACAGTATCATGTCACCTGCAAATAAGGACAGCTTTACTTCTACTTTTCCAATTTGGATGCCTTTTATTTCTTCTTCTTATCTAATTGCAATGGCTAATACTTCCAGTACTATGATGAACAGGAGTGTTGAGAATAGGCATCCCTGTCTTGTTCCTGTTCTTAGAGGAAATGGTTTTAGTTTTTGTCCATTGAGTATGATGTTAGCTGTGGGTTAATCATATATGGCTTTTATGATGTTGAGGTATGATCCTTCTATTCCCACCTTGCTGAGAGTTTTTATCAAGAAAAGGTGATGCCTTTTCTGCCTCAATTGATATGATTATGTGATTTTTATCTCTCAATTTGTTTATGTGATGTATCACATTTATTGATTTGTATATATTGTACCATCCTTACATCCCTGGGATAAATCCTACTTGGTCATTGTGTATGATCTTTCTGATGTACTGCTGGATTCGATTTGCTAGAATTTTGTTGAGGATTTTGGCATCTATTTCATGGGGGATATTGGCCTCTAATTCTCTTTCATTGTGTCTTTATCTGGTTTTGGTATTAGAGTGATGCTGGCTTCATTGAAGGTGTTTGGAAGTGTTCCTTCTTCCTGAATATTTTTGAATAGTCTGAGGAGGCTAGGTTTTAATTCTTCCTTGAATGTTTGGTAAAACTCTCCTGTGTAGCCATCTGGTTCTGGGCTTTTGTTTGCTGAAAGCTTTTTGATTGAAGCTTTTTGATGATTCAATTTCTTCCATAGTTTTTGGACTACTGAGATGTTTAGATTCTTCATGATTGAGTGTTGGAAGGTTATATTTTTCTAGGAATATGTCCATTTCCTGCAGGTTGTCCAGTTTGTTGGAATAGAGTTGTTCATAGTATTTTTTTTTAAACAATCTTTTGTATTTCAGAGAGGTCTGTTGTTATTTATTCTCTTTCATTTCTGATTTTGTTTATTTGGGTCTTCTCTCTTTGCTTCTTGGTGAGCCTGGGTAGAAGTCCATCAATCTTGTTTATCCTTTTAAAGAATTAGCTCTTGGTTTTGTTGATCTTTTGAATTGTTTCTTTGGTCTCTCTATGTCATTTATCTATGCTCTGATCTTTAGTATTTACTTCCTTCTGCTTACACTGGGATTTTCTTGTTGCTCTCTTTCTAGCTCTTTGAATTGTAGGGTTAGGTAATTTATTACCATTGTTTCTTTCTCTCTCTTTTTTTTTTTTGCAGTAGGCTTGTAGAGTTATGAACTTCCCTCTCAAGACTGCTTTCACTGTGTCCCATAAATTTTGTATCGTTGTGTTGTCATTGTCATTAGTTGCCATAATATTTTTTATTTCTTCCTTGATCTCTCTGGTTACCCATTGTTTAATAAATGCTGTTTAGTCTCCATGTGTTTGATTGCTTTGTATTGTTTTCATTGTAGTTGATTTTCAGTTTTATGCCACTGTGATCTGAGAAAATGCTTGATATGATTTCTATCTTCTTGAATTTGAAGAGACTTTTCCTATGACCCAACATATCTTTGATAATGACCCATGTGCACTGGAGAAGAATATATTCTGTGGCTTTGGGATGAAATGTTCTGAAGATGTCAATTAATTCCATCTGGTCTAGTGAGTCATTTTGGATTGTTTCTTTACTAATTTTTTTGTTTAGAGGATTTGTCCAGTGGTGACAGTGGGGTATTAAAGTCTCCTACTATGATTGTATTGCTGTCAATCTCTCCCTTGATATCCTCGAGGAGTTTTTTTTATGTATTTAGGTGCTCCTGTATTGGGTGCGTATATATTTATCAGAGTTATTTCTTCTTGTTAGATTGTTCTCTTTAGTATTATGAAGTGGCCTTCCTTATCTCTTGTTATGTCCTTCAGTTTGAGATCTAATTTTTCAGATATAGGTATTGCAACCCCAGCTTTTTGTTCATTTACATTTGTCTGAAAAACTGTCTTCCATCCCTTCACCCTCAGTCTGTGTGCATCTTTTTTTCTGAGGTAGGTTTCTTGTAGACAGCAGATATATGGATCATGTTTTCTTATCCAATCAGTTATCCTATGTCTCTTGATTGGAGCATTTAATTCATTTACATTTAAAGTTATTATTGATAGGTACTTATCTGTCGCCATGTTTATTCTTTACCCCTGTGTCCCTTCTTCACTTCCTATTTCTTTTTTTACAGCAGACCCTTTAGCATTTCTTGCATTGCTGGTTTGGTGGTAATATATTCCCTTAGTCCTTTTTTGTCTGTGAAGCTCCTGATTCACCTTCAATTTTGATTGAAATCCTTGCTGGGTACAGTATTCTTGGATTCCTTTACATGACTCTATATTTCATTCCATTCCCTTCTGGTCTGATGAGTTTCTGTTGAGAAATAGTTGATAGTCTGATGTGAGATCCTTTGTAGGTAACTTTCTGTCTCTCTCTGGCTGCTTTTACGATTCTTAATTTGCTGTTGGTGTTTGCCAATTTAATTATAATGTGCTTTGGTGTCAGCTTTTGTGGTTCATTTTGCTTGGGACCCTGTAAGCTTCTTGGATTTTTGTGGCGTTTTTTCTTTTCTATATCAGGGAAGTTTTCTGTCATTATTTCTTCAAACAGGTTTTCTATTCCTCTCTCAGTTTCCACTCTTTCTGCAACCCCAATTATGCAGATGTTGTTTTGTTTCATGTTATCCCAAAGTTCCCTTAGGCTCTCCTCTTGATTTTTAATTTTTTTTGCTAGAAGCTGCTGTACTTGTGTATTTTTTTCTACCTTGTCTTCTAGCTCACTGATATGGTCCTTTGCTTCTTCTAGTCTACTTTTGATTCTTTCTATTGAGTTATTTACAGCAGTGATGTCATTTTTCCTATCTTCTTGATTATTCTTCATTTCCTTTTGGTTCTTCTTCATTTCCTCTTGGTTCTTATTCATATTGTTGAATTTGTCTTCCATTCTTTTCAGCCACCTTATGACCATTTCTCTGAGCTCTTTCTCTGGCAGGTTGTTTGCTTCTATTTCGTTTACTTTCTTTTCTGCTGATGCCTGCTTTTTTTTCATATGTGGGCTGTTTCTTTGTCTGTCCATGGTCTTTCTTCTCCAGGTGTCTGGTTATGTAGTTCTCTTTCCTTATTCCAGGCGAAATCTGACCTTTCTGTGTGGTGTGTGGAGCTCCTCTGAATCCAAGTGTTTGCCCCAATTGGGGAACAGTGTTCTGGTTCCTCCAGCTGTTTAGTGGGTGTGTGCAGCTATAGATTTTCAGGCTGCTGTAGACATCCACTTTCCCCTGCAAGATGGCATGGTCTCTGCGTTCGTAGTGATTACAGAGGCTGAGAAGTCCCACAGTTTGTTGTTTGCAAGCTGGAGGCCCAGGAAAGTTAGTGGTGTGAATACAGTCCAAATCCAAAGCCCGAGAACTGAAAACCAGTGGTCTTAAGTCCTGGCCCAAGTCTGAAGGCTTGAGAACAAGGAGCACTGATGTCCCAGCTCACACAAAGGGCAAATTCATCCTTCTTCTACCTCTTTGTTCCATTCAGGTCCACATTTGCCAGTTTTTGGTTACCTGTAGGGCAAAGAAGGAGAAGAGTCAAACTTCTCCAGATCTGTAGGTGACAGTTTTAACAAGCAAGGTATCTTGTCAACCACAAGATAATTAGACTCTGCCTCTCTTGCTGCTTTTAATATTCTTTGTCTTTTTTATTTTTTAATTAAATCTTTATTATTCAGATAATTACATTTGTTCCTCTTTTTTCCTTTCCATAGCTCCCCTCCACCCGGGCTCCCAACCCTCCCTCTACCCTTACCTCCCTCCCATTGACCTCATCCACAGGTGTATGATTTTTGTCCAGTCCTCTCCCTTACACCCCTCACCCCTTTTCCCCTGAGAATTATCTATCAGTCCACTCCCTTTCTGTGCTCCTGATTCTATTATATGCACCAGTTTATTCTGTTGATCAAGTTTTTAATTCAGTTAAATTTTAGATTCACTTGTTGATAGATATGTATTTGTTGTTCATAATTTTTTGTCTTTTACCTTTTCTTCTTCCTCTTCTTAAAGAGTACCTTTCAGCATTTCATATAATACTGGTTTGGAGTTGATGAACTCCTTTAGCTTTTTCTTCTCTGTGAAGCTCTTTATCTGCCCTTCAATTCTGAATGATACCTTTGCTGGATAGAGTATTCTTGGTTGTAGGTTGTTGCTATTCATCACGTTGAATATTTCTTGCCACTCCTGTCTGGCCTGCATTGTTTCTGTTGAGAAATCAGCTGACAGTCGTATGTGTGCTCCCTTGTAGGTAATTAACTGTTTTTCTCTTGGTACTTTTAATATTCTCTCTTTTTCTTTAGCTCTTGGTATTTTAATTATGATGTGTCTTGGTGTAGTCCTCTTTGGATTCCTTTTATATGGGGTTCTGTGTACTTCCTGAACTTGTAAGTCTATTTCTTTCACCAGATGTGGGAAGTTTTCAGTCATTATTTCTTCAAATAGGTTTTCAGTATCTTGCTCTCTCTCTTCTTCTGGCACCCCCACAATTCTGATGTTGGTACGCTTGAAACTGTCCCAGAGGCTCCTTACATTATCTTCACATTTTTGGATTTTTTTCTCTTCTTGTTTTTCCAGTTGAGTATTTTTTGCTTCTTTATATTTCAAATTTTTGACTTGATTCTTGCCTTCCTCTAGTCTGCTGTTAGGTCTCTGTATAATATTTTTTATTTCAGTCAGTGTATATTTAATTTCTAGTTGGTCCTTTTCCATCTCTAGTTGGATCTTTTGCATCTCTAGTTGGTCCTTTTTCATCTCCTCTTGCCTGTCACTAACTTTATCCAACTTTTCTAGGATATTCTTGAAAAACCTTATAAGCGTGGTTTTGAACTCTATATCCAGTCATTTGTTTTCCTTTATTTCTTTTGTTTGTGATCCCTTCCCTTGTCTTGGCATTTTCTCTATGCTGGGAGAACTTCTGTGTTGGATTCAGCCTTATGATACCAGACTTGAAAAACTGCAAAAGCCTCTCTTTTGAGCTTGGGATGGGTGGAGTCTCAGGGCTTAAGGGACCGCCTTGCCTTCTAGTCAGCCCCACCCTCCACAGTCCCTGAGTCTCACGTGACTGGGTAATCCCTGTGCTCATGCACGCTCTTGTAGTGCTTCTAGACAGCTCCCCCTCTGGCTCCCCTGCACTACGAGACCACAGAAGTCTGGGTACCAGGGTTTTGCCCGAAACTGAGGTTTTGTGAAGTTAGAAGTGGCACAGTTGGGAGGGTCTGTCTCCTGTCCACTCCTGAAAGCCAGGGGCACAATCAGCAGTTGGTCCTCTGCGCGCAGTGCTGTGCATGCCACCAGACTTCTGATCTTTTGGGACTCCCCTAAATTTCCGTGCACTTCTCCCCATTCACAGTCCAAACTCCCCCTGTATGAGTTTCGGCTAATATGGGTTTTAGTGTCATAGGATAAGGAGTTCAATGCCTTTGAGAGTCTCCATCTCCCTCACGCCAGAGAAAGCCAGCCAGGCACTCCAGCACCCGCTCTCTCCACGCTCGTGTCTGCATACCTCAGCTTTTTACATCTCTTCTGGGTCTCTGTGAGCCCCTCTCTCTCCTTCTAGTTGTAGAATTTCCACTTCGCCAGCTTTCCTGTGGTTCTGGATGATGTCCGTCCTGTCTTTTAGTTGTAGTTTTGAAATTGTGCAAGGCAACAGTGTAGGTGTTTACCTATGCTGCTATCTTGGATTCCTATTCTTTGTCTTTTGATTTTGGTATTTTAATTATGATATGTCTAGGTGTGGTCCTCTTTGGATTCCTTTTGTTTGGAGTTCTGACTGCTTGTAAGTCTATTTCTTTCACCAGGTGGGGGAAGTTTTCAGTCATTATTTCTTCAAATAGGTTTTCAGTATCTTTCTCTCTCTCCTCTTCTGGCACCCCCATAATTCTGATGTTGTTACGCTTGAAGTTGTCTCAGAAGCTCCTTACACTATCTTCACATTTTTTAATTCTTTTTTCTTTTTGCTTTTCCAGTTGAGCGTTTTCTGCTTCTTTGTATTTCAAATCTTTGACTTGATTCTTGTGTTCCTTTAGTCTGCTGTTAGGTCTCTGTATAATAGTTTTTATTTCAGTCAGTGTATTTTTAATTTCTAGTTGGTCCTTTTTCATCTCCTCTTGGGTCTCACTAAATTTATCCATCTTTTCTAGGAAATTCTTAAATAACCTTATAACCGTGGTTTTAAACTCTATATCTAGTCGTATGTTTTCCTCCATGTCTTTTGTTTGTGATCTGTTTCTTTGTCTTCGCATTTTCACTACTTCCCTGAGTTGGTAGAGTAGCTTTGTGGCCCAGTAGCTCCGCCTCCCTAGTTACCTGAAGTGGGCACTCTTGGTGCTCCCCTTTGTACTGTGTGTACAACTTTGTTGTAGTTAATTCTTTTTTTTAAATATATTTTATTGATTTTTTATAGAGAGGAAGGGAGAGGGGTAGAGAGTTAGAAACATCAATGAGAGAGAGACATTGATCAGCTGCCTCCTGCATGCCCCACACTGGAGATTTGCCCGTAACCAAGGTACATGCCCTTGACTGGAATCGAACTTGGGACCTTTCAGTCCACAGGCCGACGCTCTATCCACTGAGCCAAACCGGTTTTAGCTGTAGTTAATTCTTGATTGTTTTTGGTATCACTGCGGGGAATTGACCTCCAAACCAATTGGTTGTTAGGTTCAGCTGTGTCAAAGTGGAGAGAACTTCTGTGCTGGACTCTGCCTTAAGACTTGTAAGATTGTAACAGCCTCTGTTACTGTGCTGGTCTTGGATGTGGTGGAGTCTCAGGGCTGAGCATACAGCCTCGGCTTCTCACCAGCCCTGCCCTTCACGGCAGCCTCTGGGTTTCAGTGCACCTCAGGAATTGCTCCAGCCCTCTCTGTGCACACATGCCCATGCATGCTAACAGACCTCTGCTTTTCTGGTTCCCCTGAGCTTCCATGTGCTCTGGGGACCTGTATGAGTCTGGGTCCCCAGGGTCACACCGGAAACTGAGGTTCAGTGCAGTTGGACCTGGATTTCAGTGCAATTGGGAGACTCTGTTTTACTCCTGCTAGAGAAAGCCAGCAGTCAGCCCTCTGTGTGTGCACTTGCAAGCCTCTAGACCTCTGCCTTTCACAGCTCCCCTAAGTTTCTGTGCACTCCTCCCTTTTCATGACCGTCCAGACCCCCTGCCCCATGAGTTTTGCCCATAACTGGGATTCAGTGCAGTCAAAAGTGGGGTTCAGTGCAGTCGGGAGTTTCCATCTCCCTCCCTCTAGAGGAAGCCAGACAGACCCTCTGCCACCTGTCTTCTCCATGTGTGTGTCTTCATACCTCAGCTTTTTGCAGCTCCTCTGAGTCTTTGTGAGTCCCTCTCTTTACTTCTAGTTGTAGAATTTCCACTCAGCCAGCTTTCCTGTGGTTCTGAATGGTGTCCATTCTGTCTTTTCGTTGTAGTTTTTGAAATTGTTGTGCGAGACAGCAGTTTAGGTGTTCATCTATGCTGCCATCTTGGTTTCTGCGAGATTTATTCCTCATTTATTGTTTATTTGATTTGTTTATTATTTGTCTCTTTAATCAGGCAGTGATTCTCAACGTTGGATGTATTTTAGAATTGCCTGGGAGCTTTAAAATATGCTTGTTTCTTAAACTGCTTTTTAGAGAGAGGGGGAGGGTGAGAGAGAGATAGAAACATCAATGAGTAACTTCATCAATCGGTTGCCTCCTGAACACCCCCTGCTGAAGAGCGAGCCGGGATTTGTTGGTCTTGAGTGGGTGCTCAACCACTGAGCCACACCAACTGGGAAAGACTCATCTGGGAGCTTTTAGAAGCTTGATGTGCATACCCCACCAGACCAGCAGAGTGCTAGGGCTGGAGCCCAGACCTCTAAATGCAGGCAAGTCTGATGTTACTGGATGGATAGCCTGGCACTGGACAAGAACAACCTTTTTATTTTATATTTTCACTGCCAATTGTCTGCAGAACCCAGCACAGTGCCTGACCCATTGTATAATATTGAAGCTTTTAAGCTGTTTTTTTTCTGCACGCTCTGAGGATCCGCTCCCTGCTCTAGCGCACACACTCTTCTCTCCCTGGAAGGCCGTTTCCTCGTGGTTTGCACCAATTCCTCCTTCCGAACTCAGCTTGAATACAGCATTCTACAGGAAGTCCTGTAGGTGCCTGTGGGGCTGTGTCCTCACCTGCGCTTACTCCCACCAGGCGCTCACAGCACTTTGGGAGCTCCAGGATCGGGGTCGCTCTCTTGTCTTTGAACTGTGCATTTCCTCTACTTTCCATTTTGGTTATTGTCTTGACTATGGGTTTAGTCTCTCAAGACATAAAACCCAAAGTCATCATTCCTTCCCTCTTCTTCATGTTAATCTTCAGAGATGTGGAAAAATGTTCACTTTAGAGTCAAGTACTGGCAAACATTTGGAAATTGACCATGATGTTTGTGGACTGAAATATAATGCAGCTCTAAAGATGAGGCTGCAGATCACTCTACAATATGTAAAATGTGTGTGTAATATGCCATATGACAGGACCAGTTTCAAAACCTAAGTACACTGTGATGCCAAGTGTCTGAAACTACCCATCAAGCAGGATAATAAGATAGGCCGACACACATGAGAGTGGTTGTTTCTGGGAGGTGGAATTTTTGTCTGTGTGCTTTTATATGTTTTCCTTCTAAAAAATAATGAACATGGAGCATTTTTCATAAAAACACAATAACATTTTAAAAATGTTTATTTTAAAATTAATTATTACTAATTAGAGGAGCGAAATAGAAGTAAATGATAGCTTGTGGATGACAGGAAAGGGCAGGCCCACCTTTTATCTCTAATTTTCCCTCCACTTTAAGGATTTGGAATCGATGGGTGTGATGCTTGATGATTTACGTGTGTAAAAGGCAACTTTTCAGACGACCCATTTATGTCCTGCAGGTACTGAAATCCTAGTCTTCTTGTTCCACGTTGAACTTGAAGAGCACTACTCTTTTCACAGAGCTGTTTGCCATAATTATTGCTGTGCCATGGCCTCACCCTGTAAATTCACACCGGCTCCTGACTTATGTGTGAACCCTCCATGTACTTCATTACCTGTTGTGCATGACAAATACTACACTCACCTTTCTGCAGACAAAGTCACCAGGTAAATAGATGGTGGATCTCAACCTGAGCAGCAGGTCATGAAGTATCTATGTGTCACAGCCCTGCAGGGAAAAGCAAGGGAGAAAAGTTCTTGTCGCTGTAGCTAAAAGGCCAATATTCCAAAGGATGTTAAAATGCAGTGGAGGTAGAAAGCAATAGATGACTCCGTGTTAACACTAAAATATTAGTTGCCAGTGGATGTGGACTCTTCTTGACCCAGAATTTAGGAAACAAATTCAAACCTATAGTACAGCAAGAGTTAGGGTACTGGTTGATAGATTTGGGTTTCGATCCTGTCTCCAGTCTCTAATACTGCCTAACTGCTCATGTTCTCAGTTTCCTGATCTGTTAAATGAGGTGGGAATAATACTTACTTCATTTTGGCAAAATTTCACTCCTGAAAAATCTAATGCTTAATTGGTGATAGCTATTCATGATTGTGATAATAATTATTAGTAGTGTATTAAGACTTTCATATACCAAAATCTTGGCTGAAATTTTTTTTCTTGTAACATTTCATACTATTGTCAGACATTATTGTTTAGCTTTGCAAGACTGATGCCTTCCTTTCCTAACTCAATTATCATCACCTCAAAGATAGGATAATAGACACAAAATCAATGATCTGTGGGGTGATGCCTGTTCATGGGACTTTAATAGTGTAAGACACAGGCTTGATTTGTTAGAATATATGCCTGTATTTGATATCTGCCCACATAATTGTAATTTCTCCTTGTGGAAGGCTAAATAAAATCCCTCAGGTGCCTCCCTTTCTGTGGTGCTTTGAAGTTCTTGCTTTCCCCAGGCCTTTTCCTTTCTCCCCCTGGAGCTGCCTGTGTACAGCGGCTTCCTGCTTGCGATGGGTCTTGTCCACTCGCAGGGGGTGTTCCTTTGCAAGGACTGAGAAGCAGGGTCTGTGCCCATCTGTGATGGTTCTCATTCCCTTCACAGGCACAGTTCTCTGTAATGACGTCAGTGGCAACCAGGTGGCCTAGAGCCATAGGAAGTTTAGTCTCAGGGTTGCTTGATGGATAAGGAAAGTTGATAATTTATGATTTGAAGTAACTTCCAGATGATCTGACTGTTCTGTAACATTTATTCGAGGAAGTATAGCTCCTGGTGATCTGGAGAGAAAAATGCCAGGGCCACCAGGCAGCTGCCTCAATATGCCCAAGCCCTGTGCCTTCGGAGCAGTGGGAGATGGAAGCGGTATGCCTGGGGGGAACTTCGGGGGGTTGCTTTTGGTGAGCAGAGCCGCTGTGACTGGTGGTGGGAGCGTGTTGTGTCACAGGGCTCCCCAGGTGAACACTGAAACACCTTTGTAACACACCTTTGCTGCTGCTGGGGCCGCAGTGGGAGAAATAGGAGCGCTGGGAGTGCCTCTGGGGACACACAGGCGCCATTCAAGGGCAAGAGGGACAGATACAAATATTGAAGATCTGTAGGTTCGCATGAATACCCTAGAGTGGTTAAGAGTAATGAATAGGCCTTTCTCCTCTCTCTGTAGACATATATGACTGAATTCAACAAACAATGCGCTTTGCACAAAGGCAAGCTACAGCAGAGTCCGTAGGATTCCAACTGTGAAAACTGCACAAAGACTCCCGGCGGCCACTGCCATTGATATGGACACACATACAATGAAAAATGGGGACTGGAAGGGTGTCTTAAAGATCACCGTGGTGGCCACCACTGGGGCGAAGGGAGGAGGATGGGTCTGAGAAAAGCACCGATGAGACTCCAATTTAATTTTTATCTGGAATAAAGTCAATCACATGCCAGGATTGTCTGCAGACACCAAGCCCCCTTTCTGGGAGGATTGCGTCGTCTTTTCTTCTACTCCTGCAGGGACCACCAGCAGGCAGCGCTGGCAAAGGAGATGGCCGCGCGAGCCTTAGCCACCAGGAGCCATGCCTACAGCAGCCGAGCCCTCCTCATAGTATGACCCGCTAGCTTCCCGCACGGCCAGCTGTCCTCAGGACAAACATGGGAACCACTTTAAATAGGACTTTTGTTAGCTGCACATATTAGATCATGTGAACATAGTGCAGCAGCTGTTAGTAAAGACAGTTTAAATTTCATCCGTTAAGTAACTCTGTGGCAGACGCCAGGCCTTCGGCTGCTGTGGGCTGGGGAGCCCCTTCTCGCCGACTGAGTGAAGTGGGGTTTGTGTTAGTCATTATAGTTTATGAGTGGTTTGGAAATAATTATATTTTTCCTTCCCAAGCAATGAATATTTTCTTGGGACACATGTTGCTCCATTACTGTGTGACTAAAACGTCCTGTCCTGGGTTTGCTTCCTCTGCGGATGCCCCCCCCATCCCCCCGTTCGCTATACAGGTATCAGCAGGGACATTCCCAAGACAGGAAGTCAGGGCACAGCCTCTGTTGCCTCAATGTCCCCTTTTCTACATAGAGGGAGAGGGGCTGTGTAAGAGTTAACGTCAAAGCTGTAGTAACATGGCATCTGCATTGCATTCACTAGTTTACCTTCACCTGTTTGCTCCCTCCGAACTCCCTGTGATGCCTCACATTAGTTAACATGGTTGTCTGTGCTGCACCAGCACAGACAAGGGTTTGGCGAGCCTGAGGGAGGGCTGGCGAAGGATGAAGAAAAGAAAGACAAAGAGAATAAGCTGGGTCTTGGTCAGTGGTCGGCAAACTGTGGCTTGCAAGCCACATGTGGCTCTTTGGCCCCTTGAGTGTGGCTCTTCCACAAAATACCACAGCCTAGGCGAGTCTATTTTGAAGAAGGAGTGTTAGAAGAAGTTTAAGTTAAAAAATTAGGCTCTCAAAAGAAATTTCAATCATTGTACTATTGATATTTGGCTCTGTTGACTAATGAGTTTGCCGACCACTGGTCTAGGTGGATCTGTGCCTGACTGAGACCACAGAACAGACCCAAACTGCAAGCTGATGTTTTATTTTATAGTCAGAGGTAAACAAGGTAATTTACAATGTTCTTGTAAGTTTCACTTGTTTTAGCAGTACTTGCTGCACCTCCCACAGCCCTTAGCTACCCAAGAAAGATCTAGGGAGCAGTCACAAGATCAAGCTTAATTATGCCAAGAGGGCTGGGCCCTCTAAGCTGGGACTTGTTTGCAGCTTTGCTAGCAGGTCAGTCCAAGGCTTAACCCTATTAACTGCTCCCTACAGTTGTCACCTCTGCTTTTTATTTACATTATGTTTTAGATTTGTTCTTATTGTTGAGAGTATTACAGATGTCCTCATCCTCCCTCATGGCCCCTCCTCCTGTGCCTGCCTCAGCCCAGGCCTTCACCCCACTATGGTCTGTGCCCATGAATCTCTGCTATTTAGCAGAGGGAATCTCAGACAGGAAGCCTGTTTCTGGAAGATCACAGGTGCAATAGATGCCAGAGGGAGAGAGAGAGATGGGGAGGGGGTTGCTCTTGAGGGCAGATTTGTGTGTTAGTCACTTCAGTATTACCAGGTCTCACCAGGGTGGGGGCATGTTAGGCACCAAGTGACTATGGTCTGATATAAGGAATGCAACTGTCAGTTACCACCCCACTTACAATGGGAGGGGATTCAGCGCTGTGTAGAAGTTGTTACGGTACAGATGTGAACAAGAATTCCGGAGACTTGAATGGAGTTGGGAGAAATTCTATTTTTATTCAAAACAGAACCTATAGGCAGGTTAGATGGCAGTTGCTATACTCATGACATTCTTTGCACAATGACAAGCTCAGGGCAAAACTGTAAAATTTACCTGTAGGATTTCTCCATTTCTAGGTTCGTCCCTGCTTCTTTGAAAGGGGACTTATCAGTAATTTATATTCGAGGGATTTAAGTCACTCTCAAGGACAAGCAGGGGACTCTGTTCCACCTTGAGCTCCCCTCCCGTGGAACACTGGTGGTTTGTGTCCAGGCAAGCATTGTGCCCCAGCTGCGCCATTGCCTGCAGGCCATGCTGTGTGGAAACAGCCGCCAAATAGGAGAAGAGAGTTGCAAAGTAGAAATCACCACTTCTCCAGTTGTAAGTGACACGGGATCCAGGTGTCCCTTGGTCACAGTAGCTGACCTGGAGAACTGGGACCCCCCCTCCCAGGGGTAGCCCACCCCTCCCTGTGCGGACACCATGGATTGCTGCGTTTCTCAGTAAGAATAGGAATGACATGACTTAACAGGTGCAGTGCTGGTGTGAGCACATCACGTGATTTCAGTCACTTCACCACCCACCCACCGAGGTGTGGGCTTATTTCTCATTCCTGCACCCTGGGCGAGCAGGAGGGGCGTGGAGGGGGAGGAGAATGTGTGGAGGGGAAAGGACCAGACTGCGTTTCCCCACAAAGAATGACTCAGGGTCAGGGTGACCTCAAGCCTGGGGGAAAGAAGGAACGGGGGGTTTCCTAGCTAAACATCCTGTGACATAGAACAGAACACCAGGTGCTTGAAGGCACCCCTGGCCTTGAGAAGCCATGAAGTCTGACAAACAACTCCTTCAAGGACAACCGCTATCTAGACTGCTTACTCGCATAACCAAAAAGCTTAGACAAAGAGTCAGTATATGAAATTCAGTAATGCTTAGCCAATTAAAATTCGCCAAGTCCTCCTGCACTGAGGATAAAAGGCACTTGCTGCAGGGGTTCGGGGCTCTCGTGCTTCCCTGCTGTGTCAGTGGAATCGTGAGCCTGGACTCGAGTTCGTAATAAAGGCTTCCTAAATTTTCTAATTGGCTGTCTGGTGGTCGTCTGTCTCGGGTCGCCCCATTACAAGTGGGGCCCCCTCCAGTGCTGGGATGGCAGGGGAATGGCGTGCTTGGTCACAGCTCAAAGTACTCAAAGCCTCGCAGCAAAACTCGCGCTGCCACTGTCCTGCAAAAGCGAAGTTAGCAGGGACTGAGCACAGTGGCCCCGCCAGGCCCAGGCCTCTGGCGTGTGCGGGGCGTGTCTGCTTGAGGCTGGGATCATCCCTCGCCACAACGTGGTCTTTCCGGGCTCCATGCCACGGATCCCCAGCGCAGACCCCGCGGCATCCTTGGGGTGGGTGCTGCCTTCTCCTTTGGCAGAGACAGAGGCGCTGTGCCCTGGAGGCTGCTGGTGCCGCCTTCCTGTGGGCCCCACCGGGTCAGGCGGCAGCCTTTGCCCTCTGCAGGGTGTGGTTTCAATGCCAGCCATAGGGTAGCACAGCAGACACTTCGAGCCTTTTTCTCCCTCTTCTGGCAACTTCCTCGTAGAGGCAAAATGGGATTCTCCAGCATTTAATTTCATAAAACATTTAAAAATAGAAATTAAAATAATAAATTATCAGAGAGGAGGGAAGTTGCCCAGCCTCAGAGACCGAGTCGCCCCTTTGTTAGCTTCATACTTGGGCTTGCTGGAACTACACGCAGTCTGCAAGGAAGTTATTTTTAAGGGGGGGGGGGAGGAAAAGATGTTGATTTAACTATTCATGTCTGCGCTTTAGAAACTCTGATTACCCCATGTACAAGCAGCAAGTCTTACTCATTAGCCAGTTGATCGAAGCAAAATTTTAGTAAAAAATATGACTCTAATTCTACCTTCTTTGATTAAGAGGAAAAACCCCATGAGCTCAAGGGTCTTATTGTGGTGAGAAAGTCGCAAGCTGAGTGCGTTAGGGGTGCGGGTGTGAGGCTAAGCCCGAGGGCAGGGCGGGTAGGAGCCGGTGAGCCGGCACTGAGCCCCGCCCACCACAGACCCATGGGCAGCCAGCGCGATTTACTCAGAAGAAGGGACACAGCTGAGGCAGGGTCTTGCCCCGAGTTACCCCAGAGGAGGGGACAGAGCCCTTAGCAACGCCGTCCATGGTCAGAGGACGCACTTATCCGGCTTACCCCTTGGGGTCAGCAGCGCTGGGCTTGGCTTCTGCCTGCGGCCTATCTGTCGCAGCTCTGGCCGCGCTGGAGGCCAGAGCGGGTTTGTGTCCACCTGGCTGGCCCCGGGACTCGGCTACCTGCGTCACTGTGACGCAGCTTAGGCGGGATTAACCTTATTAATATGTTTTTTAATTTTAATAAATCTTTATTGTTCAGATTATTACAATTGTTTCTCTTTCCCCACCCCCACCCCCGTATCTCCCCTCCACCTGGTTCCCACCCCACCCTTTCTCCTTACTTCCCCCCCAACCATTGACCTCATCCATAGGTGTATGATTTTTGTCCAGTCTCTCCCTGCACCCCCCTCACCTCTTTCCCCCTGAGAATTACCAGTCCACTCCCTTTATGTGCTCCTGATTCTATTATATTCACCAGTTTATTCTGTTCATCAAATTTTATATTCACTTAATTTTTAGATTCACTTTGTTGATAGATATGTATTTGTTGTTCATAATTTTTTGTCTTTTACGTTTTTCTTCTTCCTTTTCTAAAAGAGTACCTTTCAGCATTTCATATAATACTGATTTGGTTTTGATGAACTCCTTTAGTTTTTTCTTATCTGTGAAGCTCTTTATCTGCCCTTCAATTCTGAATGATAGCTTTGCTGGGTAATCTTGGTTGTAGGTTCTTGCTATTCATCATGTTGAATATTTCTTGCCACTCCTGTCTGGCCTGCAAAGTTTCTGTTGAAAAATCAGCTGACAAATGGGTGCTCCCCTGTAGGGAATTAACTGTTTTTCTCTTGCTGCTTTTAATATTCTCTCTTTGTCTTTTGCTCTTGGTATTTTAATTATGATGTGTCTTGGTGTGGTCCTCTTTGGATTCTTTTTGTTTGGGGTTCTGTGTGCTTCCTGGACTTGTAAATCTATTTCTTTCACCAGGTGGGCGAAGTTTTCAGTCATTATTTCTTCAAATAGGTTTTCAGTATCTTTCTCTCTCTCCTCTTCTGGCACCCCCATAATTCTGAGGTTGGTACACTTGAATTTGTCCCAGAGGCTCCTTACATTTTCTTCACATTTTTTAATTCTTTTTTCTTTTCCAGTTGAGTGTTTTCTGCTTCTTTGTATTTCACATCTTTGACTTGATTCTTGCTATCCTCTAGTCTGCTGTTAGGTTTCTGTATAATATTTTTTATTTCAGTCAGTGTATTTTTAATTTCTAGTTGGTTCTTTTTCATCTCCTCTTGGATTTCACTAAATTTATCTACTATTTCTAGGAAATTCTTAAAAAACCTTATAACTGTGGCTTTGAACTCTATATCCAGTTGTTTGTTTCCCCCCATTTCTTTTGTTTGTGATCTGTTCTTTAGTCTCCGCATATTTCGCTGCTTGCCTGAGTTGATAGAGTAGCTTTGTGTGCCAGCTGTCCTATGTGGCCCAGTAGTTCTGCCTCCTCAGTTACCTGAGGTGGACACTCTTGGTGCACCCCTTTGCGAACTGTGTGTACAGTCTTGTTGTAGTTAATTCTTGATTGTTGTTGGTATCACTGGGGGAGATTGACCTCCAAGCCAATTGTTTGTGGGGATCAGCTGTGTCTGCGCATGTGCACTTGCCTCCAGACTTCTGCCTTTCATGCCTGTGCACGCAAGCTTCTGGAACTCTGCCTTTCAGTTCCCCTGAGTTTCCGTGCGCTCTAGGGACCCATATGAGTCTGGGTCCCCAAGGTCTCGCCCGAACCTGGGGTTCAGTGCAGTTGGACCTGGATTTCAGTGCTGTTGTGAGGTTCTATTTTCCTCCCATTAGAGGAAGCCAGGCACAATCAGTAGTCAGCACTCTGTGAGTGCACTTTCGCATATACTTTTGTGAGCCCCCAGTCTTCTGTCTTTCGTGGCTCCCTTAAGTTTATGTGCACGTCTTCCTTTTCACAACAGTTCAGACTCCCCCTATGAGTCTTGCCTGGAGCTGTGGTTCAGTGCAGTTGGGAGTCTCTGTCTCCCTCCCTCTAGAGAAAGCCAGCCAGGCACTCCAGTGCCTGCTGTCTCCACGCACTGGTCTCCATACCTCAGCTTTTTACAGCTCCTCTGAGTCTTCGTGAGTCCCTCTCTTTACTTCTAGTAATAGAATTTTCACTCAGCCAGCTTTCCTGTGGTTCTGGATGGTGTCCGTTCTGTCTTTTAGTTGTAGTTTTGAAATTGTTGTGCGAGGCACGCCATCTTGATTTCTCCTGGGATTAACCTTAGATCATTAGACTTTAATGACTTAAAGCAAAGTCCTTCTATGGTATGGGTGGGCCTCATCTGACCCGTTGAAGGCCTGGTGAGACAGAAGACTGACTCCGTGCTAAAAGGGATCTGCTCTCGCCACCATGCCTCAGGGTGTAGCCGCAGGGCCAGCTGCCTGCGCCATCCAGCCCAGGCACCAGCTTCCCTGACGGAGGTGCCTCTTCTTCTACATGCGGTGTGCTGGCTGTTTCCCCAGGAACCTCGCAGGGCACGTAGGCCCTGGGAGCACCCGCTTGCGTGACAGGGAGGCTGGGCTGGGGACAAAACCCCGCTGCGTCCTGTCAGGATCCATGGTGCTGTGGCCAGGCTTGTGTGGCCTTTGCCGAAGTATCACCCACTCGAGGCTCCACCACGGCGAGTGCACTTCACAGGCAGCAGGAGAGCCTGCACGCACAAGTCAAATGCTTTTGGCGCTTTTTAACTTGAATAGAACACCAAATTAAAGCAGCAGATGTGTGTTTAGAAAAAGGGAGGCAGGTTAGTGCACACTTAGTCTCTGGTGCCGACCAGGTCCCTGCACCTGCCTCCCGGCTGCAGTTTACAAAGCAGGGAAACATGTTGAGACTTTAGTCGGAGCCCAAGATCTAAACCCACACTGTTCCTGGGATCACCTACTCAGGCATTTGTGAGTCACGTGGTGGCCAGGCACCTTGATTTGCTCTACACCTGAAGAGGGAGACATCGAGCAAGGAGTCAGTCTCATCTTGGTCTCTCCTGCAGCCCTTTCAAGATGGCAGATTCCTTCACAGGGAGAATGCAAGATGGCGAGGTTTTCACCTGTGACAGGCACCCCCTCTGCTGTCCCTGGATAATTGGTCGGCTCCTGGTCTCTATGAGTAGGAATCAGTGCTGCCCTGCCCCCTTCAACCCTGACGCAGCTACATTGGCAACACCTGCAGTCTGTCCCACAACTGTCCCAATTCATGGCTGGTGACCCCCCCACTCTGGCTCAGAGAACTTTTCTGTCTGCAAACAGGTTAAACCCCACCTGTACACCTCTACTGGAGGCTACCCTGCTCACAGCACACACCCTCCCGACACACACCTGCATGGCCGCTCCATGTACTGGGCATGGGCATGTGACTAACTTAGAGGCAATACAATGGGGTATCTATCTACATAAAAGCCTAAGCAACCATTGCAACTGAATGGACAACCAAACAGGCTACATGGGGTGACTAGGCTGGCAGGGGTGTTAGTGAGGGGTGACCAAACAACTGAGCAGCAGGCTGCATGGGGCAATCAGGCCAGCAGGGGGAGCAGTTGGGGCCAACCAGGCAGGCAGGGAGGGGGGGAGGGGAGGCAATGAGGGACAACCAGGCCAGTGCGGGGGGGGGGCCCAGTTAGGGGTGACCAGGTAGGCAGGCAGGTGAGCAGTTAAGAGCCAGTGGTCCTGGATGTCCAATTGCTGGTTTAGGCCCAATCTACAGAATTGGGCCTAAATCCAGTTGGACTTCTCCCAAGGGGTCCCAGATTAGAGAGGGTGCAGGCTGGGCTGAGGGGATTCATGCACTGGGCCTCTAGTAAGTTATATAACTGGTAAGTGGAAGGATCACTACTCAGCCCAAATAAGTAACACAGTTGTATAAACTACTAAGATAGTCTGCATCAAAATAGAAAGATGCTGTACCTGCATACTTCTACCTCTTTTGGCTTTAGATAAAAACACACCTTTCATTTAACAGAAGTGGAAATGGAATGGGCCCCTCTGGGGTGGAACTGCATCTCCAATGGAAATGTCAGGAAAGAACGGATTTAACTTCAGTTGCATCGTTCGCAAGATGTGATGATTTAACCTTTTCTCTCAATCACATGTTGCTGACTTTAAGGAGTTTCAAAAAGATATATAAAAACAAAGGAAAACTCCGAGGCTGAAAATTGGTAACTTTCCAAATCAGAGATAATCCCATAAATCATTGGTATAACACTGAAAGGTGTTTTTGCTTTAAAAAAGAGCCAAGCCCAAATGGCATGGCTCAGTGGTTGAGTGTAAATCTATGAACCAGGAGATCACAGTTTGCTTGCCAGTCAGGACACATGCCCCAGTTTGGGGCTCTCTCCCCAGTGTGGGGCATGCAGGAGACAGCCAATCAATGATTCTCTCTCATCATTGAAGTTTCTATCTATTTCTCCCTCTTCCTTCCTCTCTGAAAGCAATAAAAATGTATTAAAAAAGGGCCAATTGTAGTCACTTATTCTCAATTAAGATAGTTATTAAGGTATAAAGAAATTTATATAGTTTAAAAACACTGTTAAAAGATGGTGATTACCAGAGAGAAGAAGGTGGGGGGAGGTGGAGGAGGTAAAAGGAGATAAATGATGATGGAAGGAGACTTGACTTGGGTTGGTGAACACAATACAATATACAGATGATGTAATATAGAATTGCACACCTGAAACCTATATAATTTTATGAACCAACTAGAGGCCCGATACATGAAATTTGTGCAAGAGTAGGCCTTCCTTCCCCCGGCTGCCAGTACCAGATTCCCTCTGGCACCCAGGACCCAGGCTTCCCTCGCAGCCCCAGCTTCATCTGGAAGGTTTTCCAGAAGGACATCCAGTCTAATTAGCATATTACACTTTTATTATTATAGATGTCACCCCAACAAGTTCAATAAAATAATATAAAAAATAAAAATACTGTTAATAATTTAACCTTGATGCTTTCATACCTTTTTTTAAAAGTTAAATCTTTATTATTCAGATTATTACATTTCTTTTTTCCCCTCAATAGCACCCCTCCACCCAGCTCCCACCCTTCCCTCTGCCCTTACCTCCCTCCCATTGACCTCATCCACAGGTGTATGATTTTTGCCCAGTCTCTCCCTTACACCCCTCACCCCTTTCCCCCTGAGAATTATCAGTCCACTCCCTTTCTGTGCTCCTGATTCTATTATATTCACCAGTTTATGCTGTTGATCAAATTTTTAATTCACTAAATTTTTAGATTCACTTATTGATATGTGTTTGTTGTTCATAATTTTTTGTCTTTTACGTTTTTCTTCTTCCTCTTCTAAAAGAGTACCTTTCAGCATTTCATATAATACTGGTTTGGAGTTGATGAACTCCTTTAGCTTTTTCTTATTTGTGAAGCTCTTTATCTGCCTTTCAATTCTGAATGATAGCTTTGCTGGATAGATTATTCTTGGTTGTAGGCCCTTGCTATTCATCACGTTGAATATTTCTTGCCACTCCTGTCTGGCCTGCATCGTTTCTGTTGAGAAATCAGCTGACAGTCGTATTGGTGCTCCCTTGTAGGTAATTAACTGTTTTTTTTTCTTGCTGCTTTTAATATTCTCTCTTTGTCTTTTGCTCTTGGTATTTTAATTATGATGTGTCTTGGTATGGTCCTCTTTGGATTCCTTTTATATGGGGTTCTGTGTGCTTCCTGGACTTGTAAGTCTATTTCTTTTACCAGATGTGGGAAGTTTTCAGTCATTATTTCTTTAAATAGGTTTTCAGTATCTTGCTCTCCCTCTTCTTCTGGCACCCCCACAATTCTGATGTTGGTACGCTTGAAGCTGTCCCAGAGGGTCCTTACATTATCTTCACATTTTTGGATTCTTTTCTCTTCTTGCTTTTCCAGTTGAATGTTTTCTGCTTCTTTATATTTCAAATTTTTGACTTGATTCTTGCCTTTCTCTAGTCTGCTGTTAGGACTCTGTATAATATTTTTTATTTCAGTCAGTGTATGTTTGATTTCTAGTTGGTCCTTTTCCATCACTAGTTGGATCTTTTGCATCTCTAGTTGGTCCTTTTTCATCTCCTCTTGGCTCTCGCTAACTTTATCCAAATTTTCTAGCATATTCTTGAAAAACCTTATAAGCGTGGTTTTGAACTCTATATCCAGTCATTTTTTCCCCCTCCATTTCTTTTGTTTGTGATCCCTTCCCTTGTCTTGGCATTTTCACTATGCTGGGAGAACTTCTGTGTTGGATTCAGCCTTATGATATCAGACTTGCAAAACCGCAGAAGCCTCTCTTTTGAGCTTGGGATGGGTAGAGTCTCAGGGCTTAAGGGACCGCTTTGCCTTCCAGTTGACCCCGCCCTCCACGGCCCCTGAGTCTCATGTGACTGGGTAATCGCTGGAGCTGTCCTATTGCGCGCATGCCCGCAGTGCCTCTAGACTGCTGCCTTTCCGGCTCCCCTGCGCTCCAGGACCACACAAGTCTAGGTCCCCTGGGTTTCACCCGAAACAGGGGCTTAGCGGAGTCAGAAGTGGCACAGTTGGGAGGGTCTGTCTCCTGCCCACTCGCAAAAGCCAGCTGCACAATCAGCAATCTGTCCTCTGCAGCGCCGTGTGCGCCACCAGACCTCTGATTGTTTGTAACTCCCCTAAATTTCCGTGCACCTCTTCCTTTTCACAGTCCGAACTCCCCCGTATGAGTTTCGGCTGGATCTGGGGTTTAGTGTCATAAGATAAGGGGTTCAATGCCGTTGGGAGTCTCTGTTTCCCTCCTGCCAGAGAAAACCAGCCAGGTACTCCAGCACCGGCTCTCTCAGTGCACGCGTCTCCGTACCTCAGCTTTTTGCAGCTCCCTTGGGTCTCCGTGAGCCCCTCTCCTTCTCTCTAGCTATAAAACTTCCACTCAGCCAGCTTCCCTGTGGTTCTGGATGATGTCCATTCTGTCTTTTAGTTGTAGTTTTGAAATTGTTGTGCGAGGCAGCAGTGTAGGTGTTTACCTATGCCACCATCTTGGATTCTTTTCATACCTTTTTATTTTACCATTAGAGGCTTGGGGTACAAATTCGTGCATGGATGGGATCCCTAGGCCTTCCAGCCATTGGGGCCGATAGGGACTGCAGGTTGGCCAAGGGAGGGGCCACAGGAGGTTGGCTAGCTGCGGGGAGGGAGCATGAAAGGTTAGCCAGTGACCCTATTAGGGCTGATAGGGGCTGGCTGGCCCAGGGGAGGAACTGTGGGAGGTTGACCAGTGTGGGAGGTTGGCTGTGGGAGCTCATTGACCACCAGGGGGCAGCTCCTGCTTTGAACATCTGCCCACTAGTGGTCAGTGCATGTCATAATGACTGATTGATCTGTCATTCGGTTACTTAGGCTTTTATATATATAGATAATCTATAGTAACACAGACATATTGTGCCATATTTATGTGTGCATTTAAAAATAAATAAAGAGAAGCAAACACTTGTGTGAGAGGTGCCCATGCATTTTCTCTTGCTTGATATGCTGGTTGGGACCCCTTTACTGGAAGCCATGCCCTCAGAGCCTGCAGGCTGCCATGACAGAGAGAGCTCTGTGCCATCACCAGAGCTCTGTGGAGATCCCTCAGCATCTCCACATTTTCTTCAGGCTATGCTTTTTAAAAAATTGAATAATAATTTATGTGCAGTGAAATATGCAAATTTTAAGGGACAGTTGGCTCAGTTTTGACAAATGCAGGCACTGTATAACTTTCCTAGCAAGCCAAAAATTCCATCACTCACAGAGGTACTCTTGACTCTTCCCTGTTTCCCTCCTACTCCCCACAGGAAGAAATCATTTATCTGATCTCAGTCATCATAGAACCATCCTCTGACCTTCTCCAACCTTGGTCTCAACCCTGCTTCTGATCCCCTTGCTGGAAGATTCGCCAATTTGTCAAAGTCTTTCTTAAAAATTATTTGCAATGTGATATATTAATCCAGATGTAGGTGAAACAATCAAGAAAAATCAATATTATGTTAAAATTTAGGGCAATATTGGGAAGAAAAGAGGGCGGCTGGCAGGACAGAGGTGAGGGAGAGGAAGTGAATGAGTGAGGGTATGAAAGGAGAGTGTGTGGATGTGTGTGGTGTGTGTGTGTTTGAGGGACAGTTAAATCTCCCAAGAGCAGCAGGGGCTGCTCTTAGACAGGCTCTCTTAGACAAGGAGAGACTACCACCACTGTGGGCACTCCCTGGACTGTGGGACTCCAGCACAGAGCCTATGCCAGCTTAAAGGGGAGAATGGCCTTTTCTAAGAACTCATCAGCACCACCACCCAGTCAGGACTTTGACACTGCCCAGGACCCAGCAGCCACTCCAGCCAAAATCCTGCTACTCCAGTCCCAACCTGCAGACCCTGGGACCTCCACTTCTAAAGGTGCACTGTTCCCGCAGCAGTAAGTGCATCTTCCCCCTCCCCAGAAACAGACACCACATTCTTGCCTTTCCAGCACACAGGCAGGCAGGGCACTCCACTCTGCAGAGAGTGCCTGGGAGCCACTGGGAGCCCCCCACCCTCCCTGGTGTGATTCTGTACAGACAAGTTCATGCTGCCCCACAGTAAAAATTCTGAATTTCCTCTGCCTGAATAACTGCGCGCAGACACCCCAGCTGTGTAACTTCAGCGCCAAGGCCCCTCAAAGTGAGTCAAAGCTCTGCCCCGGCAAGTGTACGGGTAAAAGCACCACCACAGTCCATGTGGGCATTTCCATCAGGCAGGCATCCTGAACCCATCTATCCACCGGGCGCTGGTGGGAGCTGCTGTGAGTCCTTGCTGGGTGTGAATTTGGATAAGGGACACACTTGCCTTGGTAGTAGAAATTCTGAATTCACTCATCCTGGATACCTGCCCACAAACACCCTAACAGTGTAACTTCAGCACCAGTGCACCTCAAAGTGCATCAGAGCTCTGTGCCAGCAAACTCACTGCCACAGTTGCACACATTTCCAAAGTTGGCGGGGGCGGGGGGGTGCATACTGAGCCCATCTATCCACAGGGTCCTCTGAGGAGCTGCACCTGCTGGGTGCGATTCTGTACAGACAAGGATACACTGCTCCACAGTAGAAATTCTGAATTCCCTTTTCCTGAATAACTGCCCACATACAACTCAGCTGCTTAACTTCAGCACCAGGGCTCCTCAAAGTGCGTCAGAGCTCTGAGCCAGCAAATGCACTGGCAACGGCACTGCCATAGTCCGTGCGCTCATTTCCAATGGGTAGGTACCTTGAGCCCATCTATCCATAGGGTGCTTGTGGGAGCTGCTGTGAGTCCTTGCAGGGTGTGATCTTGGACAAACAGGGACGCACTCTCCATACAAGTAGAAAAAGAAAAGTAAGAGCAGGCCAAATATTGGCTGGATCTGGAGGGAGAGCCCAGCAGTTGCAGGTGGGCTCTGTGCAGGACAGGGAGAGTCCAGGATGCCACCAACCCTGAACCTGAGGAGCAGGGAGAGCAGGGATGGTATTTGCAAACCAGGAAGGTGCAGGGCAAGCGGGTGAAGAGAGACTCTGCGTGGGTTGAGGCCCTGTGAGGTGACCATGTTCATGGATTGGTAGAATCAACAACATCATTAAAATGTCCATACTACCCAAAGCAATCTATAGATTCAATGCACTCTCCATTAAAATATCCACGGCATATTTCACAGACCTAGAAAGAACTTTCCCAAAATTCATCTGGAATAAAAAGGACCCCGAATAGCTGCAGCAATCTCGTAAAAGAAGAACAAAGTAGGTGGGATCTCAATACCAGATTTCAAGCTGTATTACAAAGCCACTGTTCTCCAAACAGCCTGGTACTGGCACAAGAACAGACATATAGACCAATGGAATAAAATAGAAGACCCAGATATCAACCCAAACCACTATGCTCAATTAATATTTGACAAAGGAGTCATGAATATACAATGGAGTCAAGACAGTCTCTTCAATAGATGGTGTTGGGAAAACTGGATAAATATATGCAAAAAAAGTGAAACTAGACCACCAACTTACACCATACACAAAAATAAACTCAAAATGGATAAAAGACTTAAACAAGATGGGAAACCATAAAAATACTAGAGGAATTCACAGGCAGCACAATCTCAAACATATGCCAAAGGAATTTCTTCACTGATGCTGCTCCAAAGGCAATGGAAACTGAAGAGAAAATAAACAAATGGGACTACATAAAAATAAAAAGCTTTTGCACAGCAAAGGAAACCATCAACAAAACAACAAGAAACCCCACTGTATGGAGAACATATTTGCAAATGTTATCACTGATAAAGATTTAATCTCCAACATTTACAGGGAACTTACACAACTTAATAAAAGGAAGATAAATGATCCAATAAAAAAATGGGCAATGGACCTAAATAGAAACTTTTCAAAAGAAGACAGAAGGAAGGCCAAGAGACACATGAAAACATGCTCAACGTCACTAATTATCCGAGAGATGCAAATCAAAATGACAATGCGGTACCATTGAACACCTGTCAGAATGGCCATCATCAACAAATCAACAAATGACAAGTGTTGGCGAGGATGCGGAGAAAAAGGAACCCTCGTGCACTGCTGGTGGGAATGCAGACTGGTGCAGCCACTGTGGAGAACAGTATGGAGTTTCCTCAAAAAACTAAAAATGGAACTGCCATTTGACCCAGTAATTCCACTTCTAGGAATATATCCCAAGAAACTAGAAACTCCAATCAGAAAGGATTTATGCACCCCTATGTTCATAGCAGCACAATTTACAATAGCTAAGGTTTGCACTCAGGAGGTTCTCTCCCCTGCTCAGGTAGCCCTCTCCCCTGAACTCAGGTGGCCTCTCCCCTGCACTCAAATGGCCTCTCCCCTGCACTCAAATGGCCTCTCCCCTGCACTCAGGTGGCCTCTTTCCTGCACTCAGGTGGCCTCTCCCCTGCACTCAGGTCTTTTATCACCCTGCCTCCACACATCCTGTCTGGAGTCTAACTGTCACCTCATAGGACCTCATCCCATGCAGAATCTCTCTCCACCTGCTTGCCCTGCATCTTCCTGGTTTGCAAATGCCATCCTTGCTCTCCCTGCTCCTCAAGCTCAGGTGTGGTGGCATCCTGGACTCTCCCGGCCCTGCACACAGCCCATCAGCAAATGTTGGGCTCTCCCTCCAAATCCAGCCAATATTTGACCTGCTCTTTCTTTCCTTTTTTTAAAAATATGGAATGCTTTATGAATTTGCATGTCATCCATGTTAATCCTCTTTGTATCACTCCAATTTTAGTATATGTGCTTCTGAAGCGAGAAATATCTGGCCATTTCTTAGCAATTTGGCTCCCATGGCTCTGGGTCGGGTCTCTGTCGCCTTGTGCACAGATGGTCACAGTAATTCCTGCTGGGTCTTTCTCGGGCCTGTTTCCCATGCATCCGGAAGGATGGCACTTTCCACATTGCTCTCAAATAGATCACCTTCTGCTCAAGGTCTGTGGTGGTCTTCAATTCACAGTACCACCCAGTCTGTGCTGAGTCTCCATGCCAGCCTCTCCTCTTCTCCATCACTCTGCCTGGCTCTAGCTCCCAGCTAGGCTTCCGGGCCCTCCTCCTTCCATTTCTTCCCCTTTCTCCCCTTTCCAGTTTGCAGGACTTATTCCCATCCTTTCCTCCCCCTCTCCAGTCTACAGGGCCCCCTGCCTACCCTCTCCAATCAGCTCTGCATCAGGACCAGCTTCACGCCCCTTCTTCTGAAACTGCTTCCTTTGTTCATGGCACTATGCCCTTCAGACATTGCATGTTTGTTTTACATTTTCCTCCTTTGGAATTTAAGCTGTGTATGTGCTGGTATTTGCTGTAAAATACTGTATTCTCAGTTGCTGAAATGGTCCCAAGAGGTGCAGAACACACTAGAAACTTTATAAATAACTGTGAATGAATTTATTAAGTAGATGGATCCCACACAGAACCAATTGTTAGGTGAAAAAACTTAAATCCAGTGTATTTTTAAGAAGAGGGTGCTAGGTTCCCATCAAGGTGGCGACATAGGTAAACACAGTACTACTTGCATCTTCCCAAACCATACCAAAATGACAACTAAAATACAAAACAATCGTCATGCAGAATTTGCAATCCAATTAAATGGAATTTCTGCAACTGGGGAATTAAAAAAGAAGCACATCAAGACTGGTAGGAGGGGTGGAGATGTGAGGGTAACTGCTGAACCATAGGTCTGACACCCACATGCGGCAGTTTTAAAATCAGGAGGGAAATCTTAGCTGTGGAGGTTTCCTGAGGAATGAGGGGTCCCTGTTCCAAACCAATACCCCCCTATTCTCTTCTCTGCACCCCCCCAGCCCCCTCCTGCGCCTCAGCTCAGGATTCCAATATCTTGAAGATTCTGGATGTAAAAACCAGCAGGGAGTGTGACTTAGTGACATGGAGGCTGCTGGAATCCCAGGCAGTTCCCCTTAAAGGTCTTGCACACGGGCTTACCTGGACTTACTCCCTCAGAGCTCTAGCACTTCGGCAGAAGCTTGCAAGGAAACTGGGACATCTGGGGAGGAACTAGCTTGCCTAGAATCAGGAGAAGAGCTGGAGGGACAGCTTTCTCCCAGACAGAAGTCCTGGCAGAAGCAATGTTCTTTTGCTGAGCCCTTTCTGCCACAGAGCTGATAGTCAAGGCTCCATATCTGAATCTCCATCAATCTGGCTCACACTTTTATCCCTGCCCTGGTGATTCCCTAAGGCCCTGTCCCTCCCTACTTGCAGGCTCATCCAAGCCATATCTAATGCTTTTCCATACAACTAGCCACCCTTGCCTCATGCCTCAGACTTTCCTAAAATCCCTCAGACAAACAGCAGCTGGCCTCAGCATGCCCTGTGCCTCTCAATAAGTGGCCCTAGGCCAAGCTCTGGTGGTAGCCTGCCCTGGTTCAGGGCTTGACCTCTCCTGGGCACCTCCAAGCACAACACAAGTAGCAGCCATCTGAAGAGTGCTTTCTAGCTCAGGCAGGGTACAGGCAATGGTTAACTTTGTACCTCCCAGGAGGCCCCAGAGCCAGTGCACCAGGTGTTCACTTCAACCACATTGGATTACAACTGTGCCACCTCCACAAATGACAAGAACAAGGGGTGAACTCGGTGAGCACCAAAGCCCTTATTGTATCAAGGCCTGCTCCACAGGGTTGGCTCCTCACAGCAGCTCTTCTGCTATAGTCGCAGCTGATTCTTGCTACCTATTGTCCTGGGGGCCAATTCCTCCCAGTGACACTAACATAAATCAAGACTCAACTATAATGGGACAGTGAACACTGATCACACTGGGGTGCACCTGGAGTGCCCAGCTCAGGTGACTGGGGAGGCTGAGCTACTGGGTCCTCTAAGATACCTATAATATAAGGCCACTCTACCTAGTTTGGGAGACTTAGCAGATCTATATTCTACAAAGAAACAATCACAGGAAAGCAGCCAAAATGTGGAAACAAAGAAACAGGTCACAAATGACATGTTTTCTGGAGGATTTCCAGAAAAATAACTAAATGAAATGGAAGCAAGAAAACTACCAGATACAGAGTTCAAAACAATGGTTATAAAGTTGCCCAAGGAAGTCACTGAGAACTTAAGAAATTTAGTGAGAACTTCAAGGATCTTAGTGAGTAATTCAAGGAACTTAGTGAGAATAAATAAAAGAGGACCAGTTAGAAATGAAGAATATGCTAAGTGAAATAAAGAAAAATATATATAGGGAATCAACAGTAAAGGATTCCAAGAATGAAATCAAGAATTTGGAATATAAGGAAGCAGAAAAGAACCATCAGAAGAGCAAAAAGAAAAAAGAAAAAAAATTAAGATACTGTAAGGAGTCTCTTGGACAAATTCAAGCATATCAACATTTTCATATGGGTGTATTGGAAGGAGACAAGTTGGAGCAAGAAACTGAAAATCTATTTGAAAAAAAATGACAAAAAACTTCCTTACTGAGTAAAAGAAATAGTCATATGAGTCTAGGAAGCACAGAGAGTCCCAAAGAAGATAAATCCAAAGAGGCTTACAAGACACATGATAATTAAAATGTCAAATGTTAAAGACAAAGAGTGAATCTTAAAAACAACAAGGGAAAAGCAGTTAGTTACCTACAAGGGAGCACCCATATGACTGCCAGCTGATTTCTCAACAGGAACTTTGCAGGCCAGAGGAAATGGCAAGAAAATATTCCAAATGATAAAAAGCAAGAATATACAACCAAGATTACTCTACTCAGCAAAGCTATCATTTGGAATTAATGGTCAGGTAAAGAGCTTCACAGAAAAGGAAAAGCTAAAGGAATTTATCACCACCAAACCAATAAGCCATAAAATATTAAAGTAACTTCTTTAAAAATAAGAGGAGGAAAAAAAAAGATCAAGAATAGAAATAATATAATGGCAGTAAATACATATCTATCAAAAATTGAATCTAAAATTCAAAGTAAATGTACAAGCAGAACAGAAACAGACAATATTTTTGACAGATGCCAAATGGGAGGAATGTGGGGGGATGGATAAAAAGGTGAAGGGATTTAGAAGTACAAATTAGTCATAGCCCATGGATACATAGACAGGTGAAGGCCTGGGATAGGGTGGGAGCTGGGTGGAGGGGGGCAAAGGGTGGAAAATGGGGTCATCTGTAAGTCTCTCAACAATAAAATAAAAAATAAAATATATCAAGGTAAAAAAGAGGGTGCGAAATGAAAAACATTCAAAAAGCTAAAACTTCGTTACGCATTTTTTATAGTGTCTAAATTAAAATTGGGCATCTAAAAAGTTTCGCTCTGGAGCATCTGTAACAGGAAACAAAGGTAGACAGGGCTGATTGTCAGGCCCTCCAGAGGTATCCTGGGACACTTGGGGTGACGCCCACACATACCCAACAACACAGGGGAAGGAGGGAAGATGGAGTAGCAGACAGATTGCAGGGTCTGAGTATATGTAAATGAACGCAGGAAGAGCCTGAGGAAGTCTTTCTCTTTAACCCCTTACCCAAAGAATAAGGCACCTGCTGAGGGGAGACCCAGTGTTTATTTGACTCTAGTTCCACATAAGTTCTCCAGATCATTTTGATTTTGTTAACACGTAAGGAAAAAATAAATAAATACTATGTACAGCAAGAGCTTAGATTAACACAGAGAACTTAGATTAACAGTGATGGTGTCTTTCTATCCATCATGAAGCACTTGCCTTGAACAGGTCGATGTTGCTGAAAATGCTGAAGTTCATGTCCACGGCGAGGGCTAACTGCATGGTGGTGGGCAGGGCCTTGAGGAGGTCCAACTCATCTTGATAAAGGTAAACACATCTACCCACAGGGCAGAATAGTTAATGGGAAACATCATTCAAGTATGAGGGAAAACAAAACTGAACAAAATGCCAACTCTTGCCCTAAGTAGAGAGTGGCATCAAATTTTATGCTCATGACACCTATTGGCCATACTGCCCAGGCCAGTGGCACCATGACCTTAGCTGTGGACAATGTAACAGTTCTGAATAAACCAGAATCTGTGTTTGCTGAAACTTTAAATGCAGTTTAGTGGCCACAGGACCAGGGCTAGTGAACAGACAGGCGAGGGTGGGATAGTCTAGTTCCTGTCCTCTGAATCTGAGGATCTCAGGCACTGAGATGGGAGTCTGAAGGCTCAGGGCTCTGTCCTTCTTATATGACCCTGTGGCAACCCTAAGGGTAAGCTCTCATCCCTGCTTTGCAGAAAGAGGAAACAGAACAGAACAATGCTCAGAGACATGCTCGGCCATGCATCCCTGGGGGTGGCCATGCTGGGAATGGGATCTAAAGAAGAAATGTGCTGAGTGAATTCCATTTACTGCTGTTCACTTGCTTATCCACTCGGTGAAGAATGTGGATGTACGGATGGGTTCTTACCTGTGAATGAAATGATAGGCTGATAGAATATTCCATAAACAAAACCACCCATTTTTAGTGTCTAGTATGCTACCAGTTTCTGAGAGTTATAGTTTTTGATGTTTTCTTATAACCATTTAGAACAATTACTGTATTATATCCTTATATTGCTTTCAATGTTGGTTCTAAATGGAGATCTCTTTTATAAAGCAGCCCCTTGTTTTGGGAGGGTTGTGTACTGTTTCCCTAGCAGGGAGCGGTGTCCTCAAGAAGAGAGGGGAGCTGCTGGTAACCCATACTTCCTCCAGGGAGAGGGTGTGTCTTGGTCTTTAGCTTCAGGAAGAGGCTCTCCAGGCAGAGAGGCAGAAAGGTAGAGAAGTGTCCTACTCTCTACCTGCTTTCAAGAACGATTGTGATGGAGAACTGCAGTGTGATTTGAGCTGGAACACTTGTTTTGCTTCTCAGTGGCACTAAGTCCCCCTTTTATATGGAAAGGAACAAACTAAGAGTTGAATCTGATTATTGTGAATGAGCACATCCTCTTTGCTTTGTGTCATCTAATACACAGTACTCTGAGTGCAGTATACCGGCTACACTTTCGAGGACCTACTGAGGGTCTCTGGAAGGCGGTGCTCTGTGCCGCTGCCTGGAGCTGGTTTGAGTGCTGTGCTTGGAGGAGGCAGTGATGGGACCACGTAGGAATCTGCTGGCTCTTGAGCCCTTGGCCGAAGTTTTCAGTTGGGGCTCCCATTCTCTTGTGTACTAAGAGCGGTTGAAGACACCCAATTTCCCAAATTCTATGAGGCAATGCGCGTAGCACCTGTCCCGGGCAGCTGCGGCATAAAACCCGTGTTTCTCTTGTGGGATTTGCAGAACCACTAAGTTGGAGCTGGGTAGTTAAGAAAGGACAAACAAACAATGCCCCTGGTCTATCAGCGATACCTTAGAGATCACTTAGCTATTTCCAACTTCCTGCTCAAAGCAGGTGGGTTTCCCCTCGGCCCCCAGAACGTCGGTCACCGGTCACAAGACATGGTGGGGGATGTAGGAACTTGCCCTGCTTACCCAGCATAACTCTCAGAGTGTCCTGCTTACCCAGCATCCTCTCAGAGGGCCCCGCTTACCCAGCATCCTCTGAGCGTCCCATGTATACTCATACCAGGTCCCAGGTCGGGACGCGGGCCTGCGACGGCCCGGGAATGGAGTAGGAGTTCATGCAGGCGATGGTGCGATCCAGGCCCGGAAGTTGTTCTGAGAGGCTGTGGCGGCTCCGATGACATTGCACATCTGAAAGCAGAGCCCGCTCAGCCTGCCCCGCACCCAGGTCCCTGGCCTCTGGACTTTTATCCAGGGTTCTGGTCCGGCTTCTAGAGCTGACATGAAATACTGGGCTGATTCTCACCCCAAGGAACAACAGCCAGGCCTGTCTTGTTCCCGCAAAGGGTGTGGCTGCACAGTCATTGCAAGCGCGCGCCCTGCCAACAGGATGTTGGTGATTTAAAAACCACCGGCGCGTGTGCAGCCGGGAGTGTGCAAGCAAAGCGGGCGTCACCGGGCTGCATGGCTAGTGTGTTTGGAGGTCTCACCTGCAACCCTCTTCTATTTCCCGCGTCCCAGTCAGGGCTCCAGGCCTCTGGGACCTGCAGCCTTGGCTTTCCTGGCGCTGCTCGCAGAAGGAGCAGGCCTCCCACTGCTCCAGGGCCGGCCGGCCGCAGTGTGCAGACCCTGCCGCTGCCGCTACCTGAGGCAGCCAGCTTCACTGCTGGGATGGGAGGCTCCCCTAGACCCGCTGCAGGTTGGAAGCTGACCTTTATGGCTTATCACAGAGACCTGCAGCTTGGCTTCTCTCACACAGGGAAGCAAGGGGCTGTAAACTTGCTCTGATGGTGTGCTTAGCCAGGGTGGAAGAGGGGCCCCACTTCCACCCTCACTAGCCGGGGCTCATTCCTTCTCGAAACTGAGGAGAAAGAGCTGGCTCCCTGAGGTCTGGCTCAAAGGCACAGTTCCTGGGACGCCTTCCTCAGATTCCATTTGAGAATTTATAGGCTTGCCCTAGCCGGTTTACCTCAGTGGATAAGCATTGGCCTGCAGACTGAAGAGTCTCAGGTTCAATTTCAGTCAAGGGCACATGCAGGGATTGCAGGCTCCATCCCCAGCAGGGAGCGTGCAGAAGGCAGCGGATCCATGATTCCCTCTCATCATTGATGTTTCTAGCTCTCTCTCCCTCTCCCTTCCTCTCTGAAATCAATAAACATATATTTTTAAAAAAGGAATTCTTAGGTCCTTGTCAGCATCTGAAAAGTTGTGCAGGTAGGTGGTCAACTGGACACCTGCGCCTCAGCCTCTGACTTACTTCAGGGGCTCTTTCAAATATTCCCACAGCGACCTCAATTCCCCATTCCATTATCCAAGCTGCTATTGACAAATGGGGCCCGAACATGACCGAGTCATCAGAGTCTGGGTTGGGAAATTTAATAGAGTGTTAAATTGGGAACCAAGTTCCATTAAAAGCATTATTGAACCATGGTGAAGGCCCAGCACTGGCAGCGACAGGCATCTGAGTGGTTCATGTACTGTGTTTATTGGTGCAGGAGCTGAGATAGAGGCGGATCCAACGTGTGTGACCAGGTTAGGGAGAATGCGAGGCCTGAGGGGAGACAGTGGGTCTCTAGGCGGGTTTCAGGATAGAGTCTTACAATCAACTGTGAGGTGCAGGTCCCCATGCAGTCCTTGGGTATAGGTGGGGTCTTAGACGAGCCATGCTTTGTCCAGGCCCTCCTAGGTGTGTTTCCAGCCACTTGCCTCATCACCTTTGCTCACTATGAGAGTTCAAGGCACAGCCTCCACCTCCCGCCTCATCTTGCCCTTGGGCTCTGGTTCTGCATTTCCAATAGTGTGACATTTCTTTGTTCCTGTCAGAATCGCATAAGTACTGCTTCTCCAACCTCCAGTGCACAGGGACCATCTGAAGATCTTGTCAGAGTGAAGATGTCAGCTCCTTAGGTCTTGGCCTGCGTCCGGCCTGAATCTAACTTTCCCGGGAGACTCTGTGCTGGTTGAGGACCACATCTGAGTATCAAGAATACTGATCTGGAGCCAGACAGTGTTGAATCTTGTAAACATTGCTTTGGACATAGAGAGTGCTGAGTTCATGCTGGCTTCTGCTATCAGTACCAAAGTATATCACAGGGCTGCAGCTTATGACTGTATACCTTACACATATGAATTTGAATTGCACTTCTCTTGAAACTTACCTGCGCATTCCAATCATCATTAATGCAATCTCCCAGCCACTAAGATTCTGTTTTATACAGTTGTTAACTGCTTGGTGTTCATCTTCTCAAACCTAAATGTTTTCTAAGTAGAGTTGCTTCATAGCCTCTCTCCTCTCTGTTACCAGGCTCAGGCTGGAGTTGCCCTATTCCTGTGTAATTGCATTAACCATACATTTTATTTTCTGTATTTTGATGCTTTAATATATGAGACCACCCCTCCCAGAGCTAGCTAATTCCTGGAGTCGGCAAAAAACTACCCAGGGTGTATCTTCCAGATGCTGTCTGAACAGCGTGGAGCCTTCCTTCCTGGGCACTCGCATCCCTCTCACTCTTTGCCTGCCTTCCTCATCCCAGGGCGGGGCCAGACTATTAGAGACAGCTCCCACTCCCCAGAGCCACAACATCACCTGAGTCCTAACCCCACTTAACTGCTCCCGCCTTGGCCACTTGTATGACCTGTCCTCTTGGATCTGTTGTAAAACAAGCTGTTTTGATGCCAATTGCATCCTGTCTGTTGGCCTCACCATACCTAAGTAATAATAAAATCTACATTTTAAAAAGCACCATCCTCCAATTTATATTATATTTTGGTTAACCTTTCTTGAATCTCTTCTTCAAAGTCCTCTCCTGGCCAACTTCACATTGCTTGTAGGATAAAGTCAACATCTCTGACTGAACATTCAGAGCCCCTAAACCAGCTCAACCCTACACACACCTCTGACCTTAGTTACAAGTGTCCCTCCCTCTATCCTTCAGGTACCTGTTCTACTTCCCCGAACACAGCCTGTGCTTTTCTCTGCCCATCAGATGAATGAAGCCACCCACCTGTAAGTATAGAACCTTACCTGCTTTTTAAGAAAATGTTTCAATAATTTCTTCTCCAAGAAACCTGGGAAGCACCCCCCTTCTGAGCAAACACAGAGTTTTCCAATTGCCTTCTAGTCTTAAGGAGGGCAAGTCCTTGCTACTCATGGAGGTAGGGATTGACTATTTGACTATGGTGGTCAGCTTCAGGTGTTATAAAGAGTAGTACTTACTGCTAAGTTTTGTTACAGCACAGGTTTTATTCACACCACAGTGAGTGTGGTGAGCTGGAAAGATTGTTTATCTAACAGGAATATCACTCTGATTTACTCTGACTCTACCCAACACATAGATCTCAACATGGCTTTTTACTCTCAAATGTGCAGTATAAAGTACCTTTGAAGAGATGTAACTTCTGCAGATGCTCTGCTGCTGAGCTTTTAGTTTCTTGTGAATCTGGGAATCCGTGAAGATATTGGGCTCTGTCTCTTGCAAATGCCAATCACTTTACAATAGTTACTTATGCATCTGCTTTGCTTTCTTTTGAGACTGTGACTCCTTGAGAACAAAGACAGGAGCTGCCACAATGAACACCGATGAACTGATGGTTTCTTAATTAAGTTAATTTGGGTGGCATTTGCTGACCTCTCCATAATATGATCTCTGAAGTGGATTTTAGCCTCCCCCTCCCCCGCTGCTTTTTAAAAAAAATATACTTCTATTGATTTGAGAAACGAAGGGAGAGGGAAAGAGACAAGCATCAATAATGAGAGAGAATCATTGATTGACTGCCTCCTGCATGCCTTCTACTGGGGATCCAGCCTGCAACCCGGAATCGAACTGTGACCTCCTGGTTCATAGGTCAACCTGCAACACCAAGCCATGTTGGACAGGCTAGCCTGGGGTCTATGATAATACTTGACGTTTAAGTAAAAGGTTCTGAGGAAGCTCCAGATGAGAAGATACTTTAGAAAGGTGCCTTTCTCTGTGAATCTAACCCAATATTCTGTGTGCATAGGTCCCCAATGGACTTGACACAGAAAGGCCCATCACATTCTCTTCTGATTCACTAATGTAGATGAGAGTTAGTTTGAAAAGAGCACCACACAGATTTGGATTTTTCCTGTGAAGTTGACAGAGGTGTACTTACTTTCTCAAAGTGACCGCATCATGTATCTAGTTTTCTCATCTTGATTGACCTGACCAATCAAGCTGGAGAACACAAAAACTCCCAAGAAAAAGTTCAGCAGCTGAAACACTATTTCGAATAAAGTTTGTGGTTCTGGAAGACCCCAAAGGTAATCAAACTTCGGACTGCCCAGTAATACCATCTCAGATACCTGAGAAACGAGAAAATATACATTTGCTTTCTACGCTACCATTAAAATATCACTGTGCTTGGGAACCTAGATCACCGCCACATTATAAAACACATCCTCCTGATCAATATTTCTTTCCACAGCAGCATTGGAAAGGAAGCACCACGTGTTCTAATGTCAACTTCTATTATTTTAAATGAGTGCCCTGGTGCACAAATGCATGCACACTGAAAGGAAATTAATTAGAAAGTGGCTGGTGAGGCAGGACTGGGTGGGATGGGCCAGACACACTCTGGAGCCAACCTCCTGCAGTCCCTCCCTGGCTGGCTGGCTGCTCCTGGGGTGGTGATGTAGCTCAAGGGCATCTGTGGAGTGAGTGAGGTTCCTGCAGCAGGTGGGGTCCCTCAGCCTGGCCTGAGGGGATCAGGCTGAAACCCGCTCTCTGATATCCCCCAAGGGGTCCTGATAGCGAGAGGGTGGTTCTCAGGTGATGCACCATGGAATCAGGCTCCTTTTTCTTGGGTTTCGGGATGCATCACTTGAGAACCACTGCTGCAAGTCACCACAGCTTGGCAGCTCCTGCATTGAATGTCTGCCCCCTGGTGGTCAGTGCATGTCATAGCTAGCAGTTGGATGGCCAGATGGTCACTTAGACTTTTATATATATAAATATTTTGCCTTGGCCAGTTTTACTCAGTGGCTAGTGTGTCAGTCCATGGAACAAAGGATCTTGGGTTAGATTCTTGCTCAAGGGCATGTACTTCAGTTGCATGTTCAATATCTGGCCCAGGTACCTGTGGGAAGCAACCAATCAATGTGTGTGTGTGTGTGTGTGTGTGTGTGTGTGCATCTCTCTTTCTCTCTTTCTCTCTCTCTCTCTCTTTCTCCCCTCCCTCCCTTATACTCTCTCAAAAAATCAATAGGAAAAATATTATCAGGTGTGGATTAACAGAAAATTTTTTAAAAAATTGATAGAGAGAGAGAGAGAGAGAGAGAGAGAGAGAGAGAGAGAGATGGATCAGCTGCCTTCTGCATGCCCCTTTCCAGGGATCTAGCCTGAAACCTGGGCAAATGCCCTGAGCAGGAATTGAACAGTGACCTTTGAGTGCACAAAGGACACCCAACCAACTGAGCCACTCCAGCTGGGGCTAATGTCACCTATTGATAAACCTTGTGAAATGACTCAACAAACCCAAGGAGGGTGTCTACTAAGCGGTTCCTCATATTTCTTGCTGCACAAGAAATCGTTCCAAAATTAGATTCTATAAACAAACAACTAGTATCTCGTCAGGCTCATACTATGTGGCTCAGGAACTCGTACCAGGCCCAGTAGAGACGGGTTCTCTGTGCTGTGAGGAGTGGGCCCTGGGGAGGGGAGGGGTAGCTGAGGAGAGCTGGAAAGACTTGACTGAGGCAAGATGTCTGGGCATGAATCCTGTGCCTTGCTCAGTCCTCTGTTCTGCACTGTCTGCTTGGAGCGCTGGGAGGTACTAGCAGACACAGACTGGTTTCTGCCCGGCTTCTGGTTCAGAGCTCCTGATACCTATGGTTTCCTGGGCAATGGGCTTTTCTTTGTTATAAGGAGGTGACTCTGGGCGGGCTCCTGGATGAGGTTGGTCACTGGAAGAACCACCCACACCATAATTAGAAGCGTGGAATCTTCTTTAAAAAATTTTTTTGAATGCTTTAAATTCAATTTCATTTTTATTGATTGATTTTTAGAGAGAGAGAGAGAGGAAGGGAGAGAGAGAAAGACTGATTTGTTATTCCTTTGATTCATGCAATCATTGGTGATTCTTGTATGTGCCTTGACTCAGGATTGAGCCTGCACCCTTGGCATATCGGGACGATGCTTTAACTGAGCTACCTGGTCAGGGCGAAGCTTGGAATTTTAATCAGATCTAGAAAGAAATCACTCATTTTGAAATTCAATATCTTTTGAAGACATGAGTTATGCTTTTTTTTTTCTTTGTAATTTGGCAGATATAGGAAGAGAAAGGCATTGAGCTCATTGGTAGGTTGGAAACCACTCTGCCAAGAGGATAAAGATGCCATCACTGCAATTTCTTCCAGCAGCTTCCTTGGGCTTCATACTATCACAGTGAACTTGGGTGTTAAAGAGAATTACCTTGAAGAAGTATGGAATGAATTTTATGGATTGCATTTTAACTTTCAAATTTATTATTTCCTGTTACCTACATCTATGTATCTTTTTAAAATAAGGAACCTTATTTTTATTTTTAAATCTTTATTGTTGAAAATATTACATATGTTCCTTCTCCCCCACATCGACCTCTTCTAGCCTACCCCACCCCCACCCCAGGCCTGCACCACCCTCTCTGTCTGTGTCCACTGAAGCCAATACTGTCCAGCAGTTGGGAGGGCTGGCTCTGCTCCCTGTGTGACCTGCTCCAACAGGTGTTGGGACTCCCGTTCCCTGCTGTCACTAGATTCGAGCAGGGACAAGAATGTGAATTCCTCTCTCGTTTTCTTGTTTTACATGTTCAGTATCACTCCCCTGTGAGCTTAGGTGCTGGTTTATAGTATTGTGTGTGTATGAATAGTCTGTGTGCTAATGGGAGGTTTTCTGCCCTGACGCTTCGAGGTTTGTTTGGGGATTCTTTTCTGTCATGTCTTATATTCAGACATGCACAACCAAAGGTAAGATTTGTAATTTAATTAGGTGGTATCTTACGAATGTTCTAGGATTAGCGTAATGACCCAGCATCCTCCAACTCCCTTTGCTCCACAGAACTCTGCGGCCTGGTGGTCTGGTTACATCTGAAGGTGCTGCGTGTCTGGGTAAAGTCTGGTCTTCCTGAGCTTTGACCAGAATCTGAGCTGAGTATTTAGGGGATTCCAAGGAGACACCCTCAGGGACCTGAGCCTGGGTCTTTCTGGGAGAACGGGGGTGTTACCCTTGGCTTCCCCAGCCCCTGGTGGCAACCCTTCCTCAGGTCCTCTGCCATGGTTCCCAGAGCAGCCCGGTGCTTCCCCTTTCCTGTGAAGACCCATGTGCTAGCATTGAAACTTGGGGTTTGTGGAGAGGTTTGGGCATATTGGGTAATTTATGTCAGAAAAGAGATAAATATATGGTCAAAGTGGACTGGGAGTATTCATGGGAACTAGGTAACCTTACCTGGTTATGCTTCCCCTGGCTAAGCTCAATCCTTGCCCCTCAGCTTTCTAAGGAAGGATGTTCTCTAATCCTACAAATGGAAGGGAATTCTTGTCTCTCTTGAAGCACACAGTGTCAGTCTGGTGAGGATTCACAGGACAGCAGTAAACTTGATTCTATTTTAAATGTTCCCAGTGCCTGACTTAGGTCCCACAGTCTGCTGCCTGATCCTCACCAGGGCAAAGTTTACAAGTCCAGTGGACTCAGGAGCACCCTTCCATTTAGGGGTCATCAGAAACCACACAGGCTTACAAGGCCAAAGTGTGCAAAGCAACGGAAGGAGCAGGCCATGCTAATAAGGGCCCCATGCAGATAGTACTAGAATATGTGAACATGCTGCTGCTACAGGCATTTCTTTGTAGGACAGCAACCCATGTCCCTGGCTGGTATCCGGATATGGAAGTCTTGGATCTGATTGGGAGTCTCCTGGCTGCACGAGCAGCATTGGCGCCTGGGGGAAAGGCATGCTTACCTTCAGCGGAGGGTCTGGGAGTGAACCACTGCTGGGAAATGTGTGAAACCTGACATGGAGAAAAATGGCGGCGGAGTAGACAGATGCGTCTGGAGCTTTGTTGCTGGGCAGAGGGAGAGAGAGCGGCTGAGAGTCGCACTGGGAGTGTTTTTTGGCAAGCTAAGAGTCAGTTATCCTCCAGGAGAAGGTGGGGGACTGCTGGATGGGGCTCTCCCAGCCAGGCATCCCCAATGCCACAGGGTTTTTGTCCGCCGGAGCCACCAGCCTGAACGCGGAGACCGAGCCATCTTGCAGAGGGAGGTGGATATCTGCGGCGGTCTGAAGCCTTCGGCTGGGCACCCATCGAGCAGCCAGGGACCCGGGGACCCAGAACTCTGCTCTCCAATCGGCGCAGACACTCGGAAGAATCAGAGATCCACAGAGCACACGGAAAGGTCAGATTGCGTCTGGGATAAGAGGGAGGCGGATGTCTGCGGAGGTCTGAAAGCTGCGGCTGGCGGAGGCACCCACAGAGCAGCCGGGGACCCAGAGCACAGCTTCCCAGGAAGCGCGGACGCGCAGGCGGCGAATTCGGAGATCCACTCAGCACGTGGAAAGGTAAGATTTCACCTGGGTCAGGGTGAGGTCTCCTACCCCTCCCCACTCCGCCTCACAACAAAGACGTGCACACTGTGGGAACCGGGATGCGGGAAAGCTGCCTCTGGAGAGGTCCACAGAGGTGTGGTCAGGGCGTGATCCCTAAATGTGAAGGCAAACCCTCTGAGCTGTTGACAGAGGAGAGCTCTGGAAAATTACTCATTTTTTTTTTTCTGGGGCAGAGGGACAGCCTGGGAATTATTACAATGTCCCGGCTGCAAAATCCCCACAAACTGGCTTTGAGAACCACAGAGTAGCAGGATCTAAGCACAGCCTAGAGAGGTCCTATGCTTTGTCTCAGAGATCAATCCAGAAACACTGCCACCCAGTGGATGACACACAAATTGACTCTCGCATAACCACAAAAGAATAAAGAGATTAAAACACCAAGAGGGGAACACAGGGAACTGCAATAACTTCCCTACTGGGAAACAGGAGTGCTAAGCAGAATAATAGTGGAAGTGAAGGACCATTCTATTTTTTTTCTTTTTTTTCTTTTTCCTTTTTTTAAAATTTTTTTTTCATTTTCACATATTTTAATAAAAAGACTATTTTTTTTCTTTCCGCCTCAATTGATTTTATCTTTTTAAGTATTACATTTTTGTTTTAAACTAGTATTATTAATTACTACTAGTACTTTACCTTTTTGGAAAAAAAAAACAAGTGTCATTTTGCTTTCTCTTTATTTTATTTCGGGATTAGAGTTCTACATTCTATTTTCATCTTTCCTTCAGCATAATTTTACTCCAACTCAACTCTACCTTTATGCCAACACTTTCCTCCTAACTTTCCCCATTTTGTTGCCTTGTTTCACTTTCCCTTTTCCAACTTTAGGTACTTCCTATTTTTCTCTTTACCTGGTTAAAATTTCACCCCATTTATATATCTAATTTCAAATCCCCTACTACAAGTCCACACAAACCTCTCTCTTCTTGTCTTAACTAGCCAAAAAGTTGTTTTTTCTCTATGTCCTTTTGTTGCTATTTGCCTGAAAAGTGATTATATCGATTTTTTGAAAATTTTTTGTGAGATTGTTTTAGTTTATTCTACTTGTTTTATTTTGCTTTTTGCTTGCTTTGTTTTCTACCTCTCTTTTCCCTCACCTCCCTCGATACCAGTTGCTATTTGCAGTTTGCCTTAATCTCTAGGTACTGGTTGCTGGCCTTTATTGGGATTAGTGACTGTTCTATTGGAGGTGTCTCCTGACATCTATATTTTGTTTCCCCTTTTCTCTCTTATACACTTTCTTTTCTCTGTGACTTTTTTCTCTTCTTCTTTTCTTCTCCTTCTTCTCCCTTTTATTTTCTTATTTTATTTTATTTTTTTGTTCATTTGCTTATTTTTTTTTCTCGCTCTCCCAATTTGATTTTGGCATTTCTTTCTTTTCTTTCTTCCTCATTTTCATCTTCTTCTTTCTCTATTTACCCCTAATTTGTCTTTTATTGGTGGCCACCTTATTTGTGATTATTAACATCTTGAATACATTTCTACTCAGTGCCTTGTGTGCTGTACCTGGTCGTATTGTAGTTTGTGCCTTTCAATCAACGTAGGAGAGAGAATTACATAACCAGACACCCGGAAAAGAAAGACCATGGGCAGAAAAAGAAACAGCCCACATAAGACAGAAAGGCAGGTTTCACCAGAAAAGGAAGTAAATGAAATAGAAGCAGAAATAAGCCTGCCAGAGAAAGAGTTCAAAGAAATGATCATAAGGTGGATGAAAAGAATGGAAGACAAATTCGACAATATGAGTAAGAGCCAAGAGGAAATGAAGAAGAAGCAAGAAGAAATGCACAAAGAAATAAAAAATGACATCACTGCTTTAAAGAACTCAATAGAAAGCATCAAAAGTAGACAAGGCACATTATAATTAAATTGGCAAAGACCAACGACAAAGTAAGAATCTTAAAAGCAGCCAGAGAGAAACAGAAAGTTACCTACAAAGGAACTCCCATAAGACTAGCTACTGACTTCTCAACAGAAACTCATCAGGCCAGAAGGGAATGGAATGAAATATACAAAGTCATGCAAAGGAAGGGTCTGAATCTTATAGAAGCAGAGGACCGCATCAGTGAGCTAGAAAACACGGTAGAAAAAATACTCAAGTACAGCAGCTTCTAGAAAAAAAAGTTAAAAAGCAAGAGGAGAGTCTAAGGGAACTTTGGGATAACATGAAACAAAACAACATCTGCATAATTGGGGTTCCAGAAAGAGTGGAAACTGAACAAGGATTAGAGAACGTGTTTGAAGAAATAAAGACAGAAAATTTCCCCAATATAGAAAAGAAAAAACCCACACAAATCCAAGAAGCTCACAGAGTCCCAAGCAAAATGAACCCCAACAAACCGACACCAAGGCACATTATAATTAAATTGGCAAACACCAACGACAAAGTAAGAATCTTAAAAGCAGCCAGAGAGAAACAGAAAGTTACCTACAAAGGAACCCCCATAAGACTAGCTACTGACTTCTCAACAGAAACTCATCAGGCCAGAAGGGAATGGAATGAAATATACAAAGTCATGCAAAGGAAGGGCCTGAATCCAAGAATACTGTACCCTGCAAGACTCTCAATCAAAATTGAAGGTGAAATCAAAAGCTTCACAGACAAAAAAGGACTAAGGTGGTAATATATTACCACCAAACCAGCAATGCAAGAAATGTTAAAAGGTCTGCTTTAATAAAAAGAAAGAGGAAGCAAAGAAGGAACTCAGGGGTAAGGACTAAAAATGGCAACAGATAAGTACTTATCAATAATAACTTTAAATGTAAACGGGTTAAATGCTCCAATCAAAAGACATAGGGTAACCGATTGGATAAGAAAACATGATCCATATATCTGCTGTCTGCAAGAAACTAACCACAGGAAAAGAGATGCACACAGATTGAGGGTGAAGGGATGGAAGATGGAATTTCAGGCAAATGGAAATGAAAAAAAAAGCTGGTGTTGCAATACGTATATCTGACAAATTAGATCTCAAAGTGAAGGACATAACAAGAGATAAAGAAGGCCCCTTCATAATACTAAAGAGAACAATCCAACAAGAAGAAATAACTCTGGTAAACATGTATGCACCCAATATAGGAGCCCCTAAATACATAAAAAAACTCTTGGAGGATATTAAGGGAGAGATTGACAGCAATACAATCATAGTAGGAGACTTTAATACCCCATTGTCACCATTGGACAAATCCTCTAAACAAAAAATCAGCAAAGAAACATCAATCCTAAATTACTCACTAGACCAAGTGGGATTAATTGACATCTTCAGAACATTTCACCCCAAAGTCACAGAATATACATTCTTCTCCAGTGAACATGGTTCATTTTCAAAGATAGATCATATGTTGGGTCATAAGAAAAGTCTCTTCAAATTCAAGAAGATAGAAATCATATCAAGCATTTTCTCAGACCACAGTGGCATAAAACTGGAAATCAAGTATAATAAAAACAATAGAAAGAAATCAAACACATGGAGACTAAACAGCATGCTATTAAAGAATGACTGGGTAACCAGAGAGATCAAGGAAGAAATAAAAAACATCATGGCAACAAATGACAATGACAACACAACAATCCAAAATTTATGGGACACAGTGAAAGCAGTCATGAGAGGGAAGTTCATAGCCTTACAAGCCTACTGCAAAAAACAGGAAATAATGGTAATAAATTACCTAAACCTACAACTCAAAGAGCTAGAACGAGAGCAACAAGAAAAGCCCAGTGTACTCAGAAGGAAGGAAATAGTGAAGATCAGAGTGGAAATAAACAACTTGAAGACCAAAGAAACAATTCAAAAGATCAACAAAATAAAGAGCTGATTCTTTGAAAGGATAAAGAAGATTGATGGACCTCTAGCCAGGCTCATTAAGAAGCAAAGAGAGAAGACCCAAATAAACAAAATCAGAAATGAAAGAGGAAAAATAACAACAGACCCTGTGGAAATACAAAGGATTGTTAAAAAATACTATGAACAACTCTATTCCAACAAATTGGACAACCTGCAAGAAATGGACATTTTCCTAGAAAAATGTCCCAAAACTGAATGAGGAGGAAGCCAAACATCTCAATAGTCCACTAACTATAGAAGAAATTGAAGCAGTAATAAAAAATCTTCCAGCACATAAAAGCCTGGGACCAGATGGCTATACAGGAGAGTTTTACCAAATATTCAAGGAATAATTAAAACCTATCCTCCTCAGACTATTCAAAAACATTCAAGAAGAAGGAACACTTCCAAACACCTTCTATGAAGCCAGCATCACCCTAATACCAAAACCAGATAAAGACAACACAAGGCCAATATCTCTCATGAACATAGATGCCAAAATCCTCAACAAAATTCTAGCAAACCAGATCCTGCAGTACATCAGAAAGATCATACACCATGACGAAGCAGGATTCATCCCAGAAAGCAGGGATGATACAATATCCGCAAATCAATAAATGTGATACATCACATAAACAAATTGAGAGATAAAAATCACATAGTCATATCAATTGATGCAGAAAAAGCATTTGACAAAATCCAACACCGTTTCTTGATAAAAACTCTCAGTAAAGTGGGAATAGAAGGATCATACCTCAACATCATAAAAGTCATATATGATAAACCCACAGCTAACATCATACTCAATGGGCAAAAACTAAAACCATTTCCCCTAAGAACAGGAACAAGACAGGGATGCCCACTCTCACCTCTCCTGTTTGACATAGTACTGGAAGTATTAGCCATTGCAATTAGACAAGAAGAAGAAATAAAAGGCATCCAAATTGGAGAAGAAGTAAAGTTGTCCTTATTTGCAGATGACATGATATTGTACATAAAAAACCCAAAGGACTCCATTCCAAAACGAATTGACTTAATTAATGAATTCGGCAATGTAGCAGGAACAAAATTAATGCTAAGAAGTCTGTGGCATTTCTATACACTAATAGTGAAATTATAGAAAGAGAAACTAAAAAATCAATCCCATTTACCATCGCACCAAAAAAATTAAGATACCTAGGAATAAACCTAACTAAAGAGGTAAAAGACCTATATGCAGAAAACTACAGGACACTGAAAAAAGAGATAGAGGAAGATGTTAACAGATGAAAGAGCATACCATGCTCATGGATTGGGAGAATCAACATCATTAAAATGTCCATACTACCCAAAGCAATCTACAGATTCAATGCATTACCCATTAAAATAGCAACGACATATTTCACAGACCTAGAAAGAATTCTTCATAGATTTATCTGGAACAAAAAAAGACCACGGATAGCTACAGCAATTGTGAGAAAGAAGAATAAAGTGGGTGGGATCTCAATACCAGACTTCAAGCTATACTACAAAGCAACTGTTCTCAAAACAGCATGGTACTGGCACAAGAACAGACATATAGACCAATGGAATAGAATAGAGAACCCAGATATCCACCCAAACCAATATGCTCAATTAATGTTTGACGAAGGAGGCATGAAGATTCAATGGAGCCAAGATAGCCTCTTCAATAAATGGTGTTGGGAAAATTGGACAGATACATCCAAAAAAAAATGAAACTGGACCACCAACTTACACCAAATACAAAAATAAACTCAAAATGGATACAGGACTTAAACATTAGAAGGGAAACCTTAAAAATACTAGAGGAATTCACAGGCAGCTCAATCTCAGATATATGCCGAAAGAACTTCTTCACTGATACTGCTCCAAAGGCAATGGAAGCTAAAGAAAAAAATAAACAAATGGGACTACATCAAAATAAAAAGCTTTTGCACAGCAAAAGAAACCATCAACAAAACAACAAGAAAGATCACTGTATGGGAGAACATATTTGCAAATGTTATCACTGATAAAGGTTTAATCTCCAAAATATATAGCCAACTTATACAACTTAATAAAAGGAAGATGAACGATCCAATAAAAAAAATGGGCAACGGACCTAAATAGAACCTTTTCAAAAGACAACAGAAGGAAGGCCAAGAGACACATGAAAACATGTTCAAAGTCATTAATCATCCGAGAGATGCAAATCAAAATGACAATGAGATACCATCTTACACTTGTCAGAATGGCAATCATCAACAAATCAACAAACGACAAGTGTTGGCGAGGATGCGGAGAAAAAGGAACCCTTGTGCACTGTTGGTGGGAATGCAGACTGGTGCAGCCACTGTGGAGAACAGTATGGAGTTTCCTCAAAAAACTAAAAATGGATCTCCCATTTGACCCTGTAATCCCACTCTTAGGAATTTATCCGAAGAAATTACAAACACCAACCAGAAAGGATTTATGCACCCCTATGTTCATAGCAGCACAATTTACAATAGCTACAATTTGGAAACAGCCTAGGTGCCCGTCAGCAGATGAGTGGATCAGAAAACTGTGGTACATCTACACAATGGAATACTATGCTGCCATTAAAAAGAAGGAATTCTTACCATTTGCAGCAACCCGGTTGGAACTGGAGAGCCTTATGCTTAGTGAAATAAGCCAGTCAATGAAGGAGAAGCATCACATGATCGCACTCATTGGTGGATAATAAAGAACATTATAAACTGATGAACAAAAGGATAGATACAGAGACAGTAAAGCTTCAAACAGACTGTGAAATTACAGCAGGAAGATTAAAGTTAGGTGAGGTAGATAAGAGATCAATCAAAGGACTTGTATGCAGGCATATAAGTATAACCAATGAACATAGACACTGAGGGGTTGGGGTATGCTTGGGAGGGAGGGGGGGCAATGGGGAGATATGTATAAAAAATTAATAAAAAATTAAAAAAATGTGTGAAACCTGCTCCTGGCCTAGGAAGGGATCACTTTTTGTAATTTTTCTGTGAGTGATGAAGAGGAACAGGTAGTTTCTAATAATTTGGTGCAAGGTTCTATTTATAGCTACTAAATCCAACCTGTCAGCTGGGTTTTCACATTTTCTGTCTTCACTAACTGTTCTTGTTCTAGACCAATCAACAGTCACGTGAAGCCATCCAAACTTTGATGGTGTATTTGCTAATTTCTCTTCCTTGTATTCATTTTTGCTATATGAGTTTCTCTGACTTATTATAAGTATTCTACCATTTAGAATTGGGATATATTAATGGGGAATTGAAACTTTTACTGCTATATAGTGACATTCTTTTTCCTAAAATTATTTTTGTTTTAAAGCTTATTGGACTGATACTGACAATCTCTTTTGGTTGGTGAATTCAGTCCATTCTTTTTTGACTGATTCTATTTTTTAGTTTTCTGATCCTATTGTCCCTTCTCTGAATGAAGACAGTGTCCTAGTTTCTGTTCTCCTGTGGCATCTCACCACCTGCTCTAGCCTCAGCACACACACACACAGCTGTTTGGTAGATTCTGCAATCCTTTTTACAATTTTGCAATAACTGAAAGCAGTTGTGATCATAAATTATCTAGAAATATAACAAGTAATCACAAACAACAAACATTACAAGTAATGGATCTTGTTGAATTTTAGAGATGGCCTCTATACGAATCTAGCCTGAACTATGGCTGGGATCAGAAATCCAATGTTAGTTCACTTTTGCCTACAGAAAGAATTCCGGTGCAACTCTGTACTCGCTTGCTGATTTGTGAAAACCAGTTACCAGGCTCTGGCATAAATTACACACTCACTTTTAGGCAATATTTACTAGAGGTGGTACCTGACTCAGTTTCCTATATAAATAAGTTATTTATAACTAGAGGCCTGGTGCATGAAATTCATGCATGGGAGGGGGGGTGCCTTCAGCCCAGCTGCACCCTCTCCAAACTGGAAACCCTCAGGGGATGTCTGGCTGTCTGAGGCAGAGCCTTCCAAACTTGTTTGGTCATGATGCAGTGTAAAAAATGCATTCTCTGGGTAAGCACACGATGCGCATGTGTACACATGCATGCACATGTGTGTGCACACACATGCATTCACATATATGCCACGTGCACATGTACATGCACACACATATGCACCCTTCCTATATATGACAAACTCTGATGTTTGCTATTCTGTCCTCCTCTACTTGACCTTCTTTCACTGAAAATATCCATTAAAGGTTTTCACTGCCCACTGATAGGTTATGACTTAGTTTCAAAAACACTGGCTTTATAAGACTCTTACACTGAAACAGAAAGTTAAGAAGGCAATAAAAGTTTTCTTCAAAATGAAAACTTACATGTTTCCTTCATCATTGTATACCCATCTGGTGGTTCTGATGCCTTGGTGGTAGGAAGCCTAGTAGTAGATACAGGTATTCACGTGCAGAGCAAATAGCAAGCAGCCCGCAGTCTGCATGACCCTATGGAGGATGGCAGAGCAGGGACTCACGCTAGCGGTTCCTTCTTCTGACCATTGCTGCTGAGTCTCCTTGCTCCAAATCTGGGCATTAACTCCCAAGCGACAGTGAGCCCCTCTCTTTCCATCTAGTTGTAGAATTTCCACTCAGCCAGCTTTCCTGTGGTTCTGGATGATGTCCGTTCTGTCTTTTAGCTGTAGTTTTGAAATTGTTGTGTAAGGCAGCAGTTTAGGTGTTCATTTATACCGCTATCTTGGTTTCCTGAAAGTTGCTCATCTCTCAACAGGAGCTTCCCGCTACTCTCACCTGAGAAGATAAAGAGATGGCCTGCCCACTGGTGCTGAGCATGAGGTGTCTGCGCTGCTAGGACACAGTCCTGGTCAGGCCTTTGCCATCTAGAGCTGTCCTGAGGGCCTGAGGCTGTTTCCCTCTCCACTGAAGAGACCATGGCCTGGAGGGTGGAGTCTTATTGGAAGCCTGAGAGGTACCCTGGTCCCCTCTCAGCATAGCACTGGGGATAGACTGTTTCACCCCACTAGCTCTCATTTTCCTTGCTGCTACAATGAAGTTGATTGGAAGAACCAGCAAGGTAAAGAATATTCAGCTTAACAAAGCACACACCCCTCACCCCCATGTTCTCCACGGCTGCTGTGCCCTGGTGCCAGCATCTGTGCGAAGCCCACCGAGGTTTACACAACCTCTGGCCTTCCTCTTAAGAGGCTGTCTTTGGAAATAGCTACTCTTGCTATGGCTAATGATTTACATGAAATCCCAGACCCAGAATCTCTCCATATTTGTGTTAGTTACCCCATGAAGCTATGAGTTATAAGTATTTATGTCTTAGAATCTGTGGAACAGGTAATGCACTTACACATTCAAACAGTAGCAAGTACATACCTTCACGAGTCTTGCCTCAGTCTATCCCCTTTTCCTCCATGCCTCCCATCCTGCCTGCTAATATTTTCACTGGATTTTTTTGTAGCCTTCCACTGTTTACATGTACTCAGAAAAATGGAATATTTTCACTTTCTGCTATACAAAAGTTAGTATTGTTATGTACACTGCTCTGTAACGAGCTTGTTTTTCACTCAGCAATTTATCTTGGTGGTCTTTTCATACCAGTTCATGGATAACTTCCTCTTTATTTATTTATTTATTTTTGTATCACAAATTGTGTTCTATTATATAGATGTACCACGATGTATTTAACTAGTTCCTTGTTCATGGACATTTGAGCTGTACCCATGTTATGTAAATAATTTTGTTATAGAAAAGTATGTCTGCATTTTCTGGGATTATAGAATTTTGGGTGAGTACAGGAACTGGGAGACTGTCTGATAGGACTATTTCCTTTTATAGCCAGTATTCCAGGTATTCAGTGAGTGCGTGAGCAAAAAGGACAAATGGGAAAGAATAAAACATGAGACTCATTAGTAGCTATAGTTGTGTGTGAAGACCAAAGTATTCCTGTTCCAGTGATAAAACACCTGCTATGAGATACAGAATGAAAACAGCAAAGTCACCTCCCAGCAGTGGATGCAATGATGTGTTTCCTTCTTGAGTTTTAAAAATTTATAGCAATGATGAGGACAGAAAAACAGAGTAGAGTTTGGGTGAAGGAAGAACATTGTACTTTTGGGATATTTTAAATCACTTCAAAATTCCCATAATTAAAACAAGACAATTACAAGTAAGAATCCTATCTAATAAAAGAGAAATATGCAAATTGGCCATACCTCTGCTATACCAACAAGCCACACCCACCAGCCACACCCACCAGCCAATCAGAGCGAGTAGGCAAATTAACCCAACCAAGATGGCTATAGCCACAGAGAGAGCAGGAGGGAAGTTGGGTTGCCCCTGGCGATGGAGGAAGCCAAGGTTTCCACAAACCCTTGCGGTACTTAAGGCAACAAAGTTTCAATGGCTGAGCAAGCAGAAGGCTTGGCTCCGCTCCAGGCTACAAAGTTTCAATTGTATAAGATAAATAAATCCCAAATATCAGGGCCTCCTCTTGGATCGCTGGGGGGCATGGCTGTCCTGCAAACCACCACAGGCCTCTCGCCCAGGCCACCCCACGCCCCAAGGGAACACCCACCCTGACCCAGGATACCCTTCAGGGCACACCAGCTGGCCCCCACCCATGCACCAGGCTTCTATCTTATCTAATAAAAGAGTAATATACAGATTGACCATCACTCCAACACACAAGATAACTGTCCCCATGTGGTCAAAAGATCCTGCCCCCATGTGGACACAAGAGGCCAGCAGGAGAGGGCAGTTGGGGGTGATCAAGCTTGCAGGGGAGGGCAATTGGGGGCAAACAGGTTGGCAGGGGAGCAGTTAGGCATAAAACAGGCTGGCAGGGGAGTGGTTAGGGGGTGATCAGGCTGGCAGGCAGAAACCATTAGGGACAATCAGGAAGACAGGCAGGTGAGCAGTTGGGAGCTGGCAGTTCTGGATTGTGAGAGGGATGTCCGACTGCCCATTTAGGACCGATCCTACCATGATCGGGCCTAAATGGGCAGTCGGACATCCCTCAAGGGGTCCTAGATTGGAGAGGGAGCAAGCTGGGCTAAAGAAACACCCTCTCCCCTGTACATGGATTTCATACACCAGGCCTCTAGTAAAAGAGTAATATGCAAATTAACCACTCTGCTCCACACACAAGGCACGTCCACCACCCAATCAGAAGCTAGTATGCAAATTAACCCAAACCAAGATGGCTGTGGCCACAAGTGAGCAGGAGGCTTGAGTTTTCCTGGCAATGGAGGATGTCAAGCTTTCTGCACAATCTGGCTACCCCAGGCCTCCACTCAAGGCTACAAAGTTTCAATTAAAGAAGATAAATAAATCCCAACAAAAATGGTGGCAGCCGCAGAGCTGAAGAGAGCAGCAAGCTTGAGTTGTCTCCAGCAATGGAGAAAGACAAGCTGCTGCAGCCCTGGCCTGACTTGGCCTCCGCTCAAGGCTACAAAGTTTCAATTGTAGAAGATAAATAAATCCCATATATCAGGGCCTCTGCTTGGTTTGCTGGGGGGTGTGGCCATCCTGCAAATCAACACAGCCCCCTCACCCAGGCCTCCCCATGCCCCAAGGGAACCTCCACCCTAATCTGGGACACCCTTCAGGGCAAACCAGCTGGCCCCTACCTGTGTACCAGGCCTCTATTAAAAGAGTAATATGCAAACTGACCATCACTCCAACACACAGGATGGCTGCCCCCATGTGGTCAAAGATGGCTGCCCTCATGTAGACACAAGATGGTCAGCAGGGAGGGCAGTTGAGAGGGACCAGGCCTGCATGGAGGGCACTTAGGGGTGATCATGTCTGCAGGGGAGGGCAGTTAGGGGCAAACAGGCTGGCAGGGGAGCAGTTAGGCATCAATCAGGCTGGCAGGGGAGTGGTTAGGAGGTGATCAGGCTGGCATGTAGAAGCAGTTATGGGCAATCAGGAAGGCAGGCAGGTAAGCAATTGGGAGCCAGCAGTCCTGGATTGTGAGAAGGATGTCCACCTGCCCATTTAGGCCCGATCCTAGTCAGACATCCCTCCAGGGGTCCCAGGCTGAGAGGGTGCAGGCTGGGCTGAGGGGTCACCCGCCTCCCTGCACAAATTTCGTGCACTGGGCCTTCTAGTATCAATAGAGTTATCTTACCTTCAATATCCTGTTTGTCCTAAATATTGGATTAAAGCCAAAGAAGAGGCAGAACACATTCAATGGCATCACTGAGGTGACATCCAGCTGTTGGGAGAACATGTGTGCAGTTATGTCAAGTCTGCGTGCTTTTGGACGTGGGTTATACCCACGTATGTAGAAGCTGACAGCCACCATCACTATTTTGTGTAGCTTAACACTAAACTGCCTGCACTCAAACATGTGGTGTCACCTGAAGCAACAGCCCATGGAGACAAGGCAGCCAGGCCCATACCCTCTGAGCCCTGGGGTGGGTGGGGAGGGAAGAGATGTGAGAGGGAAGGGACGTGATCTCTGAGCCCTCCCCAGGGGCCTTGGTCTCTGAGCTCACAGGACCCCATTGCATCTGCGCAGGTATTGCAGAGGTGGCGTTGTTACTGATGCAGGAATACACTTGAAAAGTTTTAAACATGGGGCTCCAGGCTGAAAAGCAAGTCTGTTCTTGATTTTACTTGAAACCCCTGCTCATTCCCTGCAGTGCATATTTCTGCTCTTCCAGTTCTGGGTGCTCACACTAATGAAGGTGCGGGCTCAGGTGGCCACCTCCAAGCTTCTGATCTGTCCACCTGGGGTCACAGGCGAACAGTGTACACCTGCCCTCAGGTGTGGGCCGAGGCTGTGCGGTGAGGAGGGGGAATCATGCAGTTTCCAGTCAACGGCATCGTCAATGTGGGGGAGGGCATTGCAGTGCGGTTCCACCAGACACATGTAATTTGGGTCTGTCTTGTGTTTCTATACCCTGGTCTCCCACCTCTGAAAATTCTGAATGACAGTATCTTTCTTGAGGGCCTGCTGGATCAAACTTCTTTACGTAAGAAAATTATTCACTTTCATTATTTTTTAGGTGACACTGAAAAGTGGGTTACATTAAAACATTTATTTATTGAAGACAATGAAAGGTAGTGAAAAGCATCCTATGGGGCCACATTATGGAAGGGGAGGCACTGAGCTGTGCTCCCCAAGAACAGAGGCACTTCTGGTTTGCGATGACCCCACTGGCTATTAGAAACCAATTACTAACAGTACTGGTTTGTAAACTGCATCATATCCTCAACCCCTGGGCTTTATCCTGCGGATGTTGAGCCTCAGGACAAGCTGAGGGTGAAAGGAACAGCTATTAACAACATCTCCCGTGTGAGACAGGCAGGTGCTGCCCCAGCTGCGGTGCCTCCAAGTTCAGAACATATTAATCTTCAAAAAACATGCTTTCTTTGATTTCAGAGAGGAAGGGCAAGGGAAAAAGAGAGAAACACCAATGATGAGAATCATTGATCACTTGCCCTGCATGCCCCCCACTGTAGATGGAGCCTAAAACCCAGGCATGTAGCCTGACCAGGAATCAAACTGTAACCTCCTGGTTCATAGGTTGACAGTCACTGAGCACACTGGCTGGGCCATATCATGTTTCTTTTTAACCTGTAAAAAACCGATCTGTCCAAATGAAGCTTTTACTCGCTGTCTATCTACCTGGCCCCCTGACTTCTTTCAGCTGCCAGGCCCTCGTTCTGGTTGACGTTGACACGTGCAGGGGGGTCGTGTGATGACTCACTTCTCGATGATGGGAACTGAGTGGTGCTGACCAGCACTGTGCGCTGTGCACCGGCAAAGCCTGGGGGACACAGGCTGAGAGGCGCGTGGGTCCTCAGAAGTTGCCAGGCCTCTAGTGCAGTCGCCTAGCACAAAAGTGCCTCTGCCTTGGTGCACACTGCTGCGGAGGGCTCAGGGCAAGCGAGAGCAGGAGCAACCACAACGAAATACTAGTGAGTGCAAGCAGCCCAATTAAATACAGGAGTAATCTCCCCTCATCACATTCAAGAGAGTGATGAAGTGTGAGTGAGCTTGGGGCACTTGGAAAGAAGATGTTCCTCTCGGTAGTGTGCACCCAGTAGAGCAGCTTTTTAACAAGTGTGTCTGAGCAGGCAGCCTTGTTTATAAAGAAAATGAGCTGGATATAAAAACACACAGAAAGGCATTTTAATCACCATACATCAGCAAGTGGGACAATTTGTCACCTAAACCCAGATTTGGGTTTTTTAAACAAAATTTGAGGCCACTAAAGTATTGTCCTTGAAATGGGAGGTTGGAGTTCACTCCTTCAGATTGGTTGACATTGGGTGACCCCCAAATTTCTTCCTGTGTCTCACAGTTAGGGGGAACGAACAGAAGGTAACAAGCTCTTGGCTGTAAATGATTTCGGGTGAAGAACAAGGTTATGCTACCATTGGAGGAAAGGGAGAGGCCATGCTGTATAACTTAACTATTCACTTCTCTTGTATTTCTCATTCTCATACCGAATGAGAAAGAAAGGGGAGGGAAAGTAACTGTGTAGGCTCTTACATCACCATGCACATGAATGAGGCTAGCATTCCGTGTGGGCAGGACAAGGCCCAGCCACACCCCTTACTGACGTCGAACTCCGAGAGTCCATGTGGCCCAGCCTTCTGTTCTGCGATAAAGACCCCCATGTGGAGCGACACATCTGCACCTCAAGGAAGCACGCGTGCACCGCTGGGGCGCCTCCTCCCTCGCCTCTAATAAACCTCACCTATGCAAACTGTTCCCAAGGCTACAGTTGTGAAAGAAAGCAGGTTTTCAGGTAGAAATGTATGGTGGGAGTTAAAACTAAAATGGCAATGGGTTGCTTAAATAATTTTGCATTTGTAAATCACCTACCTGAAATTTTGTAGAACTCCTGTAGTGCCTCGCTAGCTCATGAGGATCCATCTGAAATATATTTATATTTTAACCGTTTTAATAAACTATTTTCTCACTTAAAAAATACTGTTTCTTCAGTTTCTAACACAATGTCTAACACATAGTAGGTGCTCTCAATAAATGTGTGGTAAGTGATAAAGAAGTAGGATAGCGTTTGTTAACATTCAGACCTAAAAGAACTAATGCTAATGTTGAACTTGGATCCTTACATTTAGTTATAGGCAGGAAGGACTTGTCTATGTGTTATTAATTAACGGACAAAGCATGATGACTTATACACATGGAAGTAGCCCACCGGGCTATCCAAGTTCAGGGTTCTTCAGGATGTTTGAGTCACTCCCCATTCCCTGCCCTCGCCCTTTTGGCTAGAATTCTTCCCATGTACACATACTAAATGTGAAAGAAATATATCAGACATGCTTGTTTAATGATTTTTACTGTGTAAAACGGCTTACTGAGCCCCAGACCAAGCTTAGGACCAACCTGTCAGCACCTTCGAAGCTTAAGTGGGGCCGATGGATTCATTGCAAGTGCTAAGAAATGAAGGTGAATTATCCCTCCCAACGCTGGGAGAATGGATTTAGCACATTTGTGCCTTTCCTTTCAGAGTTGTCTAATCTCTTATGATTGAAAAATGTAAATGATACTGCAACTTGGTAGATTGAATGGAAATGCCAGAAGAGATTCTAAATCACTCTATTCTGGAGCCTTAAGTGATGTGGTTTCATTAATTTTATGAGGATCAGCTTACTGGTTACAACAGGCACTTATTTTTAAAATGGTGCCCTGTGTAATTCTCTCTCTTCCCAGCCTCATCAATCTGCAGGCACATTTCCTCAGGGGAGGCTTACTCTGGGAAGGTATGCTAATGCATCTAAACTCTGAATGATAAGTGATAAAGGAGTAGGATAGCATTTGTTAACATTCAGACCTAAAAGAACTAATGCTAACGTTGAACTTGGATCTTTACATTTAGTTATAGGCAGGAAGGATGTGCCCAGAAATTATTATATTTACTTATTTACCTCTTCTCATAAACGATCCATAAAAATGCCATAATTCACATGGAACAGATAGATGTGTTTCAGAAATAAGAACGTCCTCTGCAACACTTTCAGTGCAGATGAAATGATTACTCAAGAAAAGGAAGTCCTTGAACCAAGGTTGCCATCCATTGACCCCTCCATCATTTTTTGCACAGACTCTGCCTTCCCAGGAGAGAGGGGCTGAACACTGGCCTGCTCCCAAAAACCTCTCCTCAGGAAAGAGCTAGAGCGACATGCACAGCCAGGAGACAAGAGGGAAGAGCAAGTGCGGATGTCATCCATCTGATCGGTCAGCAACTTCACATTCGTCTTCCAGATGCCAGGCCCGCGCCCAGGTGCCCATGCTGTCTTCTCTGACCCTCACAGGGATTTGTGAGTGGGGTCCTATTATTCCCATTCTATGGATGAAAATGATGGTGTTCAATGAAAGGGTTCATTGTTTCAGAGATGCAGCTTGACCCTGATGTTTGTTTCTACTTCATCCCAATGAGCTGAGTTGTTAACAAAGAAGTAAGGGAAGTGTGACTAAGCCTGCAGCACACCAAGCAGGGAGCGGTTACTTTGCTTCCTGGTGGGTCAGTTTATAAACAGTGACTCAGAGGCGCTCTCTCCTGGCAGGCCTGACAGACACTGTCACCGGAGGGCACTGAGTGTGTCCCTGCAGGCATGAAAGTTCCTAGCCAACCATCCCACTGTTACTTCTGCTCCACCACTGCTGTCCATAAAGGAAAGGAGGAATGAGCTGTTTGATGGTCCCTCATTAGCGTGCTGCTCTCTCATTAGCATGCTACTGTCTGTTAGGGCAGTCCATTGTGGAAACTACTCCACAGGATGGAAAACCTGTGGCCTCCCCTCTCCCCCCATTCCCCGCACTCCCCAGCTTCCTCTGCTGGGACCTTCAGCATCCCGAACTGTTGTTTGCTACTTTTCTGTTTCCCCTCAAGGTCCCGGGGAATTAATATTTCCATCCTCCAGTCTTGGAATGCTTGGCAATAGAGGGTGTTCGATAAATGCTTGCTGCATGCATGCAAGAATGAATGAGTGAAGGAATGAATGGATGAATGATCTGCCCATCCACCAAAAGTAGTGAGACTCAGGTTGGGTGGTCAACTGGCAACTCAGGAACTTTCTTTTCAAAGTGTAATCAAGTCTCAAAGGTGAAAATGACCTACCCTAAATTAAAGAAACCATTACATGTCTTTTGAACAAACAAGGCAATTCATCTCTGTTCTGCATTTGTAGCTGGTGATAACGTATTTTAAATAGAGCCTACTGAGTGTGTTTTCATTGGTTATTTTTCCTGGTTTCAATAGTCCATTGTGGCAAAGGCCTCCTAGAAAATGGAAAATAAAAGTCTCCCCTCTGATTCTGTCATTTTCATTTGTCAAACATTGATTTTCTCCCCCTTGCATCTAATGGAAGTTGAAATGAGCTCCGTGTGTGCTGTTTACTTCCCATTTGTCCACCAGCATCGTCATTCATCATGCGGCCCCTGAGCCTGGGCAGGCACGGGAGAGTGCTGAGGTCTGATTTCCACAGGAGTGGTGCTGTGAATACATTTTTGCTACAGCATCAGCTCTGGCCTTTAGAATTTCTTTCTAGGAGAGATTTCAAGTACAAGGAAGCACTCTATAGCAAATAACATTTTAAAAATCACCAGAATTATTCCATCAAGCTTTCTGCTAATTTAAGATCACCTGAAGACTCAAAAGAGAATATTGAGGTGATTAAGAAACCTACCTCTTTTCTTCCCAAAACACAGAATGCAGTGTTACTCCCTGGTCATTCTGCTCTCCCTACTGTGATGTTGACAGGTCTGTTCTGTGCCACCAAGTGGGCTGGAGGCAAGACAGCACAGTGGCATTGGTTGGAAAGGAAACTAGGGGAGGTGGGGGCAGAAGTTGTAGATTGGGTCTGTGCTCATGAGAACGTCCTCCTGTCTGCCTTCCCTAACTGGGCATGCAGTCCCTCAGTGGGAAATGAGTCCCAGAGACCATTGCCTTAAGAGTAGGCAAATGTTTTTTGAGTAGGCACTGCAATTCTGGGGAGAAAGCTGCAAAGTGAAGTGTGAACAGAAGACAGGCCCTTAGTATATTAATTAAAAGCTGCACCACCAAGGATTGATCCTGCTTGTGCTTGGCACGGCCTGCAGGCGTGGCTTCCTCCTTGGGGTCTTGGGTCTCCTGCCTTGGTGTTCATGGTTCTCTCCCAACAGCATGGCCCAATGGTGGATCTCACATGAAAAGCCTCATTCTGTGCTATCTGCTAGGCAGCCCCGCCACCAGTGGTTTTGGGCCCTGGAAGGATGGTGGTGTGGCTGAGAAACCAGGATTTTCCATGTCATTTCATCTTAATTAATTAGGATTTACATTTGAATGGACATATGGCTCATGGCCAGTGCACTGGACAGCGTGGGAGTCCACTCCCCAAGCGGCCACTTGTACCTGGACCTGACTTGTGTGCGGCTGCAGGGAGAGTGCTGGGTGCTGGCCACGGTGATGCACAGCCTGGCAGTCTCCACAAAGCTCACAGCTGCGGGATCCAGAAGGCGAGCAGCACTGGATGAACTACCTGCCTGATTTTACTTTATTTTATTATTTTATTTTTTTCTGCCTGATTTTAAGGTGCTGAGGTGAATGGCAGGCGGTAACAGGACAGAAGACGGCTGCCTAACTCACACTCTGAGGCTCCAGCACCAGAGTATCAGCCACCTCCCTGTGCACGGTGCTGGATGCTTTACGTTATCCAGGTGAGCCCTGTGTCCAGTGTTGACTCTCAGAACCACATCATCTTTGTACCCTCGCGTCCTACCCAATGCTGAGGAGCTCGAGCGGGCCCAGCGCTGAGCTGGGTGAGTCCGCCGGATGAGTCCTGGGTCTGAGGCCGGAGCGAGTCCCCTGCCCTGAAACCTCAGTACCCCCTCCCGCCCCCGCCCCCGTCCGTAGGGCAGATAATCAGGCCGCCCCCTCCGCGCGGCCCTTCCCAGCGCACCCCCCCGCCACACACACACACACACACACACACACACACACGAGACGAAGGCGCTACCCTCCTCTCTTTTCCAGGACCAGCGCCCCGAGGCGCGGGAGCTGCGGGGAGCTGCGGCAATTCCGGTGTCGTCACTGCTCTGCCGAGGCCCAGCGGTCAGACCCACAGATGGAGAGGGCAATGGGCTCCCAGGAGGCAGGGGCTCTCCGCCAGCTCGGAATGACACCCCGCCCGGATCGCCTCGGCCCGCCCACTCACTATGACGTCACCTCCGCGGGTGACAGGCAGCCGGGCTGCACCAGCAGTGCGTCACACAGGTAGATGACGCCACACACGCCGCCCACCGTGAGCCAGCAGCGCGCGGCCCGGGCCTGGCACGGGAAGGCCGGGCGCGGAGCGGCCCCCAGCTCCAGCGCAGCGCAGCAGCCACAGCGGGAGGCGCGTCTGAGGAGCAGCCGCGTGACCGCCCGCGAGCTCCGGCAGCCCAGCGCCTCGCGCCGGCGGCCTTCCCGGGGCTACGGTCATCGGCTCTTCCATGTCGGAAGGAGCGTGCAGAAGTGGACCCCGAGTCGTGCCCACAGGATGTGCCCCCCCCCCCCCCCCGCGGGTGTGACGGCCGCCGCTCCCCCAGGGCAGGCTGATGGGGCCCAGAGGCCGCCACTTGCCCTCACAGCGCCCCTCCTCTGCCCAGAGGCCTGTGGGGGACTTGCTCGGGCTCCAGCTCCCCAGGCGGAGCCACCAAGCAGCGGACGCCTGAGCAGGACATCTGGCAGGGAGTCCGCGCTTTTGGTTCAGAGCCTTTCAGGTGGGCAGGGAGCACAATCTCCTGACTGGGCCGGGCTTCCGCTGGGACGGCCGCCCCTCAGGAGACGGACGACCCAGTGCAGGAGTCCATGCAGCTGGGGAGCCGCACTCTGGAGGCCCGGCCTGCTGTGTGCACCGCACAGCTGCGGCTGGGCTTTGTAGGGAAAAGGAGGAAAGTGTTGTTAGGAGGCTACGTTAGCTTCAGGAGCAGAGAGCTTGACTTTTCTGAAGTCAGAACTTTCCAGAATCTCCCCCTCCTAATACAGGTAGAGGCGGCTTTTTGTGACATTTAAAATGGCGACATTCATGGACATATCCAGGTATTGAAATCACTGGAATTTAGAAGTAAACAGCAGGTTGAAAGCTCATGAGCGGATTGCCCGGAGGTGTCACAGATAGGATACTTAGAACGCAAGCATGGTTCTCAGATATTTTGTAGCGTAGTCAAGTGCTTGGATTTAAACAGAAAAGGAACATCAGGAACGCACACCATCCCTCATGTGTTAAATTCAGTTTCTCTAGGCTCGCATGTGTCCTTCAAGTTATGGACAAGTAAAGTTAAAAATACCCCTTTCGAGGAATCCAAGATGGCGGCATAGGTAAACACCTACCCTGCTGCCTCCCACAACAATTTCAAAACTACAACTAAAAGACAGAACAGACATCATCCAGAACCACAGGAAAGCTGGCTGAGTGGAAGTTCTACAACGAGAGGGAAAGAGAGGGGCTCACGGAGACCCAGAGGAGCTGCAAAAAGCTGAGGTACGGAGACGAGCGCGCTGAGAGAGCGGTGCAGGAGTACCTGGCTGGCTTTCTCTGGCAGGAGGGAGACAGAGACTCCCAACGGCATTGAACCCCTTATCTTATGACACTAAACCCCAGATCCAGCCGAAACTCATACGGGGGGAGTTTGGACTGTGAAAAGGGAGAGGTGCACGGAAATTTAGGGGAGTCGCAGAAGATGGGTCTGGTCTCGCACGCGCACGGTGCTGCTAGGAGGACAGATTGCTGATTGTGCCGCTGGCTTTCGCGAGTGGGCGGGAGACAGACCCTCCCAACTGCGCCACTTCTGAGTCCACTGGGCCCCTGTTTCGGGCGAAACCCTGGGGACCTAGACTCGTGTGGTCCTGGTGAGCAGGGGAGCTGGAAAGGCAGCGGTCAGAGGCACTGCGGACGCGTGTGCACAAGGACCACTCCAGCCATTACCCAGTCACGTGAGACTCAGGGGCAATGGAGGGCGGGGCCGACTCCACCCATCCCAAGCTCAATAGAGGCTTCTTCGGCTTTGCGTCTGCTATCATAAAGCTGAATTCAACACAGAAGTTTCCCTGGCATAGTGAAAATGCTGAGACAAGGGAAGGGATCACAAACAAAAGAAAGGGAGGAAAAAAACGACTGGATATAGAGTTCAAAACCACACTTATAAGGTTTTTCAAGAATATGCTAGAAAAGTTGGATAAATTTAGTGAGACCCAAGAGGAGATGGAAAAGGTCCAACTAAAGATGATAAAGGACCAAATAGAAATTAAACATACACTGAATGAAATAAAAAATATTATACAGAGTCCTAACAGCAGACCAGAGAAAGGCAAGAATCAAGTAAAAAATTTGCAATATAAAGAAGCAGACAACATTCAATTGGAAAAGCAAGAAGAGAAAAGAATCCAAAAATGTGAACATAATGTAAGGAGACTCTGGGACAGCTTTCAGCGTACCAACATCAGAATTGTGGGGGTGCCAGAAGAAGAGATAGAGCAAGATAGTGAAAACCTATTTAAAGAAATAATGACTGAAAACTTCCCACATCTGGTAAAAGAAATAGACTTACAAGTCCAGGAAGCACACAGAACCCCATGTAAAAGGAATCCAAAGGGGACCACACCAAGACACATCATAATTAAAATACCAAGAGCAAAAGACAAAGAGAGAATATTAAAAGCAGCAAGAGAAAAACAGTTTATTACCTACAAGGGAGCACCCATTCGACTGTCAGCTGATTTCTCAACAGAAACAATGCAGGCCAGATGGGAGTGGCAAGAAATATTCAACGTGATGAATAGCAAGAACCTACAACCAAGAATAATCTATCCAGCAAAGCTAACATTCAGAATTGAAGGGCAGATAAAGAGCTTCACAGATAAGAAAAAGCTAAAGGAGTTCATCAACTCCAAACCAGTACTATATGAAATGCTGAAAGGTACTCTTTTAGAAGAGGAAGAAGAAAAAGGTAAAAGCTAAAAAATTATGAACAACAAATACACATCTATCAACAAGTGAATATAAAAATTAAGTGAATTAAAAATTTGATCAACAGAATAAATTGGTGAATGTAATAGAATCAGGAGCACAGAAAGGGAGTGGACTGATAATTCTCAGGGGGGAAGGGGTGAGGGGTGTACAGGGAGAAATCATACACCTATGGATGAGATCAATGGGAGGGAGCTAAGGGCAGAGGGAGGGGTGGGAGCTGGGTGGAGGGGTGCTATGGAGTGGAAAAAGAGAAACAAATGTAATAATCTGAATAATAAAGATTTAATTAAAAAATACCCCTTTCACACTGTGAAGGCACTTGAGTATTCCATACTGGCTCCTCTTACCCTTTTTGCCAAGAGGGACCCTCTTCTCACAATCCAATGGCCCTCAGCTGTAGCCTGAGCTTTCTATTCACGCTGAGGTTGAAGCTGTCTCTTGCCCAATGGTGTGAGCTGCACTCTTCCTGGAGAAGGAACCTGAGTTCCCTGAGATATGTGATCAGAGCCGGGGCCCCACCAGCAGACAAAGGGATCCCAAGGCAGGTACTAGGTATGGAGGCCACGGGGGTATAGGCTACCATGGAGACAGAACTGAACCTCACAACACCCTGCTTGGCCCCGGAGGATGACTGGTTAGCCAGAGACGGGTAAGATTCCTCAGGGGAGGAACAACCTAAGACAGGCACAGTTGCAGAGGGGCCATCAGGAGAGAACTTGGGGGTCAACAGAAGTGAGTCATAAACCCTCACCCCCACCAACCTTTCAGGGGCCTGAACCCTCACCCCTTCTGAGGGAGGTCTCCTGTCCCCATGGCTGCTTCACTTCCTACGCCCAGCACAGATCGGGACCCAGGTAACAGAAATTAGGCTGACAGCACCTGCCCTGTATCTAAATCCAGCCTAGCACCAGGAATGCTCAGGGCCTACTCAAGAATGTAAATAATCCTTTCCACTAATATTTACAGGGTAATCTAAGATTGTTGGTAGAGAATTAAATTTGACAGTAAAAGAGTAATCAAGCTTTCAGATTAAATTTAAGTTGGCTAATTGAAATAAGTGAATATTCAAGAAAATTTAATTATATTGGAAAAAAAGCTATTTCTAAAGTATTACCTAAAATTTCTATTGGTAGTTCATCTCATGGTAAAATTGCTTAACATACAATGAACATAAAGCAGTCATATTTTTGTGCAAAAATTAAAATTTAAAGTTATCAAGATTGCATTAAAAATTTACAGAAGTCTCCATTAAAAAAGGGGGGGTGGTAGTATGATAATATCATGTAAGGAAAAAATATCTGGTAAGTAAATTACATCTAGAAAATTTTTACTTTAGAAAATTAATTTTCACTTGTAATGCTAATAGCAAGACACCCATGAAAAACACACATGGTGTCAAAATAAGCCAAAGGAAAATCGTTAGGGCAAAAAGAAATAGGACCCCAAGTCAATTTTATAGAAAAGATTTCTTTATTAACTTTTGGTCAAGAATATGTTTATATACTTTGAGAAAACAACTCCAAGACCAAGTGGACTCCTGCAACAGAGAGGAATTGACAGGTCTGTTCCAACCACGAAGAAGGGAAACAGTCCAGAAATGGAAGACACTGATGACGCCTTAATCAGAGAGGGTTGGACCTGCATTGTCACCATTTGTCCACCATCCAGATACCATTGATGACGTATACACATAAGGAACTGTTTGACATTGAAACTGGGACTCAGAACTATTGGACATTGAAATTGAGACTCAAAACATTTTTTGTTCTTATAGGTTTATTTCTAGCCTGCAGAGGCAAGATGTTTTTAAAGAAAAGAATCAGGGAGGAAAAAACACAGATATAGAGGCAAAGAAACAGTGAACAGACTGTCATGCTACAGCGGGAAGACAGAGGAGGCTGCGGGGGAGGGCTGTAAGAGATCAACCAAAGGACTTGTATGCATGTATATAAGCATAACCAATGGATACAAGACACTGGGGGAGGTGGGGAGGGGGCAGGTGAGAGCATGTACTGGGGGTAGGGAAGGCCGGGGGGAGATCAATAGAGGGAACAAAAAAGGAGACATATGTACTACTATTTGTAATACTTTAAACAACAAAATAAATTACCCCTTTCAGCACATTTACCAAATTCCAGTGACGGCTGTTATGTTAGCTCTTCCCTTAAGAAACGAAGATATGATGCAGCCTTCCAGTTCAGAACCACGGGGAACCTCGCTCCGTGCTGTGCCTGACTGAACTGCCACCGCACAACCCCTCTGGTCCTTTGCACACACAAACCTGACACAGAGGCGTGGGCGTGGCGCAGGTGGGCGTGGCGTGCGTGTGGGCGTGGCGCTCTCCTTTACCTTTATTGCTTTCCTGAGTTTCAGTAAGCACATTTCTGAGATCCTTAGGGAGGCTGACAGTGGTCCCTGCCTCCCGGGATCATGGAATCCGTTGGTCTGTGACCCTGCTCTGGGTGTGTGCAGTAGTGGCTCGCGTCCCCCATGACCTCCTCCCAGAGCTCTGAGGACCAGGGGCTTACTGGTTGAGGGGCTGGCCTCAGAGGACAGGCCTCCCTCTGCCAGCCGCCTCCGGCAGAGGGCAGTCCTGAGCCACAGCCTTCTCACCAGGCCTCGCAGCTGGGCCGCTGCAAGCTCATGTACAGGAGGGGCTCCAGGTGGTTTGCTTTTTTGACTAAATGAGGGAAAAACTGCGATAGAGAAGGGCTCATGAGAAGATTAGCACAGGGACGGGTGACCTCGTCTTTCCCCTTCCCTGCATGCCCAGTCTGCAGCTGAATAGAAGGCCTAGAAAACCCAAGCATCAAACTTGATGGAGACAGGGTAGGTGCAAGCAGATGTCCAGTGGGAAAGGAGAAACAGAGGTGTCATTCCTGCCCACACTGCACCTCTGGAACGCCAGACCGCCTGGATCGTGTGGCTGGAAGAAGGAGCTTCGGCTGGCCTGTGGACAGGGCTCTAGGGCCACATGGTGAAGGGGTCCTGCATAGTCCCGGCCGATGTATATGGTGGGGCTCACTAGGGCAATCCAGCTGTGTTCATGGCTCAGCCCACAGGAAGCTAGCGGGTTATAAACAGTCAGTCTCCTCTAACAGCAGTTTCTCCAGCTGCTGATGGAGCAGGCAGTCAGAGGTTTGGGCATCAGGGGGATCTTACTTGAGAGATGCTGCCTTCTAGCTCTGAAGAGGAAAGGCTCCCCATAAATTGTGCTGAGGACCCCATCCTACAGCCACAGGCTCTGCCTCCTGCCAGTAACTGGGATGAGCCTGGAAGTAGATGGTGGTACCTCCAGGTAAGAGCACAGCCAGCCCTGGTTCAGTTGTAAGACCTGTGGCAAGAACCCAGCCAACCACCAGCCTTCTGACCTGTGGACCTGTGAGCTATGAAATGGGTGCTGTTTTAAGCCACTAAGTTTGTGATAACATCCTTTAATGAACTTCCTTCTAAAAAAAAAAAGCATACAAACAGGCTAGTACAGGGTACAAGATGTGAGTGATTTCCTAAGTATCCACCTTCCTTCCAAGGTCTGACCTAGGCCTCCTGGGCCCACACAGCCTGCATCACTCTCACTGCCTCACTCACGTCCACACCTTCCCTCTTCATCTACTTCCAGCTGGAACTCCTGGGGCTCACATGGAACCAGGATTCCATTTAAAGAGAAGCTAGTGTGACCCACCTCGACCCTTTCTGGGCCAGGCCCACATACACAGCTTCTCCGAAACTGCTCCCAGGCTAGCGGTGTGTCTCTCTCCCCTTCTGCTTATCACAGTATAATTCATTTCTCTTGCAAATGTCACAAGTCCTGTGCGAGCATCAAGATTCTTCAACTGTATCCAATAGGACCTTTCGGATTTTTCTCTAGAAGAGCGAAGGTGGAGGTGGTGGGAAGAGACCCAATACACCTTAAAGGGGATGGAAATAGGACATTAGGTTCACAAAACCCGAAAAACCCTTCTCCCTTATGAGTAAGGAATGTTGTTACAGATACTGCTTCACAGATTTCTTCTTAAAACCCTAGTATAACCTATATGTTGGTTCCCTGTCAGACAGTTGTTGAATGTCTATGTGTTGGAAATAAAGATGAGTTAGCCAAAGTCCCCGGTGGATGCTCACAGATTCATGAGAGGCAGGGATGTGAGTAACTAAGTAATAATCAACTGTAAAGACACGCATACATGGGACTTGGCCTGGGGTGCATGAGGGCTGCACAGAGACAGCATCTTAGACTGAGAAACTTAGCAGGGCGTCCATGGAGAAATGGAAGGAGGCTTTCTGGGCTGTGAGAACAATGCGCTCCAGGGTGGATAGACATTCGATGTGACATGAACAGTGCACCTAGGGCTGGGTGGCGGGCGGAGAGTGGGCCAGGTTCTGGCTGCTCTGTTACCTGCATCAGCCCACAGGTTAAGGGAGCTACGCAGATGCAGAACAGGTGGGTGCTTTGGAGAAAAGGAGCAGTGAGCATGCAGAAGGTGAGATTAGAGCCGATAAGGGCAAAAGAGAATAAAAAGCTATTTACAGGCAGAAATCAAAGGATTTGAACTTTCCGGATCTTTTGGACAAACTCAAAGAAGGAGTTGAGAAGAACGCCAGGTTTCTATTCTGAGAGACCAGATCCCCAAAGATGAAGTCACGTGACATGGGGATTCAGAAAGGACCTGTTGGTTTGCTTTGCAGTGGTGACAGTGGATGGAAAAGGTGAGTCTGTCTGTGGGTGAGTCTCCTCTGTGATGCCCATGAGGCCTTCGAAACACAGTTCTGGCGACATGAGCTGGTGTCAGCGGTGACTGTGGGATGTTTGCAGCCCTGTACATATCTGACAGCATCACAGACTGAAGTTCTCAAGGTCAAGCTCGGAGCTTATTCAGCCTCTATAAGACCTCAGGCAGCGAGGTTTTGAATAAATGCTTATTGACTAAACCACATGTCTACACTTTTGTTTGACCTTATTTGATGTGCCTCAATGCACTGAAAAATTCTATAAAAAGGAAGTTGAGGGTTGTTGGATCATTAGCCATAAAGCCAGATATTCAAACTGTCAAAAGGTCTAACTGAATCCCTAAGACCCAGGAATGCTGTTTTTTTTTTGCTGACTTACCTAAAAGCCCTCACTGACCATATAATTGCTCTTAATCATCCAGTTTCCACTGTGCAAACCTGCCTCTTGGCCAAAATGCTGAAAATTGAGGTAGAACCATGAAGCTAAATTTCAACTTCTGTACCTTGTTCTTTTTGGGGTGTCTGAGCATTGGTGTATCAGTAATTATCATCTCTTCCTTTTCTACAGTTTCTTTTCTAGAGTAATCTTTGCCCATCTTCCACATATACACAGAAGCTAGGAATGTAGTTTTCCTTAGGTAATTTTTTGGTTGAACAAAAAAAGACAATAGAGTTGAAGAAACATATATCCCATGAGATAAACAATCAGATGAGGGTAAAAGAGGAAACCAATGGGTATATGCCTTATATGACTATGTTTTCTTTGAACTGTAGTTAGCATTTACTCTTCACATTATTAATTATATATTTTAAAATAATTATTCCTCATAATTCTTGATAAAAGATTTAGTAAACGACAAATGTATTTTACTAATTCTGATAAATATAGAAAGAAAGTCTTATTGAGTTCTTTCTGAGATGGATGAGAGGCAGAAGTTTGCTGCTCTGTGTGCTGTGGGACTGTGCACCTGAAGCTGCACCGTTTTGTTAATAGTGACACATCCAATAAAAAGGAGACAAAAGAGACTCGAAATGTAACTGTTTAAGCCTTACTATCTCTGTGTTAAGAACAAAAGTGCAAATGTAAACATCTCTAATGCAAAAATAAAAAATAAGTATTTGTTTATGGACCTATGAAAAAATAGAGTAGTTAGAATAATACTATTCCTTTTTTTATAAGGGCTCAGAGAAAATGCATTTTTAAAAAGTTGGTGGTAAACATATAATTATAGCAGCGTTCCTCATTTCTTTACATTCATTCAGGGCTACAGGCGAGGGAAAGCCATGGACTTGGCCAATGTCAGGCAGGGGTGGGGAGCTGTGCATTCGGGTGCTGAGGCAGAGCCACCGCACGGGGTGGCTGGGTGGCTCCTGGGCCATGTGGAGGCCACGCCGTGGTCTGTGGGTGGGTGTGACCTGGAATTCCCATGTTAAAAAGTGCACGTGTGAGACATGACTCTTGTAAGTGCTTCTCCAAATGCTCTCTGAGTTTGTCAGAAAAGTGTCCTGCCACCCGCCATACATCTCCACTGGTGTCAGGCTGTGCGTTAGTATGACCCTGAGGGATGGTGGTTTTCATGGGGTGGAATGGGCAGCAGTGGTGGGTGAACTCACATGGAGGGATGCATTTGAGTGGAAGCAAGAAGATGAAGGGCTGGGATGGTGGAGGACACGGAGGACAGGGCACAACTGGAGCCCAGGCATGTCGACGACTGCCCGTGGGCGCCACACTGACACAGGAGCCCAGTTCACCCAGAAAAAAGGCCAGTGGCCCTGGCAGATCGTGCAGCAGAGGAGAGCACTGCGAGTTGTGCTGCAGGAGGAAGGGAGATGAGAAGCTGTGGTGAGGGGGCAGCGGGACTGAGAAGAGAGAGCCTGCTAGCATTCTGGGCTCACGCCATGGCAGGAGGGGCAGGCAGGGCCCGGCCTCCCCCTGACTGAGTCCTGCCACCATTGGTGTTTACCTGGACCTCAGAACCTGACCTCCAGGCTGTCCCTGATATGCTTAGTGAACAAGATGAGGCCACTCTGGAGCAGGTCAGCCCTTAATCTAATGTTGGTGCCCTGTAGGGAGGCAGGTGAAGACCCGGAGACGTGGAGAGGCCCCATGGCAATGGAGGCTGAGGATGGAGGGATGTGCCACAGCCAGGACATGCCCATCTGACCCACACACAGACTCCCCTCTGATCTGACCCACACAGACTCATCTCGCATCTGACCCACACAGACTCCCCTCTCATCTGACCCACACACAGACACCCCTCCCATCTGACCCAGACACTGACACCCCTCCCATCTAACCCACACACTGACTCCCCTCCCATCTGACCCACACACTGACACCCCTCCCATCTGACTCACACAGACTCCCCTCCCATCTGACCCACACACTGACTCCCCTCCCATCTGACCCACACACACAATCCTCTTCCTTCTGATCCCCATACACATTCCCTTCCCATTTGACCTACACACACACTCCCTTCCCATCTTACCCACATACACACTCACCTGCCATCTGACCTACACACAAACTCCCTTCCCATCTGATCCCCCCAACACACTCCACTCCAATCTAACCTACACACAGACTCCCCTCCCATCTAATCTGCATCACTGACCTATTGAGGGTGTGGGAATCCCAAGCACAAAGGTGGTAGTACCAGGTAAGAATCACTGAACAGCTGGGCAAGGTCTCCACTATTGAAGCACTCAGGAGAGAACTGCTCCTGGGAAGTGACCCCTGGGCAGGTGGATGAAGAGAACACCTGGAAGAGGGTGGGCCTGTGTCGATCTGAGACTGGGTGATGGTGTGCTGTGGGCCCACAGGGTTAGCAGCTTTCCATGGTCTGGTCCGTGGGCTGCAGAGGAGAAGTGGGCAACAGAGGCAGGTATGAGGGAGGAGCTAGGACTCAGAGCCAGGGACTGGAGGTGGCCTGGAGGCTGAAGGAGAGGCCGAGGATGGAAGGGTGGCTCTGCTAGGGGCCAGTGCAGAGGGGTGAGCAGGTCTCCCTTTGTGAAGAGAGGCCACTGTTGGAAGAGGGAACCAAGATTGTGTGAGTCGGTGAAGCGAAACTACGCCAGGAGCTAAGTGGGTGCAGGAGAACTCCGGCACTGAGCCATGTCTGGTTTCAGTTCCTCGAGGCCAGGCCTGGAGGTGGCCTGAAGCTGGTAGGCACGGAACCTGCAGCCCAAGCATCCAGGCCGCCCACCCAGGAACCCGGGAGGAGGAGTTGCAGGGTGTTGGGTACTCAGTGTGCTGGTGGCAGGGCACGGGGAAATGGCTCCTTTATGGAGATCACAAGCTCCTTTCTCTGAAAGCCAGAGGCACCCTCCTCTCTAGCACCCAGCCCTATGCTTCCTTCCCTGTGAGCATGGCACAGGAAAGCAGAGAGAACCATGAAGGGCGGCTGGATAAAGGACGTTAAGGGACTCTGAGTGTCTAGTTCATGCTGCTGGTCTTCCTTCTAAATGTGTAGGCATCAGAGTGACCTGCAGCATCAAAGAGCCAGGCAAGCCGGTTAAAGACGAGATGGGGCCAGCGGACACATGGGTCGTGGTTCTTCACCTGCAGGCACTGCAGGAAGGATGCTAATTGGGCAGATTAACAAGAGCAAGATTCCAAGAGATCAGCTGCCAACAACCCTGGTCATTGGGAGAGACCCCTGCTGTCCTCTGGCTATGGAATCAGCGCTCCTCTGTGTGGAGCGGCCTCTCTGTGATCCTGTCCCAGCTGGGTTCCCACCAGTCCTCACTGCTGTCCCCCTCCTGCCCAGGGCCCAGGCCTCGGCACATACATGCCACAGTGAAAACACACCCCCTGGTCTTTGACCAAAGGTGCCGAAGCAGTTCAAGGAAGGAGGGAGAGCTCTTGCAGCAAATGGTGCTGGAGCAATGGGACATCCAGACAGAAACAGGAACATCCCAAACCTCACCCTTTATCCAGAAGTTCCCTCCCTCAATCTGGATCATGAACAGAAGTATAAACAATAAAATCACAAGATTTGAAGAAAAACTATAAAAAAAGAAGAAGCATTCTTGACACCATAAGAGGAGAAAGTGTAAGTTGCATCTAATCTATATTAGAAACTTCTCTCTGTGAAAGATCCTATGAGGCTGGACAAATAAAGTGGAAAATGTTTGTAAGCTACATACCCAACCAAGGAAGGGCATGTAAAAAAGAAAGCAAGCCAGTTATGAAGTGAGCAAGACAGGATGCAGCTATTGGAAATGAGTTCCCACAGACGGACGACAGCATCGCTGGCAAGTGGGGAATTCGGAGCAGAACCCGAGGGGGAGGCCACTCCACACCCACCAGAGGGACCTAAATGCAAAACTGACCAAACCAAATGTTGGCAAGGACATAGATAATGATCCTTGACGGATTGCTGGTCGGAGTGTAAACTGGGGCAGTAGCTATGAAAAACAGTTTTGCAGTTTCTTCTAAAACTAAACATGTAATGATCACATGACCCAATAATTGTACTCTTGGAATTTATCCCAGAGAAATAAAAATTTGTGTTCACACAAAACCTGAACATGGATATTGATAGCAGCTATGTTTATAACCTCAAACTGGCAACCACTTGGACGAATGAATGTTCCTCGTTGGTGCAGCCCTGTAGGGATACTGCTCAGGGAGAAAGACAGAACCACACGCACATGCCCTGCATGAATGGCCAGGCAACGGTGCCGCTTAAAAGCCAACCTTCAAAGGTCAAATACTGACTCCATTTATGTGATGTTCTTGAAATGATAAACTGTCCAGATGGAGAACACATTAGTGACTGCTAGGGGCAAGGTGGGCGAGGGTGTGTGAGGGTGCGGGGCAGTGGGGAGATGTGTGTGGGTAGAAAAGGGTGACAGGAAGATGCTCGATGGGACACTTTGTATGTTGACCTCACAAGGTGGTGAGATTACGTAAAGCAATCCGTAAACACACTCACACAAACAAGTGCACGTCAACGTTGACAACTGGTAGTGACCTTGGTCTAGGTCTGGAAGATGTTCCCATGGGGTAAAGGGTGTGTGGAGCTTCCTATATGATATCTTACAACTGTATGTAAGTCTGTGATGATCCTGAATTAGAAGTTAATAAGAGAAAGCATCAGGATTAGCCTGATGACAGGCTGCCGGCTTAGTCCCGTTCAGTCTGCTTGGATGGAAGCTTGGGTGTAACTCCTGCTTAGGGTGGCATGGGCGTGGGCTGGGCCAGCCCAAGAGCCTAATATCCGCAGGCTCCGCAGGTGACGCGTGCGAAACACTGCTGAAGGAGTAGAGTAGCCAGGGAGCTGAAATCTCCAAACCTTGGCTTACACACCTTCCCTCCCCCCGCGGGAGGGCCGGGAGGGCCTAACTTCTTGAAAGTGTGTCGAACGAAATCAACACGGATGTGCTGCCGAAACCGCAGCGCCTGAGCAGCTTTCTGTGTGCAAGGTGAGCGAACCCGTCTCAGAGGGCGACATGATCACCATGGGAACACTTCCATTTCAAGAAGAAGCACCGTTTCCAGGGCTTCCTCGGGGGCTTCGGGGCTTCGTTATGTGCTTAGGTCAGAATCGCACAGACCGGAGTGCGGGCACCTGGCCGCCAACTGGAGCCTCGCCCAAACGCCTGCGCCTGCTTCCCCGGGGCCACAGCGAGGCTCCGGGGTCTGCAGCCAGGACAGCCTTGGCGGCGCCTCGAATCGGCTCGTCTTCCTCGCTCGTCTTAATCTCTTCTCTGAGCAGAGGCCATTGTCAGTGGAATATGCTCTCCGCCTTGGGAAAGCGAGATTTATGTTTAGCAATAACTCAGGGTGTCACCATGGGAGCAGGTGGGGGTCGAGATTTCGACTGGCGTGGAAGGTGGACGCAGAAGAGCGACCGCCATGCTGAGAGCTAGGCCTTAGGATGGGTAGAGCGTCTCATCTGCTGGTGTGCAGGGAAATCGCCAGTTTTGTGGGGCCGAAAACATCATGGACGGGGCTCTTTTAGAGAAAAAGGGGAGAAAACGATGAATGAACTCTTGATGTCGACACAGTCCTCAGTGAGGAGCCCTGCAGCCAGCTTTCCCAGCGGCCCCGGAGCGCATGGCTGCCCGCCTCCGGGTGTGGACACTGCCGGACCAGGGGGACCACTCCTCATTCCGCAGGATGTTATAACAACAACAAAGGAACTGCGTGGTGAGGACGTGGAGAAACTGGAGACCTCATACCCTTGTACATTATTGGGGGCACACAGTGGGGGCTCAGCGCCTGTGGAGCCGGTTTGGCAGTTCCTCAAAAAGTTAACCTAGAATTTTCATGACTCCACAGTTCTGCTCTTAGGAACACATCCACTAACAACAGCCAGGCACATGTACCTGTAGAACAGCCCAGAAGATGGAATCAAACATTCATCAATGGACACATAAAGAAATTATAGAAATATACACACATGTATGGATTACTACTCAGCCTTAAAAAAGAATGAAGTACTGATACATGCCATAACATAGGGAAACACACTAAGTGAAAGGAGCCAGACACAAAAGGTCACATGGACGATTTCATTCAGACACAGAACGCCAGTTGGTGGGAGACTCCTCTGAGTCTCTGTGAGCCCCTCTCTTTCTGTTAGGGGATGAGGGGGGACTTTGGTGGATAAAGCACTTGACTCTAGATCAGTGGAAATGCTCTGTACAGAGGTGGTTGACAACATCATGATGTACAAAATGCTACTGAATTGTTCACTTCAAAATGGCTAACTTTATGTTTTATGATTCAATCATCTGACTAATTTATAAACTTCAGCATCCATTCATCCACTTGGTTAGTGACTGTTACTAATGCGGTAACATTACAACATTACAGCCCATGTACTAAGGCCCAGGAGAAGTGCTCCGTGCTTAGGGAGCACCCTGTGGAAAGGGGTCTGATCCCTAGGAAGGAAATCCCATCCTTGTTCAGTAGTGCAGCTGGCCACCTAGGAGGGGAGGAGCTTCACTTTCACAGACACAAGCACCCTCCTCCACTAGCAGGACCCTGAGGGAGGTCCTGGTGGCCACAGGCTCCTGGAGGTGACCAGTGGGAAAAGCAGAGGAAGCAGAGGAGGCAGCTGGAGGGCCTCTTCTTGACCAGGTTGGAGGGGAGGAACCGGCTTCCAAGGCCCAGCCCAGTCCAGCCCCCCATCAGGAGAGATGCCTCTCTACCTGGTTCAGGGTACATGGCTACACTGTCTCTCTACCTCGTTCAAGATAATGATCACTGTTCTCTCTCTGAACTTTGTCAGGAAGAGTAATTGTCTGTCCACTCCACATATGGATAGCTCTCATCACTGGGAAGATCTTTTTTTTTTTTTAAATTAAATCTTTATTGTTCAGATATTACATTTGTATCTCTTTTTTCCCCCCCCATAGCTCCCCTTCACCCAGCTCCCACACCTCCCTCTACCCTTACCTCCCCTGCATTGACCTCATCCATAGGTGTATGATTTTTGTCCAGTCTCGCCCTGCACCCTCCTCACCCCTTTACTCCTGAGAATTGTCAGTCCACTCCCTTTCTGTGCTCCTGATTCTATTATATTCACCAATTTACTCTGTTCATTAAATTCTTAATTCACTTAATTTTTAGATTCACTTGTTGATAGATATGTATTTGTTGTTCATCATTTTTATATTTACCTTTTTCTTCTTCTTCCTCTTTTTAAAGAGTACCTTTCAGCATTTCATATAATACTGGTTTGGTGCTGATGAACTCCTTTAGCCTTTTTTTATCTGTGAAGCTCTTTAGCTGACCTTCAATTCTGAATGATAGCTTTGCTGGGTAGAGTAATCTTGGTTGTAGGTTCTTGCTATTCATCACGTTGAATATTTCTTGCCACTCCCATCTGGCCTGCATAGTTTCTGTTGACAAATCAGCTGACAATTGTATGTGTGCTCCCTTGTAGGTAATTAACTGTTTTTCTCTTGCTGCTTTTAAATTCTCTCTTTGTCTTTTGCTCTTGGTATTTTAATTATGATATGTCTTGGTGTGGTCCTCTTTGGATTCCTTTTGTTTGGGGTTCTGTGTGCTTCCTGGACTTGTAAGTCTATTTCTTTCACCAGGTGGGGGAAGTTTTCAGTCATTATTTCTTCAAATAGGTTTTCAGTATCTTGCTCTCTCTCTTCTTCTGGCACCCTCATAATTCTGATATTGGTATGCTTGAAGCTGTCTCAGAGGCTCCTTACATTATCTTCACATTTTTGCATTCTTTTCTCTTCTTGCTTTTCCAGTTGAGTGTTTTCTGATTCTTTGTATTTCAAATTTTTGACTTGATTCTTGCCTTCCTCTAGTCTGCTGTTAGGTCTCTGTATAATGTTTTTTATTTCAGTCAGTGTATGTTTAATTTCTAGTTGGTTCTTTTTCATCCCCTCTTGGGTCTCACTAAATTTGTCCATCTTTTCTAGGAAATTCTTGAAAAACCTTACAACCGTGGTTTTAAACTCTATATCCAGTCGTTTGTTTTCCTCCATTTCTTTTGTTTGTGATCTGTTTCTTTGTCTCCGCATTTTCACTATGCCGGGAGAACTTCTGTGTTGGAATCAGCCTTATGATACAAAACTGCAAAAGCCTCTCTGTTGAGCTTGCGAGGGGTAGAGTCTCAGGGCTTAGGGGACTGCCTTGCCTTCCAGTCAGCCCCGCCCTATGAAGCCCCTGGATCTCACGTGTCTCTCTGTAATCGGTGGAGTCATCCCTGTGTACATGCATGTGGTGCCTCTAGACTGCTGCCTTTCTGGCTACCCTGTTTCTGTGTGCTCCGGGACCCGTATGAGTCTGGGTCCCTAGGGTCTCGCCCGAAACTGGGGTTCAGTGGAGTTAGAAGTGGCGCAGTTGGGAGCCTGCCCACTAGAGAAAGCCAGTGGCACAATCAGCAGTCCCTCTTCTGTGGGCAGTAGTGTGCGTGCCCCCAGACTTCTGCCCTTTTGCAGCTCCCTTAACTTTCTGTGCACTTTTCCTTTTTCACAGTACAAACTCCCCCAGTATGAGTCTCGCCCGGACCTGAGGTTCAGTGCCATTGGATAAGAGGTTCAGTGCAGTTGGGGGTCTCCAGCTCTCTCCTGCCAGAGGAGGCCAGCCAGGCACTCCAGCGCCCATTTTCTTCACACACACGTCTCCATACCTCAGCTTTTTGCAGCTCCTCTGAGTCTCTGTGAGCCCCTCTCTTTCCTTCTAGTTGTAGAATTTCCACTCAGCCAACTTTCCTGTGGTTCTGGATGATGTCCATTCTGTCTTTTAGTTGTAGTTTTGAAATTGTTGTGCGAGGCAGCAGTTTAGGTGTTCACCTATGCCACCATCTTGGTTTCTCTCAGAAGATCTTTTTTTTTTTTTTTAAATATATACACTGCGTGCCAGATTATTATGACCTCTGAATGTATAATAATCTGACCACTCAGTGTATATCCTATATAATAAAAGGCTAATATGCAAATTGTCCTCTCCACCAGGAGTTCGACCAGCAGGCAGACCGGCCAACTGCCCATGTCCCCTCCCCTTGGCCAGGCTGGCCAAACCCCACCTATGCATGAATTTATGCACTGGGCTTCTATATATATGTGTTCTATATATGTGTTCAGTGATCATAATATTCTGGCCACTCAATATATACTGTATATAATACATGAGAAGCTCATACAAAAAGATAAAAGTAATATGATTTCAAAACTGGTCATTAACAAGTGAAAACAAAAGGGACTTACAGGTAAATGTGAAAGCATTCATTTGAGAGTAACCAAAAATGCTAATTAGAACTACATGCCATTTTTCAGCCTACCATGTGAACAGAAATGTTTTCAAAAGAATATCCAGTGCTGGAGAAGGAAATGTGATGTATGCCTTAAAAAAACACAATCTGCACGCATCACATTCTTAGAAATAGTTCTAAATAGTCAGTGCAACCATTCCTAAGAATTTATTCTATAAAAAGTTTAGCAATAACAGAAGTAAAACCAATAATAACTGAAGTCATAATTAGTCAAGCTTATTGGACACTCTCCCAAAAGGACAGTTTGCAAACAGAAAGCCCTCAAATCCAACCTTGGAGTGAGAGGCCCAGGGTGCTGTTATAAAGTAGCTGAGATGGAGAAGGCGGCGACTGCTTATTCTTCACACCAGCTGGTGATGGCATTCGAATTTTCTTATATGATAGGAATGGCTCAGTGGTTTCCCCATGTCAACCGTGGGCAACAGTTCAAGTTTTGCTTATGATTTGCAGATGTATAAGCAAGAAATGACCCAGGTCAAGTGAGTCTTGCAAATTAAGGTAAATTAATCTTTGCTCATGTGACTAAACTGGTTTTGTCCTCTCAGGGAATTTTCAAGGTTGGTCTGTTTCTTCTTTATTTCAACAATTCTAAGGAAATATCCTTAACTGTGTGAAAAGTTTTATGGTCAAAGATGTTACTGCAACATCATCTTTACTAATAAAAAATGGACACATTTCTTAAATGGTCAATGATGGAACAGTGCAGAAGAGCCTTACGCCTGATCCTCTCAGGTCTAGCTGGTCTGGCTCAGTGGATAGAGTATCGGCCTATAGACTGAAGGGTCCCAGGTTCAATTCCGACCAAGGGCACATACCTAGGTTGCAGGCTCGATCCCCAGTTGGGGGCATGCAGAGGCAGCCAATCAATGATTCTTTCTCATCATTAATGTTTCTATCTCTCTTCCTCTGCCCTTCTCTCTAAAATCAATAAAAAATATATTTTTTACAAAGGGTGTGGGAGTTGCCTCTGGCCTCACACAGCTTCATCTATTCACCTCAGAGTATCTTAAAAATAGCCATGATCTGAGAAAAGTTGAGAAGTGCATATTATATAGTACTGTATATACATTAAAATGTTGACAAGGAAATCCATTACAATATGTTAGGTTGTTAACAACATAAAGGAGACTCAGAGTTGTATGTATCATGTAATCTCAAATATGTTTTCAAGCCCATATGGAGAACACAGACTTGAATAATATGTACCAGATGTTAATAATGTTATTTAAATAATCACCTGAAACTCATTTGTGTTCTCTTCCTTAACCTTTATGTAGTTTCCAAGTCCTCATTAGTGACTACTCATTTTTCATCATTAAAAATAATTGTAAAGTCTTTAGCAGAACAGTCTCTGTGAGATGGCATGACAGTGGCTGTTCGTACAGAGCTGTGCTTCAGGTGCTGCCAGCTGCACTGTGACCTCCCTGTCTCTTGTTGTGAAACACCTCAAGGAGCCCCAGAGCACCTGCCTAAAACCTGCTGCTGCCTGCCTGGCTTGGGATTGGAGGCCTCTAGATGCTGTCGGCACCCACTTTCACAAGAAGCGTGGGTTATTGCTAGAGCCCCACAGGTATTTCAGGAGCCACTTCAACACTGAAAGAAACATAATCTCCTCAACTCGGTAATGCTGCCAATGTTGACATCTTTTGCAATTTTAGACTTAAAAAGTTGAAGTTCTAATCTATACTCTTTCCTTCTGCCTCCAAAGAGATTTTCTATAGACCAGGTCTGTTGGGTCTAAAGGAGGAGAGGGGAGGAACTATGTGCATGACTTTGTTTGGGTAGCTACGAGCTCATCGCTGACAAAATAGAAAATGTTCATTTCTATAGGTTATCAAAGGATAAAGGTAGCATTCTTTCAGGGCTGAGGAGGCAGGGAATTTAATGAACTGGCCAGTGTTGGGTATTTGCAGTATTGTTCAGATTTTAAATATGGAACATGATAATTTCCCAGAGTCTAGAAATCAGGACTTGGAAACATTCAGGAGCACCCTTTCCCTTTGCCCTCCAACTCCCACACTTTGGGGGTGCTGGCTTGGACTTATACCATAGCCTGTAAACATTGGAGGTGGAGAAGAAAAGAAGTCAGAATTTGAATAACTTACCTTCTTAGTTGTAACTGAGAAACTTTTTGTAAATAGAAAACATTTAAAAAAAATTTCCTACACTAAGAAAAATATCCAGAATTTTTACTGTAGTTACAATTTAAATACAGCTCACTAAAAATATTTATTCTTGGAAATTCTCTAGCTGTAAATGCCCATATGGCCAATTGCATGTTGCTGATACCTGCCTGCCATCTTCAAACTAGCATTTGAAGATGGTAGGCAGGTACTTTAATATGTATGTGCAAACATTTTCTTTGTTCATGTGTCTCTGCTTATGTTATTTTAACTCAGAGCTTTCATTCTGATACTAGAGGCCTGGTGCATGAAACTCATGCACCAGGGGGGGGGGGCAGTATGTCCCTTAGCCCAGCCTGCATCCTCTCCAATCTGGGACCCCTCAGAGGATGTCCAACTTCCAGTTTAGGGACACCCTCTCACAATCTATAACTGCTGGCTCCCAACCACTTGCCTGCCTGCCAGCCTGATTACCCCTAACCACTTCCTTGCCAGCCTGATCAATGAATGTCTAACTGCTCCTCTGCTTATCCGATTGCCTCCAACTGCCCTCCCCTGCTGGCCTGGTCGCCCCTAACTATCCTCCCCTGCTGGCCCAGTTGCCCCTAACTGCCCTCCTCTGCAGGCCTGGTTCCCTCAACAGCCCTCTACCATCTGAGACCCCTCAAGGGATGTCCGACTGTGAGATTAGGCCTAACCCAGCAGTTGGACATCCCTCTCACAATCCAGGACTGCTGGCTCCTAACTGCTCGCCTGATTGCCCCCTGACTGCTCCTCTCCTGGTTTGATCACCTGTAACTGTGCACAATTTTCATGCACCAGGCGTCTAGTATTTGAATAATCTTTGATATGCTTGTGATTTTTTATGTTATCTTTATTTTCTTTTAGTATATTATTCTTCCTCTGTTAATCAACTTCTTATTTCAAACAAGGCTAATTAATCCATTACATATACCCAAATTAGCATCTATTTCTTTCTTCATAGGTTTACTACAGGGCCTCTCCTCCTCCTCACAGGCCTGGTCAGAATGGTGTGTGTGGTATGGCGGTAGTAGAGACAGATTTGTAGAGGGGAGGAGGAGGAGAAAATGAGTTTTAGTAATTTACTTTTACACAATAGGAATTCACTAAGTGCACACAACTTGAGTTCTTTTCCAATCTTTTCCTTCCATCCCTTATTGTTCTCTTTTGGTTGCAACTCAGCTTTGTAATTTTTTTTAGTCGGTGCCCACATTACTCCTGGTGAGCACCAGAGGGCAGTGTCAGCACATGTGTGGCACATGCCCAGGCTGCGCTAGGGCTTTTGGTTCCTATAATCCCAGATGAAACCCATCTTTGGCTCAGCATTTGCTGCAGGCAGGGGCCCTCGCTGGGCGGCCACTGCCCTGTCAGGGAGCCATGTGGCCACAGACTGCATGACCCTGTCCATCTGTCCATCCTTCCATCCATCCATCCATTCATCCATCCATCCGTACTTTTCAACATAGTGAATAGCTGCTGTGCTATAGCCAAGTGTTGAAATTTTGAATGATTTTATTTTTACAAAAGAAATATTTTTATTAATTTTTAAAGAATGAGAAAGGGAGAGGGAGAGGGAGAAGGAGAGGATTTTACGAGGCCAATTGAAGCTCAGGTCTGCGGAAATTTTCATTTCCATCGTTTCTGTTTTGTTCAATCTTTTATTGAGTTTAGTTGCTAAAGACGGCCTTCGGTTCAGTTAGCACTAGGTCTCAGAGTGCAGAAGCCTCAGCTGTGACCCCATGAAAGCCGCACCAGGGCCACCCGTCCCTGGAAGTCTTGGGAGATGGTGTGTGCCATCTCAGTGGCAAAAGGGACAGACTGAAAATGGGGAGAGTACCTGGAGGGCCCCTAGGCATCATGTAAGCCCTTACAAGTAGAAATTTCTCTCTGGGCGCAAGCAGAAAGGGCCTCGTGAATGCTGAGCCTGGATGCCGGACACACCCAGCAGGATAGTGTGGGGGCTCAGGAGGCTATGTCCTGGCATCTGGAGCACCAAGGCTTCGTCCTCAGTGGCGGTGACTGGTCAGCTGTGGGGCCTGCTAGGCTTGTCTTCACTGGCACTGTGCAGATCACAGGGGTGTGGACTCCAGGACACCGAGTGAGAGTCAGGAGGTGGCCGCAGGGACGGCCAGGAGCTCACTGTTGTTGTGACAGCGCCCGGTGAGGAGGAGCTGTCAGCTCCTAACTCTCCTCCGGGTCCTGCTAAGGCGCAGGATGTGCCGAGTGCAGGTGCTTTTGCGCATTAACCCTAATAATTGGACTATGAAGTCGTGTCACACTGGGGCTTCTGTTACTCAGTGAATGTGTTTAAAACTCTTTATAATGCAAGGGGTGAATTGCCTTTCAGGGCCTATGAGCTAAGGCGAGCAGACTGAGGCTGAGGGAAGATCCTGACTAAGGGACTGAGCCAGCAGCCCTCTTCCCCCCCAATGAAGATCTGAACAAGGCCTATCTTAGTCTAGGTGAGCCGCATGACACATCTCCAGTTCCTTTCACAACACAGGCTGGTATGTTTAAGCAAACATTTATTTCTTTAAAAATTAACCCCTGATTCCAATTTTAAAAGCATATAACTGAACACATTGCTCACTAGTGCAAGAAGAATATTGCGCTGGGTGCCCAGTGGCTGAGTGCCCAATCTGAGCACCTTTCACACAGCCGCCTCTGAGTCCACATCCTCCACCTCTGAGTCCTCATCCTCCATCCTGGAGTCCCCATCCTCTGCCTCTGAGTCCCCCTCCTCCACCTCTAAGTCCCCATCCTGTCTCTGAGTCCACTTCCTCCATCCTGGAGTCCACATCCTCCGCCTCTGAGTCCCCATTCTCTGCCACCTAGTCCCCATCATCCATCCTGGAGTCCCCATCTTCTGCCTCTGAGTCCCCATCCTCTGCCTCTGAGTCCTCATCCTCCGCCTCTGGGTCCTCATCCTCTGTCTCTGGGTCCCTATCCTCTGCCTCTGAGTCCCCATCCTTCTCCTCTGAGTCCCCATCCTCTGTCTCTGAGTCCCCATCCTCCTCCTCTGAGTCCCCATCCTCTATCCTGGAGTCCCCATCCTCTGCCTCTGAGTCCCTATCCTCCTCCTCTAAGTCCCCATCCTGGGAGTGGCCCTTATCCCAGGAGCTCTGCCCCAGTGGAGGCTCCCTGAGTGCCATAGAGGGAGTCCGGTTACCAGGCCATCCTGTGCAGCCCACACTTGGCACTGTCCTCCTTTCCTTTGAGTCTAAATCCCATCCAGGGTCAGAGGAGAGCAGCTGGGCTGTGCAACTGCTGCATGATCACAGGCTTCCACAGCGTGGCTGTCATCTGCTGCAATGACTGCGTTTTGCTGGGTGCAGAGAGGAAACAGGATGTGGAGCCTCTGCTCCCACGTTTGCTAATCATGCAGAGCAGAGGGTACAGCATTGTTCTTGACCCCAAGTAACTGAATACCACATTGAACCATGAAGCTGATTTGAGCCACTGGGCAGACTCGGTGGTATTTTGTGATAAAAATATTGTAAAATTAGACATGGTGCTCAGTCACTCATAGTCATGAAAGGAGATGTGCACTCAGATGTGCACTCAGGAGAGAAAGGAATGTGACAAGAGGCTGAATTTAAGGAAGGAACCACACATTTTTGAGGAAAGCATTATCCTCCCTCCTAAAATTATACAACTCAGACCCCATTCATCCACTCAGCATTTATATGTAACTTTAGAAGCAAACAGTGATATTCCTCTTTCAAGTTCCCAGGAGGGAAGGCAGGCAGGCACTGGATACAGAAAAACAAACCAGGGTAAGAAATGGGGAGGGAAGGGATAGTCCTGTAATAAAGGGCCTTCTGAGCAGAGATTCTGGAAGCAGCGAGGGAGGAAGGTGGTTAGACACCTGAGAACTTATGAGAGGGAGGGTTGTCCATCCAGCATGAAGGTAAGTGTGGAGGGAACTGAGGGCAGAGAAGCAGTGGGAAAGTAGAGGAGAAGATAATGGAGGACCCTGGGGTCCTCATGAGAAGCTCAGCTTTGGCTGAGCAGGAGCAGGAAACCAGTGGAGAACTGGAAGGAGAAAGGGCTGCTCTGCTGAAAACAGAAAAAAGAAAAAGAGAGGGAGAGGATTATAGGTATAGAGAAAATAAAGTTGGCAATAAGTAAACACCGATCAATAATAACCTTAAATGTAAATGGATTAAATGCTCCAGTCAAAAAAATATAAGGTGACTGAATGGATAAGAAAACATGATCCAACTATATGGTGTCTTCAAGAGACCACCTCAGAACAAAAGACTTACACAGGATGAGAGTGAATGGATGGAAAAATATATTCCATGCAAATAGAAAGGAAAAGAAAAGCTGGGGTAGATACTCATTTCCGACAAAATAGACTTCAAAACAGAGGTCATAACAAAAGACAAAGAAAGATCACTACATAAAACTAAAGGAAATGATTCAAAAAGAAAATATAGCCCTTATAAATATATATGTACCCAATATAGAACCACCCAAGATCATAAAAAAAATCTCTTTTTTTAATTAATTTTTATTAATTTTTTATACATATCTCCCCATTGCCCCCCCT